>CAVLGL010000115.1:20102774-20845274 GCA_963668995.1 Parnassius mnemosyne
GCAGACTAAGATAGAATGCCTCTTTTCCTGTAAAAAGGGTCTCCGGTTCTCTACACTCACCATACAAAACACAGCAGCATTAAGCTGCTATTTTACGCTAGTATTCTGTGAGAGCGTGGTCCTTCCCCGGTCGAGTCGACCCATTCGTGCTACAACTATACTATTAACATAGCTGCAGCATGGCTCTACCACGTTTATAGATAGAAAATTGTGAAAGAAGTGATAGGTTACTAGCGCAACGCTCCCACAATCACAAACCCAATATGCCATTACATAGTAATATTTTACGAGATGCAAGTAGCTTAGGTAGCACATTCTTTTTGACACATAAACATGAGGCCTACACCCTAGATATTATTTTCAGGTGGACATTACACCGGACCGAGAAGTGGGTACGATATTATTCAGTGCGATAGGTGCAGTAGGAACGGCGGCAGCAGCGGCGGCGGCTTGCGCTCGCGACAGCTAGCGGCGAGACTCGGCGCAGCTCGGCGCACGCTCGCCGCTTTGGGCCGCGCTCACCAGCCAGCCACTCGACGAGGACGATGCTAAAGACCCTTCCTACGACAGCTAACAAGAACTAGACGATCGCTCCGTCGCCGACATCGGCAAACGCATGCAGATGTTCTTGGACATTCCACTAAGATTTTAGTTTGTCGTCATGTCAAGTCAGTGTCAGGGCATACGAAGTTTACCTTTATTTCCGTAAAAAATGTGACTCTTGTGGACTTAGTGAGTGAAGCCTGTATACGTCAATTTAATGCCTGGTGTAAGGCTTTGCTATTTATGTCGTACAAATTTATGTAACACGGATATTATTTTAGCTTAAGCCTTTTTAAAATACGTATTCTAAAAAAAGTTTGAAAATTACGGTAGTCTTTACGTGTCGTGTACTTTTGACATATCTTTGCACACGTTGCTATTTTAAATACTTGCAGGGAATTGTTTGTAAATTAACCAAAAATATATTTAATTAAAAAAAATTATTAAACTAAATAAGTAGACTTCTGCGACCAAATAATTTTACTCGCTTAAGTGTTAACAACCTTAATTTGAAACAAGAAATCGAATTTACCGCGAGACATCGGTTATTTAAAAAAATCTTAGTTAATTTGCGGTTGGGTAAATATGCCTATCACCTATGATACTATTAAATAATTATTACAATGTTTTACATAAACATAATGAAATCTGTAGTAAGCTAATAAAGTTTGTAAATAAATTATATTTATTTAGGATTGGGTTAGGAACATTTGTAGATTACTAGAAATTGCAAAATCGGGTAGGCTTGCGTTGTAGTCCTTCAATTTTAATTAAGGTGTTGACTAAGTGCCAAGTACCAGCTCCATCAATTTGAATAAAACATTATAATGACCGAACTTGAATGTATACTTAGTAATGCGAAACAACTTTATAACATTGTAACTAAAGGTCAAAGTGATATTACATACTAATATGTATATAATTATGTATTATCAGTGATCACATATCACATTCTATATGGATTCTAGTCGGAATTACTTCAAATATATACACATACTAGTAAGACACGTAGTGCTTTAAGTCCAGATTATAAATTCATGTAGCGATCTGGCAATATTTTAAGGGACACGATAATAGCCTGTTATCATGATGATAATAGTGCGCCTAAACTAAAAACATTCGCTTTTTTTGCTTTAAGCGTTGCATGAAATGCTATAATCAGTCTATGTCTTGAAGGAAAACAAGGTTATGCATTTAAAATTGACCAAACCAACATTCAATGAAAGATAAATGTTTAGGTTTTTTTTTAATTACACATTTAACGTGGATTTCAAGATGCATATAAAATACCGTCATTTTCACAATATATAATCGTACGTACAAAATAATACAAATACTGATCTGTTTTAGGCGTACTTTTTGAGTGGATATCTGGTTTGCGTGAAGTTTAGAGAATATGTTTTAACGACCTTTTGCTGTCGTGATGTACCCGACGACCTAGACAGGCAACCGAGAGAGACAACTGTAGCACTGACTGATTACATGTGGAAAATTTACATAACCATTATTCCATATTACCCTATGTCCCCTTTCAAAACTGGACTGTTTTTTTTTGTTTCAAGAAAAATATAAGAATATTATGCAATTACTATAAGGCTCTACCTATAGATAAAAAATGCACTCTAAATGAGTGAATGAGGAGGATGTGTGATGACTTCTTAAAACCAATAAGGGTGCTATTCGTTGGTTTGCCATTATAATAAAAAAAATCCTTGGTATCTTGAGACTCAACTTACTTTTAGATTTTATAAATCTGAATAGGTTTATCATCAATTTGAATCTTTTAATTAACGAAGTTTGATAGTTTTCGTATATATCCTTCATTGGAACCCGATTTCAAGATGAAATTTTGCCTTTTATGCTTTAAAACTCAACTATCTCAAGATCATCCAAGTTGAAACGCGTCGTTATCATGGCGCAAATATGTTTTGAAATAACACGTTTTCAATTTTAATTTCAATACATAATATTTAAAATAAATAATTAAACTTCCTAAACCTTTTAATTACATCAAAACAGAATAAGAAATATGCACCGTTTGCTTCAATTTTACTGCTGTATGTTACATTCCATGAAGCCTCTTCCAGTGTAGCGAGACCTGCTTTAATTGTCACGTTTGGCAGACATTGACGGTCGCCGTACCAGATGTCGTATGAATAACTCCTAGTTGTTAATTCGAAGGTTACATTATGGCCCGAAAATGGGTGTAGGAGCAAATCGGCTTAGTTTTAAAGGAATTAATTTACTCTTTTTTGAATCGATAATGGTTAATTGATCCTACAACGGTTTAGATTATTAGTATATATTTATTTATTTATTCGCCTTAAATTTTATAATTTAAGCGACAGACCCGAGTTAACCATCGCCAGTACCACTAAGACAATTAATTGCAATTTGATAACAGTACATCTAGTAAGAAAACCATCAGAACTGAAAATTTTAAAATATTTCAAGGTGCAAAAAAGGGAAAATCTAAAAATTCAATTAAACAGTAACTACTTGATATATATAAACCTGATTCTTACTGTCAGAGCCAAATTTTATTGTTACTTTTGTTTTCAAGTTTCCGATAATGAACAAAAGATCCGGCCTAACAGTTACATGGCTGACTAATATATTATATGCTTTGAGGGGGTGTGCAATCAATAAGGGGTCCTCAAGGTAAGCCTTAAGGCGTCTTACAATTTACGAGTGGTTGGGGCCTCTTTTCTCCTTAGGCGCGTTTGGGTTCGTATTTCATACCATTTTTCCTAAATAAAACTAAACAAGAAACTATTTTTTTTTCTATTTGCACTGTTGTGTTCTAGTTTAGAGAATGAAAGAAAGAGAGAGTGGGTCTCTGGGTGGTCTTTGGGTCTTCTTGTATGGTTTAAAATGTCAAATATCTATAGGTTTGTAATTTGTCGTCTCGTTTGTCAATATAATATTTTAATGTAAAAATGTTATTATTCTAAAATAATAAAAAATAAAGAAGCTACCACGCTAGAACCTTTTCCCCCACAGTAGCTCGGTAGATATTTAGCTGCCCCATCATTAACCAGTCTAAGATGAACTTACGAGTATAATGCGTTATAACATTTACGGTTACATCTTAAAAGCTATTGCTGAAATTAATTAATGTTCTATTGGTTTCAAATATAATACTTATCTTTATTTGGATTTATATTTATGGAAAGTGAAATACATAGGCTGCACTAAAAGTATCGGGAATGAAATATTTCCACTGTTTCTGTCATATTAAAATCTTTTTAATTGAAAACTACTTAGTTTTAAAAATCGAATATCATTTATTTATTTAAAAAAAGATTCTCGGTCTTGTCACAAGGTTTTGGCAAACTTGTTTAGTCGTTGAGAAAATGGAATTGACTCGAGAAAATTCAAGAGCGATGATTTATTATGACTTTCGAAGTGGTTAAACACAAAAACAGTATGTTGACCGGATGATTTCTGCATTTTGTGATGAAGCCCCATCCAAAACCACAATTTATCGCTGGTTTGCTGAATTTCAACATGGACGTGTCAAGCTCAGTGATGATCCCCGTCAAGGTCGTCCAAAAACCCAAAAAAACGTTGATGCTGTTCGTAAGCTGATTGAGGAAGATCGACATGTGACATACCGCGAAATTCAGGCAACTTTAGACTTTGGCATGAGTCAAATATAAATAACGTTGCATGAACAATTAGGTGTAAAAAAGTTGTTTTCCCGATGGATACCGCATTCGCTCTGTGAAGAGCAAAAAGCGACTCGCGTTACTTGGTGCGTCAGAACTCTCGAAAGATTCCTGCGTGGGCAGGATCCTCAAATGCTGTATACAACATCTTATCAGGTGAGGAATCCTGGATATACGCGTACGAACCCGAAACAAAAAACTAGTCACGAGTTTGGGTGTTGAAATTGAGTTAAAGCCAGTAAAAATTGTTCGTTCACGGAGTGTTGCAAAAAAAATGGTGGCCACGTTTGTCTCCAAAACCGGCCATGTTACGACTATTCTTCTTGAGGGACAAAGAACGATTAATGCAGAATAGTATGCTAGCATTTGTTTGCCACAGGTCGTTTCTGAACTCCGTAAATACAGCCACCGCATCATCATCGATCACGACAATGCGAGTTCTCACACCGCACACAGAACAAAATATATTTTATGGCAGGAAAACATAGAATTATTAGACCATCCGCAGTACAGCCCCGACCTAAGCCCCAATGATTTCTATACTTTCCCTAAAATAAAGAATAAATTGCGTGGACAGAGATTTTCATCACCTGAAGAAGCTGTGGACGCCTACAAAACGGCCATCTTGGAGACCCCAACTTCCGAATGGAATGGTTGCTGCAATGATTGGTTCCATCGTATGGAAAAATGTGTCAAATTTCGCGGAGAATACTTCGAAAAGCAATAAATACATTTTTAAATAGTAATGTTGTGTCACTTCCTTGATTCCCGAAATTTTCAGTAAGCTATAAATAAAACACTTTAAACTTAAAATAAGAATTTATTTTTCACGAGCATAGTAAAGGGCCCTTGAATTTTTTAAAGTTTGTCTCATCATTACAGCCCTTCACAAGTCCACTGCTGATCATAGGCCTTCCCCAAGGAATGCCACACAGCACGGTCCTGAGCTACCTGCATCCATCGACTTCCTGTTTGTCTACCATATATATTTTCTGACAATGTTTACTGCCACCGTGTGGCATTAAAAGGATCGAAATCAGCACTTAATTCTGCATTTAAAAATTTCTTTGGTGTCAGTGGGTATCGAACTCGGTTTGCTTTTGCTAAATGACATTTTAATGCGAGAGCTTTTCCCTTAAACTAACACGCCTACAGTTACCGTTACCGTTTTAGCCCATAATAGCCCACTGCAGGCCATAGGCCTCGCCCATAGATTAATCTTATGGGGGTATATTTGTCATAGCAGCTACGCTTAACAGATGGGTTTGCGGCCGCAGTTTTTATATTTTTAGTTGTTATTAGGATGACACTGCTGCCCACCTCCCAGTTTGTTTCCCCTTCTCGCCTCATATTATGATGCCCACACGACGATATGGGGTAGTGGATAATCTTACCAACACAAACGGTTATTTTTTCTTAATAGTATATAATGCCAAAAGTAATCTTAAACCGCTTGAAATGCCGTTAATTGAAACAGAACTTAACCTACTTTTAGTGGGTTATGTAAAAAGGATTCTACCTTCAACATTTTCAATAGCAGTTCATTTATGTTACTCGTTTTTGCAGAGTGCTAAAATTGCTGCTGAACTATTACGAAGTACGAATTTTACCTTATTCGATAAACTTTTCTCTTTTTTTGGTTAAATTACAATTAGGAAACGTAAAAAGTCAGGAATTATTTCATGAAATATTTTAAGATATATTCATAAACGGTTCATTGTATAAGTCTGTACTTCTCTTCTGTCTTGTCTGTACTTTCGTAATAAAAAAAATATTTATAGGATTATGTTTACTTAACGAATATTTCGTTAAATTTCACAAGTCCACTACTGAATATAGTCCTCCCCAAAGCAACGTGACACAGAGCACGAACCTTTGCCGCATACTGTCATGGCCACGGGAATTTCACGCACATACGCTGTCCTACCAGCACCGGCCGCCCCATGGCATCCTCCCCCCCACCCCGGAGAAGAAATTCTCCTGCCCCTTTTCCTTCTCAGGTTCCAGGTTACCTGTAACACAAGTCGCGCCTTCCTCCGGGGCCTTAATTTCACCTGCGCAACGGACCTCCACGAGTCCGATACGCGAGGCTAAGGGGAGAGGGAAAACGAGCACTCAAAAGGGTGTTTTTCTGACCCCAGCGGTGGATCTGATCTGTGGCTCCACCGCCAACTAAGTTTTCAGCCACGATGGGTAGCGAGGGCGGCACCTCGTAGTACAGACACTCCTCTCACCATGCGGGCCCACCACCACCTCATCGACTGTGCGGCCCTGCCTGAGTCGCGAAAGATAGAGCGAGTGGCGCTTCGTACCATACCAACACTCCTCTTCACCCGCGACTCCATCACGACTGCAGTGGTAGAGGGAGAAGAATTGGGCATGACAAGCCTCGGGCCAACCATTGACCGTGGGTGGATGGTTACTAAGCCCCCCGCCACGACAAGGTTCGGGAACCCGTTCGGAGGAGACACAGCACGGTGTTATCAACTTCCTACATCTCTTAAAAGGTCGTCATTTCATCTGGTAGAGGGCTGTCATCGCTTGCCGATGCGAGGCTGCCACCCGAAAAAATTTCTTACTACTTTTTATTACATTTACGTGTTAAAGCCACGCTGCATCTATATTATGGTTTTAGCACGTATGGGTCGACTCGATCCGTTAAGGACCACAGTCTCACATAATACCAGCGTAAAATAGCAGCTTAATGCTGTTGTGTTTTGTATGGTGAGTGTAGTTTTTTTTTAAATAGGAGAGGGGCAAACCAGTATGCGGCTCACCTGATGGTAAGTGACTACCGCCGCCCATAAACAACTGCAACACAAGGGGATCCAGGGGAATCACAGATGCGTTGCCAGCCTTTAAATAGTAGTGAGCCGGAGACATTTGGACTTACAACGCCTTTGCATTTTGATTCCTAATCTATGCAAATAAATAAAATTAAAGTGTCTGTTTGTAATGTCCAAATACAGCTTTTTACTTAATGCATATGAAAGTATATACAGTACTTATAACAAAACCACATTTTTTAAATTTTTTGTCTGTCTGTCTGTCTGTCTGTATTTTTCGGCTAATCTCCGAAATGGCTTGACCGATTTTGAGGGGACTTTCATTAGCAGATAGCTAATGTTATAAGGAGTAACATAGGATAATTTTAATTTACAAAAATAATTAGGGTTCCGCGCAAAAAAAATTAAAACCAATAAAATCGTTGTAAATTCAACGCGGGCGAAGTCGCGAGGGACAGCTAGTCGAAGATAAATGTAGATGTCTATTGTATATTATTATCAGGTAAAATATGTAATATGGGAATAGAAATCGTAGTGTAGCACTAGAGCATGTACTACATGTTGCGCTTATGGTCGTGATGTACTGCAATGATGACCATTTTTGGCATTCATCTGACATAAATTTCTATGCTATTAAGAGTTATGCTTGGTTAATAACAATATACTCGTATTATTATCAAATAAAACTTTGCCGTCGGGGCGTGGTAGCAGGAGCCAAGTGCTCCCCGTAAATTTCATAATACGCGAGCAACGGGAGTTCGATCACCGACAGCAAGCCAGCAACGCTTAAATTATTAACTGCATCTTTAAAAGCTGAATTACACGTAAGAAAACCTGCATGTTTAGAGTATACATAACCAAGCTATGGTAATGTATACTCTCAGCTAACATGTCTGAGAAATTTAAAAAAAAATTGTGAATACGCGAAGCCCACCAACACCAACAGCAGCACGGCGGTGGCCTTACTGCACTAAAACACTCTTAAAAATGAGAGGCGACTCAGTAGTAGAACCTGTATAGAACTTATAAGCCCCATATTTCAACACAATATTGCTGGATATTTTATGTCCGGTATTGCATAGATATGATTAAATGAAATTTTAAAACTTGTATACTCTCAAATTGACTATAAAACGCAAATGTTGAGGGGTCGTACTCTTCTTGACATTTTAGTCAATCAAAATTTCAGGGGCGGGTGCCTGCTGTCCGTCTCCCGCTAGATTGTTGGCGAGATTATTGAAAATTATATTTGTCCTACATCTAAAAAATAATATTATTTATATGGTAAATATATTTTTAAAATAATATTTTTTATACTTTACATGCAATTGATAATTTGTATTTTTGGCATATAATTATATTAAAATAAGCAAAATATGTTCCAGACCCCCCAAAAAGGTCAAAGTCACTCCATCGACCGGTAAAATTATGGTCACATTGTTTTGGGATTCCAAAGGAATACTATTGGTCGAGTAACCAAAAAAAAAGTGAAGCCATCACTGCAGACAAATACGCCACTTCACGTCATTTGATCGAAGCAATAAAAGGAAATAGAAGAGGAAAGCTGACCAAATTAGTGCTAGTTACCAAGCTAGTGCTTCTTGATGAAACTTCTTGACGCACCGGTTCACGTGGCACAGCTCTCCAAGGCTGCTGTATGAGACTGCGGGTTTGCGGAAATTAACTACCCACCATATCCAGCCCTTAGTTACTAATTTTTACTCCCAAACTTAAAAAAGACCTTCGGGGAAAGCGATTTGCTGACGATAATGAGCTCAAGTCCGCTGTAAATGAGCAGAAAAGTTACTTAAACAAGAACAGCTTTACAAGCTGACATAATAATAGGGTTATAACTTCAAAAATCTCAAAGCTTTGTTTACTCGAAACGGTTTAAATAGACCTGATTTAAGAGAAACTGAAATGCTTTTAGAGCGATAAAAGCGATGTTCGGAAATATTTCGGACAGAATATCGAATTCTTGTGTAGTTATTTCTAATAAAAGCTTCAGTGTCCACCCCTTTTTAAAATTGTCAAAGGGCCTTTTTATAAGTTTTTATTTCGCTGTGTTTTAGTCTTTAGTAGTATTTTTATGAAGCGTTTGATCAATAATTTCTTTTTGAATAATTTTTATTAAATATTTTGAATATTTAATCGTAAAAACGAAAAAAATAATTAAAATTTACAAAATGATATACCTTATAACTTGAGATGTTATCTTCACTTAATCAATAGACAATTTTAATTTCATAAGGAAAAGTGGTGGCGGCACCAGTACCTCTGTCCCATCCTATCTTACATATTATATACTGACTGTAATATTTTCTTAAAACTGGTACAATACAGTAAATGAATCAAATTTATTAGCAAAACTTGAAAATTTCTCAAATCATGTTCACTTCAATCTGCCTCTGGATTCTACTTTCAATTCTGTGTTCTACGTTCTGAAGCTCATCATCATCATTATCATCATTACAGTCAATCATTACAATCATGTCTACTGTTGAACATAAGCCCTCTCTCAAGGAATACCACAAAGTACGGTCCTAAGCCACTTGCATCCATCGATTTAATGCATCTGTTACAAGTCTTCACTCTATTACATCTTCATACCTCATAGGTTATCTGTTATGCGAGCTATATGGCTGGTCCATTGCCACTTCAGCTTAGTAATTTTTGGAGTATGTCGGTAATCTGGTTCTACTGTGAATATCCTCGTTACGAAGTCTATCACGGAAACAAACTTCAAGCATAGCCCTCTCCATAGCTCGCTGAATGACTTTAAGCTTCCTTATACAGCAGGGAAAGGAATGATCACGACTTAATTTCATATGACATCACTGGCAACTCGCATTGATATACCCTCGATTTCAAGTTTTAAGGTAAACGTGACGAGAAGATGTTTCGAAATTTCTTGAACGCTGCCCAGCCATGTTGGATCCGTCGATTGACTTCTACATCATCCTCGATTAAGAATCAAAACGCAAATTCGTTGTCACCCCTTTGGATCTCGACACCCACCATACGAAAAATAGTAGCAATATGCAATAGCATTAAGCTGCTATTTTTCGCTGATATTATGTGAGAGCATAGTTAACATGGTGTGCCTTCCTCCACCACTTGCAACTTCACCTGCGCAACGCCCCCGAATCTGAGTGGCCACCTCGGGCCAGCCATGTGGGTTCCTCTTAATTCACCGTATGTCACCAAGTCACGGCTACTAAGCCGTGGCTTGGTGACACCTAATGTAATCGTAAATAGCTTCTTTAAAAAGGCAACAACCTATATGTTAAAAAGGGTTTCTGATTTCCAGTTAGAAAAATATAACCTTAGTACCAATAAATAATCACGTTTTTGTTGCGTACACATTATGACAGTGGATCATTTTGATTGAACTTATTTAACAAAATGGTATCTCTTTGAATCAGAAATTTATTTTAGTCTTGTGGTTATGTTAGGTTAGATAGAGGGACGATCTACTGAAGGTGGCTGTAATCAGCTGGATGCTAGAAATCGATGCCCGCACTAAATGGCACTCTTTGGGACAAATCTATTAGTATGTAAATCTATAAGTATGTGCCTGCGATAGACCACATGATGGAATTTATTATGTGGATCACAAATATGTTACCTGCATTTTGAAGATCTGTTGTTAAAAAAAACTCTTTTACTTTGTTTTATATTATGTATTTACCCTTTAACACCACTTTTGTTAAATTCACATGGACGAGTTTTAATTTAAAAGAATGTTTTTCCAGTCTCTAAAATTTAAGTATAAAATTGAAGTAAATATTTATACTTTCGAAAATTGCCTAGATAAAAAATGAATCTGTTAGACAACACGCAGAAGTTCTGTAAGACGCAGGTGTCCTCTCGGGCTGATACTTCATATCTCTCTAAATTAGAACATAGACTGCGACGACCATCCCAGAATCTACGGGTGCCTCTACAGGTCCTGTAACGGTAATGCCGAAACAGACCGACTCATCGACCACGTTGAAATGACTACATATTTCTTACTACAGCAGTTCCCATCCGCAGATATTGTGATCCTTGGCGATTTTAACGCCCACCACACTGAATGGCTCAGTTCACGTTTAGCCGATTATGCGGAGAGATCTGTTTATGACTTTGCCTTGGCATATGATCTTACACAGCTAGTTACTTCGCCTACGCGGATTCCAGAGATCAGGATGATGTACCTTCCCAGTTGGACCTTCTGTTGACCTCTCATCCGGATGGATATCAGGTTTCCATCGACACCCCTCTTGGTTCCTCGAGAACTATTGTCTAATTCGAAGTATGGTGTGACTTACAGTTGCATTCTGCAGGCTGCCGCCGTGTATGGCACTATAGGTTGGCTGACTGGAATAGGATGGGGTCTTTTTTTGCATCCTACCCTTGGGAGCGGGTTTGCTTCTCGCCGGACGATCCCAATGTTGTTGCTAATAGTGTCGCTGATATGGTACCTCAGAGTGTGGAACTTTTTAATCCATCCTCTGTGGTGCCTATCGGAGGCAAATCCCAGACACGGTTTGGTAGCTCTTGTAAAACTGCATCACGCTATAAGCAAGAGTGCTACCGGGCCTGGACTGACGCATCAATGTCTCAGGATATAAACACCAGCGCTTTAAAAAGTAAGTATGATTCCGCCTCCAGGTCCTTCAAAAGAGTTATGCCAAGGCAAGGTCCTGAGCCCATTGGCAAAGTCGGCGAGAAGCTAGTTCGCCTTCCTTCGGGAACGATACTGGTCTCTCGCCAAGGCTGTCCAAAGGAACTTCTGTAAGCCTTCTCTTCCATCTCTGCACGGAGAGGACGTCTCACTGGCCCATGCCGCAAAGAAGAAAGCCGATCTGTTAGGCTCTCTCTTTGCGTCCAACTCGACTCTCGATGACGGGGAAAACACACCGCCGACCATCCTGCGGTGTGAGTGCTCCATGCCGGATGTGCGGTTTACACAGCGCTCGGTTCGCAAAACACTCCCGTCGATTTGAGTGGGCTTGATGGAGTCTCTCTCTTGTGCTGAAGACGTGTGAGGCGGAGTTGGCACCGCTTTTAACGCATCTTTTCCGGTACTCCTACTCCCAAGGCGTAGTCCCGAATTCATGGAAGATAGCTGTGGTCCACCCGATCCTTAAAAAAAGACAACCACTCAGACCCGTCAAACTATACGCCTATCACCATGACCTCCTTGTTCTCCAAAATAACAGAGTCCATTATAAACTGCCAGCTCATTAGGTACCTTGAGGATCACCAGCTGATTAGTGACTGCCAATACGGTTTTCGACGGAGTCGACCATCTGGCGATCTTCTGGTCTACCTGACTCATAGATGGACGGAAGCAGTTGAGTCCAAGAGAGAAGCATTGGCCGTTAGTTTGGACATAGCGAAGACCTTCAGTCGGGTCTGCCACAATGCGCTTCTTTCGAAGCTCCCTTCCTATGGGCTTCCCAAGAAGTTGTGCAATTGGATCACCAGCTTTCCTCGCTGATCGGAGCACCAAGGTTGTGTAGACGGTGCATGCTCTGATCACAAGCCTATTAGCGCTGGTGTCAGAAACCAGTCTTTTTATAATCATCTTGTGTTATGGTTATTGCTGGATTACATGTTCTGGATTTACCTACAATACGAATAATCGCAGTCTTTATACAGTATCCATATGTTTTTTCATTATTTTGTCGTTCGTTTATTTTATGAGGCACTCACTTCTGAAAGTACAAGAACATGCTGCATGCTGGACGTAGAGTCCTCTCCCAAATTGTCAAAAGTAAATAAATAAAGTTATGTTTAATTTAGCATTTCATTTTAATACTACTGTATTATTTTATTTTTAATATTAATAAAGTTCAAAATGTATAAATTCAAAAGCTCATTATCAGATTTATCAAACCACAACACGTTTCTGAAACTGAAATTAATAACTTATCAAAGAACACCACATCAAAAGAACAAACAGTTAATTTTAACAAGATACTAGCCAGTTGCAAATAAGAGCTGTCCTGAGGGAATAAGATCCATTTCCGATAACAATTGGCTTAATTTTCCTTTCTTAGCGCTCAACATTGCCTTGATTTCAAACAGATAAGCATCATTTCGAAGATCTCTGTATACTATAACTTTGTAGCTATTTTACACTTAATTTCAACGAAAGATCCAGAGTTATAGTTATCAAGTCATATTTGTATAAAATAGCAAAAATATGCGACAAAACATTGTGTGCCTTTACTTGGAAGATACCTATGTTCAGCAATAGACTAATGATGATGTTATTGAAAAATATTAATATATATGAAAATTATACCACATTAAAAACAAAAGAAACACCTATTTTTGACTCGGAAAACTCGATAATATCTGTTTGCTTTCTATAATATGGAAAAGAAAGTGATCACATTTTTGTACACCATTATATTATAGTTTTGTGATTAACGCAATATGCTTAACGTAGCTGTAGGCTTTGTAAAAGTCACCAACAAATCAATCATACTGTGAATTTTTCATGAATTGAAGATTAATATTCTTTATCAACACCGGCATCAGTTACCGAAGGACTTCTTGTAAAATCAAACTGATTTTATTGAGCGATTTATTAAAAGCAAAAAACCTTATAATGTAAAATAAAGTTAAAAATTTTACAAACACAATATTTTTCAAAAACCAATTTTATTGGACTCTGTAAAGCGTTAAATTTATTTATTAAAGCCCTGTTGTAAAAAGGAGTTTAAAGCTATTGTCGATCTTTGGCATCATAGCTCCAAAAATAAACACATTTAATTGAAATAGCCATTCAGCGAGGAAACACAGGAAGCAATCTTGTGTTTGGGGGAGTAGGACTGTGTGATAATTTAAATTTTTAGATTTAATTTTTCTTCATGATATTTGTTTTAGTAAATTTAGTATTTATGTTTAGTGAAAATCAGTTCATAGATTTAATGAAAATCCACTTTGTATTTCCTTAGCGTAGGGATTTCAGCCATCAATTAACATTTGATTTTCTTCCACTTCTTCGATTGACTTAAAAGTTGGCACACTTTCCATTTCCGGTGACGCTGCAATATGGTGATTATAACCTGAAGATGCGACTGAGATTATCATCAGATATAGATTGAGTAACAGTAGCTTAATGGTTATGGGTACGATAGTTAGTAAAACTTAAAAGTACGAATCTACTAGCAACCAAAGCATTTTAAGCTCAACTGGAGCAGTTAACGGTAATATTAGAAGTGTTAATAGCATAGATGTTTATACTTTAAAATAAGATAACCCAACTCTACGATAGCTTTTACTTAACTATAGAAAAAAATTCTAATTACTTTGTAAGCACGTTTGTTTTCACAACAAAGTCATTAGAAGAATTCTTCCTAAGTAAACAACTACCTAAAAAAGCGTAGTAGAGAAAAACTTTCAAGATGAAACACCAATTTTACAGAAATATTTAAAAAATTGGAATCTATAGATAGATTCACTTAATTTTTTTATGTATACTGATGACAAAAAAGTTTTCACTCCAATAAACTCTTATGAGTATTGCAACTTGTTACAGAAAGACCTTGATCACCTTAACGATTATTACGTTTATAATAGAATCTCACGTAAATAGTAAATGTCAAATTATATATTTCGCTCGCAAAATAAACCCAAATTCATATATTCATATGGGTTTAATGGTATTCCAACTGAAAGGGTTCAAATTGTGCGTGATCTTGGTGTTCCATTAGACTCTAAAATGAGTATAACTGACTAATCACATTGATATTATAGGTGACAAATGTCTTCATAACATGGGCTTTGTCATACACAAAGATTTTAATAGTATTTGCTATGTTTAAAATTTGTATTTGCATATGAATTAACTTTATTAGAATACGCTAGTTGAATCTGGAACCCACAATATGCCGTATATAAAAAGCGGTTAGAACGTATACAGAAAAATAAAAAGCACATTTGAAGCACATTTTAGTAAATCTGCAAATAATTATCGAAACAACATGTTAGATTTGGCATTTTTGTTTGATAAATGATCGATTAGAGTTTCCGAAGTAGCTTGAAGACCTCGCAATTTGCGTGCCTACCCGCCGCACGTTATGTCTCGAACTACGCGACCTTAGGCCTTAGTATCTTAGTTTAGTGTGTAGGTACATTAATTTCAGACATTCTGAAATTAATGTCTGATTAGAACTTTACCAATTTCTGAGAAAAGGAGCTCTCACCGAAGAATAGACAGATGGAAGACAGTGATCATATAATTTCCGTTTATTCCTCTTAAGGTATGGAATCCAAAAAAACAAAAAATATAACTTAATAATAAAGAAAGAAAGAAAGAAATGCATTTATTCCAGTTTAAGCATGCAGCACAAACTTTTAAAGAAGTAACAATAGGCAAAAGACAAAGTATTTACCAACATTATAAATTAAAGAAAATACACTTTAAAAAACCCTGTGTTGCAGCAAAAAAATGTAAAAAGGATCGATTTCAGTAATAGCACTAGTTTTCAGTCTGACCCATACCCCATAAAAATACCTTTAATCAATTTCCGCCATAAACGTTAATTATCACAAGCTCATTCAACTGGATTTAGATAATACCCAAAGTGCCATTCGCAGTTGCACGGAGTTTAACTCGAAAATAATTTATTAGTAAATTACACAATTTGTGATCTGTTGATGGGATTATATTAATTGCAAATCAATGTGATTAAAAATAGTAGATTATATGACTATTTACCGCGATAATAAAGGTAAATAAAAAAATAACGAAAATATAATAATAAACGTGTTCTGCATATTTACATATTATATTTCAAAATTTCGATTTCTATATTGATGTCAATGGTCGCTAAATTAAATCAATATTGATGTCAATGGGAATCAGAATCGAACAAGGTCTTTCGAACAAAGGCGTATATGAATATAGGTATATACGGAATGTATATATCTGTGATACATAGGGTCACATCCACAATATATTATTAGTTAAAATTCTATTAGAGAAAATTTTATGGCGCAAAACATCAACCCCGAGCTACTTTGTTCGCAAACCGTGCACCAGCTTTCCTTAATTACTTTCACATTTAAATTTCCAGATATCGTTTGTATAACGTTGCTTTCGCAAAAGAATTAAGGGTCTAGTTTTAAGAACGTTCGACTTTAATGGCATGAATAAATTTAATTTGTTGCTTTAGTATAAGCACAAATGATCAGATTTTTATAGGAGTAAGAGTGGTGAACGTGCACACAATCCACTTGACTATAAATAGATGTTGTTGATAAGGATATAGAACGACGAGTGAATGCAGGAAATAGAGTGAATGGGGCTCTACACTCTATTGTGAAAAGTCAGAATGTGTCCAAAAAGGCACGTATGGCAATTCACAATGCTGTGTTAGTACCTACTTTAATGTATGGTAGTGAAAGTTGGGTGTGGCAGAAGAAGCATGAGAGTAGAATAAATGCTGTAGAAATGCGGTCATTAAGGAGTATGTTAGGGATGAAGCTGAATGACAGAGTGAGAAATTGTTTAATAAGAGAAGAGTGTGGTTTGCAAGATGATGTTGTGACCAGGATTAAGAAAGGAATGCTTCGGTGGTTTGGCCATGTAGAAAGAATGAATGAGGAAAGAGTGACAAAGCAAATTTATGTTGCAGAGGTGAACGGCATAGTCGGGAAGGGTCGCCCTAGGCGAAAGTTTATCGACCAAATTGGCGATATATTAAAAATGGGCCAAATCAAGAGTACCTTTAACCGACGAGCGTGTATGCGTAGGTATATGGATGTGGAGGAAGCGAGAGAGGTGTGTCAGGATCGTGCCAAATGGAAGTCCATAATCTCTGCCTACCCCTCTGGGTGACAGGCGTGAGTGTTTATGTATGTATGTATGTAGCTTTATTTTAACTGACTATGTAATATGGTACTAAAAGTTCGAATCCATTTTAAAATAAGTCTTCACTTTTTTCTAATAAACATGCATATGCAATAAAAAAGATCAATAAAAACCCACATAACAAAAGCACATAACTCATGTGAAGCACCAACGCTCCAGAAAGTCCACAGTCCGTGAATATGTTCAAGACCATCATCGAAACGACGTTAGTAAGAAAAACCACAAATACTCGAAAAGAACACCGATTCCTACCAAGGATGATTCGCGAGGCTATTGAAATAAGAAAACATCCAAGTGTCAATAGAGACAATAGCTGTAACGCCCACCCATCTGCTTGGGTTTCTATAATTAATATAATTAAATCCAAACACAAGCATATCTCTGAACCTGAAACGTCGGGAATGGATTAAATAGCAAAATAAGTCTATAAAATGTGATAAAATCCGTAAAATTAGTTTTATTTAATATATAAATGTTTGCAATAACATAGACGTAACATTATTAGTTTTCTTTAAAGTTTGTGTCAAGTCTGGTTACACTTAGGGTCAAGTAGGTAGACGTTAACACTGTTTTTTATTCCAAATTTTAGGGCACATAAATTAAATAATGTTTTTAGAACTTCAAATTTTAAATGTTAACCAAGGTTTTATCGATTAATTATAAAGTTGTTTAAATACTTGCTTGTTGGAAGAAATATTAATGCAATTACGGTTGGCACCTTGATCTAGCAACGTCATTGTACCGTTATTCAGATATTTCTTGGAGGCCTGAATTTCATTATTAGGCAAAATTGATTTGTAAATCGATATCAACGAATTTGCAATTTGGTTTACTACTGCTCAGTTTCTTTAATTGACATTACTATTGAACAACACTAGAATTGGTAAATCATTCGTAACCTCAACATATTGGTCATGGTTGTGTAAATATCAAGTGAAAAATGTATGAGGTACTCCACGCACTTCTGTGTCGTACATGTCTAGATAATATATTGAATTTAACTTTAGAGTATGCATAGTTATATAAAATAAAATTCCTACAGAGTAACTTTTTATTCTTTAAAATCTTTAAAATAATGTGAATGCATTTTTAAGATTCTAAAGTTGTGATCCGGTTTTTAAATTCGTTTTGAAGAATCGTCAAAAATATAAGTTTTTTCACTAAAAGAACAGAATAGAATAGAATGATTTTTATCCAATATTGATTATTACATAATACTTAATAAAAGTCATTTTTTATTTACCACTGGTTCGGAAAATACCTTTCTCGTAGGAAGAATACAAACATAGCCCCACACAACTTTATCAAATATCTTCAAAATTACTTGTACATGTTCTCATAAACGGTAAATATACGATTCCGGATTTATACGATTTTTATTAACACGTTTTATCAAAGGTTCTTTAAAGTTCGGGGAAAACACCTTGGAAAAATGATTAGTTGTCAAGCAATGACAGTGAAACAAATAGGTGATTTTTTTAATAAATATTTATGTTGATTCATCTATTCCATTGGTCATTGGTTATGGCTAAATTAATAAACCACGCACCAAAACAACCATAAACGAAATCGACGCAAGGATGCTAATATAAGTCAGTTCCTAGCGACCTGAATCGAGAGAAGTATAGATTAGTACGGAATTGTTGCAACAATCTGTGTAGAAAAGCATAACGACGCCATATCCATGAATCAGTACAAGATCCTGACCCTGCTAGGGTCTGGAAATTTCTTAAGTCTTTAGGAGTTGGGAAATTACGACAAAATTTCACTCACCATAACTTTGATCACAATCAACTTAATTTGCATTTCTCATCTTCGTCTTGCATTAACGATAAAGCAAAACACAATATTTAGGATTCTCTTTCAAAAGCTCCCGCTCCAGACACCTCTGCTTTTAATTTTAGTCAATTTAACAGTTGTGATGTTATGAAAGCCATAATGTCCATCCATTCAAATTCAATTGGTAGTGACTGCATTAGTCGGAAAATGGTCATCCCTCTCATTGATCTCCTTTCACCTGTAATCACTTTCATCCTGAATAATTCACTGAATTCTTCTATTTTCCCTTCAATTTGGTAAGATGCATTTGTAGTTCCTCTTCCGAAAAAGTCGAATCCGTCTAGTTTTTCTGATTATATACCTACCTCTATCTTGCCTTTCCTTTCCAAAGTTCTTGAACGTCTTGTGCACAATCAATTAAGCATCTATCTTTTAAAACATAATCTCTTAAATCCTTTGCAATCCGGTTTCCGTCCTGGCCATAGTACGACTACTGCACTTTTACAAATCACTGATGATATTCGGTATGGTATGGAGAAACAAAAGCTTACCATTCTTACGTTACTTGATTTTAGTAATGCATTTAATACAGTAGATTTTGATATCTTGTTGGGCATCCTGCGCTTTCTCAACATATTTTCAACTGTAGTTGACTGGTTTCGAAGTTACTTGTTTGGTCGCCGACAACGCATTCAGGTGCAAGATGTTTTTTCCACCTGGACTACTACAGCGGCTGGCATACCACAAGGTGGCGTGTTGTCTCCTCTCCTGTTTGCAATTTTCATTAACTCTATAAGTCATAATCCAAATCATCAGCATAAAATTCCTACCACTTATATGCTGATGATCTCCAAATCTATACTCAATCGTCTCTTGAAGATTTGTCTAAATCAGTTGACACTATCAACGCTAATCGGACTTGTATTTCAAATTGGAGTAAACGTTATGGTTTAACGATTATCCTAAACGGCCATTATTATCGGTAGTTCTAGATTAATTGGAAAAATTGACTGGTCGTCCCTACCTCCTATTTTACTAGACTGCACTCAAATCCCTTACAGTAACAAGGCTAAAAACCTGGGGTTGTATCTTGACTCTTGTATGTCTTGGAACTCACAGATTAATGAGGTTAGTAGAAAAATGTTTGCTGCTTTAAGCTCTTTACGTAGATTACGTAAATTTCTTCCCACAGTAACTAAAGTTACGCTCGCCCAGTCTCTACTTCTACTTATTCTTGACTATGCTGACATATGCTATCTTGACATTACCGAGGAGCAGCTTAATAAGCTTCAGCGCATTCAAAATTTATGTATTAGATTCATATTTCGCAAATATGATCATATCTCTGAATTTCGCAAACAGCTCAAATGGCTCCCGATCTGCCTTCGCAGGAATACTCACATTCTCTCCACTTTGTATAGCGTGCTGTTTAATCTTTCCACTCCTCATTATTTAAAAGACCGTTTCCAGTATCTTTTCCTTACCCATAATCGGTTCCTTCGATCCTCTGTCAATCTTTCTCTCTCTACTCCTTCGCACTCTTCCTCCTTTTTTAAGAAATCCTTTACTGTAACTGCTGTACGTTTGTGGAACTCTTTACCTCTCCATATTCGTCGTGCTCAATCTCTTCATTCTTTCAAAAGTCTTGTTAAATCGTATTACTTAGAACGCTACTAGATAAATCACTTTTCTTTTTTCGTACTCTTTTCATTTAATCTATAATATTATATCATACATAATCTTCACTTCTCTTTATTTGTATGTATTTTCATATTTTTTTTATTTTGTACGCCCCCCTCTATTTTTAACTATTGTTTGCATCAGTTCTCTACACTAAGTTTGTCTGGAAGAAATCACTTTCAGAGTGATAAGACCGCCTGTTGTACATTTTCTAATTTAGATTTAACTGTATTCGTTTTTGTTTTGTTTTTTAAGTGTACAATAAAGAGTAAATAAATAAATAAATAAATGCTGGATTTTATGGATAAAATGGAAAACGAAAATGAGAGTCGGTCAATGTCAAGACAAAGATTATGTGCAACGTCCATGTCGCCTGACGCCTATGTCGGTAGTTGTTGGGAACATTATGCTCAAAGTTGTTAACGAATGTGTTAACATAGAACAAATTTTCTGACTAGGTAAGTCCAACTTAGACTGAGAGGTCAATTGGCGGATCCAACTCTCTGGGCAGCGTTCCAGAGATTAAGACCCATCTCGTCAAATATTCATCAAAACTTGTAAGCAAGGGTGTACAACCAATGCGTTTTGCCAGTGATGACATGTGGATCTAAGACCTTCATCTCTGGCCGTATGAGGTAGCTCAAGGTCGCTTAAAACCATGAAGAGGTTTATGCTCAAAGTTGACCTGCGTGATGAAGTTTGAAATGAGGATATCCACAGTAGAACCAGAAGCTCGCCACAAAACCAAATTGAAAATATATAATCCGCGTCGAGTTGCTTTGCCCTTTTCCCCGTCTTGAATAAATTATGACAGTAGAAACTGCTGAAAATTATTGTGGAAAGTGTGCATAAGGTTAAATTATTTATTCTAAGAGAAACATAAATACATGTTTAAGTAATGCTTAATATTCTGTTGCACAATTTGAACATAATACTTTATATTTAGTTTAAGTAAATGTTAACTTCAATATTATGTTAATAAAAGTAAAATTAATATAATATAAAAGAATAAACTGTGCCCTGACAATACAAACAAAATCATGTTTATTGGCACGAAGAAATTATATAATAATTCAAACTATTTTGTACTTTGTTGAATAAATATAAAATTAGAAAGTTTACAGTAAATTGTACAATATTTTATATTATATTATACAAACTTGCCTGCAAACCTTCTGGCGGTATAAGGGATTAATTCAATCACCCCATTACGTCCCGTAATGGGGTGATTGTAAGTAAGTAAGTAAGTAAGTAAGTGGTCGTTTTGGGATATTTTAGCAAAAACTTATGGATTCCGATAGATCTCTAAAACTGGAAGCCCTAACGACTGCTATCGTAAAAACTGATTAAGAACATAAACGTGTAGATTCAAATAGCGTCAGAAAGCGATTTTTCCAGCAAATGTCATTATAACAATGCGAACAATTTTAGACCTATTATACTAACCCGAACTGAATCTTATCTGTCCGTCTCTTAAAGACCCTTGTCTTTGTAATACAATCCTCAAATCTTTTTCTCCAGACTGGGACCATGAAGCAGACTGCCAACGGTGTGCCAAAAAGCATTGTTCGCAAAGGTCCGATTTTGTGGGTGACCTATACGTGGTAGAGCCATACTGCAGCTATATTAGCCTTGTACCACGAATGGGTCGGCTTGACCGAGGAAGGAATACGCTCTCACAGATACGAGGCATTCTATCTTAGTCTTCAGGGGTGACAACGCATCTGTATTTCAATTCTTAATCGAGGATAAATGTAGATGTCTATGGAGTATTCACTTACCATCAGGTGAATTGTGTACTCATTTTTCACCCTTATTCTATATAAAAAATTCCATCATCGTCTGAATTCACTACTACTGGGTGGATCGCCACAACATTAGCATTTTAAATCGACTTCTAAAAAAGGAGGAAGTTCGCAATTAGACTGTATTATTTTTTTATGAGTGTTCCCTCAGAACTTTTTTATAGGTGAACAGATTTTGATGATTTTTTTTATTTGAAAGCTGGTGCTCCTCATGTGGTCCTCGTTGATCAAGAGCTGACTAGTAGTTTTGGAGTTATCCTTAATAATGAGTATTTAATTGACTTCGACTGCATTGATGATGTGAAAATAAGAACCATTTTATTTATATTGAAGTCTGTTGTACAAAAATTTTAATTTTACCACTAGTGTACTTTGCATCTTGTGGAAACATGTTTTTTTTTAGAAGCAATTAGAAAGGGCTACCCGGTACGCGAGGAAGTGGAGAATGCTTTATGCATACCACGACAGCCGGTCTGTAGTGGTTATGCGGGACTCACTGAGACTATCCTACGGGGACCCTAAGTGATACCCGCTAAACTCCAGTTTGGGGACTGGCAATTGGCTGATTAAGCCTCTTTGCCGGATCAGAAGCGACCCTCTTTTGGGAGAAGAGGGTGCAGGCGGCTACGAGCCGCTGAGGGAGAGCCCACTAGAGCAAATTTAAGAAGAGTCGGCCCGAGCCGCCAGGAGGCAGTTCAGGTCGTTTGAAATTTTATTTGGCGAGTCTAAGAGAGAGTTTCTCGGCCTGCGGACTCGATAGCGAGAGAAGGGTGGGGCTGCATAAGTAGCTGCCTCACGAATAAAATGATTGGAAAGAGACTCTGTTGAAGTTCTCAGTGAGTGTTTTTAGAAATTTTTGGATTGTAGGGAGCTCTAAGTCCCGATGGAGGTCGGCATTACGGACGTACCAAGGTGCGTTCGTAGCTCAACGACAGAAGAGGTTTTGAACTACTTGGAGTTCATTAATGATTTTAGGGTCGGCGTGGACAAAAACTTAGCCCGCGTAAGACATGACTGGTCGTATACAGACCTTATAAAGGGTTCGCTTGTTACGAAGGGACATTTTACTATGTCGGCCCAACATACTGTTGAGCCTACTTAGATAGAATCGTGCGTGACGGGTTACTCTTTTGACATGGGGCCCGAAGGTGAGCCTAGTGTCAAGGGTGACGCCTAAATATTTGGCAGACCTATGCCTGGGGACAGGGGTCCCTAGCATACGTATTGATGGAGTATTTTTGAGACGGCGTCGTTTATAATCGAAGTGAACGGCGGGAGCTCCTCTCCGGGTTCACATCGATGCGCCATTTTTGGAACCAAGCTTCTAGGTCATCAACTGACTTTTGGATCTTGTTCCGTATGAAAGGTAGCGAGGTACCTTTACAGTAAAGGGCAGTGTCGTGTGCGAAGAGAGAGAACTGAACACCTTTCGACGGGATGGGAATGTCGTTGGTGAACAGGATGTAGAGGAGGGGAGCAAGTATTGAGCCTTGAGGGACACCAGCTTTGATGGGGCGCTGAGAAGAGAGCGTGTCTTCGTTTCTAAAACGAAAGTTACAATGCTGCAGGTAGGAGGTCACGAGACGTACTAGACGATCGGGGAGACCTATTCTGTATAGTTTGAAAATAAGGCCTTCATGCCAGACTCTATCTAAAGCTTTGGCAATGTCGAAAAAGACCGCGATGGTCTTATGACGACGAGGATAGAAACTGCTGAGGATATATTCCACAATACGGTGAACTTGTTGGGGACAAGAATGTTTCGCTCGGAAACCAAATTGATGGGGGATGACACCTGCTCATGAAAGTGTTTAAGGGCTTAGTTGGAGATGCCATCCGCGCCCTTAGAAAAGGGAACGAAAATATTCCAATGAACAATTTGTTTTTTGAGTGTTAAATAATTATACAAATAATTTATTTAATTTGTTTAAATTTCTGAAATAAAGTATTTTGTTTTATATGTCAGCAAATACATACAAGTTTTTTTATTTTTATTTGGGAACCACTTGATTTCTTTTTAAAACTGCAAGGATTAAATTTTTCGGGAGTAACCTTACGAAACGATTGGCAATTGTCGATCTTCCTCAATCAGCTTACACACAGCATCAACGTTTTCTTGGGTGACTGCAGTTTTTGGACGACCTTGACGGGGATCATCACTGAGCTTGACACGTCCACGTTGAAATTCAGCAAACCAGCGATAAATTGTAGTTTTGGATGGGGCTTCATCACAAAATGCAGAAATCATCTGGTCTACACACTGTTTTTGTGTTAAACCACTTCGAAAGTCATAATAAATCATCGCTCTTGAATTTTCTCGAGTCAATTCCATTTTCTCAATGACTAAACAAGTTTGACAAAACCTTGTGACAAGACCGAGAATCTTTTTTTAAATAAATAAATGATATTCGATTTTTAAAACCAAGGAGTTTTCAATTAAAAAGATTTTAATATGACAGGAACAGTGGAAATATTCCATTCCCGATACTTTTAGTGCAGCCAATGTAACTTCCATTTCCATGGCTTTTAAGTTGGACAATTGCCAGTCGTTTCGTAAGGTTAATCCCGAAAAATATAATCTTTGCAATTTTAAAAAGAAATCAAGTTGTTCCCAAATTAAAAAAAAAACTTGTATGTATTTGCTGACATATAAAACAAAATACTTTATTTCAGAAATTTAAACAAATTAACTAAATTATATGCATAATTATTTAACACTCAAAAAACAAATTGTTCATTGGAATATTTTCGTTCCCTTTTCGAATTAATTAAATATACATAAATTGATCACTGAATGTATACTTGAACGTAGGTCTCTCCCGTAGTAGAAAGAATTTTTCAAGCAAGTATGACAATTACGCTTCACGCTTGGCAGGTAGATTGACGATCTCATAGTCGTCTCGCTTCTTTGAATCTATCCCTGTTGATCGAATTAGATCAGACATATACGAGGTGGGTACCTCATTGTATAGAAGAGGGGGCAAACGAGAATGCGGCTCACCTAACGGTACCTAAGTATCGACCGCCGCCCATGAACAACTGCAATACCAGAGGTATCGTAGTTGCGTTACCGGCCTTTTAAAAAAGAGTAGATAGGTTCTTTTCTTGAAAGTCCTTTAGTCATATCGGTCCGGAAAAATCGCTGTTGTTAGTCGATTCCAAAAGGAAGCCGTCCGGGGAAGAAAATTTCTTTTAAATCGCACATTGGTGGACCGCCAATCATCCCGATGGTATGGATGGTATCGCGAATTTTGTCGCGATGTGCGATGGCGAAATTTAGCGGCTGGAATTAGTCCGTAAAATTACTCTGAGCACTCCGCGTGGTAGATGCGATAAAATACGCAAAGAGATGCAACATCTCTCCGCAATGCCAGTGAATCAAGCTGACCATAAAGAGCTCATTCAAACCGCTCTGCGCTGGATGCGATCAAATGAAAGGTGCTGGGGAGCCACGGCCCAGAGATGGGAATAGTATTCCATGTGAGGCCGAACCTGAGAACTATGAAAATTGGTTACATAGTGTGTTACATTTCATGATACATTGCACTAATCTGGACGGCAAATAATTTCATTTCATGTTACGTTGCGTAAGTCTGTACGCGTGATCGCACATTTCTCAGCCATAGAATTATACGTAATAATTCTATGTTCTCAGCACCGTACGCGCATCACGCGCCGTACGCGACACATTTAGCGATGGACTCGCGCCTTGCACGTACGCGCCTTACGCTCCATACGCTAATGTTTAGTATTGCCAACAACTTTTGCAGTATTTTCTAACCACTAGTGTGAAACGTACAGTGACATTAATTAAGCTTTGGAAAAAATCTAATAGCCTGCTTATTGGCAGAGGAAGAAGAAAATAAAAGTCGAGGAAGAGAAGGTTCTCGATTAAGAATATTCATTACAAAAGTCTGACGAATCATTGTTGCCAGCACATTAAAAGTAATATTCCTGAAATGAAAGTAAAAATATATTTCGAAATGTGTAAGTGGCTTAATGGTGGAGTAATCATTTAGCCACTAATTGAAATTTAATAATACTGAAACACTACAAACAACACCAGCCACTAAAAGCAATATTTCTCCACTAGAAGGGGATCGAAACCACTAGTTTTAGTGGAAAATCCACTAAGTTGGCAACATTAGGCAACACTGAGTATCAGCACTCGCTGAACGCGCTGCATTATATGACGTCACCAGCATGGCTTTTTAATATTCGGACACCTATCCCGCATTTTATAAAATACGGCGCGTACGATGCGGGTGAAATGTGTGGGGTTTCATGTGATTTCATACAACGAATTCTAAAATGCGGCACCTACAGCAAGAAATGTGTGGTCACCTTAGGTGATGGATTTGAAAATTCGAGAATGTCCTATGGTGTAATTTTGTGGGACAACTCTTGTAATGTAGACATACATTTTTTACATAAACGTAAAGACGTACTTACATTTTTTTATTTCAAAGGATTGTGTATGAATCATAACGAATATACAAACCAAAAGTCAGTGTAAAGTCTTCACACTGATTTTAAACATCAAATAATGACCTCACAGTCATGAGCAGGGATTAATTTATGGTAAAGTGTGAAATCAGTGACTAGATTCTTTAGTCAAAACGGCTAGTCGGGCCTGATCTCGGTCACTATTGAAATTATTAGACAAATGTTTCTGCAAACTCCGTACTGACGGGATAGCCTTTTGTTTCTGTTGGTTAACTCCAATTAGAACATTATCACTGGGACAAAGTGTTTGCATGTTTGCCTTGCTTCCGCTGCAAAGCACAGGTATACTTTATTATTTAGAATTTTGTAACATAGATCACTGACTTTAAGCATGGAAGCAAGGAAACCGGGCAACGTAACGCTAGAAATCCTCCATATTTTATAGGTAATACTAGCTTGAATCGAGGCTGATAATTTAGATTTTTTTATATAGCTATTTTAGGATGATGATAATATTAAGTCTTTGAAACATCAAGAGTAAGTATGTACATAGTACAAGAAGACAATATTAAAAATAATTAAAAGCAATGCCCCCTTAAGGAAGCAAATAAATAACTTCTTTTTCAGTAATTTGAAGTGGGTTTTTACTTTTTGTTAATAGTTATAATTATTTGCGGCGTAATACAATCTTCAACAATCATTATTTTCATCCCGGTGGTTTACGCGAAACATAAAATAGCCAGACCGGCACGTTATCAGGGAGCAGGGAGCAGCGTCAATGGGGTCGAGCGTGTCTGGTTAAAGCGATCGTTAATTCGCCCATCAAAAATGCTTTTGCGGGGTGATGAAGAAACAGATATACTCACTTACCCGTCTGCGTAGTGAGTATGTATCAATCTGTAATTCAATATAGTAAATACCTAAAGTAATGAACCATCTGCAGCATTAAGTTATTACTATATTTACTATATTAGCAATACAGTCAACATAAAAATATTTAAAAAAAGTATGCAAAGTTGTGTGCATTATAACTAGCAGTGTACAGCATTCGTTACATTTAAACAAACGTTTATAAAAAAGCACAAGGTGTATTTGTATATCACAATTAAAATAAACATCATTTATAAACGATAAATAAACGAGGCCTGAAAACAAAATATACAACAGAACAGTTTCGTTATGCATTCGTGACTGCTTTCAGCAAAATTTTAAAAATTAAAAAAAAATGACATTAATTGATATGGGATATGTTGATGATATATGGGGACTTTTCATTTGAAAACATATATACTCACATAAACTCTCACGTCTGTCACCCAGAAAAGTAGGTCTCCCTACTTTTCTGGGCGAACTTTCCTTTTTAGCCCTTTATATGGCACGATTCTCACACACCTCTCTCGCTTCTTTCACATCCAATAAATACATGCGTTTCGGTTAAGTTAAGGGTAATTTTAATTATATCTCAAGTGATTGGTTGAATAGACCCACAAAAGTTTACTAAGTGACCTCGAAGATAATTTTCTACGTAACATAAAATAATTCATAGAATAGAATAGAATAGAATAATTTTTTATTCAATATAGATCACATGTGTAATTCTTATTGAAAGTAATTTTTTACTTTACCACTGGTTCGAAAAAAAAACCTCTGTCCTGGGAAGAACCAGCAATAAACCCAGCGGGATTTTTTTTAAAAGCAAATTTTACATTAAAGGTTGTACAAATTATATTAGTACAACATTTATTTTAGAAACAGCTTGGAAGCGACCACCTCATTCCCAGGGGTTATTATCAACCATGTATTCATTTATACTATAATAACCCTTTTTATACAGTTTCAACTTAACAAAACATTTAAACTTGGTAATAAAGAGAGCCAATACATTTTCGGGGACCTTGTTGTAATAGCGTATACATCCCCAAGAATGAATTACTGACTCTGTGGAGTCGAGAAACTGGTATCACTAGCTTGTGTTTGTTCCTAGTGTTTACAGAAAGTATATCACTTTTTTTACTAAAACTACCTTTGTTTTTTGAACATACCTTAAATTTTCGTAAATATACTGAGAGGCCAAAGTTAATACATTTATCTCTTTAAATTTACCTCTAAGAGTCTCTCTCGGTTTTATGTTGTAAATAGCTCTAATGGCCCTCTTCTGTAAAACAAAAATAGTTTCTGAATCAGCCGCATTTCCCGATAGCAAAATCCCATAAGATATTATGCTATGGAAATAACTGAAATAAACTAATCTAGATGTCTTGACACTAGTGAGACCTCTAACCTTTTTACAGCATAGGCTGCAGAACTTAGTCTGCTTGCTAGTTTGGACGTATGGGGGCCCCAATGAAGCTTTGCGTCGAGAGTGATGCCAAGAAAAACAGTGGATTCAACAGGGCTCAGTTCTTTCCCATTTAAAAACACATTGGTACTCAGATTTTTAACATTCGTTGTTGTAAATTTAAAACATTTAGTTTTATTTCCGTTTAAATGTAGATTATTAACGTTAAACCAATGCACAATTTTGATATAGCATTATTCACTTCGTCACATTTAAATGAGTTTAAGTTTAAAAATCAAGGAAGTATCTTTACCAAATAATGCTATATCATGATTATCCTCTACAAGAGAAGATAAGTCATTAATATACACTAGAAATAGGAATGGGCCGAGAATCGAGCCCTGAGTGACACCCATTAGTACAGGTGACCCGGATGAACTTTTACCATTGGTAATAACTTTCTGCATTCTATTTCTTAAATATGAAATAATAAGTTTAAGCGCTGTGTTCTTGACACCATAGTACTGTAGCTTTCTGATTAATGTCTCATGGTGAACGCAGTCGAAGGCCTTGGAAAGGCTACAAAATATACCCAAAGCATCCTCTGAATTCTCCCATGCACAAAAGATATGTTTAATAAGCTCAACTCCAGCGTCAGTTGTCGAGCGACCCCTTGTAAAACCGAATTGATTTCTATGTAGCAATTTATTAATATTAAAGAAACTTAACATCTGATCTAAAATTATTTTTTCAAAAATTTTACTAAGTGCTGGTAGTACAGAAATTGGTCTTAAATTGGCGAGGTCTAATGTGCTACCAGATTTAAATAAAGGTATGACTTTACTATGTTTCATTAAATCAGCAAACACGTCAGATTCGACGCTTGTATTAAATATAGTGGCTAGAAAATGTGCTATTATATCTATTATAGATAAAATAACTTTAACGGAAATCCCTCATTAGCCAGCCGTTTTCTTAACATGAATAGTTTTAAAATATTGGACGATATCTTTTGGCAGTACTCTATGGAATTTAAAAGTATTTGAACAAGCCTTTACATTTTGTTTGAGCGATGTTTCGGCGACAGTAGGAGGAGAGTTTAATGATTTAGTTGTCAAAAAAGGAACATTAGTAAAATGTTTCTCAAAAGCCATAGCAACTTATTGATTATATCGAGTTAAATTGAAAATTCGAGTTGCGCGGTTTGACCTTGCCCGTTTCACTATTTATTTTTCTCCAGGTCATTTTAATTTTTTTAGATGCAGTTTTAATTTTGATACTTAAATGTGAAGAAAGTTTTTACATAATCTCTTAATTTAACACTACTATTATATGATCTTTCATTATATAGCTCGTATAACTTTCGCCTACTCTTATACATCTCTGACTGATATGAATGATGATAGAGAAAGTTTTAGAAGTAAATATCCTACTAAATTCACAAGTTGTAATTTTAAATAACGTACCATACAAATAATTAGCACTGTTTTTAAACGAAAGTGATGGAAGTCTTTTTATTATATTACTTCTAAACCTCTCCAAGCGATGTTCATTTATTGGAACAAATACAACTTTCTTATTTTTCTGTTTTTTGTGTATGTAAGGTAGTGATACCAACTGTGTAAAAGACATGGTTTGTACTCAGACCAAATAAAAAAGTGACTTTTTATTTCGTCTGAGGGTTTGTACAAAAAAATATAACAAATAGTTTTTCTCACCTAAGCTTAAATTATAATATCTATAACATTAGTGCTAAAAGCGTAGTAATAAACTCGCTTTTACGAATCCGTCTTCCATGATGCCTTTTCAATAAAATTCGGAATAAAAGTCAACAATCGTAATTATAACTTGAAAAATTTCGAAATAAACTAGTTAATACACAGCACATAAACTAGTTAATTAACCTAGTGACGTCACGACGCTATCTATTATAGCGGACATTGTTTTGCAGATTTGAGGCACAGGTAAAAAAAAATATTCTTTAAATTGAAATATAAAATTTATAATGCATTTTTATAAATAGAAGTCAATATTTCTCGTTTACTTTTTACAATTATCATAATCTATCATAAATATATATTCTTTGATTTTTTTTACATGGTGTAAAATACCCTATTATATTATTTTTGTTAATATTTGGGTTATTTTTTATTTTAAGCTCCTCTGCTATGGCACTGTCATAGAGTTTTGGTGGTGGTATAATATTATCAGCACACACCGACTCTGAAGAAGCTGGTATTGAATGCTGACACTCACATTGATGTTTAACTAAGGAGTCAAAATGCTCCTCATTATATTTACATGTCTTTACCAGATTATCCAAAGCCAGTATGTGTTCTTTTATTTCGTTTTGGGCTGATTTATATTTATTGGATACAGTTTGAAGGGAATTTGTAAGAGATAATATTTCTGATTTGAGGCACTCAACGTCAGTCTCATAACATTTTTTTTTATATTTACAATCTCCTAGACTCCCTTAAAGTCGGATAAAAATAAACAAGTCTATAAACTTAGTACTATTATTTATTTAGTACCTTTACACAGTATAAAAGTCATGTTGCTTGTGCTATATGAAATTCAGATGATCATCAAGCCCCGGAGATACACCACGTCTCTATCTAGAATGCGTGCTCGTAAACCTCAATCTATATACGTAACGAGACACGAAATGGCACTTTGCAATACTAAGTATATAAGATGTCGGCATGTAGGTTAACTATCAGGTGACCTAAATTGTGACTATATTCTTACGCTAACCAAAACTTAAAATTAATAAAATTCATAGTACTTGGCTAAAATATGTTGCAATAGCCTCAGAGTTTAAGGCTTGTACAAAATAGTGACGTCATCGTATCGTAAAGTGAACACTACTTGGCAACGCATTTGAAAATTTTCCTCAAAAGAATATTAATTTACCTGTTTATTAGCTAAGACTTTTTTCCCAAATGCAAACTACAGGTTTTCGATCTAAGTTTATTCTTGACTGCACTCGCGTCTAATATTCATCATATTTTTTTATAGTATGAGCTTTAAAGTAATTGTTATCAAGCACAGCTAGGTTATGAAGTATAATAAACGAAAGGCAAGTCATCATCATTATCATTAAGCCCAAAGCCAACACGCACTGAAACACAATATAGTCTTCTGATACACTTAGATTTGCATGCGGACGAATGTCCCCCTAATCCTTCTGGGAACTGGGCCTATGTCCAGTGGGTTGTTTGAAATTAAGTACATATAATATAAATTTAAAAATTATTTAAAAATTACAAAAATTACAAAAAAAAAAACAAAGAAAAGAAACTATGAATCATGGTACGGTAAACACATTTAATTGGAAAGTGCATCGTTACTAAGGAGGAATTTGCACTTACTGCGCTTAAGACGTTTTACTTTAACCACGGTTAATCTGAACAATTTCTCAAAGCTGCTAAATGCAGCCATTCTCCATTGCGACAGACCACTAGCGAGTGTTTTACTGAGAATTTTCTGCCACACACGACTACATTGTGGCACTTACCGTCGCCAGCAATTTTTGCCGATCGAAATGTCTTAAGGATCTTCAAGAAATGAGTCTACTTCTTTCTAAAAGGTCGACTACTCCTGTTGCTAACGTTTATGAGCGACCGTGAACAATTACCACCAGGTGAGCCATATGCTCGTTTGTCTATGATTATACCATCAAACCTCACCAGCACGCGCTGCATCCTGTCTTATAATATCAAACATCTGCTCTGCTGCTCTGCTGTTGCAGCAATTTTATGAAAACGATTTTTTTAAACTTTAATCGTTGGTTTCTTTCTCTTCTTTCCTCCCTCTCTCTTTCTCTCTCTCTCTCTCTCTCTCTCTCTTCTCTCTATATTCTCTCCATTTTCATCTCTCTTTACATTTCTCTCTCTTTGGAATAACACATCGGAAAAAATCACAAAAAGCAAAATAAAGTGTGACACGTGTAAAATAAAATCACTACATAGACGACTAAAACTGATATTCCGCTAAAACCGATAAACTCAGGATATTATATTTCTCAATGAAATATGTGATGAAAATGTGTGTATATCACAATAATAATTTGCCGTAATTAATGAACAGCTAATTTATTTTGCAGTAAATATTAATAACATATTATGTTATCCAATATAATGTAAATAATTGATTCGCTCACAATACTAATTATCGATGGTACTATTATCCACGTAATTCAAGTGAATGTAAGTTTTTAAGGACTATGAAAGACTCTTGAGCGTATAAAACAAAAAATATACACATGTCAAAGAAATTAGTTAATACTCGCTGGAACAACATATTATATCGCCCAAAAATACCTTTAGGCCTTTTCCTAAAACCATTACAAGTATGTTATTACTCTTTACTTCAGTTATTTCTACTCGTGAACATACTTAATGTTCAAGAAAAAATTATACAACTTTAGTTAATATTAAATTAATTTATTGAAAATAAAGCTATGATTCTATCTACAAATATTCCGATGAGTTATTAAAATATCTAATGTGTATTATTACATTTTTTCGGGAATTTACTATTAATTATTATATTTCAGCGTAAATAAGCGTTTTCAACCTAATACACTTATCTCCATCTAGCGTTTTCTTCCTTTTTTTAATAAATATTTTTTTTAATATTAACACACACACACACACACACACACACACACACACACACACACACACACACACACACACACACACACACACACACACACACACACACACAAAGATAATTATATTATGCTGAGCTTAGCCTTTATAAGATTAAGTTTGTGAAAAACAACTCTTACAAATAATTTATTTCAGCTACTTTTGCAATGCCCTCTTTTGAATAGCGCTTCGTCAGAAACAAGATACAGAGACTAAAATGTTTTATCAATACGGTATAGTAACAAACTTCGCTAATCACTGTCACTACTTCGTCTTATAAAATTTGAAAGATGAAACTCTATACAAGCCCCGCCATATCCAGCAAAATAGTTTATATACAGCCAGAAAATATTCTGCCATATAACCGAATTAACCCAACAATTGATTTGGCTGGTGGGATTCGGACCCGGGACTGGACCAATGACGTCAATATAGATAGAATATTATATGATGTTAGTGTCGTTAGCCTATACGGCTCTTACAGCTTCGTCTGAGGCATATTTATACCTCGTCAGGTCATAAATTCTGTCACATGTTTAATTTAAAATAATTGAAACAAGTTTATTCATTATGTAACCATTTATATACTAAAATGAACTTAACAAAACATAGATTCTTATGTTAATAATAATAATAATAATAATTTATTCAGATAGAAAAGTGATACAGAGTAAGAGTCAAACAATGCATCTTATATACTAAACATGTTCTTAAAAATGAACTTGCTTCCTAAGTTAGGGTAAACCCTGTGTTTTAGGTTAAGCAAAGCTCTTCCCACTTACATAAATCCTTAAATAAGATACACAAAATATAATGAAATAATACAAAAGTGACCCAAAAAAAAAATATAGATCCTTAGAATTTAAAAGACATACACAGATGAAAATAAAATAAAATAAAAAAATATTTTTTTTTTTGCAGATAAGTAACGAATTGACATCTATGAACACTTATGCAAGTACTGTTAACAAATTCTCCGTTTCTTCATAAGACTTTAGTTGAAGCCATTTTCTGAGGGCAATGTTGCATTCATGCCTATTCATAGAATATATAATATGAACGATTTTGTTTATTTTATTATATAAATATGGGCCAAGAAAGCAAAAATATTTTTTTATGAATTTTGTGTTGGGCTTAAAACTGGACTGAATCACAATGTCTTTACGACGTTTACATTTGATTTTGTCTGGGTCATAATTTATAGACTGATGCTGTTTTTTAATAACATTTAGAACAAATAGTTGGCGAACAGTTAGTACTTGGCAGGTATTGTAGAGTAATATTGTAGGATATTGAAATGGTTTAAAAGTGGAGACCTTTAAAAGAGCTCTTTGAGCCCTTTCTAAAGAAAGCATGTGCGTTTTTAGAGCCCCACCCCAACAAGAAATGCAATAATTTAACACAGATTCACACAGAACAAGATACACCTGTTTCATAAGATATGGTTGCACTACATGTCTTAGATTTTTAAAAACATATATTAGTTTGCGGATACGATTTTTTAAATGTTGAATATGGTGTTCAAAAGATAGATTTTTGTCTAGAAGGATACGCAAATACCTGACAACCTCAACTCTTTCCAATAACGGACATCAGCAGGAAGTGAGAGAGCTAGGATTTTTTAAAATACAGCTATGTGCACGTAGAGAGAAAGCGTTTCCTGGTTGCGTCACATCACGAATGGAAAAGGTCAGATATTTGGTTTTCTCCGCATTTAAAGTTAGTTTATTAGAGCACAACCACCTTTGTACAGTATTGAATGAATTTTGGGCAGCTTCAAAAGTTTTTTTCCAATCACCCTCTGCAAAAAGTAGCACAGTATCATCTGCATAGCAAATAGACTTTCCAGAAATGAGCTTCTTTTGACAGAGATCATTAATATAAATTGTGAATAAGGTGGGCCCCAGTATACTGCCCTGAGGTACACCGTAGGTCACTGGTAAATCTGAACTCCTGTGATTACTAATTTTAACACTTTGCAATCTATTTTTCATGTAACTCTTAAATAAATCTAACTGCTTTCCACGTACACCAAGTCTTTTAAGCTTTTCCAGTAAGATAGGCACAGAGACCGTATCAAAAGCTTTCGCTAAATCTAAAAAGATCGCTAAACATCGTCTGCCTTTATCCAAATTTTCTGATATAAACTTAATAACGTCATGCATAGCACCATCTGTGTTTTTGCCAGATCTAAAGCCATATTGGTTTTTAGCGAACAGATTGTTCGTCTCTAAATAGTTGATAAGGCGTTTATTTATTATTTTTCTAATAATTTGGACATAGCTGGGAGTAAAGCTATAGGTCTATAGTTAGTAACTTGGTCTCTGTCCCCCCCTTTGTGTATAGGGATTATAATAGATTTTTTAAAAGCTTCGGGAAATACACTATATTCCAAGCACCTATTAAAAATATGCGTTAATATCGGTACAAGTATATTTTTATTATTTTTTAGAAAAACATTTGAAATATTATCCCAACCAGTGGAGCAATTGTTTTTGAGATTCATGATAAGTGATTCAATTTCTGATTCATCAGTATTTAACATAACAAAAGAATTACTAGAAGTCGATATGTCGCTTGAGTCGGTTAAATGATCAGTATCTGCGGTTTTTTCAGCTAAATGTTTTCCAATGTTAACAAAGTAATTATTTACTCTATCAACGGCTAATTCAGCTGTAGCATAAGACTGCAACAGTTCGTCAGCCGATGATTTAGGTTTATTAGTATAGGTTTTATTTTTTAGAACATTCCAGAGCTTCCTTTTGTTATTACCAGCACCTAAAATTAATTCACTTTCATACTTTCTTTTAATATTTTTAAGTAAGTTGTTACAAAAACACTTATACCTTTTGTAAGTTATTTGTATGGTGTTGTTGTTTGGGTGTTTTTTTGCTTTCTTAAAAAGGTTATCTCTATTTCTAACACATCGAAGTAAGCCTGGTGTCATCCAAGGTTTGATAATCCTAATTCGGTTGGCGTATATACAAATATCAGTGTTTTTGTTATGTAGTTTAGTGATTATCTCAATTAACCGATTTGCGGCGACGTCAGGATCATCTATATCATAAATAAAACTGAAGTCTGTGTTTATCATATCCTTATTGAGGTTAGAGTGATTCAATTTAGAGTAGTTGTTAGTTTTTGGTTGAGAAGTGGGATCAAAATTAAGACAAAGTAAAACAGAGCTGTGGTCGGTAATATCAGACTGGATGATCAACGTTAGAGCGGGCTTTTTAGTTTTTAATAATACGTGATCGATACAAGTTTTGCTAACGGGTCTAGTAATCAAATAATGTGCTGGCATAAGACCATAAAATGCCGTCAAATTAAGATATTTTTCTGTATGTGTATCCATATTACTCGTTGAGATGTCCAAATTTATGTCTCCCATGATAACGACATTTTTAAACAACACCACCGTTTCTAAGACTTGTTCCAAAGAGATGATAAATGAATCTGGGCTATTATTTTTTGAAGGTGAACGATATATGGCAATGATTGCGAGATCTACTCCTTTTTTAATTACTAGACAGCTTGCGCCCGTAAAATTAGGTTCCTCAACCGTGACACCGAGACTATTTCTTACATAAACTGCGACACCATCATTCTTGTTGAGACATTTTTTGTTAGTATATCCAATATAATTGTCTAAAGTAGGGATATTTGGGTTACATGACAGCCAGCATTCGGTTAGTATAATTATGTCGCAAATAATTTTGGTTCTTTCCAATAGCAAAGCAAAATTATCAAAATTACAACCTATACTCTGTATATTTTGAGTTACAATTTTAAGGTAATGTTCAATTTGAGGCACATGTGATTGGCAAGAGTCAACGTCTATTGAAACTGCTCTAGATACCTCAATGGAGTCAAGATCATCAAAAACTGCTAATTCGTCGAAAACACATAAAAGCAATATAATGAACCGTAATCTTCGTATACCTCTTCGATATTGAGATATAATGTGTGACTACAGAAGTTAGTTAAATATGTTAAAAGTGACTCAAGCATTAATAAATAAAGGTCCCTAATTAAATCACAGTTAATCGAAATGTCTTCCTCATTATTACATTCACGTCTTGGTATCAATCTTAAACAGCACTCATCGTAATTAAGTAAATTAAGCCCGTGACAGGTATATTCCTTAAATTCCATATGTACAATATGAAAATACCTTTTTAATAAATTTTGTATCTGCAACATTGCAAAATTAATACAATTTTCATACAAGTCCAAAAAACAATATGAGATATCATCACCCGTATAATATAAGATATAAAATTTTAATAGTTTTTGTAAAAAGCATGCATCATATAGTAGTTTATTATAGTAACTTAGATATTGAGTTTTTGAGACTCTGAAGTTCCTTCTCATGCTCCACCCGTACATAAGGTTGTTTCTCGTCCTTACGCAGATAGACAACGCCTCTGGAGGTCCAACAGTACGTGAAATTATATTCCTTAGCAAATTCGCGGGCAACAAAAAATAATTTCTGCGTTTTGTGTGTCAATGCCTCAGAAACGTATATTGGCTTACTAGTACCCGGTAAATTTAGGTGACTTGTATTAAGCTTTTCTTCTTTTCCCTTCTTACGATTAAATTCTTTTATAGCATTTAATAAGGCTTCTTTTTTTATGACGCTGTTTAAGTCCAAAATAATAGGACGAGACGTTTCATTTTTGGAGAGTATGCGATAAACATCCCTTATATCTGATTCTTGAAGACTGCAGTTCACTGCCTTCGCCAAGATCTTGACAATTTCGCATAAATCAGTTTTGGTCTCTGGTCTATTATTCTGCTGATAGATTCTTGGCGTGTTTCGTATTTCTACAGCTGTAGCTCGTGATCTCTTTTCCAAAAGCTCAATTTTGTCCTCCAAAGTCTGAATTGTTTTTTGTCGTTTAAACGTTCTTCCTCCATCGTTTTTAATTTTTCTAATAAGTGGTCATACTTTTCATTCATAAAACTCAGACTTTTTTGCATGTCACAGTTTTGATCGGCGATTTGATTTACTGAAACATGCAGTGCTGCAAAGCGCTTTTCAATTTTAGTGGAGAAGGACGAAATAAATCTTCTATAAACGACGTAGCGGACTGAGAAAATTCTTGGCTGCCACCCTCTAAGTCAAATTTACGCTTAACGCGTTTCGTTACAATATCGTCGCACGCTAAATCATTAAGTGACAGAGCTGTACGCGTAAGTTGCAACGATGAGTCACGAAATTGATCTGCAACTGTACCATGGGCCGCTTCGGCGTCGGATTCCGCGCCTATCTGAATGAACACCGGGGAATTCGTCGTAGCGGTAGCGGGGCCGACGGGGGGCTGCAGCACGGAGCGGGCCCGTTGCGTAGCTGAGGCGGAGGTCTTGGGAGGCGTGCACCTGAGAGACATTGTTGATTGATGGGTACCAGGCGCGCAGAACTCAGGCGAAGTAGTATGAATCGTGCGTAGCTTCGTAGCAGTACCGTGGAGCCGACTCGTAGCACGCTACGACACTTTTGATGTTTGCTACAGCACAATGTACGGGACTAGAACAATATGACACAGTACTTTCGGCCACTTCTCAGATTATGCACTCCTAGTATCGCACACCTTTTAACACTTTAAATTCAATTATTTGACATAAATAAAATTAAAATAACGCGGGTCTTGTGTACACGAGCACTCTGTATGCGGTCCGGAAGGGAAGAGGATGAGATTATGACACTAAAGTTTATTCAAAATGACCTCCGTGATTTTGAATACAGGCCTTCAATCTGCGCGGCCAGTCGTCTATCGCAGCACCAAAGAGGTCCATGTCAATATTGGCGGCTGCCTTAATCAAGGATGTCTTGAGTGACTCCAAATTGGGATGAGGCTTTGAGCACGCCTTTTCCTTCAAGTGTTGCCATATCTTGTAATTTAACGGATTCAAATCTGGACTGGAGGAGGGCCAGTCTTCGTGCCGGATGATGTCGATTTCACGCGCCGGCAGCCAGTCTTGTGTGCTCTTCGCTCTATGAGCTGGCGCCTAATCTTGTTGGAATACCCAGTGCCTGTTATTGAACATGGTATGAGAAACAGGTTCCACAAGGTTCGTCAGGACTGTATTTTGATACACAACTGCATTCGTTTTTACACCTTTCTCACAAAAATGTACCTCTGTTAAGCCCCAATAAGAAACTCTTAACCATACCATGAGCGAGGATGGAAAGTGACCTCGTTGGACACGCGAAATACGGCTCGCTTCTTCACTACTGTGTGCGTACACCTTATCATTTTGTTTGTTGTAGCTCTCTTCTACGGTAAAAATTTTTTCATCCGAAAAAAGAATTTCCCGATATTTTTTCCCGCGTACCGCTTCAACAAAGCGCGGCATCTCTTCAGTCTCAGGTTCATTGACGAGCATTCAAACGATGTCCTGTTTTTCTTCGATATGCCCGAAGCCCTAAGTCTTCATTCAACACCCTTTTCACCGTGGTTCTGCTTAACCCCATCTGAAGGGCCAACAGTTTCTGCTTACGTTTGGGATTTCTTTGAATTCGCGCCTTCACAGCTTTTATCACTGCTGGAGTCCTAACAGACCGAGGGAGACCACTTTTTGACCTGTTATCTACACTAGAGTCTTCATTGTATCGTTTGATGGTACGATAAACGAATCTTTTGATTATATTCAAATTTTTCAGTATGTCAAAAATTTGAATTGGCGCTTAACCGCAACGATGCAATGCAATAACTGCAACACGGTCTTCTTTAAGCGTCCACTCCATATTTAAAAATGAGTAAAATTCTAAAAAGTATACAGTTTTATTGTCATGAACAATTCGAAATTCGAATTCAATAAACTTTTTTGTGGCCAGCATTCTAAAAGAAAAGTTTTTACTGTGTGACAATACTTATGAACTGACTAGGTATATATATACGCGAATGGTAATGGTAATGTGAAATACCATATAATGTGAATAAGAGATATATCGTTTTATTTCACTGGAGGCCGTGTATCTTAAATTCTTCGTGGAGTGACTACGTAATAAACAGATATTATTTTAAATTTCACCATTCTTAGGTTGAAATTTATTTAGCTTAAATGCTAATAAAATAATAGATTTAACAAAAACTCAGACAACACGCATAGATAATGAACTGTCATGACCCCAGTAACAAGACTAGGTCACAGACATAAAATTATTGTATTATAAGCGGTACTTAGTCAGTAATCGATTATTGCTCATCTGATCATAAACAAATTTCCTTAAAACTAAAAAGCATTAGTTTTAACATAACTTGACGACTCCGTGGCGCAGTAGCTTAGTATTGAGTTGCAGCGCTTTGGGCCGCGGGTTCGAACCCCACAAGAAGCAAGTATTTGTATGGCCTACAAATAATCTCTCTGGGTCTGGATATTTTTCCTTGTGCAATTTATCCATGTAGACTGTCTTCAAGAAACAGAAGAAAATCCTAGTATGGTGGTACTGGTGGTTTTTAAAAGAAAAGAAAGAAAAAAATCCAGTATACTCACTATCCATGGCTATTCTTTATTCATTTAAAAATAACTCAAGTAAGGGTTAGTGTGGTCGCCAAAACTAAAATGCTTTATCCCTCTAAAAACATTTGGATAAAATAAATAATATAAGAGTTTAAAAAAAACTTAAACTTAAACTTGATTAATGTGTGTTGATCATGATATGTGACAGTCCTGATAATTATTTTATTTTATCTTAGTGATCCTGATCAGGATACCAGGATAAAGTTATTAAATTTTCAAGTCAATCGGCTGTTTACAAGTTGGTGATACATGGGTAAATAGATAGATACACGCGAAGCTAATAAAAGCGTATTAACATAACTGGTGTTAAAAGAAATGCCTTATGGAATAAATTAAAGTCTAACCGAGCAGATAGTGACCTAAAGACGGAATTTGTAGCGGGTATTATCGGGTAGAATTTATTGATTGTTCATGTTCTATTTTTTTACTATATATTTTAGTAAATAAAATCGTAACGCGGCTTTAAAACCGAGCCTAAAGTTTCTTGCCAGTACTTGATTAAAGAGGCTTCCTTTTTGCGAACAAGAATAGATTTCGACGTCCATGAGAGTTTTAACTTTGACCTTGGGTTAAAAACTTGTTTTCTAAAAGCATTAGGTAAACGAAATAAATCTTTGATCTATAACAACGAATGTAAGAAATATTTGTAGCAGCCTAAGAAAATGTAAACTCTAAATAATGACTTTGCAAACAATAAAATAAAAGCAAGTTGGGTCGAACCAAACTTCTTGATGGATTTTTACTTATTATTAAACCAAATATTATGTGTATATAAATTATAACTATTGTAATTCCTGTCAGACTAAACGAATATTCCTTCTCGCATTAATCTTAAAAGTGTTTTATCCAAACATATTAAAATGCCATAAATAACTGCTATATAATAATTATCCAAGTTCTACATAATTATGAGCTATCATAATCATCATCATTCTTCATTACAGCCCTTCACAAGTCCAGTGCTGAAAAAAGGCCTCCCACACATGATAACTAAAATAAAAGTGTCAAACGAGCACACAGTCCACCTAAAGGTAAGTGGATACTGTGGCCTAAGACATTTATTTTTGATTAAGAATCAAAAAAGTGCGTATAGACGATTAATTGCAGAGCACTTGCATTGAAAGCGAGTACGCAGTGTGTGTAAAACATTATGGATATTAGACAACAATCAACAAATAATGAACATTCCGCATGAATTTAACTGAGTACGCAGAAATATAGAACTGATTAATCTAGTACCTACAGTGAAAATATTATCTGGATCTGATTAAAACTCATAAAATTACTGCGATTTTAGTGGAGCAGTTTCTACAAACTCATTTAATATTACGTCATTATTCACTTCAGTCCTACTCGCGGCCAGCCACAGCCCGCTGTTCGGTATCTTAACCTTTTAATAATCGAAACATTTCATACAAAATTCATTTAGTAAGTAAGTACATGCTTACAACCAATAAAATGAAATAAGTATCATACTGATAAATATGTTAAATGATAGCTACATTTAAGTTAAGTACTACACATTGTGCGCAGTAATTAGCATTCTAATGAATAAAGTGATTTCAAGTTTATTGTTTCTTTATTACGCAATACACAATTATATAAATGCACATATTAGTTACGCTTAGCGCAAGGAAAATGCAACCGTCTAGTTTACCCGAGGAAATGAAGGAAGCTCCAAACGCAGGTACATACTGTTATTGCCCACACGTTAAAAAACAAACTTTATAAATCTTAAATATAAGGCCCTGGTGGTCAGGTATAACTAACTTTTTCATGTATCGCAAATAAGAAACACATTTAGATGACAAGTACATATATTTTGTAGGAAAAATTAGGCAGACATTTGCTTCATTCAACGACTCGACGACATAATTTCGCTAATTTTGTAAAGCAGTGAATATATTTTTATTTCTGACATTTTTTATATCGTGTGATTTATCATAAGAAGGCTTTTTAAGTATAGAGTAAAATTTCAAAATTGCAACACTAATTATAAATTTTAAAACAATTGCTGACTATTAAAATCATGAACAAAATCACACCTTGTTCATGTCTTAAAATGCACTTTAAAGCCAACTTTTATGTGAATAACAGGAACCCCAAGGAAATTGCTGGGATTGTCTACTTTTTAAAAGAAGCAGGCTCTTTTCTGATGATGCTGATGAATGCGAAAACATTTTTAGCACATTTTTATAGAAATTGCATTATGATTTAAACTGTTTATATTGACGTCATTGTTACAAACATGACACACATTTATAAACGAATTCATAACTCAAAATAACTACTAACACAGATAGTAATAAAGCTACGATTAAATATTTATCATAATTTCTATGCTAATCTCGAAATATGTTCTACAGGTACTGTGTAAATAAAGACGATTTATGTATTTACGATACTTGTACGTAGGAGAGATATTTATTTCGTTGAGTCAATCGTAATTCTCAGACAGTCATGTACATGGGAAATTGTTTTGACATAAATTGGATATAAAATTCGTTCATACGCCAGCTTACGCTTCTCTATAAAGGCGGATTTTCACAACGATCTAATCTGCTTGCAAGCGTACAGTTTAAACAAAAATTTAAATGTATAAAAGTACTTAATTAAACAGAAACAAAAAAGACATTACCATAATAATGGTAGTAGTAGTAGTAGTTTTAACAGTGGTAGAAGAACACGGCAGCTTTAGCTGTCGCACGGATGGGCCGGCTCGAACCGGGGTGGTACCACGACCTCTCAGAATACCAGCGTGAAGTAGAAGTTTACTTCTGCATTTCACCTGGTGAGTCCAGGTGGCTGGAGGCCCAATCCCCCCCCCCCCCCCCCATCAACATGGTAGCAAAATTAAAAGTAACACTACCCCAGGAGGGTACCAGCATCCCTGGAGAATCCCTCGCTGGGCATCCACGCCTAAGCTACCCTACTTTTTCTGAGCGTGGGTGCTCGGGCTGCCCCGCGTATTCTGTGGGGGGGGGGATATTTTTGGGGACGAAACCTGCTCGGGGTAAGCGGAGCAAGAAGACAAAGGCAACCACTGCCACGCTTTCCGTGAATTTCTGCAATGTCAGGGTACTTCATTCAAACCTTAACGCCGTCCACTACCATCTGGAGATGGCAAAGCCGGCCTTGCTCTCACATGTGTCCTCTCCAGCTGATACTTCGTATCTCTCCTACACGGGGTACAAATTAAAACACTCGTTTGTGCCACGGGCTGGAGTTTGCGTGTACGTCAGAGAGGACATCTGTTTTCGACGCCTCGGCAGTCATGAAGGTACGGACCTGTCCATCCTATGGCTACGTGTAGACAGTGACGACCATCCCTGCATCTACGGGTGCCTTTATAGGTCCCATAGCGGTAATGCCGCCACAAACCGACTCATCGACCACGTCCAAATGGCTGCAGACTCCGTGCTACAACACGTCCCATCCGCAGAGATCGTGAGACTCGGTGATTTTTACCACCACGCTGAATAGATTGGTTCCCGTTTAACAGATCATGCGGGTAGATCTATCTATGACTTTGCCTTGGCATATGATCTAACACAACTGGTTACTTCGCCTACGCGGATCCCAGATGTGGAGGATCATGTACCTTCCCTGTTGGACCTTCTGCTGACCTCTCATCCGGACGGATATCAGGTCTCCGTCGATGCCCCTCTAGGCTCTTCGGACCATTGTCTGATCCGCAGTACGGTGCCACTCTCGCTCCCATCGCAGTTGCGATCTGCAGCTTGCCGTCGTGTTTGGCACTATAGGTCGGCCCATTGGGACGGGATGCTTTTTTTTTATAAGATAAGGGTGACAAACAAGCACACAGTCTACCTGATGGTAAGTGGTTGCTGTGACCCATAGACATCTACATTTATCCTCAAACCTCAAAATACAGATGCGTTGTCACCCGTGAGGACTAAGATGGAATGTCTCGTTTCCAGTAAAAAGGGTCTCCGGTTCTCTACATTCAACATACGCTGGTATTCTGTGAGAGTGTGGTCCTTCCCTGGTCGAGCCGATCCATTCGTGTTACAACTATATCAGAAATATAGCTGCACATCATGGCTCTACCACTGAAAAAAATACGTTTTGTACGTGATAGAATGTTTTTTTTGCATCCTAAAAAAGACATGCTTGATGTCTTTTTTTGCATCCTACCCTTGGGGGCGGGTTTGCTTCTCGCCAGATAATCCCAACGTTGTTGCTGATTCTGTCTCTGATTAACTTCAGGGAATGGAATTATTTTATTCCATCATCTGTGGTGCCTATCGGAGGCAGAAATCAGCCATGGTTTGGTCACTCCTGTAAAATTGCATCACGCTATAAGAAGGAGTGCTACCGGGCCTTGGCTGATGCATCAACGTCCCGGGATGTAAATATCAGCGCTCTTAAAACGACGTACAATACCGCCTCCAGGTCCTTCAAAAGAGTCATTGCCAAGGCAAAGTCAGAGCACATCGACAGAATTGGCGAGAGGGTAGTTCACCTCCATTCGGGAACACGTGCATTCTCGTCTCTCGCCAAGGCTGTCCAAGGGAACTTCTGTCAGCCATCCCTTCCATCTCTGCACAGAGAGGACGATTCACTGGCCCATGCCGCAAAAGAGAGAGCCGATCTGTTGTGCTCTCTTTTTGCGTCTAACTCGACTCTAGATGACGGGGGGAACACACCGCCCACTATCCCGCGGTGTGAGTGCTCCATCCTCTGTGCATAAAGTACTCCTATCCCTGGACGTCAACAAGTCGAGTGGGCCTGATGGAGTCCCACAATTTGTGCTGAAGACGTGTGATCCGGAAGTCGAACCGGTTTTGACGCGTCTTTTCCAGTACTCCTACTCCCTAGGCGTATTGCCGAACTCATGGAAGACAGCTTCGATGCACCCGATCCCTAAAAAAGGCGACCGCTCAGATCCGTCCAACTACAGGCCTATCGCTATCACCTCCTTGTTCTCCCAAGTAATGGAAACCATTATTAACAGCCAGCTCATGCGGTACCTTGAGGATCACCAGCTGATTAGTGACCGCCAGTACGGTTTCCGTCGAGGTCGTTCAGCTGTTGATCTTCTAGGTTACCTAAATCATAGATGGGCGGAGGCAGTCGAGTCCAAGGGGGAGGCGTTGGCCGTTAGTTTGGATATAGCGAAGACTTTTGTTCGGATTTGGCACAAAGCGCTTCTTTCGAAGCTCCCTTCCTATGGGATTCCCGAGAAATTGTGCAATTGGATCACCAGTTTTCTTGCAAATCATAGCATCAAGGTCGTAGTAGACGGTGCATGCTCCGATTACAAGTCCATTAACGCTGGTGGTCCACAAGGCTGCGTGCTATCACCAACGCTGTTTCTTCTGCATATCAACGATATGTTGCAAACCAGTAACATTCATTGCTACCTAAATCATAAATGGGCGGAGGCAGTGGAGTCCAAGGGGGAGGCATTGGCCGTTAGTTTGGATATAGCGAAGACTTTTGATCGGGTTCGGCATAAAGCGCTTCTTTCGAAGCTGCCTTCCTATGGGTTTCCCGAGAAATTATGCAATTGGATCACCAGTTTTCTTGCAGATTGGAGCTTCAAGGTCGTAGTATATGATGCATGCTCCGATATAAAAAAAGCATTTTACCATAGTATATGGTTAACGAATGGAATTGAAGATGGCGTCGCCTCTAATCACCTCTTGCTCGCACACTGTCGCTATATATACTCACACCTACCAGTAAATCTAGCGAAGACTTTTGATCGGGTTCGGCACAAAGCGCTTCTTTCGAAGCTGCCTTCCTATGCGTTTCCCGAGAAATTATGCAATTGGATCACCAGTTTTCTTGCAGATTGGAGCTTCAAGGTCGTAGTATATGGTGTATGCTCCGATATAAAAAAAGCATTTAACCATAGTATATGGTTAACGAATGGAATTGAAGATGGCGTCGCCTCTAATCACCTCTTGCTCGCACACTGTCGCTATATATACTCACACCTACCGGTAAATCTAGCGAAGACTTTTGATCGGGTTCGGCACAAAGCGCTTCTTTCGAAGCTGCCTTCCTATGGGTTTCCCGAGAAATTATGCAATTGGATCACCAGTTTTCTTGCAGATTGGAGCTTCAAGATCGTAGTATATGGTGCATGCTCCGATATAAAAAAAGCATTTAACCATAGTATATGGTTAACGAATGGAATTGAAGATGGAGTCGCCTCTAATCACCTCTTGCTCGCACACTGTCGCTATATATACTCACACCTACCGGTAAATCTAAAGACTGCCAAAAATATGTTGCCAATATGCACTTTTCCTGCGTTCTATAACTTCAGTCACACTTGTCATTGGAATCAATGATAACAAATTCCCATAAACTACAAAAAAAAACAGTTTTGCTAATTTGTGTGCTACGATGCGTTATAAGAGGTATTTTCATAATAATTGCTGATTTTTTTTTTGTTAATAATTTTGAAAAAAATATTTATAATGTTTTTAATTTTCTTTTGTCTGATTGTCCGAGCTAATCTTGGCTGAACTGATTGTAATAAAACTTCACTAACAAATAAAGAGTAATACCAGGAGTTATCTAGACGAATTTTTTCCGAAAAATTTTGAGATTTATTGAAATAAAATTATTGATAAGATAAAATAAATAAATGTTTTGTATAATTATATTAAGTCTAAATAACGCTACATTAATAGATCCAACCCAGGCAAAGCAATGGTTGCTAGTTATAAATTTTATTTTAAAATTAAAATACCTACTTGGGTATACAATTCTTTTCAAATATTTTCCCATTTATAGAAAAAATTCAATTAACCAAATAATATAACGATGTAACGATATACCGTTATCAGCGGGTTTTCGCGATTTGTACTGTGCATGTTGACGGTACGGGCTCGATGAGCCGCCATTTCTAATTCCATTATTTATCCGTACGGACTAAAGGGAGGAATATTCCCAGTAGTGGCGACATTTATATATGGCTACTTTTTCTATCAGTCCGGAAACAGTTTACTGCTAAATGCCACGCTCATCAGATACTGTATTAAATTAATTAATTTTTATACTGCAAAATTGCCTAATGTGGACTTCTGTTATGGTTAGCTTTTTTAATAGAATGATCAAATGTAGTTTAAAATACTTTGCTACTGACTCACGGGTTCAAAACAATGCCTTTCTAGAAATTTATGCATAACAATAGTTGATAGATTTCGGGTCTATATTGGTCGCCACGGTCAATATTGTACAGAAAAACATCATCACAAAAATAAACTATATATTTATTAATCAATAATCAATTCAATCAAATCAATTCGCCTGCAGTATCATATATCTAGTCCAGCCCAAATTCAGCAGTAGATTATTTTGCTCTGGTAAGGAAATACAATGGACGATGATAATACTATAATAATAATCGTTGTATACTTTACAAATTAAAACATGCGTACATTAGAATTGACATACATAAATATAGAATAATTAATAGAATCAGGCATTACTCTGCGGAAATCCATTGGCCGCAACAGGAGCAGCTGTTTTTGGGCTCGCCGGTCACTTAGCGGTCAGCCACCGCAAATGAACACGTGTCGTATTGTCGTCAGTGGTATGTCTTTCTAAGTTTAGTGATGTTGGAATTAGTGGTGCTGGGATTAGTGGTGATGGATAGAGTGCACGCAACTGAAGGAGAACGGGAGGTGCTCTTCAAACAAGATAAGACACATCATGTAATTTAATCTAGCAGATGTACGCAAAGTAATTTTTACCATCTTTAATAAATATAGAACTTAAACAACGAAGAAAAATGTATGTAAAAATAATTTATATGGCTCATCTCTAAAATAAACAAATATTCCAGTAGCTTTTATGTTCCTTTCGAATTCGAAACACGACCAGCAATTAATAAACTTATTTGCATTATACACAATCATACATAATATATTTTGCTGAGCCGCTCCGGCAATCGTACATTTATTTAATTTTTTACTATATTTATTATTAATACGCAATATTTTTAATTAAAGCCTCTTTATATTGTCGCTCATTCAAGTACCATAAGTACTTTATGATTTATATATAAAAGTTAGCAGGGTAAGCAGATACTAAGGGGTTCCATTTGGCACACATCGCATACAATACATGGTCGTCGGCTAAGGGTACTGTAACCATACATTAACGCAAGGGTAACACAACATTGTAAATTGCCATGTACCTTATTGACACATTCTGACTTCCTATAACAGATTAAAGAGCCCTATTCACTCCGTCTCTTGATATCACTCTTCGTTCTATCTTTGTACTCTCTACTATTCCTGCCAAACATACAGATTTTTATCCGATTTCAAAAGTGTAAAAAAGAGGGATTATTTTATTCCTTTTTTTAATTTAATTTTTTTTATTATAACAGCTTCTTATTATTCTATTAGTAATAAAGGGGATAATGTAGAGTTCTTGAAATATATGGATACTTTTAACGGTAGAAATATAGGACTGTAAATTTTAAGCGCTTTGATGCGAGCGCTTTGATTAAAATAAACATTCTTTGTGAACTAAATTATCACATACAAAATGCTGACACGAAAATCAAATTCTAAGGATTTTAAGAACAAGCTGCGATTGACACTTCAGGAACTTTAGTGTACCAAAACCTTATGTGACCAGTTGCTTCAGGAACGAGAGGATAATGAGATTAAAATAGGTAAAGTTATTAATAAAAATTCAGGCCTTACAAAAGAACTATTATAATATTAATTCACTAGAATTTACATTAAACAAGAAACTATGAATTCTTTTACTCAGTGTAGTGATGTGCATGAAAAGGCGTTGTGTCGCATAACGGAGCTGGACATAAGTCTAACTGAACCTCATAAAACTATGTCTCAGTTGGAAATGCAGAAAGAAGACCAGGTCAGTGCTAAACAGACATTTGTTTATATAAATAGTGGCAAAAAATGTAAAAAATACATTAAAATCGCGAATTCAATTCAATGTAAGCAAAAATTACTAAAAAAACATAATAATCTAAGGGGAGCAAGGCTAAAACTACTTGCAAAATTATTAATAAAGAAATTGGAAATAAAAAAATAAGATAATCTGAAATTTATTTAAAAATTAACACCCAACTAATTTGTAATGTTATAGACGTAGCAAATACTTTTGAATCTTATTTTACTACCATTCCTTTAGTTATTTCTGCACCCTTAAAATCTTCATTAGATGACTCCAAAGTTTTCTTAAAAAATAATAAACCAGAGTGTAACACTTCATTAAAATTTGAACACACAAATACATTAAATATTGTTAGAACATTTAAAACTCTTAAAGTAAAGAATACCATGGATGTGTGGGGAGTGTCGGTAAAGATCATACATAGTATTATAGACAGTATTGCCACTTATTTGGCATTGGTGTTTAATAAATGTGTTGACAAAGCTATTCTTCCTGATCTTATGAAATACAGTAAAGTCATACCCTTGTACAAAACTGGTGAAAAAAGTGATCCATCCATTGTTAAGACACATTTATGAAGCTTGGGAAAATAATAAAAATGCTCTTGGCATTTTCTGTGATCTCTCCAAAGCGTTTTACTGTGTTGATCATGAAATCTTCCTGTGTAAGCTGTCTCACTACGGAATAAAGAATACATCTCTTGGATTTATTAGATCATATTTAAAAGGTCGCATACAAAGGGTTGAAATAAATGGTGTAAAATCAGTCGGGTCATTTGTTCAAATGGGTGTACCTCAAGATTCTATTCTTGGTCTTTTTGTATTTTTGACATATATTAACGATTTGTCGTTTTTTGTATCCAAATTTTGCTAAATTGTGTTATTTGCAGATGATACTTTCTTTTATTCGGTATAAATAGGAACATATCTAACTTTCATGATGTAAATGTTGCTCTTTCGCAAATACAGCGGTGGTTTACGGTTAATAATCTTCCATGGAATGCGAAAAAGACTAAATTCTTTGAATTTACACTGTCTAACGTAAAAATGTAACCCTTGAATATAAATATTGGTGAGAAACCGTTGAACATGGTTAACTCAACAGTATTTTTAGGAATTACATTGGATTCTAAGCTTCAGTGGAGCGCTCATATACTTACTCTTCCAAAAAAAAAACTAGGCATTTGCAGTACGTAGGATTAGACAGTTAACTGATGTGGAAACTGTTCGCTTAGTGTTGTTTCCATAGTATTATGTCCTTTGGTACCTTACTATGGGGTATGGCAGCGGATATCTACGTCCTCAATGAATAGAAGGAGCTGCTTAGCTGTGAGTAATTTCACTTCTTTTGGGCGAAGTATATAGTTTCCCAGATGAGTGCTGCGTTTACGCCTTAAGGGTCCTTAATTTGTCAGGATGTGTAAAGACAATTCCTCCTCTAGGGAGTAAAACCGGCACAATTCCTCAGAGTCGACATATCGAGTGACGTGCAGTTTCGTGGTCACTTGGAAGAGAAGGCCAAATTGGCCTCTAAAAAGCTTGGCGTGCTCAGCAGAGCGGGACAGTATTTCATGCCGGCACACCGCCTGCAACTTTACAAGGCGCAGGTTCGGCCTCATATGGAATACAGTTCCCATCTCTGGGCAGGGGCTCCCCAGTGCCAGCACCTTCTACTTGACCGCATCCAGCGCAGAGCGGTTCGAATCGTTGACGACCGAATCCTTCCCGATCGGCTCGATTCATTGGCACTGCGAAGAGATGTTGCATCCCTGTGCATTTTCTTCCGCATCTACCACGGGGAGTGCTCTGAGGAATTGTTCGGATTAATCCCAGCCGCCAAATTTCACGAACGCACATCGCGGCAGAACTCCAGATATCATCCACACCATCTGGATGATTGGCGGTCCAGCACCGTGCGATTTAGAAGATGTTTTCTTCCTCGCACGACTTCCTTGTGGAATCGATTACCATCAGTGATTTTTCCGGCCCTCCTGTGCGAGCTTGTACCCATCTTAAAACGACCTTGTTGTTACCTCCCAGGGTGTTTAGACGGTTCACGCAGTCTCCAACTAGCTTCGAGTTCACCAAGTTTGATCTCAGAGCTAGCAATGCTGCTTGACTATCAGAGTTAGTATAGATTATATAGTTAAAGTAGTGTTTTTGCAGATTGACTTTCGCACACTGAAGTAGGGCAAAAATTTCTTGTCTGGAAGATAGAGGTGAACACTTACGTCCATGACCATTGATGCGTTGAAGTAACACAAACGTAGTATTGATAGATCCACTCCGGTCAAACGACCATATACTAACCCCATGAGTGCAGCTGCTCGGTCTTATATAGCACCAGTAAGTTGTATCTTATCTAAGGCATTTCTACAGTGAAACTGTTAGTAACTTTTTGAGTCAACAAGCTTATCTCGCATTCTTTCGTATTGCGGTGGAATCATGTTGGATATATCCTACAAATGCGATTTAATATTTACAAATCACTATAATTGATCATTCTTATGTTAACCATTGAATAGATTGACGGCTCCGTGGCGCATTGGCTTAGCAATGAGTTGCTGCGCTGGGGGGTGCGGGTTCAAATCCCGCACGGAACAAGTATTTGTATGGCCTACAAATAATTGTTCCGGGTCTGGATGTTTGTCCTTGTGCAATTTGTGTTTGTAAACTACCTCCACGATACAGGAGAAAATCCTAGTGTGGGGGTAACGTTTTTTTTTTAAAGATAACGTTTTTTTTAAAAGATAAAAGATAGATTCGTACTCTAATACTCTACTAATGGCAGTAATATCAAACTATATATCAAAATATAAACTATACCCAAAATCATACTAAGATTAAATTTGATATCTGAGATCATGCATAAGACCGGTGTTTCCTTGATTGAGTCTCAATATATAGGAAAGCAAGCTCAAACCGCCCTGAGCGTTAATCCTATACAAACTAGCCTTCGCCTCCTTATCTAAGTAAAGATCAAGGGGCGTTAGGACTAGAAGTGCATTAAGAGCTGCTCCAGGCGATGATCGCATCGCTCGAGTTGCCATTAAGCAGGCAGTCCTTTGTAGACTATTTAGTCTGTCCGCAGTCGTCTTTTGGTTGGCCTTATTACACCAGACAGTGGAGGCGTAAGTAAGAATCGGCGTCACTATACCGCTGTACAGTCATAGGATCATACTGAGACGCAAGCCCCAATTGTTCCCGACCAAGCGACTGCACGTACTACTAAAGCAATTTTAGCCTTATGACATACATTGCTAAGGTGAGAGTTCCACGTTAGTTTTTGTTCGATTGTTACGCCCAAGTACTTAACTTCAGTAGAGATTAGAGAATGTTACTTCTTTACCATTAAGTTTTTGTGTGATTAATTATCCAACCGTCTCTTTTTGGTAAAGGGTATTATAACAGTTTTTTCAGAAGGGTGACGAAACGCCACCTTATGGACAGCTTCTTGTAGTTGCGATCTTAAGCGAAGTTTGAAACAGCTCTATTTTTGCCTTTCTGTTTGAGAGCATCGACTTCACCTACCTGATGGGTGTGGGGTCAACATTTTAAGATATCAGGTCCCAAACCAGCAGTGATGTAGGGCTATTTTTATGACTGTCGAATGATTTTACACAACAAATATAACTATTACGTAACAAAGTTTTTTTATTAACCGACCTCAAAAAGGAAGACAATCTCAATTAATGTTTTGTTTTGTAGGTATGTTACCGATTTAAATGATTATTTTTATAAACAAGTTATACTTCAAGGATAGTTCCACGAAATTTGAAGAAAAATTCCTTACACCTTAAGATGAAAAATAGGGGACGAAGATTTTAACTTATCTATTTAGGCAACAAAAGGGTCAAAAATAGACTTTTAATAAAAAGCTGAGCTCAAAGTACCAATAAGAATAAAATAATTCTAGATAATGGCTTCAAAAGTCCCTACTTCTGAATGTATTGGCACTGACTTCTGAAGCTACTATGCGAAAATTATTTTGATCCTTGTAGTTCTTTGAAGACAACTTTCACTTTTTATTAAGAGTATTTTTTCCTTAACTACTACCTTACAATATTATATAATATAAAAATATTATTTATTTGTTAAAGAAATATTAAAATATTTTTCGTCAAAAGTCAGCTCAAAATGACCCACCCTAACATGCGTGTAGTACCCCCACAAAGACGTAAGTTAAGATTATATATTGGATTGAGGCTGTCGCGTCAATAACAATCACTCGTCAAATATTTCATTTATGTATACTCTGGACCGCTGTCTAACCTACATGAATCACAAATCCGTGGGAATTTCCCGAAATCACTTCTTAGTGCACGTCTAAGATATTCAAGAAATGTTTCCTCTACATTTCAAATCTCAGACAAAGCACAACCTAACCCGGTGGGCCTAGGGTTAAGGTTGTGCTTTGTCTGTCAGGTAGTCATTCGGTTACGGTAGAGATCGACTAATTAAAACCTGCACACGCCTCATGTTATATGTTTTGATTGTACTGTATTTGTATTTTATATTTGTATTTAATTGTACGATTTTGAAATAAAACACATTTTGTACAGTTTAGCATTATTTAATAGTCTACACAATATCGTAGCTACTTCTCTAATTGTGCACACTAATGCGGTATGCATACAACTGACTAATGACAAAATAACGGACACGGTAAAAACCAAAAGGCTCCGTCCACTATGATATTTTGTCCAAGCCTATTTAGTTTGTCGTTTGTTAATGTTTATACTGCTAATGTCAAACACATAACGGTCTTTAGTGAAACAGTCGCTGGTAGAGATTGTCGCCAAGGAATTTTAAAATGTTGCCAACAATTGTTACTGACAGACTGATTGAATGAGCTGTGAATTTTCGGTGATTTCAGTGTAAATTTTTTTAAATAGTCTGTACGTCTGGTTAGGTACTTTTGGTTTTGGTCTGTGGTTTTTGGTGGGAACTTGACCGGCAAGGCGGCGGATTGCTGCTCCTGTATTAATGTTTAAATAATGTTTTGAAGTGGATGTGATATATAAATGTGGTGCAATTTTGTATATTAAATGTCTGCGCATGTGAACTATTAGTGGAAACGCTGAAACAAGTACTCTAATGGTGATGTGACTCTCTAGATACGGTGTCTGTCTGCTTAGGCGCCTAGAGATAGTATCGCCAACTGTCTGTTGGCTTCAGTGGCCATCAAAATCTCAAATTTAAATTAATTACATGTATTAGTACTTGTTTAACATGTTCATCTCATGGGGGTAATGTGTAGGACTATTCCGTGACGATAACTTCTGCATAATGAGAAGCTACCAACTGCGCATAATATATTAATACATCATTGATTTACCCATCCTAACCTATACGTGGCGTGTTAACGCTTATTGTGATTATAAACAAATGTTGGCTCGTGCTATGATTAGAACTCAGAAGCCGAGGCATAGTTAAAAGGCGCTCTAGGCCCTGCAGTTTCACGTGAATATAATAAACTATAATTTGTTATAAAAGAGGTGATACATGCAAGTATATAGGATTTTTTTATAAGCTCTAACATGGCTTAATATCATAAAATGGAAAGAAGATAAACATTTTACATCGTACCCATTCACGCTAATACATAAACACTTATTCATCGCGGCTTTCCCGAACCCAGCGTAATATGAAAAGCCGTCGAATCAATCATAACACATTTACACCTAGAATTAACAATTTCTACGTTGCACGAATATTCTGAAGATACCATTCAAAACCTTAGCTCAAGATTAGTCTCAACGAATATAAAGAATATTTTCCAACTTCGTCATCATTGTTATGTTCTGTTTTTGTATATACTTAATTTTTGTTTGGATAGGTGTTAGTAAAATTGGTTTCGCATACTTTCCATTATTCAGATTTAGATCTTCATCCGTCAACCAGCAGGAGGCACTTGGAGAAAAGTTTAAATATTTTCAATCTCCCATAATCCCTTGATTGCATATATGCCACTACGTGTATAACGCTAGGTTGAAAACTTCTTATCGTTTATATTAAACAGCACTTTAGTATTTGTTTGGATCTTAACTTTATTTATTTTTTTCTTAATATTGATATTTACTTACCCAAATAAAAGTGAATTACTTATATTCCCACTCGAACGGCTTAACTCAGACACAGTAAACATAAATAGCTAAAGCCGAAAGTAACTCAACCCATGTCTTCTCAGATCACTTAATCGTTGCTAGGATTAAAAAAGTTTTTTTATAGAATAAGGGTGACAGACGAGCACGCAGTACACCTAATGGTAAGTGGTTACTGTGGCCCATAGACATCTACATCTATTTTCGTTAGTGAATCAAAATGCAGATGCGTTGTCACCCGTGAGGACTAAGATGGAATGCCTCTTTTCCAGTAAAATGGGTCTACGGTTCTCTACACTCACCATACGAAACACAGCAGTATTAAGCTGCTATTTTACGCTGGTATTCTGTGAGAGCGTGGTCCTTCCCCGGTCGAGCCGACCCATTCGTGTTAAAACTATACTATTAATATAGCTGCAGCATCGCTCTACCACGTATAACAAAAAAGTAGCAAAACAAAAAAATCATTCATTTTTCATGATCATAAAGACAGTTTTGGTTCGGTTTTGATAACAATCGATCCATAAACAATAGTTTTCAAAATGGCGGCCACTTTATTCTCTACTTGCGACTGAAAACCCTTAATAGGTATTATTATACCTTTATTTTTTTTTTTTTTTTGTTGGGAACACTAAGCTCGAAGTTGTTGACGAGTATGTTTACCTGGGACAAATAGTCCGACTAGGTAAATCTAACTTCGACCGAGAGGTCAATCGACGCATTCAACTCGGCTGGGCAGCGTTCGGGAAACTACGACACATCTACTCGTCAGACATACCTCAAAACCTTAAAACGAAATTGTACAACCAGTGCGTGTTGCCAGTGATGACTTACGGATCTGACACGTTGTCCTTCACTGCTGGCCGTATGAGGAAGCTCAAGGTCGCTCAGCGAGCTATGGAGAAGGCTATGCTCGGGGTTTCTCTGCGTGATAAACTTAGAAATGAGTATATCCGCAGTAGAACCTGAGTAACCGGTATAGCCCAACGGATTAGTAAGCTGAAGTGGCAGTGGGCCAGCCATATAGCTCGAATAACCGACAACCGATGGGGAAGAAAGGTTCTCGAGTGGCAGCCTCGTACCGGTAGGCGAAGTGTAGGGCGTCCCCCCACGAGATGGAGTGACGACCTGGTAAGACATGCAGGAAGTCGATGGATGCAGGTGGCTCAGGACCGTGTTTTGTGGCATTCTTTGGGGGAGGCCTATGTTCAGCAGTGGACTTGTGAAGGGCTGTAATGATGAATGATGATGATGATACCTTTATTAAAAAACAAGTGTAGTTTCATTAGTTTTGTTTAGTCCTATATTACAAAACCGTTTTCAGTGCCTAGAAGACTGCAATGAAGTGAATGATATGAATGACAAGCTCGTGGAGACTTTCCAAACGGTCGGAGCTAAGTTCTGCAAGACCCGCCGCAGACGAACACAAAAACTCTCCGATCACACTCTCAATCTCATGGCTGTTAGACGGGAGATGAAGCTACATTCTTCAACAGATTTGACAGCAGCAGTTGCCGGTAACTGAACAGACAGATCTCCAAATGCATGCGGCGGGACTTACGCAACTTCAATACAGCTTGTATTGAAGAAGCGATCGAGCGGAACCAAGGCTCCAAAGTCTTTGCCAGAGATCTGTCTGCCAGAAAAAGCTAACTGTCAAAGCTGAAGACCGAGTGTGGCAGCATCGTTTCCGGGGCACCTGAGATTTTGAGTGAGATTGAGAGATTCTATGGGCAGCTGTACACGTCATCGTTGGAGCCACACGCAAGTGTGAGTAATGATCCAAGAGCGAGTCTTCTCCGATACTATTCCGAAGATATACCGGATGTCAGTCTGAACGAGATTAGAATGGCTCTCCAGCATCTTAAAAACGGCAGGGCCTCAGGCGAGGATGGAATTACAGCGGAGCTTCTGAAAGCGGGTGGAAGACCGGTACTTGAAGTCCTTCAGAGGCTCTTTAATTCTGTCCTCCATGGTGGCGTTACACCGCAGGCGTGGCGCAGAAGTGCGGTTGTCTTGTTCTTCAAGAAAGGTGACAACGCTCTTTTGAAGAACTACAGACCGATTCCCTTCTGAGCCGCGTCTACGTGCTGTTTTCGTCTCACGCGCATACTTGACGACTTCCAACCTCCATAACAAGCCGGTTTCCGAAAGCGCTTTAGCACCATAGACCACATACATACCCTTCGGCAAATTGTACAGAAGTCCGAAGAGTACAATTTGCCACTATGTCTGGCATATGTGGACTATGAGGAAGCCTTTGATTGCGTCGAAATTTGGACGGTGCTGCAGTCCCTTCAGCGGTGCCAAGTTGACTGTCGGTATATCGAAGTGCTGAAGTGTTTGTACAGTAGAGCTACGATGGCTATCCGAGTACAGAACCAGAGTACGAAACCTATCCAATTGCAGAGAGGTGTAAGACAGGGTGATGTTATATCCTCGAAACTCTTCACCGCTGCATTGGAAGACCTTTTCAAGCTTCTGGACTGGAAAGGATACGGTATTAACATCAATGGCGAGTACATCACTCATCTTGGATTTGCCAACGATATAGTCCTTATGGCAGAAGCGCTGGAGGACCTAAGCACCATGCTCAATGACCTCAATAGTGTCACCCAACGAATAGGTCTTAGGATGAACATGGACAAAACAAAGATCATGTTTAATGTCCATGTCACACCTATGCCGGTAGTTGTTGGGAGCACTAAGCTCGAAGTTGTTGACGAGTATGTTTACCTGGGACAAATAGTCCGACTAGGTAAATCTAACTTCGACCGAGAGGTCAATCGACGCATTCAACTCGGCTGGGCAGCGTTCGGGAAACTACGACACATCTACTCGTCAGACATACCTCAAAACCTTAAAACGAAATTGTACAACCAGTGCGTGTTGCCAGTGATGACTTACGGATCTGACACGTTGTCCTTCACTGCTGGCCGTATGAGGAAGCTCAAGGTCGCTCAGCGAGCTATGGAGAAGGCTATGCTCGGGGTTTCTCTGCGTGATAAACTTAGAAATGAGTATATCCGCAGTAGAACCTTAGTAACCGGTATAGCCCAACGGATTAGTAAGCTGAAGTGGCAGTGGGCCGGCCATATAGCTCGAATAACCGACAACCGATGGGGAAGAAAGGTTCTTGAGTGGCTGCCTCGTACCGGTAGGCGAAGTGTAGGGTGACCCCCCACGAGAAGGAGTGACGACCTGGTAAGACATGCAGGAAGTCGGTGGATGCAGGTGGCTCAGGAGCGTGCTTTGTGGCATTCCTTGGGGGAGGCCTATGTTCAGCAGTGGACTTATGAAAGGCTGTAATGATGAATAATGAATGAGTACTATATTCTAGTTTATTTGAGCACCCTTGAACCCAAATTAATGTCATAATAAATGTAAATATATGAAAACATTTCAATCTTACGAAAATTAAGAGTGACGACCCTGACGCGCCAATGGAGCGTAGGTAATTATTTCAGAAAAAGGGCTAGTTGAGGTACTACTATAGCTATATATTATCTGTAGAGCAGCCTTACAATAACTACGCACACACACAAAGCCTTTGTGAACAGACCGGTGCTCTTGTAGGTGTATCCTTTTAATGGAGTTTTGGGGTGTGGTTTAGCTATCTCCATCTAAGATGTAACTTAAAAGCAAATATGTTTAAAAACAGATTTATTACACAAAATAACATACATATACATGGATATTTTTCAAAGAGTAGCCAAATATTAAGCTTAAGTTCAAATATGTAAATAGTATATACCGTTATTACAGTTTTTGAAAAGTAAATAAGGCTTCTACATTTATTTGAAATTATCCTAAGTTGAATGTGTTTTATGGGCAACAACGTTTTTGCCTACCGATCGACCCTTATGAATGTGTGCGTGCGCAGTATAATTATTTAAAATAATGCATAAACACGCATTTTGAATTTAAAAGATGAAAAGGACAGAATGTTTGAGATTTTTCTTAATTCACTTTTCTTCGCCTAGATTACTTATTCATCTAGCCTACATTACTACTATATTGCATGATAACCCTGCATATATAGTTAAATAGAATAAATAGTTTATGTCTAAAAATTTTATTTTAGCTATTAAAATAAGTTACAAATAATGTTTAAACAAACAAGTAAAAAAATTGTAAGTAGAACAGGCTTATTTCTTTTAAAATTAATCCCATGTACTAGTTTACACAGAAATCTAGTTCAAATCATTATTTCTTGTATTTAAAATATTAATTTTAAAAAGCAGAATGCGACGTTTGGTGGCGGCTAAGAGGAATCCATCACCCTATTTCTTGCCACGGGTGTATAGGTGACTGGAGAAATGCCAAAAAAATCTCATCAGATAATATCATGGTCTTCCCTCCAGATCGAATTACGGCCACGCCAGCCAGCCTCAACGGCATCTAGCTATATGCACAGGAGAAGATTATAGTGCCGGAGTGTATGCGCAAACACAGGTGAACTATCTATTCTTTCACTGTCATAGTCCGATGAGATGGAAACCCGACACGGCCGAGATATCAGGTGCAGGATCAAAGATGCTTGCTGAGTCACGGCGGTGAAATACCACAAGCTTCCTGACTCCGGACTGCTACTGAGGGTTGCTTGACAACAAAACCCAATAACAGATTTAGGCCTGACCCGTAATTTGAACCCGTGACCGCATTTTCAGCAATCGCCTTTACAACCACTACACCAACGAGGAAATCATGATATTATACATTTTAAAACCATCTTTTTTACGCCAGAAATAAAATACTCAAATCGACGACGAGTGGCGACGGGCAACAGCTTCAAAGATACAACAATTATAAATACTGCTACTGTCAATTCGCCTGCCAAGAGTGACGATTAAAAAATTCAACATGTCGCTTGATACAAGTTACAAGTATAAATTCCTTGTCGTTTATTCACTGTCAGATAAATTTTTCGTAATGTGATATATGATATAGATATTTAATATAGCCATAGTGGTACTTTGTTATGTTTTTGTGTTAAAGTTAAAGTTACAGCTTATACACGTCCCATGTCTTACACACTTACATGTGTACAGTCCACTGCTGGGCACAGGCCTCCTCTCATTTCTGAACAAAGTCTTATTATAGTTACCACATTATTACTAAAAACCTTTTATATTTTAAATAAATAGATTGACTTGGCCATCATATTAAAACACAATGTATCTCTCAAGTCATACATATTATATTAAATTAGATTGTTTAGTGCGATTGCCAAGTCAATTTATTTATTTAAAATATAAAAGATTTTTAGTATTGATGTGGTCACTATAAAATGTTGTTAGGTTAGCTAATTACGCAATAACTTAAGACAGAAGGACCCTTAAGTAGGGACTGAATAAATAAACCGACTCAGTATATCATGGATCTCAGAACTTTTTACGGTAGAAGAACTGAATTGCGAGACTTGGTTTTTTTTACAAGTTATGTTTTTGATTGCATTTGACTTTTATGTCATACCAGATTTGTACATTCCCTCTTCTTAGTAATGTTAATAGCATTACTAGTATTTTATTTAAGAAAAGAGACGAAACGATACACGCCTTTCGATACGAAGTAGTTTTAATATGGATAAAAGCACTCGATTCTAAGAAAGTAAGCATGGCGCGCTCACTGCGTCATATTTGTATCCTTTCTAAACCTGTAAAAGTTTAAGCTAGACATGGGTCTCTTGCATTAAAGAGAAAACTTGATTTAATATTGATTTGCACAGATATTTCAACACTATCTATAGGAAGTCTTGAGAATTTTCAGGCACTATACGACGTCATACCCACGGGACGTAATGGAGTGACGGATTTTCTTACACCGCCGCCACATAGCGTTATCTGTGTATATCGAACGTAAAACAAAACAGTATAGTCTAATCTACAATTTGGCGGAAGACAATGCAGCCAATTTTTTATATAAAATAAAATTTTTTATTAATAAATAATTTTATATTATGCTTTATGTTATCTAATGACTCACCAAAAATATAAATACGAAATGTGGGCCAAGTTCGGTACAAATAAATTTGATCACTAGCGAAAACATCAATACAAGTCGATGTCGAAAGTTTCAACTCCATATCGAGTAGTTATCGACTACTTTACTTTGTTGCAATATAAGGCAGGTAAACGTATCGCTACTTACGTAGTATCCTTCTAGCTTTATCTCTTTTTTAACCAAGCGACAAATTTATTTTCGAAGTACAACACCGCACTGGTGAAAAGTTTTTTGTTCAAAGTCATCACGTTCTCTTCAATTTCGCAACTCGCAATTGTCAAAGTTACTTAGAAACTTACAGTTACTCCATAACAAAGTATGAATGAAAATTGAAAATATAAAAGTTTGTGTCAAATAATATACGAGTATAATTTACCAAGAAGAATTTCCGTTATAGGTAAATTGTTATTAAAGATATATTGTGTATAATACATCTAAACACTTCAACAGAATCTAGGGATGTTTTCTATTCATAAAATATCTAAAAGTCTATGAAGAATTTTCTGATATAGTAAATGAAAGAATTATAGGTTATTTTAAGGTCTTTAATAAAAAATAAAAAAACCTATCGTATTCATCATTTCATCATCATTACAGCCCTTCACAAGTCCACTGCTGAACATAGGCCTCCCCCAAAGAATGCCACAAAGCACGGTCCTGAGCCACCTGCATCCATTGACTTCCTACATGTCTTACCAGGTCGTCACTCCATCTCGTGGGGGGACGCCCTACACTTCGCCTACCGGTACGAGGCTGCCACTCGAGAACCTTTCTTCCCCATCGGTTGTCGGTTCTTCGAGCTATATGGCCGGCCCACTGCCACTTCAGCTTACTAATCCGTTGGGCTATGTCGGTTACTCTGGTTCTACTGCGGATATCCTCATTCCTAAGTTTATCACGCAGAGAAACTCCGAGCATAGCCCTCTCCATAGCTCGCTGAGCGACCTTGAGCTTCCTCATACGGCCATCAGTGAAGGACCACGTCTCAGTTCCATAAGTCATCTGGCAACACGCACTGGTTGTACAATTTCGTTTTCAGGTTTTGAGGTATGTCTGACGAGAAGATGTGTCGTAGCTTCCCGAACGCTGCCCAGCCGAGTTGAATCCGTCGATTGACCTCTCGGTCGAAGTTGGACTTACCTAGTCGGACTATTTGTCCCAGGTAAACATACTCGTCAACAACTTCGAGCTTAGTGCTCCCAACAACTACCGGCATAGGTGTGACATGGACATTGAACATGATCTTTGTTTTGTCCATGTTCATCTTAAGACCTATCCGTTGGGAAACACTATCGACGTCATTGAGCATAGTGCTTAGGTCCTCCAGCGATTCTGCCATAAGGACTATATCGTCGGCAAATCGAAGGTGAGTGATGTACTCGCCATTGATGTTGATACCGTATCCTTTCCAGTCCAGAAGCTTGAAAACGTCTTCCAATGCAGCGGTGAAGAGTTTCGGGGATATGACGTCACCCTGTCTTACACCTCTCTGCAATTGGATAGGTTTCGTACTCTGGTTCTGTACTCGGATAGCCATCGTAGCCCTACTGTACAAGCACTTCAACACTTCGATATACCGACAGTCAACTTGGCACCGCTGAAGGGACTGCAGCACCGCCCAAATTTCGACGGAATCAAAGGCTTTCTCATAGTCCACATTGGCCAGACATAGTGGTAAATTGTACTCTTCGGACTTCTGTACAGTTTGCCGAAGGGTATGTATGTGGTCTATGGTGCTAAAGCCCTTTCGGAAACCGGCTTGTTCGGGAGGCTGGAAGTCGTCAAGTCTGCGCGCGAGACGATTCGTAATGACTCTCGAAAACAGCACGTAGACGCGGCTCAGAAGGGAAATCGGTCTGTAGTTCTTCAAGAGAGCGTTGTCACCTTTCTTGAAGAACAAGACCACCGCACTTCTGCTCCACGCCTCCGGTGTAATGCCACCATGGAGGACAGAATTAAAGAGCTTCTGAAGGACTTCAAGTACCGGTCTTCCACCCGCTTTCAGAAGCTCCGCTGTAATTCCATCCTCGCCTGGGGCCTTACCGTTTTTAAGGTGCTGGAGAGCCATTCTAATCTCGCTCAGACTGACGTCCGGGATATCTTCGGAATAGTGTCGGATGAGACTCGCTCTTGGATCGTTACTCACACTTGCGTGTGGCTCCAACGATGACGTGTACAGCTGCCCATAGAACCTCTCAATCTCACTCAAAATCTCAGGTATCCCGGAAACGATGCTGCCACATCCTGTCTTCAGCTTTGACAGGTGGCTCTTTCTGGCAGACAGATCTCTGGCAAAGACTTTGGAGCCTTGGTTCCGCTCGATCGCTTCTTCAATACGAGCTGTATTGAAGTTGCGTAAGTCCCGCCGCATGCATTTGGAAATCTGTCTGTTCAGATGCCTGTATGCTGTCAAGTCTGTTGAAGAATGTAGCTTCATCTCCCGTCTAACAGCCATGAGATTAAGAGTGTGATCGGAGAGTTTTTGTGTTCTTCTGCGGTGGGTCTTGCAGAACTTAGCTCCGACCTCATGGACAGTTTCCACGAGCTTGTCATTCATATCGTCCACTTCATTGCAGTCTTCTAGGTACTGAAAACGGTTTTGTAACTCGAGCTGAAAGGTTTCGGGACTTTGGAACAGAGCACGAGGGGGACGGAGCGTTGACTTCATTAGATGAGACCTCTCCAACTTAACGTTTAGGTTCAGTGTGCCTCTAACCATTCGGTGATCGCTACCAGTTTTCACCCTCGCGATCACGGAGACATCACTGAACAGTTGTCGTCTGGTCGTCATAATGAAGTCAATCTCATTTTTTGTCGAACCGTCGGGGCTCGACCAGGTCCACCTCCTGTGGGGCCGCTTCTGGAAGAAAGAGTTCATCATAAAGAGTCCCTCTTTCTCCATGAAGTCGGCCAGCTGCTGGCCCCTTGGGTTCCGTTGCCCTATTCCAAATTTCCCTACTTTCAGCTCACCGTTATCTCTTGTGCCTAGTTTTGCATTGAAGTCTCCCATTAACACCGTATATTGGGTTTTGGAGGAATGCATGGCTCTAGAGATATCCTCATACATTTCTTCCACCTCCCCATCGGGGTGTGCCGAGGTTGGTGCGTAAACCTGTATGACCTTCAGCGAATACCGTTTGGTGATTCTGAGTATAAGGTACGCAACGCTCGTCGACACACTCCCGATCTTTACAACGTTGTTAACGAGAGACTTGTGGACGATAAATCCGACACCTCCTTGGGACAGATGGTCGCCCTCCCGGTGATAGAGCAAGTTGCCGGATTCGAGGATTACCGTGTCCTCTCCCTCTCTTCGGACTTCGGATAATCCTATAATATGCCAGCGCAACTTGTCTATCTCTTCTTCCAGCTCCACGATCTTCTCGTCAGTCCTCAGGGTGCGTGCGTTGTACGTTGCCAGGTCGAGTCGTCTAAGGTGGCAACCGAACCTCCACCGGAGATTCTTAGCACCCCCTGCCCCGCCGTTACCATGGTCGCCACCGTAGCCAGGAATAGCGGGGCCGCCGGGGACTGGGGGCCGTCTCTTTGTTACATTCATAGGGGGGTATTTGCCATAGTTGCCACGCTTGGCGAGCGGGTTGGCAACCGCAGTTTTTTTATTGTAATTTTGGCTATTATCAGGAAGATGCTGCTGCCCATCTCCTGCCTGTTTCCCTTTGTCGCCTTTTACGACACCCACGGGAGGATATGGGGTAGTGGTATTCTTGACCGCCACTACACGGCACGTATTATTATCGTATAATGTACGAGGGTGGATTGAAAAGTACTCGGCCTAACCAAGAAAATAAACAAATACTAAATCAGTTATATTTTTATTTTTCTACATAATCACCATCAAGTTCAATACACTTTTGCCACCTCCCCTTCCAAGCATTTAGACCGTTGAAAAAAAATGATTCTTCCTTAGAGTCAAAATATGCGTCTACAGCTGCTTTGACCTCGTCGTTTGTCGAAAATCTTTGACCTCCCAAGTGCTTTTTTAGGTTAGGGAACAGAAAGAAGTCTGATGGTGCCAGATCAGGTGAATACGGCGGATGCGGTAACAGTTCAAAGCCACAGTTGTGAATTTCAGCCATTGACTGTACTGACGTGTGAACACGGGCGTTATCTTGATGAAACAGGACTTTTCTTCTGAGCATTCCTCGACGTTTTTCTTTTATTTCCTCTCGTAAATGACGTAGTAAGGTGCAGTAGTATTCAGAGTTTATATTCTGACCCCTTTCAATATAATCAATCATAATCACACCTTTCGAGTCCCAGAATACTGAAGCCATCACCTTATTTGCCGACAAAATCGACTTAGCCTTTTTAGGGGGTGGTGAACCAGGTCTTCTCCACTGTTTTGATTGTTGTTTTGTTTCCGGTGTACCATTAATGAACCCATGTTTCGTCCATAGTAACAAAACGATTCAAAAATCATCTGCATCGGCTTCAAATAACTCCAAACAGTCGCGTGAAATAGTCAATCGCGTTCTTTTTTGTTCAACTGAAAGCAGTCGCGGAACCCACCTCGCAGACACCTTGTGGAAACCCAACTCGTTGACAATGATGTTTTGAGTTCGTTCATAAGAGATGCCTATAATCTCGGCTATCTCTCTAATTTTTAATCTGCGGTCTCCCATTATTAAATCAAGTACTTTTTTAATATTTTCGTCAGTAGTTGACGTCGAAGGCCTTCCAGAGCGGGGTTCATCTTTCACACTCTCTCTACCACGCTTAAATTCTGCTATCCATTTTTTGACGGATGAATATGACAGAGCACAATCGCCTAATGTACTGACCATGTCATCATGGATGGCTTTTGATGATAGCCCCTTCTTATGGAGGTACTTAATGACGGCACGCTGCTCGATTTGCTCCATTCGCGGAAATTATGTCCGATTACTTTGTTAATAAATTTATAAAATCACAACTAATTATCGCACACGTTTCGAACTTCACACAATGAACTAGTCTGAACTGAACTAAATAATGTGGGTAAATTTGATTTTTAGAATTGAATGGATCTGTGTTAGGCCGAGTACTTTTCAATCCACCCTCGTACTATCGTATTATTTGTTTTAAATAATAATGTTTTTTTAAATCGCTGTAGAAAATTAGTATGATAAAAAAACTTCATTTATTCTTATAAAATTATTAATTTTATTTAAAATTGTAAAATCTTATAAAGTCTAATTATTAAAAATCGGTGTTGCCACCTCTTACATTAATTACACGTCGACATCGATTGTTCATACTTAAAATTAAATTGTCAATCTCTTGCTGCAATATGAGGTCCCATGTCTCAAGTGTTCGTAAAGTTGTTGTTCCGTCGTCAAATTTGCGCGGCGGGAAATATCTCAAAGCTTTTCGTTACATGTGCCAGGAAAGCTCGATAGGATTTAAGTCGGGCGACTGTGCAAGCCAATCTAAAACTTAATATCGTGGTCTCGGAGAGCGGCCAAAACCAGCCACGCCGTATTCGAAGAAGCGTTATCGTGCAAGAGTAGAAATTTCTGATCCAAGAAATTATTGGACTAAGTGTGGGACAATAAGAGGCTCTACTACCTCCTCGTGGTATTCTTGTGCAGTCATGGTGCCTTGGATACAAACAAGCTGGGTTCGTCCGTCAAGTCAAGTTCCTGCCCACACCATGATTGTCCCGACTTGGTATGAGTTAACCTCCTGAGGGTGCCGTAGACGGCTAACACTCCCGGAGTTCTCCAAACGAGTGTTCTTCGTGAATCCGGATGAAACCCAAACCAGAACTAATAGGTGAACAGCACCAAAGACAATTGTTCGCCATTCCATGATAATGCTCCCGAGCCCACGCATTGCCAAGTCGCAATGCTGGAACACGTAGCGGTCTTCGAGCATGAAGACCAACTTTATGCAACGTCCTTCGCACGGTTTGGTCGCTTACCAGCATCTAGTGGTCCTCCTGGAGCCTTTGTAGTAGTTGCATCGCTGCTGACTCTGCGTAGTAACACCATATCTACCCGTGTGCCATTCAGCCACATCCCCATACTGCGATAACGTGACCACAACCTCGATATCACGTTTCGGCTGGCTCGTAACATGTCATTGCGACTCAAATGACGACGTGTCATGACTCTTAAAGCTCACACGGCACGTTAAATTAAAACATATTAACAATGTAATCCCTTTTAATTAATTAATATCAGTTTTAATTAAATAATAATTTTAATTTTCCTTGACGTAAAACGAATTATTAACAATTTTGCCGCCGTATTTTGTTTTTTCTTTTATTATCTCTGTATTTTTTATTTTTTCATTTGAAAATAGAATAAAAGAGGTTTCAATTAGTTTATAAACTTTTTATGGAAACTAAAAAGATTTTAAACTAGTACTACTAACTAGTAATAGTGGTGTATGGTGTCCACTATTAACAGACTCCGAGTGGTTTCGTGGCGGAGAAATGAAACTATTTTTCTGATGTGCAGGCGAATGGAGTATATATTTCAGTCAACCCTGCATATATATATATATATATATATATATATATATATATATATATATATATATATATATATATATATATATATATATATATATATTATTTATATATATATATATATACATATATATATTGCGTCTATAAAATACCCGGTTGGAACGAGGTAGAATGGAGGGTATATCGAGAAACCCCCTCTTGTGTCTGTAGTATAAAGTTCACTGTAGGTGCCGTGCGCGAGAGATTCCGCTCAAGTCATTCAACGAGTGTGGTCACTCTACCAGTGCTAAGATAATGCCGTCGTTCTGTTCGTTGTTGCAATTCTTCTAGTGCAGTCAAGGAGGATTGGTGTTGCTGAGATGCTGTCCTGTGTTACATTGAGATAAGTAGTGTCGCTGTTGGTTTACATATTTTGGTGTTATCATGTAATTACGTACCTCACGTTACACTGGTGTGTGATTGTGGCGGAGACGTGTTACGGTGTGGTCGAACTGTAATTTCACTATACTGAATGCACGTTGTCTTATTACTGATAATGATTAAACTGCGTAAGCAAGAGAGCAAGTTGAACATCTGCTCTCACACTTTTATTATTTTTAACAACTAACGCTATCCTGATGTATTTCCGAGATCAAAATTGGAACTCTCTGTTGAAATTCTTCGACATCAGAAGTGGGATCTCCTGTTGTTATTTCCGAGATCAGAACCTTCGAATAGTGTGAGAGTTATTACGTTGGTGAAAGACTATGACGCGCCTCGCATTATATTTGATGTTAAATGGCTTAATGAAGTTTTTTTGTCCTAGTTATGACTTTGACGTACCATTAAAGTGTAGAGTAAAAGTTTAAGTTTTTAGCTGAAAGTTAAATCTTTTTGTTCGATTAATAATAAAAAGTACCCGCAAGTACTTTCATTATTTCTAAACGTACCCAAATATGATAACTAATGTCGAAAGTAATGTTGGAGGTATTCTAAATGAGTTTGCATTCAGTGGAAGTTTAACTTGCTCATGTTATGTTATAATTTGATACATGAGGTGTGATTTACATGGGCTTATTTTAAAGTTCAAAATGTTTATACGATGTACCGAAAAACATGTTTACTTTAACGTGCTATGAATTAAAAGCACTAAGTAGTGTTTTTTTGTTCTAATGTGTTGATAAGTTTTACAGTTTACTCAAGAGTATGGCGTGGTCAAGTGGTCAGTTCAAACTTGGGATTGTTTAGTGGAAAGCGTGCAGTATGCTGTCAGCTTATGACGCCGCGGACTATTTATTTACCGCTGTTACCGATCACCATTTGATACACGAAGAAAGTAAATTTATCTTAAGGTTAACTCTTTATTTAGTTGAGAAAAATGCCGGAAAACCAAAGTATAACTGACGAAATTGAAGTGAGTAAGCAAATTAGTTGTGACATTGAAGAGAGTATTTAAGTTTACGTGAGGATCGGACCATACCAGAGGTTGTCGTGTAGCCGCAGCTCAGTATATGGTGCTCTGGAAAGGCGAATGGTGTCCCAAGAGTTGTACTGCATTTTTTAAAATTAAGTTCAGACTGAATCTCTTGTAGTGGCGGTCAAGAATATCCACTACCCCATATCCTCCCGTGGGTGTCGTAAAAGGCGACAAAGGGAAACAGGCAGAAGATGGGCAGCAGCATCTTCCTGATAATAGCCAAAAATTATAATAAAAAAACTGCGGTTGCCAACCCGCTCGCCAAGCGTGGCAACTATGGCAAATACCCCCCAATGACTAAAGCAACAAACAGACGGCCCCCAGTCCCCGGCGGCCCCGCTATTCCTGGCTACGGTGGCGTCCATGGTAACGGCGGGGCAGGGGGTGCTAAGAATCTCCGGTGGAGGTTCGGTCTCCACCTTAGACGACTCGACCTGGCAACGTACAACGCACGCACCCTGAGGACTGACGAGAAGATCGTGGAGCTGGAAGAAGAGATAGACAAGTTGCGCTGGCATATTATAGGATTATCCGAAGTCCGAAGAGAGGGGGAAGACACGGTAATCCTCGAATCCGGCAACTTGCTCTATCACCGGGAGGGCGACCATCTGTCCCAAGGAGGTGTCGGATTTATCGTCCACAAGTCTCTCGTTAACAACGTTGTAAAGATCGGGAGTGTGTCGACGAGGGTTGCGTACCTTATACTCAGAATCACCAAACGGTATTCGCTGAAGGTCATACAGGTTTACGCACCAACCTCGGCACACCCCGATCAGGAGGTGGAGGAAATGTATGAGGATATCTCTAGAGCCATGCATTCCTCCAAAACCCAATATACGGTGTTAATGGGAGACTTCAATGCAAAACTAGGCACAAGAGAGAACGGTGAGCTGAAAGTAGGGAAATTTGGAATAGGGCAACGGAACCCAAGGGGCCAGCAGCTGGCCGACTTCATGGAGAAAGAGGGACTCTTTATGATGAACTCTTTCTTCCAGAAGCGGCTCCACAGGAAGTGGACCTGGTCGAGCCCCGACGGTTCGACAAAAAATGAGATTGACTTCATTATGACGACTAGACGACAACTGTTCAGTGATGTCTCCGTGATCGCAAGGGTGAAAACTGGTAGCGATCACCGAATGGTTAGAGGCACACTGAACCTAAAGGTTAAGTTGGAGAGGTCTCGTCTAATGAAGTCAACGCTCCGTCCCCCTCGTGCTCTAATCCAAAGTCCCGAAACCTTTCAGCTCGAGTTACAAAACCGTTTTCAGTGCCTAGAAGACTGCAATGAAGTGGACGATATGAATGACAAGCTCGTGGAAACTGTCCATGCGGTCGGAGCTAAGTTCTGCAAGACCCGCCGCAGAAGAACACAAAAACTCTCCGATCACACTCTTAATCTCATGGCTGTTAGACGGGAGATGAAGCTACATTCTTCAACAGACTTGACAGCATACAGGCATCTGAACAGACAGATCTCCAAATGCATGCGGCGGGACTTACGCAACTTCAATACAGCTCGTATTGAAGAAGCGATCGAGCGGAACCAAGGCTCCAAAGTTTTTGCCAGAGATCTGTCTGCCAGAAAGAGCCAACTGTCAAAGCTGAAGACAGAATGTGGCAGCATCGTTTCCGGGACACCTGAGATTTTGAGTGAGATTGAGAGGTTCTATGGGCAGCTGTACACGTCATCGTTGGAGCCACACGCAAGTGTGAGTAACGATCCAAGAGCGAGTCTCATCCGACACTATTCCGAAGATATCCCGGACGTCAGTCTGAGCGAGATTAGAATGGCTCTCCAGCACCTTAAAAATGGTAAGGCCCCAGGCGAGGATGGAATTACAGCGGAGCTTCTGAAAGCGGGTGGAAGACCGGTACTTGAAGTCCTTCAGAAGCTCTTTAATTCCGTCCTCCATGGTGGCATTACACCGGAGGCGTGGAGCAGAAGTGCGGTGGTCTTGTTCTTCAAGAAAGGTGACAACGCTCTCTTGAAGAACTACAGACCGATTTCCCTTCTGAGCCGCGTCTACGTGCTGTTTTCGAGAGTCATTACGAATCGTCTCGCGCGCAGACTTGACGACTTCCAGCCTCCCGAACAAGCTGGTTTCCGAAAGGGCTTTAGCACCATAGACCACATACATACCCTTCGGCAAGTTGTACAGAAGTCCGAAGAGTACAATTTGCCACTATGTCTGGTGTATGTGGACTATGAGAAAGCCTTTGATTCCGTCGAAATTTGGGCGGTGCTGCAGTCCCTTCAGCGGTGCCAAGTTGACTCTCGGTATATCGAAGTGTTGAAGTGCTTGTACAGTAGGGCTACGATGGCTATCCGAGTACAGAACCAGAGTACGAAACCTATCCAATTGCAGAGAGGTGTAAGACAGGGTGACGTCATATCCCCGAAACTCTTCACCGCTGCATTGGAAGACGTTTTCAAGCTTCTTGACTGGAAAGGATACGGTATCAACATCAATGGCGAGTACATCACTCACCTTCGATTTGCCGACGATATAGTCCTTATGGCAGAATTGCTGGAGGGCCTAAGCACTATGCTCAATGACCTCAATAGTGTTTCCCAACGGATAGGTCTTAAGATGAACATGGACAAAACAAAGATTATGTTTAATGTCCATGTCACACCTATGCCGGTAGTTGTTGGGAGCACTAAGCTCGAAGTTGTTGACGAGTATGTTTACCTGGGACAAATAGTCCGACTAGGTAAGTCCAACTTCGACCGAGAGGTCAATCGACGGATTCAACTCGGCTGGGCAGCGTTCGGGAAGCTACGACACATCTTCTCGTCAGACATACCTCAAAACCTTAAAACGAAATTGTACAACCAGTGCGTGTTGCCAGTGATGACTTACGGAACTGAGACGTGGTCCTTCACTGCTGGCCGTATGAGGAAGCTCAAGGTCGCTCAGCGAGCTATGGAGAGGGCTATGCTCGGAGTTTCTCTGCGTGATAAACTTAGGAATGAGGATATCCGCAGTAGAACCAGAATAACCGACATAGCCCAACGAATTAGTAAGCTGAACTGGCAGTGGGCCGGCCATATAGCTCGAAGAACCGACAACCGATGGGGAAGAAAGGTTCTCGAGTGGCAGCCTCGTACCGGTAGGCGAAGTGTAGGGCGTCCCCCCACGAGATGGAGTGACGACCTGGTAAGACATGCAGGAAGTCGATGAATGCAGGTGGCTCAGGACCGTGCTTTGTGGCATTCTTTGGGGGAGGCCTATGTTCAGCAGTGGACTTGTGAAGGGCTGTAATGATGATGATGAATGATGAATCTCTTTAGTGTTTTCTTTTGTTACAGCAGCACGTGTGATGTGACTGTGAGGCGAGTTTGTACCTTGCCTAGTCGGAACGGACAGCCAGGTCCAGTTGTAGCATGGCCTGGTTTCGGCAGATGCGTATGCGCGTATACCCAGGCGCCATCCCGGAGCGCGCGTATGCATTACATAGCGGTGCCTCGGAAGTCATACATTATGTGTGTGCTTAAGTCGTGTACACTGTGTGCGCGGAAGTCGTATACTCTGTGTGCGCAGAAGTTGTGTTTCCTGACTATGCATCAGGCTCTGTCCTCGCAGGCGCTGTCCTGGTTCACGATTTTAACATGATTCACGTGTTTAACGTCGGAACTTGCTAGATCAAGTAAGAGTATGTGTGAGATACTTCGTATGGAGATGTATGCATACTTGTGAAAGCGAAGTGCTTTATTATAGTCAGCGATATGAGAGCGTATTTCTATTTGACGACCTCGTATGCGTGATAGAGGAGAGGAGAGGCAACTGTGTATGTTGTCCTGATAATTAACAACTTGTTTTTCACGCAAATCACGATGACGACAACCTGTGAACCCTTAGGTGCTCCTGCTGCTCCCTTTGACGCTTCGAGTGCGTGATGCGACGCAGCGTTTCGCTGGCGTTGGTGCGTCACGCCCTGTGCTGTTGTTATGACAACGTAAGCTTGCTTCATGTCAGCTAAGTATGGCGTGTGCTGGTTTGTTTTAATAGCCACGTGCGTTTGCCTTATGCCTGCCGCAACGGCGAGTAGTGAGTGATGTGTTGACGTTTGCTATGTCAGCAATCCCAGCTGTATACTGATGATACTGGTGAGTCGTACCCATTTTATTATGATTCTGGGCCGAATGCCCTCTCATCGAAGATTGTGTTGCGCCAAAGTTTAATGGCAAAAGAGTAAATAATATTGTAATTTTAACCGGAATCGGTCAATGTTTAGTGTGCAAAGTAACAAATACCCCCATGATCACGTGAGGAAGATCCCCGATCACCAAGTTCCTCTAGAGTTAGATGTCATAGTTGATGACAGTGGTAGTGAGACCAAATTCGATTAAGAATGCTTGTATACTCATACTCAAAACTTTAGACCGCACCTCATGAGTAACATGTGGCGATGGGTCTGTAAGGAACCGTTGGTGCGATTCTGGTCTGTGTTGGTGCACAGAGCCCCTCATGTGTTGTAGCATGTTTGGCGGCAGATATGTAGAGAATCGTTGGTGCGATTCTGGCATATGTGGTGGCAGATATGTAGAGAATCGTTGGTGCGATTCTGGTCTGTGTTGGTGCACAGAGATCCTCATGTGTTGTAGCATATTTGGCGGCGGATATGTGAAGAATCGTTGGTGGGATTCTGGCATACGTGGCGGCAGATATGTAAAGAATCATTGGTGCGATTCTGGCCTGTGTTGGTGTACAGATTTCAATGAAAAGTTCACGAGTTGAATATGCATTGCTTATGAATTGTAAAGAGTAACAAAATTGTTAAAATTACTGTGTTGGAAGTTGTTGATCGGACCTTTCACAATATGTCAAGTTGTGCAGGAAGCAATGTGTATGAAGGCTTAATAACAGGGCATTGTCAATTATGATAGTTGACTATTGTCCTTAGACTTAGGAGAAGTAAAGTACCATTTGGAATCGACCTTGTTTCTATTGGCAGAATAGCTGAGCTAGATTAATCTCTGAGCATATGATGTCCACAGGCACTGCAACCTAGGACGGGTGGCCGCGTCGTGGATTGATGGTGCCATAGTGCAACAAGCAGCGCCATCTAACAATTAGTTTTGCGAACTAATATGTACCTGCTCATGTCAGGATTGACGAGCAGACGAATTAGTGACTAAATAGTGTTTGTTACAGCAATGCATTAATACATACGCCCGAGGACGTTCGTACGTCAGGATGGCCGTGTCGGAGCGTCTATAAAATACCCGGTTGGATCGAGGTAGAATGGAGGGTATATCGAGGAACCCCCTCTTGTGTCTGTAGTATAAAGTTCACTGTAGGTGCCGTGCGCAAGAGATTCCGCTAAAGTCATTCAACGAATGTGGTCACTCTACTAGTGCTAGGATAGTGCCGTCGTTCTGTTCGTTGTTGCAATTCTTCTAGTGCAGTCAAGGAGGATTGGTGTTGGTGAGATGCTGTCCTGTGTTACATTGAGATAAGTAGTGTCGCTGTTGGTTTACATATGTTGGTGTTATCATGTAATTACGTACCTCACGTTATACTGGTGTGTGATTGTGGCGGAGACGTGTTACGGTGTGGTCGAACTGTAATTTCACTATACTGAGTGTATAGTGCGTTACGTTGTCTTATTACTGATAATGATTAAACTGCGTACGCAAGAGAGCAAGTTTAACATCCGCTCTCACACTTTTATTATTTTTAACAATTAACGCTATCCTGATGTATCTCCTTTTGTAATTTCCGATATATATATGCCCGGCAACGTGCTTAGTTTACCAATAGTATTAATTTTTATTTACTTCAATTACAATTCATACAATTTGACTAATAAAGATAAATCAATGAAAGATTATGTATAACTATTATATGTCGCGTTCCGTTTGCCGGCGTAAGACTCGTAGATAGCTTCTCGAAGCTGCGTTGCTGGACGGAGCTATAAAAGTGGTGCAGACCGGCGCGCGTGCACAATCGGCGAGCGGCGGTGGCGTGGGACACATCTCCGGAACAGCAAGAAGAAGCGAATCTGCGGCGTTGAAGAAACAGAATGAAGATGGTCGACGGATGCATGAAGATAGCCGGCGTGTGAAGATGAAACGGCGCTGATGATATTTGCGGCTGATTCTTGTTTCTAGATATTAGAACGTTAAATATATACGTCAAATTATCTCGCATCGATATGCAGCCCGCAGTATCTCAGTAGCCGGGGGCAATTAGGAAATAAATGTTTTCTTCAGACCTTCGCCTTCTGCGTTATGGTAGCAGCAGGGTGTACATTATTTATTGCCGTTAAGGGTTGATTAGCCTGGCTGCTACATCACTCACCCCCTAGCGAAAAGGTACCGGAGGCTTGACAACTCGCCCACGTCTCGTAGTTTTTAAAATAGGTTTCATCTGGGTTTGATGTAGATGATGGGTTTTCAAGCTTCCTCGCTGGTGGTTGAGATGATGATGATGATGATGATGATGATGATGATGAATCCTCTGAATTATCCAATTCATTCGCTCCCGAGCAGATATTGTCTACAGTCTTCACATTCTGCAAGCCATCTAGCTTTACAAAGGTTCATCGCAGCACTGGAATAATAATGCTTCCTGTTCCTTTAAGCTACTCTCTACGCTACAGTGTTCGGCACGGCTCTGAGCCTTACTGCTCACCTCTGCTTCACGGCACTCTCGCAGATTACTTGCGTTCTTCTCGACTCACCGCAGACTACAATGCAATTCCCTGGCACTTGCAAATTCGTCGACATCTGGACTGCACTATCGACCTCCGGTCCGAGCAGGGGGGGGGGTGATGTGGCGGCGCTGTCGTCGCGCCACAAGCGAAACACATCGAAGCCTAAATCGCGCCAACAAAGTTCCGAAGTTAAAAGCAGTATATATAGAATAGCTCCGAACTACCACTCGGAGCATTAGCCGCTCCCCGGGCAGAACACCTTTCCCGGCGGGAGATCTCCCCTTTTCCTTCCACCCGCCACATCACCCCCCTGCTCAGTCCTTAGTCCTCGCGGGTGACAACGCATCTGTATTATGATTCGCAAACGAGTATTAATGTTACTTACCATCAGGTGGACTGTGTGCAAGTTTGTCACCCTATCCTATAAAAAAAAATTATCTATCTATCTAAGGTATCCCTAGATTATGTTGATGTGTGTATATGTATACACAATATTTACATATTTAAATTACGAAAACATTGCGATTAAATATTAAAAAGCAATTCCAAAACACCACTAAAACTGTCCACTTCAATTTAATTTCTTTACGTGTTTTTCAACGTAAACATAACATTTATAAAAATGCTGGTAATGTTAAATGTCTTAATATGTTTTTGTAGAATGGGGGTGACGAACGAGCATACAGTCCACCTGATGGTGTGTGTTAAGTGGATGCTGTGCGCATAGACAACTACATTTATCTTCAATTAAGAATCAAAATGCGCATGCGTTGTCACCCCTGAAGACTATGATGGAATACCTCATTTCCAGTAAAAAGGATCTCCGGTTCTCTACACTCACCATATGAAACACAGCAGTATTAAGCTGCTATTTTACTCTAGTATTCATCATTACAGCCCTTCATAGTTACACTGCTGAACACAGGCCTGAACTTAATTTTTTATTAATACTATCAGATTAAGACAAGCAGGGGTTGGATCTGGACAGAATTAAGTCGGCGTCTTTCATTGTAGGAGTCCAAGATTAATTTTGGGTCAATGTCCCACGTCAGTTAGTTAGGAATGTGAAAACAAAATACAGCAAACAAAGTGCTTGTGTTGCCGTCACAATTTTCGGGAAAAAATAAAAATTAGATCAGCGAAAATGGGCGTTGGAACTGCAGATGTCAAAAAAAATAAATTTAAAATATTTATATGATACGTCGGACATTTAATTTCCTTAAAAATCATTCCGAACCTTTTTCCTTTCCTCCGACTCGATATCGCGGTATGTAAAAAATTGTATCAACGCGACACCTAACAGCACTATATCCTCGGGCAAACATTCGCAGTAACTGAAAAAATACTTTATAGTGTTTGTGCTTGAAACTCTAGTGATGCTATTTACTGATCAAAGCTGGTAACAGTTTTTAGTTCAAATTCCTTACCCTTACCTTCAATAAAAGAGCCTACTCATATTTAAAAGGCCGGCAACGCATTTGCGATTCCCCTGGTTCCCCTGGTGTTGCATTGTTCATGGGCGGCGGTAGTCACTTACCATCAGGTGAGCCTCATGCTCGTTTGCCCCCTCTCCTATAAAAAAAACTTATCTATTTATCTGCACCTGTCACATCACAAAACAAACAAGTCTATTAATCGACAAGTGAACGACAATCATTAATTTGTAAACTAAATAAAAATCCTTCATTCTACAATTTTAACAAACGGTCATTATGGAATTGAGGGCTCATTAGCGCAGTGGCTAGGCATTTGGCTCAGGCGCTTCAGATCGCGGATTCGAATCCTGTCTGGGTGTTTGTCCATGTGCAATTTATATATAAAACACCTTCATATACTTAAAGTTGCCAGTAAAAAGAAAAAAAAAGAGCAAACAAAACCACGCTACATCGGTTCAGAGTATCAAACGACGAATTGTTTTTATTCCATATACAATGTGTACGATATCCTAATAGATCGTCTCGCAGGAGGATTTTGCTATCATTGCCACGCTTGACGGGAGGTTTTTTTTTTTAATAATTTTGAGTTGTTATCAAACAGATGCTGCACATTTTCTGTCTTATTTTCCCTCAGTTTTAGGACACCCACGGGACGATATGGGGTGGGCACTACACAGTTATCTCTTATTTCATTTATTTATTTAATCTTTCATGCACCAAGTTGTACATATGACGGACTTAATGCCATAGGGCATGCTCTCCCAGTCAACCATTAGGCTAAACAGAGATATACAGACAAGAGGCGGTGCAGCAGTAATCAAAATAGAAAGCGCTAAAAAATATACAATACATATAAATATTATTTATGTTAGAACAAATATGAAATATACATATGTGTATGAAAATAAGAGCTGTGTTAGTTCAAACTTGCAACAATTTTTTCACATGCTTACGGATTTGATTTTTAAAAACAAACTTGTTGGAAGCTTTTTTAATGTCAAGAGGGATGTCGTTCCAGAGTCTGATGGCCGTGAGGGCGAAAGATTGCGATAAATAACCAGTACGGTGTAAAGGAGTAAGCAACTTAACATTAGCCGAAGAACGGAGAGAACGATTATGAGAATCTTCCAGGTATTGAAATTTGGATTTCAGATACTCGGGAGCACATGAATCGTTCAGAATTGTGAAAAGGGTGCAGAGGAATCTGACAAATTTGCGCTGACGGATAGGCAGCCAATTTAGCTGAGCACGAAAAGAAGTTACATGGTCGTATTTACGGAGAACATAAATGTATCTTATACAATTGTTAAGTAGACGATCCAATGTATTAAGATGATGTTGAGACAGGTCTGAGCAACACCCCCCCCCCCCCCCCCCCGAACGGGTTCCCACCTTTTTGTGGCGGGTGGGACAAAGAGGTGCCCCTTGGCTGGCCCGTGGTGTAGGGCCGGCCTGAGGTGGCTACTCCGAGTGGGCTTGGCGAGCCCACTTCGGATGTGTGTCGGTGGGCTGCGGTTAGAGAGGTGTCCTCTCGCCCTGCCGCTGCAGCCGAGGTGGAGTTGTGGAGGAGGACGAGTGTTGGTATGGCGATGCGCCACTCGCCCTATCCTCCGCGACTCAGACGGGGCCGCACCGTTGATGCGGTAGTGGTGGGGCCGCGGGGGAGAGGAGTATCAGTATTGCGAGGCGCCACTCTCCCTACCCTTCGCGGCCGAAACTTAGTTGGCGGCGGAGCCAGAGACCAAATCCGCCGCTGGGGTCGGGAAAGCGGGTGCTAGTAAGCGCTAGATTTTCCTGGCGCCATTGACTCCGCGTATCGGACTCGGGGGGGGGGGGGGGGCGTCCGATACGTGCGGATATGTGCGAAAGCGTTCCCGTGGCCCTACCAATATGCGGCGTAGGTGGAACACCATGGGGTTTTAGTCGGTGCGAGTCTGACATATCCCGTCCTTGCCCCCGCGAGGCGGGTATGCGTAGGCATTTTCCCATGCAAAAAACAAAGGTCTGAGCAACACACATCGACATAATCAATAATCGGTAGGATAAGTAACTGGACAAGTAAAATCTTAGTATTGGTGGGAAGAAAAATTTTTAATCGATATAGAGATCGCAAAGTCACCTCCTGTATATGTTTGTTCAATGTTAAGCCACCATCAAGGTACAAACCAAGGTTCTTTGCATGGGGAGAGAATGGTATGACATTATTTTTAAACATAATTGATGGTAGGGTGGGAATATATGTATCTAGTTTCGATAATAATCGTCGGCTACCTGAGATTATTGTTTGACACTTAGATGGGTTCACGTTTATGCCATACACAAGGGACCATTCGGAGATGTATTTCAAGTCATTATTTAATAATGAGGTAGCATTAGAGATGTTTCAGGGTTCCACTTGCACATATAACTGCAGACCATCAGCATACAGATGGTATGAGCACTTGAGATTTAATGTGATGAGATTGATAAATATTGAAAACAGAATAGGAGAGACTATACCGCCTTAAGGGACGCCAGTAGACACATCACACCAGTCAGATAGTATAGGTCCAGTGCGCACGGCCTGTTGGCGCCCTCGAAGATATGATGAGAACCATTCCTGAGCTGAAGAAGAGATATTCAAATGAGAAAGAAGGGCCAACAAGATATCATGATCAACAGAATTAAATGCGTTAAAAAATCAATTAAGATGGGGACGGTCAGTTTTGATTTTTCGATCCCCTCTTGGATATCTTCCGCCACCTTGAGAAGAGCAGTAGTAGTAGAATGACCAGGGCGGACACCCGATTAATAAGGGGAAAGAATATTATTTGAGAAAACAAAAGAAGATATCTGTTTATGAGCAACAGCTTCCAGAACCTTAGAGAAAAAAGGCAGAATAGAATTTGGTCTGAAATTGGATATAGCGTTGCAATCGCTGGATTTAGGAATGGCAATAATAAAGTTTTAACGCCAGAAAGTTGGGAAAACACCATTCATCAGCGAAAAGTTATTGATATGAGTTATCACGGGTTTTAAACGTGATAGAGCCATACTGCAGCTATATTAATAGTATAGTTGTAGCACGATTGGGTCGGCTCGACCGGGGAAGGACCACGCTCTCACAGAATACCAGTGTAAAATAGCAGCTTGATGCTGCTGTGTTTCGCATGGTGAGTGTAGAGAACCGGAGACCCATTTTACTGGAAAAGAGGCATTCTATCTTAGTCCTCACGGCTGACAACGCATCTGCATTTTAATTCGCAAACGAAAATAGATGTAGATGTCTACCGCAGCAACCACTTACCATCAGGTGGACGGTGTGCTTGTCTATCACTCTTATTCTATAAAAAAAACAGCATCCAACACGTGCATAACCATTACGCTACTCACATCATCAAACCAATGGCTTTCGATTTAATAGAAGAAAGTGCTTTGCGTATTTCGCTTTCGTCTACAGGACAAAAAGTGAAAGTTTCTTGAGAATAAGGAGGCATGGAAGATATAAATGAGATAGTATTAGCTCTAGAAATATCAGAAATTATTTGAAAAGACAGAAAAAGACAATTTGAATCGTCAGGAGAAAAGGTGATGCTATTATAGTCAAATTGTGATTTTCCATATCCAAGCGTTTTGAGAAACTTCCATATATCAGCAGAAGATGAATTAAGTACTTGTTCGTGGATATATCGGCATTAAGCAACTCTCATCATCTGATTACATCGATTTATCGTAGATTTATATGCCTGCCACTTTATATCAGTGCGATTCTTCTTAAAAGCGCGAAACATTTTGTCGTGTTTTGCCATTGCCATTCTTACTCCAGTTGTGATCCATGGAACAGGAGGACGCGTAAGTCGAACTACACGATTAGGGGCATCTTCATTATACAGGCCTAATATGTTGCTGTTAAAGAAGTCTACTTTTCATCAACTGTGGAAGCAGTATACACAGATGACAGTCTAGCAAGACTTCGAATAGGGATAGACACAGCTAAAGATCTTATCATTATTATCATCATCGTTACAGCCCTTCACAATTCCACACACAAACGTAGGCCTCCCCCAAGTAATGCCATAAAGTACGGTCCTAATCCACCTGCATCCATTGACTTCCTGCATATCGTACCAAGTCGTCACTCCACCTAGTGGGGGAACGCTCTACACTTCTTCCGCTGGTACGTGATGGTAATAATGTGAAACTTAGGTGAAGCTGTTACCCGAACACTGAACCGCACAACATATTCGTTACACTAAAAATTATTAATGCTGCTTCAAAGGAAATTTGATAATTTTTAATTCATTTATTGTTGATGACTTATTCCGAAATTGTACACAAATTTGGCAAATAGAATGTCATGGACATGCGCTATCACTGACCGCAGTCGAAGCGGTTTTCACAGCTTAATATGTACTTTGTACATTATACAAATTTAAAATTGGTTTTGAGAGGAATTAAAATTTTAATACAATTTGATATATCTTTATTTATATTCGGATACAGTTTAAATCTTTTACTGGTTCATAAATTTTGACAACAAAGTGAGAAAAGTCCACCTGTTGGTAAGGGGATGCTATATACACATGAACACCCATCCTAAACTAAAAATAAAAATGCATGTGAATACGACTAGCATAATTAGCACATTCGCGCAAATTCAATTTAGCATTTCCCATGTGAATGCGGAGGAGTGTGCCCAAACGCAGCTACGACGCGCCATAGTACGATGAATGATATTCACATTTTACAGAATTTCGCTACTCTTGATGAAAATTCGCAAGCTTAAAATTAATGCGAATGCTAATTAATCCAATTACGTAAATATGAAGCTTGTTCATAAATTTTGACAACAAAGTGAGAAAAGTCCACCTGTTGGTAAGGGGATGCTATATACACATGAACACCCATCCTAAACTAAAAATAAAAACGCATGTGAATACGACTAGCATAATTAGCACATTCGCGCAAATTCAATTTAGCATTTCCCATGTGAATGCGGAGGAGTGTGCCCAAACGCAGCTACGACGCGCCATAGTACGATGAATGATATTCACATTTTACAGAATTTCGCTACTCTTGATGAAAATTCGCAAGCTTAAAATTAATGCGAATGCTAATTAATCCAATTACGTAAATATGAAGCAAAGCAACATGTTTCTGTTAGAAATATCTCCTCCCTACTATAATTTAGCTATTTAGCTAGGAATAAACCTGTTCAGGGTTTCTTTTAAATACATTGCATTGCATTACAATCTGAAAATTTTGATTTCAATAGCAGGAGCTGTGGACGACCGGAGACTAAATCAGATAATGACGAATTAAAAACTATAGTCGAAGCGCAAACATTCTAAACTGTACGTTACAGTTAAAGCTATCATATTCAACGTTAGTGAAAATATGATATTGGTTAATTTGTATCTAATTAGGAAATTAAAAGTCACGGAAACTAGGGCACTGTATGAACTTACTGTTTGCTTTCTTGTTTCTTTGACTAGAATTGAATAGAATATTTTTTGTTCAATATTTTTACTTTACCACTGGTCTGGAAAAACCCTCTGTCCTGGGAAGAACCAGCAAGAAACCAAGTTGTATAAACTACTTACAAAATGTATTTTAAAACAGCTTGGAAGCGACCATCTCACTCCCAGAGGTTATTATCAGCCGTGCATTCTTTAATATTATAATAACCCCTTTTATGCAGGTTTTTCTTTTTAGAAGTAAGTAATTTAAGTAAGACAATGTAAGTTATGTAAGTAAGAAATGTGTAGGGATATACATTCTAATAAGGGTGACAAACACAAATCTAATGGCAAATGAGCACACAGTCCACCTGATGGTAAGTAGATGTGGCCCATAGACAACTACATCTATCCTCGAATATGTGAAAATGAAAATGAAAAAAGGTTTATTTCTTTAAAAAGATCATACATAATATATGATTTATGAATTAAATGGTAATTTTATTGGAAAGGCCCTAAAAGGAATGTGATGAAGTAAAAGGAAGGAAATAATAGAGCACTCATAGAGCTGAGCTTGCAAGCTACAAATTACACGAAGTAGGTTAACACATTAACTATGACCGGACGAGGGACGTCCTTAGGGATCATCTTTATTTCCGAGAATATAATCACTTTTTACTTAAAAGCTGTTTTAACAGCCCATCTGTTGACACGTTTTGTTTTTAAAGAAGGAGACGCCTCCATACATTCTTGGGCCCAAATGTTTACAAGATGAAAGCAGGACCATTTAAAAGCGTATATACAAACAATTCATAGCTGAAAATTTGGCAAGATTTGTCAATCCAGGAGCTGAGTTTGTTGTAGAATAAGTAAAATTGAGATTATCTATTACTTACACTATAACAGGTGATTTGTCACTGTTATTACATTGTAATAGGCAATTTTTCACTATAATTACTTAAAGATATAAAAGCAGGATCAGTATAAAGTCACCAAAAAAGCTGTGGTGAATAATGAAACGAAATGGTGAAGGATTAACGAAAGTTAAAACAATAAGGACTAAGTGAAGTATATTTTAGGGATATCGATTACTTGAATTGCAGATACAACAAGTATCTGTTTCTTGTTGGAATGTTGATATTTTGTATTTTTTATTATTATTTTGTAGATATGTACGCAATTATTTTTATCTCCTTAACACGGAAAAATAATCGAAAATAATCGATTCTCGTTTAAATTAAAATGCTCAATTTAAACGAGAATCAATTATATTGCGCTCGTATCAAATCGAATCGAAAATCTGTCTTTTCCTATTAAGTAAATAGTTTGAATTGTGTACTGTCAAGTTTCAAAATAAGAAATCCTCTATTGGAAGATAACGTTCAGAAACGAGGATTTCACTAATGTATTCTTTATTTATTGCCATAATATAACAATATATACAATCGATTTTCTAACTTATTTCTTATTTTATTGTTTTTTCGAATACTAGATTGTAAAAAGAGCTACTTTTTTATTTTACATTATAAAAATATGACCAATTTTTTAAAGTAAAAACCAATTAGTTAACTTCAGGCCCAAAAATCCCATTCTCCTTTAATTTACTCTGATAAAATTCCCTAAACATAATAAATTTTTACTCCAATTTCATGTCTTTGAAAACATTTTTTATAATTATTTTTTACAGATTATTTACGCGAACACTACACATATAAATAAAAATAATTTTACGGATTTTATCGCGTATATTAACTCATTTTATATTCCCGACGCTTCTAGTACTTTACAACACCCATGGTCACGGGGGGACTGAGGTATTTGACGTTCATAGTTAACCACGGCTACCTCCAGATTAAAAATTATTAATTTTTGTTCCGATCTACGCAGTATGAACCTACAGTATCTAGAGACCTTGCAGTTGTATGCTTAGGTTGGGATTTAATTTTATTAATTATAGGACCCCAAGCAGATGAAAGCACCCAACCATCTTCTCTATAGAAATTAGGATGTTTTTTGATTTCAGTAGCCTCGCGAATCATCCTTGGAAGGAATTGGTGTTTTTTAGCAAAGATTTGTGGTCTGTCATATCTAATGTATTGACGGGGGCGATCCTGGACGTATTCACAGACTGCAGACTTCCCGGAGTGTCGATTCTTCACATCAGCTATGTGTTCTTTAACGCGGGTTTTAATTGATATTTTAGTTTGTCCTATATAAGAGGGACCACATTCACAATCAAGCTTGTACACTCCTGCATCTTGCAGATGGACATTACACTTGACTGATGGTAAAACTGACTAAACTTCTTCGGCGGCTTGAAGTATGTTTTAATGGAAGCACGCTTCAGGATGTAGCCGGTCCTATCAGTGACACCTCTGATATATGGCAGTACAGCAGGCACTCGCTCGACTTTGGCCGGCTTCACTCTTTCACTGTGACGTAGGCGCGGGACACGAAGTTTATTGTCGTGCAAAACTTGCTTGACGTGTTGAAGCTCGGCGGCCAGGTGTTTACTGTCACAGATCCCTCGTGCTCTCTGAAACAAAGATTTACCCACGGTAGCTAACTGTGAAGGATGGTGATTAGAATCACCGTTTAAATAGCTATCTGTATGAGTCTTTTTTCTACACACAGTGTGACATCTAGAAAAGCTAAAGCATTGTTTGCCTCTAACTCCATTGTGAATTGAATTTTAGAATTTATGGGGTTAAGATGGTCTAAAAATGTAGTTACTTTATTTTAAGGAAGAATTGTGAAAGTATCGTATACGTACCGCTTGTAGAATCTTGGATTTACGGGAGAAGTAAGCAGGGATTCCTCCTCAAAGTCTTCCATGAATATATCGGCGACAATGGGAGATACAGGTGAGCCCATCGCCACACCATCTGCTCGCTTGTAGAACTCTTCTTTACTTAATAGGTAACCAGATGTAAGGCAGTGTATATTTTACGCAAGCTCTTTTTGTTTTCCTCAAGCCTTTTAGTTACAATAGAGATGCAATTTACAACAGGTAAGCATGTGCACAGAGACTGCACATCAAAACTCACCATAGTTTCATTGTCTGCCAGATGTAGGTGTTTAATCTCGCTGACAAAATGGTAGGAATCCTTTGTGTGTGCTCTTGCATGTGCCTTGAGCGGTGAGAGTATTTTCGCTAAGTGTTGAGCCAATCTGTAAGTTGGTGAATCGATTTGGTATTATCAATAGAATCGATTTGGCTCACTATGGGACGTCGTGGTGCATTGGGCTTGTGTATTTTTGATAACCCATACAAATTCAGTGGTTTGGCACACGTAGGTAAACTTTAATTCGTATAATAATAAATAGAAATATATATATATATTTATATATATATATATATATATATATATATATTAAGCGAACTCTAGAACTCTATTATTCTCTAAAATTGCCTGCTTCCTTCTGCTAATTATCATCTTGCTCTAGTCTAATTTCGATGAAATATTTGAAAAGACAAATGTCCTACACTGTGGATTTAATTATGAAAACATTTTTAGTTTATTTTATTGTATTTTAAGTTAATCAAAACACATTTTTATTTTTATCTTAAAACGTTGTTCGCATACTTTAAAAGGGTAACTAAGCATTAATACCACGTAACAATGATATTATAAAATAAAGTTAGGACCTCTAGACGCTAAAATAAAGAACTGAAATAACACTGATATTTTTGACACAGGCTTCATGACAAATTAAAAAAATTTGGTCTCACATAGGGATTACGATAAATCAAAATTTTTATATAAATTTTAGTTTACACATACAATTGCAATTTTTAATTATATTGTATTTTATGTTGTAAATCACTCTTGTTAAATTGTTAAACAATCTGCCCTTAAGAGAATATCTTTGCTGAAAGAAATTTGAAGAGCAAGTTTTAATGAATACTCGTATATTGCTGTCGCGCTGTGCACCAATGACAGAGGCAGGCAAACAAGATTCCACACAATTCCAGCTCGGACTCATTATACCAATAAAAATTTGAAAAATTCATCATTTCGATGTTCCGTTCTTTGTTTTAATTTTCATGTTCGTTAAATTTGTTAACTAAACTACAGAAAACGACGCGACGGTGTAAAGAGTCAATTTTAGTTATTTTAGAATGTTCTTAGTTTTTATAAAAAAATTATTTAAGAAATAGAAATCATATGAACATGACATTGCCTGTATTTAGCGTCATTATCCAGGGAAAAAATAGAAGAATACGTTTGTATGGACTAAACGTTGCCCGGATATCCTCCTCGGTAACGCAGAGACGAAGCATCTCTTTGCGGTGTTGCCCGCCGCGATTTCCGATCTCGCGTGGTACAAGCATGCAAATAATTGTTTCGAGGATGAATTTTTGTATGCGAAATGCTATTTCAACTGATGATGCCTCGTTTAGAGGTGAAACACGTGTCGCATTATCGGCGGTGGTGTGTCTTTACTAGTGTAGTGTAGCGTTGCTGGGATTAGTGGTGACGGTAATAGTGCATGCAATTAAGGGAGGCGAAAGGTGCTCCTCAAACTAGGTAAGACATATCGTTAATACTTTATTTGAACACTGATATTAGCTTATTATTTTAACATCTTTAATGTAAGTAGTTTGTCACATCAGTTTTATTAAAAAAAAATACAAAACATTAAAATTTACTATAAATAAAATTATTAAACTGGATACTCAGGCGTACACACGCTGCATAGCTATAGCGTCATAAGTAGTCACCACTCGTACGTTTAGGTATCATGATAGTGCTCAAAATAGCAAACACAGTATAACAGAAAGAATATTTTTATTCAGTATAAACCTTAGAGCATAAATGAGCAAGCTATACAGCGCACGTTAGCGTACAGTAAGCACAGGTATGAACAGCCTCTAAATTACAAGGGCGACTTTATAATTACTCACCTATCTAATATTTACTAAATACTTACCTAATTAAACTAATAACTTAAGTACAATAACGCACAGGCGTCAATCTTGGCGCTTCATTATTCAACCGCTTCATCTATATGTCTTAGCTTGTATCTATAGAACTTAGCATAATGGGTAATAGGCTTATATAGAAATATAGCTTGCTTATGTATACTTTAAGGTATAGACTATACATAAGATCTTTCATGCTCATCATGAGCCGTAATAATCTACTACTGGATATACGGTCGGGGTATTTTGAATATAGCGTACACGGGATCATTATTTCTACCATTTCCCTAAATCACCTCTTACGACACCCACGGGATAAAAAAGGGTAATGGAATGTATACTTGTCGTACTACATACTTAATAGTTCAAAATGCATCATCCTTTTATTTTCTGTTCAGATATTTCAGTCTTTACTTTAATTTCCTAACATCAAATATGCTTCTCTAACCATAAAACTAAAAAGATTAGAACGAGTCTGTTAAATGCTTGGTAATATTCCTAAAGTTATATCCGATAAATGTACATATGACATAAATATACAAATGTCAGAATATACCACAGCACAGATGTAACAGCATCCACTTACTTTGGTGTTCATCATTGCTATTACACTCACTTAGATTTAAAAAATCTAAGTTATTTGATGTTTTGAAACTATTCAATAATATTAACATTAATAAATAATGCTTGTTATTATAATTAACATAAGTGGAATAAAAAAAAAACAAAAATTAAAAATTTCAGCAATTAAGCGTTATTGCATATATTTAAAAACTATCAAACCTTAAATATCAAGACTGCTGAAGTAAATTAACATCTGAACTATGAAGCGTTTGGTATTGCAGTCACCAATTAAAATGCCAAGCCTAGCGATTATAATAAGAACATGTAATTTGAGAGAGGCCTTTTAGCACATAATATGAATTTACTTACACTTCTTTAGAAAATACTTTATAAGCGGATTCAATGTATAATTTACATTAGTTAAGTGGCTAAAATATTCAAAAGCTTGTATTTTCATAACGAGAAAACCTCGACAAAACTCATATACTTTAAAGACGAATTCATTTTGCAATAAAGAGTCACAAAAGCGACTATGAAGGCTATATTTCTAAATTTACTTGTAGAATTTCTATACTGGCACTGCTTTTTACTCTACACTATATGACTTACTTCTAAAACAATTATTTAACATTGTTCCATTTTCTCTGAACCAAGTCTGAACACTCACAAATGCTACATTGGATACAAGAGAGAAGGTGTCTACTACATTCGTACATCATAACTTGCATACCTTGAATAAAGGAGATTTGAACGCGGAGAATGCGACTTTGTATTATTAAAGCTGGAGAATTCGGGTCGCTGGATGAAATGCACTGACACTGCTCGGTTGTTTCAATTCCATTCTATCAAGACGAGTCGAGCTCGAGCTTTAGTGTAGCGGCGGGAGAATAAGGGAAAGCTCGCTTGTACAAAGTCGCTCCCGAGCTGAAACCGCGAAATTTTTTGTAACATTTAGCATCGAAAAAAGCGCTTAGCTAAATTACACAGTCAGAAAAAAATAAAAAACGCGGATATTTTCCCCTTTTTTCTTTAATTAAATAACAACTTTACTGCAATAAAGTATTAGTGTATGAAATCAGATCAAATTGGTAAGTCTAAAACGAAATACGATTTTCAATGTTATAAATAACTTCAGTATTCACGTCAATACGCGTTGTTTATAAATACTACAGAAATACACAAAATGTTTGGTAATGATAGTAATAATTAGTGTATATAACAAAAGATATATTATCTAAGTCTTCTTAATAGATATAACAATATCCAGGCTTTTAATCAGTTTTAATATTTTTATTTAATAATTCCAAAAGTATCATGTACAGGAATAGATTTCTACGCGAAAAACATTTTCTGTAATATTTACCCTTTATACGTCAATATATTATTATATGTAACGGACACTGAATAAGACGGGAAATGCATTTTTATTTCAATAGATTTGTTTCTAGGTTTATTATTAATATTGGACATAATCATTAGTTTTAACATACGTATATATTATTATGCTTATATATTGATAGCACCGTTCCTATACATAGAACTTAATTGTATAGCATGATATTAATAGAGCAAAACTTCGCTTAACCTACTTTAAAAAGGAGAAGAAAGTTTTCCTCCACCACATGTGCAATACAAGTGCATTCAAGTGCAATACCTCTTCTTGTTCAATTAGTTTACTGTAAGATGTAAAGTAGGTGCTTATACACTAATAATATAATATATTATGTTCGATATAAATTTTATTATCGCAATAGAATTGATAGTTCAAAATTTTTATCGTTTACATTCCTTAGTAATTTTGATTATGGGTCTTATTTCTTATTGATCAGGTCAATGATTTAATTCAGCTTCTAATCTTTTTAATTCAATTGTTTGTTATTAAGTATTTTACATACGTATTGTATTGCTAGTATCCAAATTTATGTTTTATTTTATTACTGGCCAATAAATAATATCTTGTTGACAAATTTTAAAGCTAATAAACAATGGTGATTTAAGCAAATGAACTCTTTATAATAATGATGTCCTTCAGGCCGGTTGGGTTGAGATGACCCATTTCGTATGCTAGCTAATGCTGTCAACTGCACTAAAGGTATTAAAGTGCTTCACACTGATATGCACAAAGGCGTTCTAACCCACCTGTAACCTATATAATGCATTCGCCATTAAATTGGAGTGACGAGAGTAACAATCGTAATACAAATAAATCTGTTTTGCAGAAATATAAACAATAAGTTGATCTACAGTCAGATTCTGGAATTTCAGTAATATTTTTAAAGCTATTTAGGTAGTCTTACGAAAATACAAAACAATAGCCCCTGATTAAAGAATTTTTATTTCTATTTTAGAGATTTTTTTGCATATGTGAGAGAAGGTAAAAACTCAAAGCACTCATGCTAATGAGTTCGGAAACATCCGAGTTCTAAAACTATAAAAGCAAAAATAATGCATAAAGTATTTTAAGGGGGAGGGAGTTCTACAGAAAACAGGCACATAATAACCAATGTGTTAGAATAACTTGTCACAAAGTAGTAACAGAATTTGATTTGTTCGGCTCAAGGTTAAGTAATAGGTATGACCCAATTTAATTTTTCTATTTCCGGCTAATATCGGTTGCTAGCCTTATGCAAATCACCACAAACTAGAGAGTATGACTTTTTTTTAGTTAAGCTGAGGTAAACTATCTTTACTACGCCAATATATTCTAAGTCATTACATAGCAATAAGATACTATGAATAATCGACGCTTGAGTAATCAACGTTGATATCACTATGACCAAACGAAAAAAAAATTGCATGAGCTATGAATGATTCAATCTATACTTTTAATATAATAAAGCGGAAGAGTTTTTTTGTTTTTTTGTTTGTTTAAACGCGCTAATCTCTGGAACTACCAGTCCGATTTGAAAAATTCTTTTTGTATATTATAGGCAGGTTCATGTGGAATAGTATAGACTATCTAGCATTAAGCTATATTACTCCTTAAATATGGTATTTGTTTAGCAAGTCAGAAGAAAAAGCACTCCCGAAATGATTTATCCGCGTACGCTGGTGTTATCGTTAGGGATACGTAAATACAATGTTCTAGAAAAATATAGACCTTTACTCCATCTAAAAAAAGTCCGCGATACCATATGTATATTTATTAATTATGGCTTATGTATAAGCCATAATTTGGTATTTTGTGACAAAAATATATTAAAAATTTAAAAGTGATTTATGAGCGTTATTATTAGGCTTGGCCTATTTATCCTTAGGAACGAAAGTTACTTCATCATCAAGACAATTTTATGAAGATAAACTTTGTTCTTTTATACCATGTTATTTGGACGCATAGTTTAAGAGATTATGTAAAATTATAATAATTTAATACTTGGCTGGGCGCGCGAACGACGCTTAAACCCTAGCCATTATAAAATGCTTGAACTAGGTCATGTCGCGCAACTCAGACACGTGATGACGCGGGTGAAACCGCGGGGCACAGCTAGTAATATAATAATTCTATTATAAATCGCCTATTTCGCTAAAGTAGCAGAGTACTCCAGAAACATAACAGTTTTGTATAACGTTAAAAAGCCAGATATATTCCTGGCTGTATGGCATTTCGATATATCCCTCGGTAATCATTTACCATGAAAATGATCTATTATCTCGTATACCATCCTAACATTATTATAATTTTTTTAAAGTTTATGTTAACCGAAAGTAGGTGTATAGGACTAACGTGATCTTCACTCAATAGAAATATTTTAATATGATACGTTTATCTTCATAGTATATTTAGCTGGAACACAATGACAAGATTGAGAACAAAAAATTCTTTGGCGATGCTTGATCAACTGAGCACCAATGTCGCCACCTCCACCGCGACAACGACAGCCGCTACTAACGTTGGGTCGGTCACCAAGTCCAACACAAACGGGAACAAAAGACCAACCATCATCATTTATCCGACTGGTGAGTCTCATTTACACTCATAATTATGTTTTAGTAAGTCTTATATGTAATGCAAAAAATAAAATGTATATGAAATACTTAAAACAACGTAAAAACTAATACTAACTAATAATCATATACAATATAAAAATACCTATCGTAAACGTAAAAATAACTGCGGTTGCCAACTCGCCTGCCAAGAGGCATGAGCCAATCCACGGAGAGTTCCATGTTCAGCAGTGGATTAATATAAATTATAATGGATTGATGGACGTAAAGAGGTGTGAAAATGAATTAGTTAAGGTCCTTACGAAACTTTATTTAAGCTATACACCAAAAATTACAAACTTAGTTCCTTTAATCTTGCTTGTAACAAATCCCATAGTGAAAACACAATATTAATTGAAATAACACCACAGTGATGAGAAAAACCTTTTAAACATGTTCATTCTCTCAAATTATAAAGAATAAAAGATTTTCTTTTTTAAGCAAGTTACGCCTAATATAAAAGTAAATAAAAAATCTCTTTAAAACAATCTTTTTTAATCGATGCTATGACCGGAATCCGGGTCCATCTTTAGAATAGCTCCATGGGACTATATATTTGTCGGCGAATTACAACAGAGGATCACAATTTTGATCTCTGAAATACATCAGGATAGCGTTAATTGTTAAAAATAATAAAAGTGTGAGAGCGGATGTTCAACTTGCTCTCTTGCTTACACAGTTTAATCATTATCAGTAATAAGACAACGTAACGCACTATACACTCAGTATAGTGAAATTACAGTTCGACCACACCGTAACACGTCTCTGCCACAATCACACACCAGTGTAACGTGAGGTACGTAATTACATGATAACACCAAAATATGTAAACCAACAGCAACACTACCTATCTCAATGTAATACAGGGCAGCCTCTCAGCAACACCAATCCTCCTTGCCTGCACTAGAAGAATTACAACAACGAACAGAACCACAACACTATCTTAGCACTAGTAGAATGACCACACCCGTTGAATGACTTAAGCGGAATCTCGCGCGCACGGCACCTACAGTGAACTTTATACTACAGACACAAGAGGGGGTTTCTCGATATACCCTCCATTCTACCTCGATCAAACCGGGTATTTTATAGACGTTCCGACATATTTAATTGTCATAGCAGTTACTGTCAGCTCAGTTCTCAAGAGTTTCGAAAATTGATTACTAATTTAAAAAAGAAAGCAAGTCGAATAAAAGCTTTTGAAAATACAAAGGTTGTATTTTTCCTAGTCTGAAGAGGGAGGTGTCCTCAAACTAGGTAAGACGACTGACAAATGAGGCCAGTGTTGAGCCCATTAAATATATATTTTATTGCCTAAGAGAATTAATAGGTGTCGTGAAGCGACAATAAAGAACAAAAAGAATCTAACCTAAGAACAACAAAACAACAAAAATACAACAAAAACAAAAAATATATTTAAGATTCAAAGATATTTACAATTTTATACAAAAATAGAGTATGAATATGAGGATGGATGATGCGATTTACAGATTATTTAAAAAAAAGTAATAAAAAAAAAAGAGATTAGTGCCGAAGCTGAGTCTGAAGATCCAAGGTGTGCTCTCAGCGCCTGAAACGAGCACGCACGGCGTAGGTGAGAAGGCGTGGGCGTCTCTAGGCGACGACCTCCGGTGAATGTGGTAATTGCAGGATCCGGCGATTTCAGGCCAGACAGGGGCTTGCAGGATCCTCAGCGGCTTCAGACAACACAGAAGCCTGCAGGATCCGGTGACTGCAGGCGGGACAGAGGTTCGCAGGTTCCGGTGACTTCAGGCGGAACTGAGGTTTGCAGGTTCCGGCGACTCCAGGTAGAGCAGAGACTTGTAGGATCCCGGCGACTTCAGGTAGAGCAGAGACTTGTAGGATCCCGGCGACTTCAGGCAGAGCAAAGGCTTGTAGGATCCGGCGACTTCAGGTAGAGCAGAGGTTCGTAGAGTCCAGTGGCTTCCGGCAGGACAGAGGCTTGCAGGATCCCGGGGCAGTGCGGCCCCGGGATAAGGCCTTTAGGAGATGCTTCCAATTCGAGAACTGAAGCGAGACTGCCTTTCTTCACCGATTGTTCGGCTTTTATACCTTTCTAGAGAGAACGGAAAAAATATTTAAATTAAACGCAAATTTTTTGTAAATGGTCAAGAGAAAAGAGTATTTATGTGGAATTATCGAAATAGAAACAACAGACCGGTAGCAAATTTGAATATAATTGCTATGGAGACCAAATAAACAACAATGTCAAAACATGTCAAATTTTGGTTTTAGGCTTGTAATAAGAAAACGGCAAGATTTAAGTGGAAAATGAGATATTATTGATATAGGAAAAAAGGTAGCGCAACTGCCCACACAAAGCCTGAGATTGTAGAGTTACGGAAAACTAACTAAAAGATCGAAAAAAGGTAGACTCCATTGACACCAATTTAAAAGTGCTGATAATGTGAAAATACGAAGTAGAAATGATTTGTTATTGTGTTCTTATGGTTTAAAATCGTTACAGGATCCTATGGAAATAAAGGTGATGTAAAATATCCAGTTTTGAGGTGAATGCAGAAAATCGAAACAGAATGGAAAAATGAATTTAAAATAATGTAAAAATGATAAGTAAGTAGCATAACACTACATTTTCCCCCCGACCCTGGAAAATTTTTGACTCAGCAAAAATTTTGATATATACATTCTAAAATAAACCATAAAAACACAGCTTTGCAGAAACAGACATCACCAGGCAAAATCAGATATACCATCTCTTACATTCATCATCTGCATTCAGGTAAGGGTGGAGTTCACATTCAATGACTACCACTCTAAAAGTGTGTTTTCGAAATGACATTCAGGCTTATTTAAGGAGTAGTCATCCGCTACTGCGTGGAAAAAAATTATTAAGGGAGTAGTCACCGCTCTAAAAGAGTGTTTTTGAAAGGACATTCAGGCTTATTTAAGGAGTTGTCATCCGCTCCTGCGTGAAGATAAAGATAAAGAAATATCTTAAGTAAGCTTTAGTCGCTATGACGTAAGTAAAGATAAAGAACGGCCAGAGCGGTAGGGCTCAACGCCAGAGATCAGCAACATCACTAGCGAGTTGTGTCTGAAATAATAATAAAAAGTGAAGATTAACCAACCAAACAAACAAACAAATTAAAAGAAATAAAAATAATAAGGTGAAAATGATGGTGAAGATGAGAATGATGGTGAAGTTTGAGAAACAAGAGGGGGTTCCATGACAGTCGGGTCAACAGGCGGGTCAAGTGATGCAGAGTCATTTTCAGTTGAAGGTGGAGTCAAGGATTCGAATTGTTAAGTAATAGCGTCAAATTTGTAAAGTTAAGTTTAAGAAATAAAAATTTAATTAAAAAATTATACCTCTTTAAGTTATCTAGAATAAAAATATTAGAGTGATGAATGTAAGTGAAGTGTTAAATGTAGGTCTAAATATAATCCAGATAAGTTGAAACACTAGATGAAGTGTTGTTTTGGAATTTGGAAGGTTATCTGCAATAAAAATATTAAAGTGATGAATGTAAGTGTTAAATGTAGGTCTGAATATAATCCAGATAAGTTGAAACACTAGATGAAGTGTTGTTTTAGAATTTGGAAGATTATCTACAATAAAAATATTAAAGTGATGAATGTAAGTGTTAAATTTAGGTCTAAATATAATCCAGATAAGTTGAAACACTAGATGAAGTGTTGTTTTAGAATTTGGAAGGTATGAAAAGGATGAATAAATAAAGAGTTAAGAACGAAAGAGGAAGCAATTAAATCAAAAGGAATGGACAAGGCGCAGTAAAGGTGAAGAGAAGAGAAAGAGAACTTTGACGTTGGGCGCCAAATATCGTGAAGCGACAATAAAGAACAAAAAGAATCTAACCTAAGAACAACAAAACAACAAAAATACAACAAAAACAAAAAATATATTTAAGATTCAAAGATATTTACAATTTTATACAAAAATGGAGTATGAATATGAGGATGGATGATGCGATTTACAGATTATTTAAAAAACAGTAATAAAAAAAAGAGATTAGTGCCGAAGCTGAGTCTGAAGATCCAAGGTGTGCTCTCAGCGCCTGGAACGAGCACGCACGGCGTAGGTGAGAAGGCGTGGGCGTCTCTAGGCGACGACCTCCGGTGAATGTGGTAATTGCAGGATCCGGCGATTTCAGGCCAGACAGGGGCTTGCAGGATCCTCAGCGGCTTCAGACAACACAGAAGCCTGCAGGATCCGGTGACTGCAGGCGGGACAGAGGTTTGCAGGTTCCGGTGACTTCAGGCGGAACTGAGGTTTGCAGGTTCCGGCGACTCCAGGTAGAGCAGAGACTTGTAGGATCCCGGCGACTTCAGGCAGAGCAAAGGCTTGTAGGATCCGGCGACTTCAGGTAGAGCAGAGGTTCGTAGAGTCCAGTGGCTTCCGGCAGGACAGAGGCTTGCAGGATCCCGGGGCAATGCGGCCCCGGGATAAGGCCTTTAGGAGATGATTCCAATTCGAGAACTGAAGCGAGACTGCCTTTCTTCACCGATTGTTCGGCTTTTATACCTTTCTAGAGAGAACGGAAAAGTTATTTAAATTAAACGCAAATTTTTTGTAAATGGTCAAGAGAAAAGAGTATTTATGTGGAATTATCGAAATAGAAACAACAGACCGGTAGCAAATTTGAATATAATTGCTATGGAGACCAAATAAACAACAATGTCAAAACATGTCAAATTTTGGTTTTAGGCTTGTAATAAGAAAACGGCAAGATTTAAGTGGAAAATGAGATATTATTGATATAGGAAAAAAGGTAGCCCAACTGCCCACACAAAGCCCGAGATTGTAGAGTTACGGAAAACTAACTAAAAGATCGAAAAAAGGTAGACTCCATTGACACCAATTTAAAAGTGCTGATAATGTGAAAATACGAAGTAGAAATGATTTGTTATTGTGTTCTTATGGTTTAAAATCGTTACAGGATCCTATGGAAATAAAGGTGATGTAAAATATCCAGTTTTGAGGTGAATGCAGAAAATCGAAACAGAATGGAAAAATGAATTTAAAATAATGTAAAAATGATAATTAAGTAGCATAACACTACATAGGGTGCTTTGGGTATTTTTGTGACCTTTCCAAGGGACACAAGGCGTTAATTCTTCTTTCTTTTTTTAAAAAACGTTACCCCCACACTAGGATTTTCTCCTGTGTCGTGGAGGCGGGTTACAAACATAAATTGCACAAGGACAAACATCCAGAACCGAAACAATTATTTGTAGGCCATACAAATACTTGTTCCGCGCGGGATTCGAACCCGCGGCCCCCAGCGCTACAACTGATTGCTAAGCTACAGCGCCACGGAAACTATAACATTATGCTGTAATAAATATTGCTTCTAGATTTACGCTAGTAAGGTCAAAGGAGGCTTATTTCCAGCAATTAAATTTTAACCAGAAATAAAATAGCGAACAGTAAATTATCAATCTTTTTGAATATTTACATTCAAGAATAATATGTATGTTTGTCAATTTGCACCGTCAAAAGATAAAGCGTGTTTGATGTAAAATTTTTTAACCTCTATCAAATATACTCTCCAGAGTACGAGTATGATTAAGACATAATAAGTATTGATCTACAAATCTTTATTAATGACTATCACCGTAATTTCTATTTTAGTTTCGCCCGAATCAATAGTCATCCCGATTGTTTCCTGTATATTTGGATTTCCATTGCTGGCGTTAACAGTTATTTGTTGCCTTAGACGAAGGGCAAAATTAGCCAGGTAATATTTTAAACATACCGTTATTTTGAATCTTTAACTTACACTTATTTGAGAATTATTTGATAACAAAAACGTAGGCATAAAGTTATTCATGTATGATTTTATTACTGGTAACAGAAAATTACGTAAACCATACAATTCACTCTTAGGTTGTTATATTTCTTCTAAATTAGTAATTGTTCAATTTATTCCTTTCAAAGATTATTGGCCATGAACTGCACGTTTGATTCGGCTTAACTTGAGACCACGATCTCATATAATACCAATGTGAACTAACGGTAGGCTTATAATTCATATGGTAAGTTGAGAGGCAATGAGTAATAAGGCATTCCCTCTTAGTCCTCCATAGTATCTGACTGTAGAGACCTAGTCACGTGGAGATATATCATAATATGGACACACAATAGTTTCTTCTTTTGATAGAATATTATGAATGAAACAATAATTTCATAATAGGTGGTTAATATATTGAGCTATAACTTTGCCTGTATATCAAGGTCAATTACAGTTTGGCTTGATTGCACTAATTCAGGACTATATATAGCTAAAGATTGCCATATAAGCTCAAACAAAATTCGTAAGTTATCTTTTCGTCATATATTTTGCCCTAGTGCAGATCCTTTCTATCGCTTTAATTTAACAAACGTTTAAACTTTAAATCCGTCCAACTGTAGGTTTAACAACTTTTGTTTTCGTACCTTTGACATATTAAGCACTCTCCAAATTCTCTTTCCTTTAAAAATAAAACTCGTTTTTTTTTTCGTATAATATTTTAGTATTACTTGCTTTCTGCCTCCTGATTATTTATTTATTATTTTTCATATTTTATATAAATATATTAGTAATATTTATATAAAGTATGAAAAATAAGTACGTAATACACTGACCATTTAAAAACCCTGATATTTATAGAGAGCGAGCAAGACGTCGTAACTGTGAATTAGATCGTGGAGAATTATCAGTGGTGCGACTGTCGCCGATGAAGAGCCGAGTACGTGCCGTGAGTCTAGTGCGCTCACCTCGACCATTACCAACTCTTGAGCTCGACACCGTATTAGAAGAACGTTCCGACCCTGAACAGACTACACTTTCTCAAGTAAATGAAATAATAATATATTTTTTAGTAGATACTTTGTTTCAAATTAGCAGCGTCATATCGGAATACATTCTGCAATAGTAAATACCTGTCACCGGCGATGTTAATTCCTGCCTAATCGTAAATACCTCCATACAACGGGAGAGATCCATGTACAGCTGTGGACTTATAAGTGACTTATTAAGGAAGAAAAAATGTAAAAGAAATTGACTATCATCAATTATTAGTAAGTTTTTTTTTATATACGAGAAGGGGCAATCTCTGATCAGCCAGAAAACTGGTGATCCAATTGCATAATTTCTCAGAAAGCCCATAGAAAGGAAGCTTCGAAAGAAGCGCTTTGTGTCAGACCCGATCGAAGGCCATCGCTATGTCCAAACTTTCGGCCAATGCCTCCCCTTTGGACTCGATCACCTGTGGCCATCTATGTGTTAGGTAAACAAGAAGATCACCAGCTGAGCGTCCCCGACGGAAACCGTACTGGCGGTCACTAATCAGCTGATGCTCCTCAAGGTACAACATGAGATGGCAGTTAATAAAGGACTCCATTATTTGCGAGAACAAATATATGATGGCGATAGGCCTGTAGTTGGACGGATTAGAGCGGTTACCATTTTTAGGGATTGAGTGCACGAAAGCTGTCCTCCATGAATTCGGGACAACACCTAGGGAGTACAAGTACCGGAAAAGACGCGTAGGAACCGGTGCCAACTCTGGCTGGCACTTCCCCAGCACAATTGGCGGGATTCCGTCAGGCCCACTCGACTAGTGTATTTCTAGGGAGAGGAGTGCTTTACGTACAGAGTACTGTGTGAATCAAACACCAGACATAGAGCACTCTCACGTCGGTATGGTCGGCGATGTGCTCCCCCCGTCATCGTGAGTCGAGTTGGACACAAAAAGGGAACCTAAAATGTCGGCTTTCTCTTTTGCGACGTGGGCCAGTGAGTCATCCTTCCTGTGCAGAGATGGTAGAAATTCCATTGAACAGCATTGGCGAGAGACCAGAAGCCAGGGGTTCCCGAAGGAAGGTGATCTAGTTTCTCGCCAATTCTGCATATGGTGCTCTGACTTTACCCTCGCAATAACTCTTTTGAAGGACCTGGAGGCGAAAATATACTTCTTTTTAAGCATGCTGGTGTTTACATCCCGGCTCGGGCCCAGGCCTGATAACACTCCTGCTTACTGCGTAATGCAGTCTTACAGGAGCGACCAAACCAAGGCTGAGATCTGCCTCTAATGGGTACCACAGATGATGGAATAAATAGTTCTATTCCCTGTAGCACCACATCAGTGACAGAGTCAGCAACAGCGCTAGGATCATTCGGCAAAGAGCAAACCCACCCCCACGGGTAGAATGCAAAGAATGGCCGCATTCCGTCCCAATCCCCCGACCTGTAATGCCAAACACGGCGAGAGCCACCCGTAAACACGGGGATGTCTATGCGCAGCCAAAGGATGGACAGGTCCGTACCTTCAAGACAGTAAGTAGTCAGTTTTAAACATATATACGAGTACGTCTTAGTGATGGGATCAGGCGTCCTCGTATAAGCATGAGTATTTATGTTACACGATATAATTGTCAATTGTAAGCCGATTTTGATGTTCTTTTTTTATTAAATATATTATAGATTAGAAGAATTGCTACATAAATTTGAAAAATAATTTCCACACCTAATTACAAAATAAACATTCAAGGATGGCAAATTAGGGGATTGAAGTATTCAATGTAACTATATAGTCGATATTAGGCCACTCAAAACGGTAAAGAAATTACTTTAAAAAAAGCCGATTACAAAGAACTAAATAGAAAATAATTTCACTATCTTAGCACCGCCCGGGGAATGTGGAATTATTTTATTATATTTAGTTCTTTGAAGTTGGCGTGTACTTTTTATTAAAAGTTAATTTTTTACTTAGAGGATTATTAAGCAGTATTTTAATCTTACATAGTAAGAAAAAGTAATAACTTATGAAACGCTTTAGTTAAGGGAATTTCACAAGTTACGTATTATTTTGTTTTATTTATCATATTAGAAAACTTACAGCTAAAACATCAACTAATACATTAATAAATAAACGAAAAAGACCAACACAGATATTTTCACAGATATAAGTAGATTTTCACAGATATAAGTAAAGCAGTAAATATTTATCATGTTGATGAAAATGAATAATTTTTGAGTTTTATATTCAAGTGTTATTACATTGCACCAAGGGAACAAGCTACATATACATACATATATATACGTCACGCCTGTAATCACCGAAGGGCTCGGATTACGCTAACCAACAAAAATATGGTTGTAGATGGAAAATTGTGAAAGAAGTGATAGATTGCTAACCTAACGCCCTCACCATCATAAACCCAATGGTAGCACATTCATTTTCTTCATTTTTACATAAACATTCATTCTTACATAAACATGAGGCCTATAAGTCTCACACTAACATGGGACATGTTATACCCTAGATATTATTTTCAGGTGGACATTACACCGGACCGAGAAGTGGGTACGATATTATTCAGTGCAATAGGTGCAGTAGGAACGGCGGCAGCCGCAGCGGCGGCATGCGCTCGTGACAGCTAGCGGCGAGACTCGGCGCAGCTCGGCGCACGCTCGCCGCTTTGGGCCGCGCTCACCAGCCAGCCACTCGACGAGGACGATGCTCAAGATCCTTCCTACGACAGCTAACAAGAACTGGACGATGGCTCCGTCGCTGACATCGGCAAGCGCATGCAGATGTTCTTGGACATTCCACTAAGATTTTAGTTTGTCGTCATGTCAAGTCAGTGTCAGGACATACGAAGTTTAACTATATTTCGGTACAAAATGTGACTCTTGAGAACTTAGAGAGTGAAGCCTGTATACGTCAATTTTAATGTCTGTTTATTTTTAATTTATTGATCAAAGTGTACATACATATTTTTATTTTATTTGTACCATTAAACAAAAAATTGTATTGGTACTCATGGTGTAAGGCTTTGTTATTTATATCGTACAAATTTTTGTAACACGGATATCATTTTAGCTTAAGCGTTTTTAAAAAACTTTCCTAGTAAACATATTCTAAAAAATGTGTGAAAATTACGGTAGTCTTACGTGTCGTGTACATTTTGACATATCTTTACACACGTTGCTATTTCAAATACTTGCAGGGAATTGCTTGTAAATTAACCAAAAATAAAAATAAAATATTTAAATAAAAATTAAATAAGTCGACGTCTGCAACCAAATTATTTCACTCGCTTAAGTGTTAACAGCCATAAGTTGAAACAAGAAATCGAATTTGCCTCGAGACACCAGTTATTTAAAAAAAATCGTCGTGAATTTTTGGTTGAGTAAAAATGTGTCTCACCTATGATACTTATAAATTATTATTACAATGTTTTACATAAATATAATGAAATCTTTAGTAAGTTGATAAACGTTTGTAAATAAAATAATAAATTTATATTTATTTAAGAACATTTGTAGATTACTAGAAATCGCAAAATCGGTTAGACTTGAGTTGTGGTCCTTCAACTTTAATTAAGGTGCTGACTAAGTACCAAACACCAGCTCTATCAATTTGAATAAAACATCATAATAACCATACTTGAATATTTTATACTTAGTAATGCGAAGCAACTTTGTAAGATTGTAACTAAAGGCCAAAGTTATATCACATACTAAAATGTATATAATTATGTATGATCAGTGGTCACATAATATCACGTTCTAGATGGATTCTAGTCGGAATTACTTCAAATATATACACATACTAGTAAGGCACGTAGTGCTTTAAGTCCAGATTATAAATTCATGTAGCGATCTGGCAATATTTTAAGGGACACTTTAATAGCCTGTTATCATGATGATAATAGTGCACCTAAATCAAAAATATTTACTTTCATTGATTTAAGCGTTGCATGAAACAATATAATCAGTCTGTCTTGAAACAAAACAAGGTAATTCATTTAAAATTGACCAAACCAAAATTCAATGAAAGTTAAATGTTTAGGTTTTTTTTAAATTAAACATTTAACGTGAATTGCAAGATACATATAAAATACCGTCATATTCATTATATATAATAGTACCTACAAATAAATTTATACAAATACATAGATATAAGATATAGGATCTGTTTTAGACGTAGTTTTTAAGAGGATATCTGGTTTGCGTGAAGTTTAGAGAATATAATAAAATGATAAAAAAGATTAGAAGTCTTACCAGTGTTGAAACAGCTAGGCTAGTTTACTTTAGCTATTTCCATAGCATAATGGCGTATGGTATTTTACTATGGGGACACGCAGCTGACACTGAAATTATATTTGTTTTACAGAAGAGGGCCATAAGAGCAAGTTATGATTTAAAGCCTAAAGAGTCGCTGCGACAAAAATTTAAGGAAATTAATATATTAACTTTGGCCTCTCAATACATTTATGAAAATGTAATATACGTATACAAAAATAAAAGTAGTTTTACAAAAATAAGTGATTTCATTCTGTAAATACTAGCAACAGACACAGTACAGTTAACAGTGGTAGAGCCACGCGGCAACTTTTGCTGTCGCATGGATGGGCCGGCTCGAACCGGGGTGGTACCACGACCTCACAGAATACCAGGGTTTACCTCTGCGTGCCGCTTGGTGAGTGCAATTCCCCCTCCCCCATTAACATTGTAGCGGAATTGAACAGAAGACTACCCCAGGAGGGTACCAGCACCCCTGGAGAATCCCTCGCTGAGCATCCACGACCAAACTACTCCACTCCTGGGCGTGGGTGCTCAGGCTGCCCCGCGTATTCTGGGGGAGCGGGGGGGCGAGGGGTGGGGCGAAATTCCACTCAAGTCGAAACCTGCTCGAGGCAAGCGGAGCAAGAAGACAAAGGCAACCCCTGCTACGATATCCGTGGATTTCTGCAATATCAGGGGACTTCATTCAAACCTTAACGCCGTCCACTACCATCTGGAGATAGCTAAACCGGCCTTGCTCTTTCTAACCAAGACACAGGTGTCCTCTCCGGCTGATACCTCGTATCTTTCCTACCCGGGGTACAAATTAGAACACTCGTTTGTGCCCCGGGCTGGAGTTTGCGTGTACGTCAGAGAGGACATCTGTTTTCGACGACTCGGCATTCTTGAAGGTCCTGTCCATCCTATGGCTACGCGTAGACAGCGACGACCATCCCCGCGTCTACTGGTGCCTCTATAGGTCCCATAGCGGTAATGCCGACACATACCGACTCATCGACCACGTCCAAATGGCTGCAGACTCCGTGCTACAACAGGTCCCATCCGCAGAGATCGTGACTCTTGGTGATTTTAACGCCCACCACGCCAAATGGCTAGGTTCACGCTTAACCGATCATGCGGGGAGATCTGTTTATGATTTTTCTTTAGCATATGGTCTGACACAACTGGTTACTTCGCCTACGCGGATCCCAGATGTACAGGATCATGTACCTTCTCTGTTGGACCTTCTGCTGACCTCTCATCTAGACGGATATCAGATCTCCGTCTCGGCTCTTCGGACCATTGTCTGATCCGGAGTACGGTGCTACTCACTTTTGGCACTATAGGTCGGCCGATTGGGACGGGATGCGGTCTTTTTTTGCATCCTACCCTTGGGGGTGGGTTTGCTTCGCGCCGGATGATCCCAAAGTTGTTGCTGATTCTGTCGCTGATGTCGTACTTCGGGAAATGGAATTATTTATTCCATCGTTCCTTCAAAATTGCATCACGCTATAAGCAAGAGTGCTACTGAACCTGGGCCGACGCATCAACGTCCCGGGATGTAAATACCAGCGCTCTTAAAAATAAGTATAATTCCGTCTCCAGGTCCTTCAAAAGTGTCATTGCCAAGGCAAAGTCAGAGCACATCGGCAGAATTAGCGAGAAACTAGTTTGCCTTCCTTCAGATACACGTGCATTCTGGTCTCTCACCAAGGCTGTCCAAGGGAACTCCTGTCAGCCATCTCTGCCATGTCTGCACAGGGCGGACGACTCACTGGCCCATGACGCAAAATAGAAAGCCGACCTGCTAGGCTCTCCTTTTGCTTCCAACTCGACTCTAGATGGCGGGGGAACACACCGCCGACCATCCCGCGGTGTGAGTGCATAAAGCACTCCTCTCCCTGGACGTCTCAACAAGTCGAGTGGGCCTGATGGAGTCCCACCTATTGTGCTGAAGACGTGTGCTCCGGAGTTGGCACCGGTTTTAACGCGTCTTTTCCGGTACTCCTACTCCATTGGCGTAGTCCCGAACTCATAGAAGACAGCTTTGGTGCACCCGATCCCTAAAAAAGGCGACCGCTCAGATTCGTCCAAATACAGGCCTATCGCTATCGCCTCCTTGTTCTCAAAAGTAATGGAAACTATTATTAACAGCCATCTCATGCGGTACCTTGAGGTTCACCACCTGATTAGTAACCGCCAGTACGGCTTCCGTCGAGGTCGCTCAACTGGTGATATTTTAGGTTACCTAACTCATAGATGAGCGGAGGCAGTGGAGAACAAGGGGGAGGCGTTGGCCGTTAGTTTGGACATTGCGAAGGCCTTCGATCTGATTTGGCACAAAGCGCTTCTTTCGAAGCTCCCTTCCTATGGGATTCCCGAGAAATTGTGCAAATGGGTCACCAGTTTTCTTGTAGATCAGAGCATCAAGGTCGTAGTAGACGGTGCATGCTCCGATTACAAGTCCATTAACGCTGGTGTTCCACAAGGCTGCGTATTATCACCAACGCTGTTTCTTCTGCATATCAATGATATGTTGCAAACCAGTAACATTCATTGCTATGCGGACTACAGCACTGGTGATGCTTTATACACCGGCCGTGCCAATATTTCTCGGGAAAACGTCGCCGAATACCGGAACAAACTTGTGTCTGAAGTCGAGACTTCGTTGAACAAAGTCTCAGACTGGGGTCGACTAAATCTAGTCCAGTTCAATCCACAGAAGACACAAGTTTGCGGGTTTACCGCTAAAAAAAGAACCCCTTTTGTCGTATCTCCTCAGTTTCAAGGTACTCCCCTTGTTGCCTCAGCCAGTATCGGGATCCTTGGTGTCGACATATCAAGTGACGTGCAATTTCGTGGTCACTTGGAAGAGAAGGCCAAATTGGCCTCGAAAAACTTGGTGTGCTCAGCCGAGCGGGACAGTATTTCATGCCGGCACACCCCTTGCAACTTTACAAGGCGCAGGTTCAGCCTCACATGGAATACTGTTCCCATCTCTGGGCAGGGGCTCCCCAGTGCCAGCTCCTTCTACTTGACCGCATCCAGCGCAGAGCTCTTCGAATCGTCGACTAGCGAGTTCTTTCCTATCGGCTTGACTCATTGGCACTGCGTAGAGATGTTGCATTTCTTTGCGTATTTTATCGCTTCTATCACGGGGAGTGCTCTGAGGAATTGTTCGGATTAATCCCAGCCGCCCAATTTTACCATCGCACATCGCGACAAAACTCGCGATACCATCCATACCATCTGCATGATTGGCGGTCCACCACTGTGCGATTTGGAAGAAGTTTTCTTCCTCGAACAACTTCCTTGTGGAATCGATTACCACCAGCGATCTTTCCGGACCGATACGACTTAGGGACCTTCAAGAAAAGAGCCTACTCTTTTTTAAAAGTCCGGTAACGCATCTGCGTTTCCCCTGGTGTTGCAGTTGTTCATGGGCGGCGGTAGTCACTTACAATCAGGTGAGCCGCATGCTCGTTTGCCCCCTCTCCTATAAAAAAAAAGACATAAGCTAGTAGTACCAGTTACTCGACTCCATCGAGTCAGTAATTCATTCTTGGGGCGATGTATACGCTTTTACAACAAAATTCCAGAAAATATACAAAATTTGGCCAGCTCAAAGTTTAAAAACTTTATTTAACTAAGTTTGTATAAAAAGAGTTACTATAATAATAAAGAATTTTTGGAAGATAATAACCCCTAGAAATGAGGTGATGGCTACCAAGCTATTTCTAATTTGTTGTGTTGTTAATTTGTGTAACATACCTACATGATTATAAGCTGTTATTTAAAAAAACAAGGTCCCGCTGGGTTTCTTGCTGGTTCTTCCCAGGACAGAGGATTTTTTTCGAACCAGTGGTAATTAAACAAAAGAGTGACTTTTAATAAGTATTATTTATAATCTATATTCGATAAAAAAGTTTCTGTTTCTGTTATATTTTTAACGACCTTTTATTGTCATGATGTGCCCGAGCGACCTAGATAGGCAACCGAGAGAGACAACTGTAGCACTGGCTGATTACCTATGGAAAATTTACATACTCATCATTCCGTATTCTCCTATGGCCCCTTCAAAACCGGACTGATTTTTTTTTGTTCCAAGAAAAATATAAGAATATTGTGGTTACGTTTGTATGTTCTTTTTTTTTTAAACTGTTAAATTTGTTTGCTGGATATTTAATAACGACGGTATAACTGGACACTTTTAGTAATGTCAGAAGTTTCTTCATTTTATAACACGAGATCATAAAATATGAAAACATGCCAAATACAGATTATATCGTAAATAATTGTATCGTAAAAAATTTATCCCTAGATAAATTATCCAGGGAAAAAACAGAGGAATACGTCTGTATAAACTAAACGCCGCCTCTCGCTTCGCTATCAATAAAACATTTTTGATTACTCTATCCTCTAAACACTCAATGTATGTACGTATGCAATTGCTATAAGACTCAAGTTAAGTTTACCCATAGATAAAAAATGTAATCTAAATTGAGGACGTGTGAAGACTCTTATAACCAATAAGTGTTCTATTCGTGGGTTTGGTATTATTTAAAAAAATCCTTGGTATCTTGAGACTCAATTTTTCTGAATTTTAGACTTTTAGTCTTTATAAATCTGAATAATTTTATCATCGCTTTGAATCTTTTATTTAACAAAGATTGATATTTTGCTTGTAATTGTATGCATTAGCTACGTACTTTGATACTTTTTTATTTGTTTTCTGTATCCTTCATTGGAACCCGATTTCAAGATGAAATTTTGCTTTTTATGCTGCAAAACTCAACTATATCAAGATCGACATCATCTAAGTTGAAACGCGTCGCTAAGTTATCATGACGAGAATATGTTTTGAAATAATATTTTTCAATTTTAGTTTCAAAACATAATATTTAAAATAAATAATAAAAATTCCTAAACCTTTTTCTTACATCAAAATAAAATAAGAAACATCCACCGTTTGCTTAAATTTTACTGTTGTATATTACATTCCATGAAGCGTCTGCCAGTGTAGCGAGACCTGCTTTAATTGTCACGTTTGGCAGACATTGACGGTCGCCGTACCAGACGTCGTATGAATAACTCCTAGTTGTTAATTCGAAGGTTACATTATGACCCGAAAATGGGTATAGGAGAGAGTCGGCTTACTTTAAAGGAAATAAATTACCTTTTTTTGAATTGATAATGGTTAATTGGAGCTAAACTGGTTTATATGTTTTTACGAGTATTTATTTATATATTTGTCTTCAATTTTTTAATATAAGCGACAGACCCAAGTTAACCATCGCCAGCACCACTAAGACGGTTAATTGCAATTCGATAACAGTAAATTTAGTAAGGAAACCGGCAGGACTGAAAATTTTATAATATTACAAGGTGAAAAAAAGGGAAACTCTAAAAAATTAAGTTCAACATTACCTACGTGAGATATATAAACCTGATTCTTACTGTTAGAGCCAAATGTTATTGTTACTTTTATTTTCAAGTGTTCGATAATGAAGAAAAGATCCTGCCTAACTGTTACATGGCTGAGTAATATATTATATGCATGGAGGAGGTGTGCAATCAATAAGGTAACCTTAAGGTAATCCTTAAGTGGGCGTATTACTTTATTAATTGTAATCATTTTGTTTCCTGTATGTCAACATGTGTAATTCGAAATGAAATAAATATTTATTATTATTATTATTATTATTACGATTTACCAGTGTTTGGAGCCACTTTTCTTCTTGGGCGTATTTGGGTTCGTATTTCATATCATTCTTCCTAAATAAAACTAAACAAGAAACTATTTTTTTTACTATTTGCACTGTCGTGTTCTAGGTTAGAGAATGAGAGAGAGAGAGAGAGAGAGAGAGAGAGTGCTCTGGATCTGCTTGTGTAGTTGAAAATGTCAAACATCTATAGGTTTGTAAATTGTCGTCTGGTTTGTCAATCTTATATTTTAATGTAAAAATGTTATTATTCTAGAATAATAAAAAATAAAGAGAATTAAAGTTGGTAAAAATTACCTTGCGTACATCCACTGAATAAAATAAAACGATATGTCTTACCTAGTTTGAAGAGCACCTCCCGCCCTCCCTTAATTGCGTGCACTATCCCCGTTACCACCAATTCTAACACCACTACTCCCAACACCACAAGACTAGGAAAGACACACCACTGACGACAATACGACACGTGTTTCACCTCTACACGAGGTATCTTCAGATGATGTAGAATCTGCGCTGGATGACCGCTAAGTGAGCGGCGAGCTAAAACAACCGTTATTTATACAGCCCGCTGACGCAACCACTCCCTACTTAAGTAACGAGCGGCTACGTCATGCGATAAAACATGCGACCAATTACCACCTGAGGTACGCAGCCGTTTGTAAAATTAAAAACAAACCGCCGTGTAACCAGGGACTTAAAACGTTATAAATAACAGAATGTATAACGTTATAATAACGTTATAATGGTATCGTTATCTCACCAAGCATAGTGTTTTCAATATTTAGTATAACGTTTTAAGAGTAACAGAACAAAATTGTGACGGGCAATTTAACGTTATTATAACGATAAAGACGCGACGTTGCCAAACCTATTCATTTTCAAAAGCGCGTGAATCCGCGCGACTTACGAGATGGGTGGGGCGTGGGATCCAATTGGTCTAATAGATAGCTTGGACGAACGAGGAATTCCTCGCACCGCACGCACTCCAGAAGCGAACTGGCAACGTTGTAAAGTGAATGAACATTTGATAGTATCAACCGCTTGCGAATTGCGATTTGCGACTTATTAATTCTTATACCTAGATAAATTTATTTATTTATTCTTTATTGCACCTAATATTTGTACAAAAGGCGAGCTTAACGCTATATGGCATTCTCTACCAGCTAACCATAAATTTATCATATTACTTATATTTTTTTTATTTTTTTAAAGTTGATTCGAACTACACTTGTTTACAAATATTGAAAATGGATCGTAAAAAATTAATAAATCTTATAGATATTTTAATCTTGATGAATAGTAAGACTTCAAAATGTTTAGTTGCTGGATACGAAAAAGTTTTGAAGGTAAGTTAAGCAAAAATCTTAGATAACGTGTAGAAGAATGCGCCTTTTTCAGTCAGTTTTTATTAAGAAAAATATTGTATTTATATATGTACAGGGTCTCCTAGAAAACAGGACACCAGCCTACTTTACCTTCTGTTAGAGCGTGGTCCTTCCCCAGTTGAGCCGACCCATTCGTACCACAACTATAGTACTAATATAGCTGCAGCCTGCAGCATAGCTCTACCACATCATACCTTGTCATATTTACCTGTTAGATAGATTCATATCTTAATGCATTATACTTTTTCAGATTTACGCAAATATTTGACATTTTAAATAAATCTATCAATATTATTTTAGCCAATATCACAAACACTAGTGAACCGATTTTGATGAAATCGATATTATTCCCTAAGTTGAAATAAATGTAAGCATAATGATTTCTTATATATACGCGAACACTACACATTGAATAAAACTATTTTTACGGATTTTATCGCGTTTAATTAACTTATTTTATATTCCCGACGTTTCGGTTGCTTTCCAGCAACCGTCCCCCGTGACCACGGTTGCTGGAAAGCAACCGAAACGTCGGGAATATAAAATAAGTTAATTAAACGCGATAAAATCCGTAAAAATAGTTTTATTCAATAAATGTAAGCAAATAATCCCTAAGTTGAAATAAATAAAAAACGATTGATCACGATCCGACTAGTTTCGAAAAAATGCGTGGACAAACATACACACATATACACACGTATAAAATTTTGTATATTTGCTTGGAAGCTCTAATAGATAATTATATGTGAATATTTTGCAGTTCCAATAATATTACATACATACGTGTCGAATTGATAACCTCCTTTTTTGAAGTCGGTTAAAAATTCAAACCGTCTTTGCGCTTAACAGAACATATCTTGAAAACTACTAAAGCGATTTGTATGAAAATTGCACTGTTCTTTAAGTTGAAAGATGCTTAATGTAATAAAAAAGTGTGTGTGTACTAATATATACGCACGTAGGAATTTACACTTTTTTAGCGTAACAAACCAAAAATAACTAAAAATTATATAGGATCCTAGTGACAATTAATTGACGGCTCCGTGGTGCAGTAGCTTAACAATGAGTAGCAGCGCTAAGGGACGCGGGTTCGATTCCCGAACAGAATAAGTATTTGTATGGCCTACAAATAATTGTTTTAGGTCTAGATGTTTATCCTTGTGAAATCGATGTATGTAAACGTCTCCTGCAATATATATATATATATATATATATATATATATATATATATATATATATATATATAATTTGTATTGATTAAGATTTTTGAACCTTATTAAGTGGCGAAGCTTGCGAAGTCACTTATTGATTTCACGATGTCTGTCCGTCTGTCCCACGATTATCTCGAGAACGGTTTCGAATTTTCAAATTCTGTTTCCAGCAATCGATTACTGATCACCCAGGCATCTGAACCTCCTATTTTGAAACTGATTGCTCAACGGCAACCGTTAGAAACCGGTACAAAGCTGATTGCTTCGCCACTTTGCTATGCTGTTAGCTTGCTAGGTTTATTATTCTTACTTTTACTGTTAATATTGTTTCACAAAATATCACGTTTACATCAATCACGTCTTTTGATGGGTAAATTTAACCTCTTTTATCTTTATGAATATAAATAAATTAAACGATTTTACATCATTATGCTGAGAAGCTCAGAATGCCAAACTGCGATACAATCTCCACAATTAAGTTTGTTTAGCAAAACTCTTCCTCTCTATCCACATTTAATATATTGCAAAATAATGTTCTTTTCTTATGTGCATGGTAAGAAAATCACTTAATATTAATATACTTTGAAGTGGCAGCGAATTATATAATATATATGTTGAATTCCTTTAGATCGAGAGCTGTGGTAGCTCAGATGGTTAGCGCTCGCTGTAAGCTTCACAGTACTCGAGCAACCCGGGTTCAATCCCCACCGGCACCAACGAAATTGTTACTTACAATTTTACGTGCTGATTTAACACGTGCTCGGCGGTGAAGGAAAACATCGTGAGGAAACCTGCATGTCTGAGAAATAAGAAAAAAGAATATTTCGAAGACATGTGAAGTTCGCCAACAGGCATTGGGGCAGCGCGGCGGACATTTCCTTGCCCTAAAACCCTCTCAGAAATGAGAGGAGGCCTGTGCCCAGCAGTGGGACGTAAATAGGTTGCAACTTTACTTTACTTTAGTTTCCTTTAGATCTATCATATACTTTCTTTTGAGCATGTCCATTTATTAACTCTTTTCTTTGTCTATTATTCTTCTTTTTAAATTTGATATTTTTTTAACATTATCGTCTTTCTTGGTGTCACTTCAATACTACTGATTGGTGTAGTATAAGCAGATAATGATCTATGTGGAAGATCAACCTGGAATTCAAACAAATTAAATAGACAAGGCAGACTTATTGGAACGAAGTTCCTTATCGGACGGTACGAATCTGGCGGATGGGGGCTAGGCGAGAAAAAATGTAAGATTTTTCCGTCACGACCCCTTTTGACGTATAATAAAGCGAGATGGAATATTATCCATCTCCCTCGGACTTTTTCTTATCTTGCCATGAAAGAAATATTATTTTATTTTAAATCACGCTTTATTTTAAGAGACGCTAGTAATTCATCGTATTTGTTAATCAATAATTTTAGACTTTTATCAATATTAATAATATAATATACTACGAAATGTACTTCGTTCCAACCGAGTGTTCCACGACACTCACGCATGTTTTTTTTTCACATTACTTATGAAATTCAAGGGCAATATGACATATAATCTTGTTTAAAAATAATATATAGAAGAATATTTCAACTTCTATACAATTATTTTGTCTACACAATCCTTAATGTATGCAGTGAGATATTAAGAACATCATTTTATTGTTATGAATATAATACAAACTTTATGAACTATTTATTTTGAAACACCCATATTTCGAGTTGTATGTATTAGTACAGTTGATAATTGAATTGCTGCGCTGACGACCACAAAACGTATTTTTTAGCCTATAACTTTAGAGCACTGCGTTCGGTAGATCATACAAGTAAAAGAGATGGCATAGAACAATAAATAATAACATTATGATTTTGTGACAATATTTTAGAAACGTTTATTTGACAAATTTATTGTAATGTAATTATAACGTTATATACATGCAAAGCTTTGCACAATATCGTTTTGACATATCGTTTCTCTTAAACATAACGTTATCTCGCACCTAAGCAGATAACGTTACTGTATTTTAACGGTATTTAAGTCCCTGCGTGTAACGTCTGCCTACCCTCCAACCATGCAACCAATCGCCGATCACCATGAGGGTGACAAACGACCATATTGCGAGGCTGTCTGTTATTAGAGAGCAGGCTTAAAGATAATTAAGAAAGGTGAGTTAGAAACATTTGTTTGTTCATTCAGCAGTGCAACGTTACTATTTATTAGTATTATTATTATACATTATATTGATGTTGGTAAAAATAACCAACTTCAATATAATGGATTTCAGCAAATTAACGCTTTATTCTATAAATTATTAAAAAATAACGAAGCTACCACGCTAGAACCTTTTCCCCCACAATAGCTCGGTAGCTATTTAGCCGGCCCATCAATAACCAGTCCAAGATGAACTTACGAGTATAATGCGTTATAACATTTACGGTTGCATCTTAAAAGCTATTGCTGAAATTAATTAATGTTCTATTGGTTTCAAATAATACGTTTCTGTATTTGGATTTATATTTATGTAAATGGGTGTCGAAAACGGTTTACTTTTGCTACATGACATTTTAAGGTGATAGCTTTTCCCTTAAACTAACACGGCTACCAGGTCAGGTTTACCTCAAAGCTTGAAAATGAGACTGTACAACAAGTGCATGTTGCCAGTGTTGACCTATGGAACTGAGACGTGGTTCTTCACTGCTGCACAGCGAGTTATGAAGAGGGCTATTCTCGGAGTTTCTCTGCGTGATAAACTTATAAATGAGGATATTCTCAGTAGAGCAAGAGTAACCGACAGAAAGATTAGTAAGCTGAAGTGGCAATGGTCCGGCCCTATAGCTCGAAGAACCGACAACCAATGGGGAAAAAAGGTACTCGAGTGGCGGCCTCGTACCGGCAGACGAAGTGTAGGGCGTTCCCCCCCTAGATGGAGTGACGGGGAGGCCCATGTTCAGCAGTGGACTTGTGAAGGGCTGTGTTGATGATGATAATGATGAACACGGCTACCGTAACCGTTACCGTTTTAGCCCATAATAGCCCACTGCAGGCCATAGGCCTCGCCCATACATTACCTTATGGGGGTATATTTGTCATAGTTGCTACGCTTAACAAATGGGTTTGCGGCCGCAGTTTTTATATTTTTAGTTGTTATTAGGATGACGCTGCTGCCCACCTCCAAGTTTGTTTCCCCTTCTCGCTTCACATGGCACAACCACGGGACGATACGTGGCAGTGGATATTAGTACATTGGTGTAATAATATCTACTAGGAAACAATTTTCTTTAATTAAATTAAGTTCTATTAATGTTTATAATAGTATATAACGCAAAAAGAAATCTTAAACTACTTCATATGCCGTTAATTGAACCAGAACTTAACCTACTTTTAGTTGAAGTGGTTTACATAAAAAGGGATTCTATCTTCAACTTTTTCATTAGCAGTTCATTTTCGTTCATTTCCCTTGTTTTTACAGTGTGCTAAAATTGCTACTGAATTATTACGAAGTATGAAATTTACCATCTTCGATGGATTTTTCTTTTTTTTTTGTGTTATTACATATGATCATGAATTTGCAATTACGAAACGAAAACCAGTGGTGAATTTTATATTAAACTAGCTGTTCACCGCGACTTCGCCCGCGTGTTATTTAGGGTTTTAATTATGTTGCGCGGAACCCTAATTATTTTTCTAAAATATAAGTAGCCTAAGTTACTCCTTCAGTATCTATCTGCCAGTAGCTATCTGCCAGTGAAAGTCCCGTCGAAATCGGTCCAGCCATTTCGGAGATTAGCCGGAACAAACAAACAGTCAGACAGACAGACAGTCCGAGAGACAGACAAAAATTTTAAAAATTGTGTTTTTGTTATAAGTACCGTATATACTTTCATATGCTAAATAAAACTGTTTTTACGGATTTTATCGCGTTTATTTTACTATTTTTATTCCCGACGATTCGGTTGCTTTCCAGCAACCATGGTCACGGGGGACTGAGTTGACTGACGTCCCGATGTCAGAGTTAACTCGGAGTACCTTCAGCTTTTAATTATCAATTTTGGTCCGATCTACGCAGAATGAACTTACTGTGTCTTGAAGTCTTGCATTAGTATGCTTGGGTTTAGTTTTAATTTTATGAATTATAGGATCCCAAGCAGGTGGTAGTACCCAGCCTCCCTCTCTATTGAAATTAGGATGTTTTTTAATTTCAATAGCCTCACGATGATGATATTGGCAGGAATCGATGTTCTTTCACGAGAATTTGTGGTTTATCAAATCTAATGTAATAGCTGGGGCCGTCAAGGATATGATCACAAACTGCAGACTTCCCGACTCTGACATCTGGATGTCAGTCACCGTGACCATAGTTGCTGGAAAGCAACCGAAACGCCGGGAACAAAAATAGTAAAATAAACGCAATAAAATCCGTAAAAAACAGTTTTATTCAATGTGTAGTGTTCGCGTAAATATAAGAAATCATTAATTTCATATGCATTTAGTAAGAAGCTGTTATTTTAATATTACAAACAGACACTTCAATTTTATTTATTTGTATAAATGGTTGATTGTTGAACTCCTTATACTTTTATAATAAACAAAAAAAATATTTAAAAGATTATGTTTAAATAACGAATATTTCATCAAGTTTCACAAGTCCACTACTGAACATAGGCCTCCCCAAAGCATCGTGACATAGAGCATGATCCTTTTTATAAGATGGGAAAATGCCTACGCATACCCAGGCTATGTCGGAATCGCAACGACTAAAACCCCATGGTGTTCCACCTTTGCCGTATATTGGCATGGTCATGGGAACGCTTTCACACACATCCGCTGTCCTACCAGCACCAGCCGCCCCATGGCAGCCTCCCCTCTGGGAAGGACTTCTTCTTCCCATTTTCCTTCTTAAGTTCCAGGTTACCAGGAACACATGTGCGCCTTCCTCCGTGGCCTCAACTCCACCTGCGCAACGGACCCCCCCGTGTCCGATGCGCGAAGACCATGGAGCCAGGAATTCATTCATTACCTACAGCCTATCAAAAGTCGCTGCTGAAAATTGGCCTCCTTTATAGATTGCCTGATTTTATCATGATAGCCATGCTAGGTAGTTCCCGAATCCACTACACAAGGTCATGGGGCGAGGAAAAACGAGCACACGAAAGAGTGCTTTTCTGACCCCATCGGCGGATAAGCTCTGTGGCTCCACTGCCAACCAAGTTTCGGCTGCGGAGGGTAGCGAAAGCGGTGCCTCGCAGCACCGCCACTCCTGTACCCCGCCACCGCGTTGACGGTGCGGCCAGAGTCGCGGAGAATAAGGCGAGTGGCGCCTCGTCATACCAACACTGCTCTTCCCGCGCGACTCCACCTCTACTGCAGTGGTAGAAGGTAACAGCCCTCTTGCCGCAGCCCACCAACATACATCCGAAGCGGGCTAGCCAAGCCTCGGGCAATTCATGTGGGTTAGACTTGGTTCAGCGTGACCAGGCCACAGCTACTAAGCTCTCCCGCTAATACCAGGCGGGAACCCATTCGGTGTGGATAGAGCACGATCCTAAGCTATAAGCACTTAAAGACTTCATTACAGGCTGTGAGGCATTTCATCAAAAATCAGTCTTAAAAATCACCAAAAATCGATTGCCGGTATATCCGATTTTTTATATTCACGTGGTAGAACCACACTGCTGCTATATTATGGTTTTAGCACGACTGGGTCGGCTCGAACGGGGAACGACACACTTTTACATAATACCAGCGTAAAATAACAGCCTAATGCTACTGTGTTTTGTATGTCGAGTGTAAATTATAGAAAACCAGAGACCCATTTTACTGGAAAACTTAGCATTCCATTGTAATCTTGAGGGATGACATCGTATCTGCGTTTTGATTCTTAATCGAAGATAAATGTATGTAGATGTCTATGGGCCACAGCATCCATTTAACATCAGGTGGATTATGTGCTCATTTTTCACCACCATTCTATAAAAAAATCATAATGATAAAAAGTATGATTTACTTACGTAATATGTAAATCTAAAGAAACGGAGAAGTTTATAAAATTCTATATTATTAGGTACAACATAGAATGAGGATATATAAATCGTAGAGAAACATTAGAGCACATACAATAATAACTATGTAACCCGTGATAGCAAGAGCCAAGTGCTCCCCGTAAATTTCATATTGCGAGAGCGACGGGAGTTTGATACCGGACAGTAAGCCAGAAACACTTACTTAAATTATTAATTGCATTTTTAAATGCTGAACTACACGTTGTAAGAAAACCTGCATGCTATGAGTAGTATACATAAGCAAGATATGCTTATGTAAGGTATGCTGTTGTATACACTACGCCACTATTACTGAGAAATTAAAAAAAATTTTGGTCACCTGGCGTCCACGTACAGCAACCACTCTGAGTCCACTGCTAAACATAGGCCTCCCCCAAGGAATGCCACAAAGCACGGTCCTGAGCCACCTGCATCCATCGACATCCTGCATGTCTTACCAGGGCGTCACTCCATCTCGTGGGGGGTCGCCCTACACTTCGCCTACCGGTACGAGGCTGCCACTCGAGAACCTTTCTTCCCCATCGGTTGTCGGTTCTTCGAGCTATATGACCGGCCCACTGCCACTACAGCTTACTAATCCGTTGGGCTATGTCGGTTACTCTGGTTCTACTGCGGATATACTAATTTCTAAGTTTATCACGCAGAGAAACTCAGAGCATAGCCCTCTCCATAGCTCGCTGAGCGACCTTGAGCTTCCTCATACGGCCAGCAGTGAAGGACCACGTCTCATTTCCGTAAGTCATCACTGGCAACACACACTGGTTGTACAATTTCGTTTTAAGATTTTGAGGTATGTCTGACGAGAAGATGTGTCGTAGCTTCCCGAACGCTGCCCAGCCGAGTTGAATCCGTCGATTGACCTCTCGGTCGAAGTTGGATTTACCTAGTCGGACTATTTGTCCCAGGTAAACATACTCGTCAACAACTTCGAGCTTAGTGCTCCCAACAACTACCGGCATAGGTGTGACATGGACATTAAACATAATCTTTGTTTTGTCCATGTTCATCTTAAGACCTATCCGTTGGGAGACACTATTGAGGCCATTGAGCATTGTGCTCAGGTCCTCCAGCGATTCTGCCATAAGGACTATATCGTCGGCAAGTCGAAGGTGAGTGATGTACTCGCCATTGATGTTGATACCGTATCCTTTCCAGTCCAGAAGCTTGAAAACGTCTTCCAATGCGGCGGTGAAGAGTTTCGAGGATATGACGTCACCCTGTCTTACACCTCTCTGAAATTGGATAGGTTTCCTACTCTGGTTCTGTACTCGGATAGCCATCGCACTTCGATATACCGACAGTCAATTTGGCACCGCTGAAGGGACTGCAGCACCGCCCAAATGTCGACGGAACCAATGGCTTTCTCATAGTCCACATACGCCAGGCATAGTGGCAAATTGTACTCTTTGGACTTTTGTACAATTTGCCGAAGGGTATGTATGTGGTCTATGGTGGTAAAGCCCTTTCGGAAACCGGCTTGTTCGGGAGGCTGGAAGACGTCAAGTCTGCACGCGAGACGATTCGTAATGACTCTCGAAAACAGCACGTAGACTCGACTCAGAAGGGAAATCAGTCTGTAGTTCTTCAAGAGAACGTTGTCACCTTTCTTGAAGAACAAGACCACCGCACTTCTACTCCACGCCTCCGGTGTAATGCCCACTATGGAGGACGGAATTAAAGAGCTTCTGAAGGACTTCAAGTACCGGTCTTCCACCCGCTTTCAGAAGCTCCGCTGTAATTCCATCCTCGCCTGGGGCCTTGCCGTTTTTAAGGTGCTGGAGAGCCATTCTAATCTCGCTCAGACTGACGTCCGGGATATCTTCGAAATAGTGTCGGATGAGACTCGCTCTTGGATCGTTACTCACACTTGCGTGTGGCTCCAACGATATGCATATATGCATATATGCATATCGTTGGAGCCACATTCATTTTATTGTAAATATGATAGCATATATATATGCTATCATATTTACAATAAAATGAAATGTTAAAACTTCTAAGCATTATTAGGCATGGGTCGCACTCTTCTCGACATTTCAGTCAATTTAAATTACAGCGGCGGATGCCTGCTGCCCGTCTCCCGCTAACGTGTTAGCGTGATTTAGGTCCGAAAAAATATGACGATTGATTTCTAATATAATGTGAATGATTATTGAAAATTATGTTCGTCATACATCTAATAAAATATAGTTTTACTTTAAGTTGCAATAGATAATTTGTATTTATGACATATTACATTTTAAAATATGCTTCAATTTGTCTTTCAATATAAGATATATTTTATCTGATCACAAGTAATTAAAGTATATCAAGTATTATGGAGTTGTAAATAAATCTACACTATCTACAATAATATATTAATATTAAGGGTTTTAGTTTTGTTGCGCGGAACCCTAATTATTTAAAAAACTATAAGTAGCCTAAGTCACTCCTTGTAACATGAGCTATCTAACAGTGAAAGTTCCGTCAAAATTGGTCTAGCCGTTTCGGAGATTAGCCGGAACAAACAGACAGATAGACAGACAGACAGACAGACAAAAATTTTAAAAATTGTGTTTTTGTTATAAGTACCGTATATAATTTCGTACGCAATTAGTAAAAAGCTGTTATTTTGAGATTACAAACAGACACTTCAATTTTATTTATTTGTTGTATAGATAAAGAGGAAAGAAAGATGCTTGTTTGAATTGAATAGGCTCCGAAACTGCGTTAATGTAACTCAAGGTGTGAAAAAATACCAAAACCAATCATTATATCGCGTACGCTGCGGAAACTATTAACAATAGAGTAAAGTGATGTATTACTGTTTTATACAGGACATCAATATCTACAAAAAAGTCTACAGTACCATATGTTTAACTATTACAGTTATGTCACAATAACTACTTTTCCATGTTAAAGTATGCATTAGTAACGCCGAAAATTTCCTTATATCGCGTACGCTGCGGAATCTATTGACAATAGAGCAAAGTGATGTACTACAGTTTTATACAGGATATCAATAATTATAAAAAAAGTCCGCAATACCATATGTTTAACTATTACGGTTATGTCACAATAACTACTTTTTCATGTTAAAATATGAAATAGTAACGCCGGTACAAACTAGGCCATATTCGTACCTCGTATCCAAATAAATCATTTCGTATTCAAGGCTATATCAGTACCTGTACCATGCATAAATACCAAGATTTTTTACTCCATAATGTTAGAGTTTCCTTATTAACGTCTCGTGTTGAAGGTCTTGAAAAGATCCCAAACATACACAAAACATCCTGTAATTTCTCTTAGGCATTAAAATATATATTTAATGAGCTCAACACTGGGATCAGTTGTCAGTCGTCTTACCTAGTTTAAGGAGCACCTTCAGACTATGTAAAATACAACTATTATATTTTTACAATCTTTAATTCGATTTGCTTTCCTTTTTAAATAAGTAATAAATTTTTGTAGCTCTTGCCAACTGAGCAGATAGTAACTGCGACGACAATTAAATAAAATGATGTAGATATGTAATTAAATAAATAGGGCGTATCTGACGATGGACCTGGATTCCGGCTCAAGCAACACTTTTAAAAGCTTTCTTATAAAAAGATTTTTATTTAATTTGATATTAGGCGTAACTTGCTCAATAAATAAAATCTTTTAGTATTTATGGTTAAAGAGGATGAACATGCTTAAAAGGGTTTCCTCATCACTCATCACTGTTGTGTTATTCCAATTAATATTTTGTTGCAAGTATGGGATTTTATACAACACAAAAAGAAGTAAATTTGAAATTTTAGTACAGACGTTTTGGACCTCAGCTATTTCACTTTCACAACTCTTAAGATCCATCCATCCATTACAATCTATATAAATCCATTGCTGAACATAGGGCTCCTCTTGGATTGCGACATGTCTCTTGACAGGTTAGTTGGCAACCGCAGTTTTTCTAGGGGCACGGCAGTGCCCCCGCCAAGTCGAGCAAGAAAGTGGCACGGCCGTACGATCTTTTTCTCGAAGCAGTTCAGGCCATTTTAGAAACCCTATAACTTCGTTGTGGATAAAACTAGAAGCCTGAATTCATTAACCAAGCATGCATTGTATGATCACGGTATATTTCAAATTTCATTCAATTTGAACCAGTAGTTTAAGAATTATAACTAGTCAAAATTTCTTAATTTTGTGACTCACTGACTGACCGATCATCAAAACTATAAAGTAATTCTAGTAGACGCAGAAGCTTCAAATTTAGAATACTATTATTATTTAGTGTATAAATCAATGAAAATCTAAAATATTTTATAATTTCGGTCCAGTTTTCTCAATTCACCAACTGTATAAATAACTTTGTAATCCTATATAAATCACCTGTACTAATGGGTGTCCCTCAGGGTTCGATTCGCAGCCCATTCCTGTTTCTAGTATATAATAATGACTTACCTTCCCTTGTAGGGGATGATCATGATATAGTATTATTTGCTGATGATACTTTCTTGATTTTTAAACGTAAACGTCAATTGAATGTATGTAAATGAAGTGAATAATGCTATAACAAAATTAGTGCATTGGTTTAACGTTAATAATCTACATTTAAACGGAGATAAAACTAATTGTGTTAAATTTACAACAACGAATGTTAAAAATCTAAATACCAATATGTTTTTAAATGGGGAGGAACTGAGCCCTGTTGTATCCACTGTTTTTCTTGGCATCACTCTCGACGCAAAGCTTCAGTGGGGCCCCCATATATCCAAATTAGCAAGCAGACTAAATTAGGCGGCAGCTTATGCTGTAAAAAAGATTAGAGGTGTCACTAGTGTCGAGACAGCTAGATTATTTTATTTCAGTTATTTCCATAGCATAATGTCTTATGGGATTTTGCTATGGGGAAATGCGGCTGATTCAGAAACTATTTAATGAATTTTTAAATACTAACGCACGCACGCACACACGTACACACACACACACACACACACACACACACACACACACAAAGGTTTGTGGTAATTAGAAAAAAATTCTCTTAATTTTTTTTGTTGAATTGAAATAATTTTCTAATTACTTACAAAAGTAACGTCACAGCCACAGTTTATTTGCAAATCGTTATATAAAATATAAGTATTCAATGTTCGTTTTCCTCAAATACAAGTTTGTTTAGAACCAGATGCTTTTGGTTGATAAAAATATTTTTCTACGCTACATTAATATTTTTATTTAAATCTGATTCCGCAACAGCGATAAGGAGCGTAATTAGGTCACAAGAGATGCCAACGTTATTTATTTTATATACTTATGTCTACTATCGATTAAGAATCTGATAATACAGATGCGTTTTCATCCCTGAGGATTGAAATGGGATGCCTCGTCGCGAGTTAAAGGGTCTTTGGTTTTCACAGCTATGCTGCTGCTCCACATTGTTACTCTATGCTAGCGTGGTCCTTCCCCGGTCGAGCCGATCCATTCGTTCTGCAGCATATATGTACGCTGCGGCAAGGCTACGCCATGTAAATTTTTGGTAACGGCAATGATGATTTGAGAATTTGATAGGTTATTTTTTAAAGTATTTACTATGTTTCAGAAGCTTTTTTTTTTTTTAATTTTATATTTCTGTGTTAGTTCAAATACCCAGGACTTCAGTATGGTAGAGCCATGCTGCAGCTATATTGTGGTTGCAGCACGAATGGGTCAGCTTGACCGGGGAGGTACTCTGCTGTCACATATACTACTTACTTACTTACTTACTTATCTTCACGCACAATCCCTGACGGGGTAGCCAGAGAAAACAGATCGCCAAGTGTCACGATCCTTAAAAACCTCTTTCGCTTCTTTCAGATTCATTATCTTCTTCATGCATACACGTCTAGGTATCCGAGTACTTTTAACCCTACCCTCTTCGAGCAATTTGCTCACATGGTCTTCGAAAGTTAGTCTCGGTCTGCCTCGACACCTTTTAATATTAACTTTCGCGCTATATATTTTCTTCACCATTCGGTCTTCACTCATTCGCTCAACGTGCCCAAACCACCGAAGCACGCCCTTATCAATTTTTGTGATAAGGTCATCTTTCAAACCTGCCATATTGCGAATCTCTTCGTTTCGCTTTCAGTCGGCCATGGTAACGCCGCACATTTTACGAAGAGATCGCATCTCCACTGCATTCAACTTACTTTTATGCTTCTTCTGGCATACCCAGGTTTCGCTGCCATATAACAAAGTCGGTACCAACACTGCGTTATGTATTGCAAGGCGTGCACTCTTCGCTACGCCTTGCCTTTTGACTAACGCAGTCAGGGCACCATTGACTTTGTTCCCGGCAGCGACACGCCTGTCCACATCTAAATCACATCTTCCATCCCGGCTAAAAGCACTCCCCAAGTATACAATTTCATTTACCTGTTCTAGACATTCCTGATTTACCCATATTTCACACTTCGTTCTCTCTTCGTCCCTTTCAAATACCAGAACCTTAGTTTTATTCGCATTCAAACGGAGACCTTTAGTTTCACATTCCTCTTTCATACACGTGACTAATGCCTGCAGTTCTGCCTCTGATGGTGCTATAAGCACTGCATCTTCAGCATACAACAGACAATTTACTTTAATGTCACCCAATTTCACACCCAAACAGCTATCTTTCAGCTTCTGTAAACAGCTGTCGAGATACAGTATGAACAGCCAGGAGGACATGACACAACCCTGCTTTATGCCCGTTTGGACGTCAAACATGGGTGACAGGTCATGTCCTACCCGCACACAGGCTTTACAATCACAGTAAAGAGACTGCACAGCCCTTAGCAATCGACCATCCACACCATACCCCGGCAACAGTTCCCACATTTTCTTCCTTACAACCTTATCAAATGCTTTCTCAAGATCCACAAAAGCACAGAAAATCTTCTGGTTAGCAGCCAGAAGCTTCTCCGTGATCATGCGGAGAGAAAACATTTGATCCGTGCATCCTCTTCCAGGTCTAAATCCGCATTGTGCCTCCCATAGAAATCTTTCCGATTTCTCTTGCATCCTACGTGTCAAAACCTTCGAGTAAACTTTACTTGCTAAACTGGTCAAGCTGATCGCCCGATAGCACCCGCAGTCAAAATGTGAACCTTTACCTTTATATAAAGGCACAATGACTGCGGATCGCCAATCATCCGGGACATCCCCCGTCCGCCAGCACAAATTGCACAGCAGATGAAAGCTGTCCCAGACGCGAGGCCCACCATACTTGACCATTTCAGCAGTAACTCTGTCTAGTCCCGCAGCCTTACCACATTTCAAACTTCGAATCGCACGTTCAATCTCTTTCATACTGATGACCTCAGTGTCATCGAGGTCCGGGTCTGGCGTACCAGTCACGGCGTCATCCCCGGATCCCTCACTAAGGTCATCACACGCATACATTTCTCTATAAAATTCGTTCCATCGCTGCATGACGTCCGATTTTTCTGAGAGGACGTCATTAGTTCTCGAAAGCACTTTGTTCATTCTTAAGGCCGTCGCACCACTTCGGGTCCTTCCAACCTCTTTCTAGAAGAGTTTGGAGTTCTCCTTAAAGTTGTGCGACAACCTTTCGTCCGCTTCCATTCTACACCTTTCACGCACTTCCTCAATCAGTGCTTTCGTGTGAACTTTCTGCAGCCTATATCTTTCTTTCATTTTCTCTCTCATATCCTTATCATTACTAGAGGCCAAGTGGTCTAACCATGCTTTCTTCTTCTTCTTTACAGCTTCTTTCACTTCATCATTCCACCATGCATCTCTTCTTTTACTACTGCCTCTTTTTATTGTTCCACACACTTCTTCCGCTGCACTTACCATTCCATCCCTAAGGTTCTGCCAAGTTCTTTCTACACATTCTTTTCTGCCATCGATGGTGTCAAGCTTTTCGGCTACCCTCGCATATACTAGAGTAGGAATAACAGTTTAATACTCCTTTATTTCGTAGATTAAGTGTAGAGGATTGGAGAAATTTTTTGGTGGTGACGGGATACTTTATTTTAGGCTCAGGGGTAATCGCATGATCATTTTGATTCTTAATCGAGGATAGATTTAGATGTTTATGGATGACCGATATCACTTACCATCAATTGGCCTGTGTGCTCGTTTGTCACCTTTATAAACAAATGTCCTCACTGTAGGGAAGATTCGCCATAATGCTTGGCAGGCGTATTGGTAATCGCAGTACTAGACGTATCACACCACTGATGTTGCTCTTCGACGCCCGCCTGGGTCTTTACATCTAGCATGTAAAATGAGTATACCGCACTATCTATCAGAGCCATGAAATCTTTTTGGCATTTCCTATAGTAGTTTCTCACAATTTCCGTGCGGCGGATTTGAATGATGGTTTTTCCTGCATCACCACCAAATATTATTTTAAGTATATCAATTATAAATAGGTTTCAAGAAAAAAACTGAAACTAAGTAATTTTTAAATGTGTTGTTCAAATGGAATTAAGCAATCATGTTACAAAATGAGCTCAAGGGGCCTTCTCAACTCAAAAGTGGGGCCGTTTGTCATAAATTTTATAGTAGGTGAGCAAACTGAACTCGATTATTTGTGCTGAAATTGTTAATTTCAAACCAGTCAAAAAATATTAGGAAGGGAACCTGCATTTTTGAGAAATAAAATATACTATATTAACAAGTATGCCAACATAGTCATCACACAGCCCTATGGATTTTTCCTGCTTGATAAGTTTCAGTCTCTCAGGTATGTGTAATTGTACCTCATCTTTGGTATAGTCTTTTTTTTTTTTTTTTTTTTTTATAGGAGAGGGGGCAAACGAGCATGCGGCTCACCTGATTGTAAGTGACTACCGCCGCCCATGAACAACCGCAACACCAGGGGAATTGCAGATGCGTTGCCGGCCTTTTAAAAAGGAGTAGGCTCTTTTCTTGAAGGTCCCTAAGTCGTATCGGTCCGGAAAAATCCCTGGTGGTAAACTATTCCACAAGGAAGTTGTGCGAGGAAGAAAACATCTTCTAAATCGCACAGTGATGGACCGCCAATCATCCAGATGGTGTGGATGGTATCGGGAGTTCTGCCGCGATGTGCGTTCGTGAAATTTGGCGGCTGGGATTAATCCGAACAATTCCTCAGAGCACTCCCCATGGTAGATGCGAAAGAAAATGCAAAGAGATGCAACATCTCTTCGCAGTGCCAATGAATCGAGCCGATCGGAAAGGGCTCGGTCGTCGACGATTCGAGCCGCTCTGCGCTGGATGCGGTTAAGTGGAAGGAGCTGGCACTGGGGAGCCCCTGCCCAGAGATGGGAACAGTATTCCATGTGAGGCCGAACCTGCGCCTTGTAAAGTTGCAGGCGGTGTGCCGGCATGAAATACTGTCCCGCTCTGCTGAGCACGCCAAGCTTTTTAGAGGCCAATTTGGCCTTCTCTTCCAAGTGACCACGAAACTGCACGTCACTCGATATGTCGACTCCGAGGATACCGATACTGGCTGAGGCAAGAAGGGGAGTGCCTTGAAACTGAGGAGATACGACAAAGGGGTTCTTTTTAGCGGTAAACGCGCAACGCGATTTAGTCGCCCCCAATCCGAGACTTAAGTTAAGATTAACATTTAATATTACAATTTGTGACTTACAGATTGTCAGCACAATGCTAGCATGTGCATAAGTAATGCTTATTAAGACGCCTTGAATGATATTCTAATTGTTACCTTGAACGCAGAGGGGTAAAATAATTAAACTTAAAAGAAGGGTAAAAGCGACTTCAAAAACAATAATCTGATTCTGCACCCTAGCTTACCTTCGATTGTATGGCAAAAGGTAATGTATACAATTATTATCATTAAAGTTTATAATATCATCTTACCCACTACCCGGGGGGTCCGATACGCAGATGGAGTTGGAGGCCGTTAAGGGGGGGCGTGCCTTGTGTTCCTGGTGCGCCTTGCCTGAGAAGGAGAATGGGGAGGAGAGGTCCTCCCCCGAGAAGGGGCTACCATGGGGTGGCCGGCGCTGGTGGGGCCACGAATTTGTGCTAAAGCGTTCCCGGGGCCCTGCCAATATGCGGCGAAAGTGGAACACCATGGGGTTATAGTCGGTGCGTGTCCGACATAACCCAACCTTGCCTGTAATTAAATAGAAACTCTTTATTTTATGACGTCATAAACTAAAATTTCGTTTTATAGTAGTCAAGGCGTACAATTACGTAATAGGATAGAATGGAATCATTTTCATTCAATATAGATTATAGTACATAATACTTATTGAGTCATTTTTTACTTATATCGCCTTTGACTTAGCGAATCGCCCGATGGTGTGAGGTGACGCGCGCGTCGCCGGGGGGGTGGCAGCGGTATGCGGCCTCCCGGCGTTCGACGCTGGTGGGCGAGACACAGTAGCTTGAGAGCAGCGGCGCGGTCGATTAACGTATTTTGTGGTGACAGCTGCAGCGATTTCGCGCGACGAGTTATGGTTTGCGGTCTACATTTGTAGGATTTGTGCGCCTTTAATTCGCTATTGAATTTGTGGTTTCGTGAAGACCGCCTCGGATTAGTTTGTCTAAGTTATACGTTCGTGACAAGAGGCTTGTATTGAATTTGACTGATTAAAGAAATTTCGTTTGAAAGTAATTACGTCAATTGTATAGTGATTGCAGTGCGGTCTCCAGAACGGCGTGGTCGTCCTGTATATCCTCTAATTAGTGTCGGTTTTGTTAGCAAATTTATGCAACGACGAGGAGTTTGTGGAGTCTAGAAAAATAGACGCCGGGTCGATTAATTGTTTGGAAGTTAATGTTTAATTGTAATTCTTATTGAAAGTCATTTTTTACTTTACCACTGGTTCGAAAAATAACCCTCTGTCCTGGGAAGAACCAGCAAGAAACCCAGCGGGACTTTTTTTTAAAAAGCACAATTAGAATATAATATTTTATACAATTACTATGAAAACATTTAGAAACAGCATGGTAGTGATCACCTCATTCCCAGAGGTTATTATCAGTCATGTGTACCCTTTATTAGTAACCCTTACTAGACAATTTTTGATATATATATATATATATATATATATTTGATAGAAAAGGTCTGCATATTTTCTGGGACTTTGTTGTAAAAGCGTATACATTGCCCCATGAAGGAAAGTAACTGGTATAACTAACTTGTGCTTGTTCCTATTATTTACAGAATGTACATCACTATTTTTAATATTTTTTTTGTTTTTGTGTACATACAATAAGTTATGTGTGTGTGTGTGTTCTCTTTTTTCTTTACATTTTTTTCTAAGGGATTCCTTCGGACCTAGGTTATAAAATCCTCTTATGGCCATCTTTTGCAAAACAAAGATAGTTTTAATGTCAGTCGCATTACCCCATAACAAGATTCCATATGGCAATATGCTATGGAAATAAGTAAAATAAACTAATCTAACTGTTTCAACACATGTAAGCCATCTAATCTTTTTACAGTAAATGCTACAGAACTAAGTTTGCTAGATAGTTTAGATATATGAGGGCCATTGAAGCTTCGCGTCAACGTAATACCGAGAAAAACATTGGATTGAACAAAATCCAGTTCTTCCTCACTAAAAGCACACTGGTTCACCTTTTTAACATAAGGTGTAAAGAATTTTATACATTTCGTTTAATTATCGTTCAAAAGCAAATTACTGACGTTAAACTAGTTTAATACTTTTGATATGGCATTGTTCACTTCGTCATATTTCAATAATTACCTAAGTTAGAAAATCAACGAAGTATCATCAGCAAATAATACTATATCATGGTTATTCCCTATCAAGTAAGGTAAGTCATTAATATAAACTAACAACAGAAAGTGACCAAGAACTGAGCCCTGAGGAACACTCATAGATACTACCGATCCAGAAGCAGTGCATCTATTAATAACAACTGTTTGCGTTCTATTATTTAGATATGACATAATAGGTTTAAGTGCTATGTTTTTAAACCATAAAGACTTGGAAATATCACAAAATATACCCAAAGCATATTCTAAATTTTGCCATGCACAGAAAATATGTTTGATTAGCTCAACTCCAGCATCAGTTGTCGAGCGACCCTTTGTAAATCCAAACTGATTGTTATGCAGTAATTTATTTATGTCAAAAAAAACTTAAGATCTGATCTAGAATACTTTTGTGCGTTGGCAGTACAGAAATAGGTATAAAATTAGTGGGCGCCAATGTACTGCCAGATTTAAATAAAGGTATAACTTTACTGTTTCATGAAATCAGGAAACACCAGATTCAGTACTAGCATTGAATATAATGGCAAGTTGGGGTGCGAATATAAATAAAAAGTATAGTACATAAAGTATATATCGAAAAGCAATAAAGTCAAACAAATTGATATTGAAAACTTGTCAGTTTCCACATTGCCGCGTATGAATAAAGCTAGTAGTTTATCGACTTGTCAAATTTTCAATTAGGTTTCGTTTCAAAGCATAGAAAGGCTGGAGATAAATCTCACTTAGCAGTACTTTATTACACGTACTTACGCTAGATACTACAATTTTAAGAATATTCGCTCTTGGATTGGTTTTAATAACCAGTTTGCTTCTATTTTGATTGCTAGTTATAACTTTATATGCATATTTCATCATCACCATCGTCATCATTACAGTCCTTCACAATTCAACAGCTAAATATAGCCCTCCTCCAAGGAACGCCACAAAGCACGGTCTTGAGCCACTTCCTACATAATGCATATCTTCCCTTACCGGTACGAGGTTGCAACTCGAGAACCTTTCTATGCGTAATAGCTTAGAATAATATAACATTTAGAAAAAACTTTCAAATGTGTACACAAGCATGGGCAAAAATATAGTAAGTATATACGATTAATTACGAATAGAGTTTATTTTTAATAAAAGTAAGGATGAAAACGTGCACACCGATATCCATTGATCCACTTGATAATAAGGGGATACTATAGCTCAAGCTATTTCCGTGTAGTGGCTGTCAAGAATATCCACCACCCCATATCTTCCCGTGGGTGTCGTAAGAGGCGACAGTGGAAAACAGGCAGGAGATGGGTAGAAGCGGTTGCCAACCCGCTCGCTTAGCATGGCAACTATGTCAAATATTCCCCCATGAAATGAAAGTTACGAAGATACGGCCCCCTGTCTCCGGTGGCCTCGCTGTTCCCGTCTACGGTGGCAGCCATGGTTACGGCGGGGCATAGGGTGTTAAGAATCTCCGGTGAAGGTGCGGTAGTCACCTAAGGTGATTCAACCTGGCAACATACAATGCACGCACCCTGAAGAGAAGATCCTGGAGATGGAAGAAGAGATAGACAACGTTGTGAACGCTGTAGAATACGCTGGCATATTATAGGATTACGCGAAATCCAAAGAGAAGGGGAGGATACGGTAATCGTCGAATCTTGTTCTATCACCGGGAGGGAGACTATCTGTCCCAAGGAGTTGTTGGATTTATCGTCCACAAATATCTCGTTAACTACCTTGTAAAAATTGGGAGTGTGTCGACGAGGGTTGCGTACCTTATACATAGAATTACTAAACAGTATAAGTTGAAGGTCATACAGGTTTACGCACCAACCTCAGCATATCCCGATGAGGAGGTGGAGGAAATGTATGAGGATATCTCTAGAGCCATGCATTCCTCCAAAACTCACTACACAGTGTTAATGGTATAATTCAACGCAAAACTAGGGGCAAGAGAGAACGGTAAGCTAAAAGTAGGTAAATTTAGAATAGGGCAACGGAACCCAAGGAGCCAACAACTGGTCGACTTCATGGAGAAAGAGGGACTTTTTATGACGAACTTTCATCCAGAAGCGACCTCACTGAAAGTGGACCTGGTCAAGTCCCAACGGTTGGACATAAAATGAGATTGATTTCATTATGATGACCATACGACAACTTTTCAGAGATGTCTAAGTGATCGTGAGGAGGCGTGATTACTAGAAATGGCAAAATTGGGTAGGCTTCCGTTGCAGTCCTTCAATTTTAATTAAGTTGCTGACTAAGTGCCAAGCACTAGATCCATGAATTTGAATAAATCATTATAGTGACCAAACTTGAATGTATACTTAGTAATGTGTAGCAGCATTGTAACTAAAGGTCAAAGTGATATTACATACTAAAATTTATATAAATATGTATTATCAGTGATCACATATGACATTCTAGATGGATTCATATCGGAAGTATTTCAAGGAGAGTAGAGAGTACACATGCTAGTTAGACACGTAGTACTTAAAGTCCAGATTATAAATTCATGTAGCGATCTGGAAATATTTTAAGGGACACGATAATAGCCTGTTATCATGATGATAATAGTGCGCCTAAATTAAAAAAAAATATTTTCGTTGCTTTAAGCATTGCATAAAACGCTATAATCAGTCTCTGTCCTGAGGAAAATCAAGATAACGCGTATAAAATTGACCAAACCAAAATTCAAATAAAGTAAAATGTATTTTTTTTTAATTACACATTTAACGTGAACGTCAAAATATATATAAAATACCGTCATATTCATAATATATTTCATAATATATTATACGTTCCTACAAAATAAATTTATACAAATACATAGATATAAGATATATGATCTTTTTTAGACGTACATTTTTAAAGGATATCTGGGTTGCGTGAAATTTAGAGAATATATTTTAACGACCTCTTGCTGTCGTGGTGTGCCCAAGCGACCTAGATAGGTAACCGAGAGACACAACTGCAGCTCTGATTGATTACATAAAGAAAGTTTACATATTCATCATCTCGTATTCCCCTATGTCCTCTTTCAAAACTGGACTGATTTTTTATGTATCAAGAACAATATAAAAATATTATGGCTACGTTTGTATGTTTCTTTTTAATCTGTTTAATTTCTTTGCTGCATGTTTAATAATGGCGGTATAAATAGACACTTTTAGTGATATAAGAAGTTTCTTCATTGTAAAAATAATTAAATTAGAACATGAGATTATAAACATATAAAAACATGCCAAATATAGATTGTATCGTAAAAAATTGAATCGTAAAAAATTTATCCCTAGATTAATTATCCAGGGAAAAAACAGAGGCATGTTGTTTGTATAATCTAGACGTCACCTCTCGCTTCGCTATTATTTTGTGGCAGAGACAAAAACTCTTTTAAAAATAAATTTATTTAATACTTTTAAGCTGACTTAAAATATAGTAGTTGATACATAGAACTTGGGAATGGAATTATTTTGAAGGATTTTTCTTGCGTCCAGATGCAATGGAAAGGGCTACCCTCCGGGAAGCAAGGAAGTAAGGTGGTGATTGCTCTAAGCATACCACGATAGCCGGCTGTCGTGGTTATGTGGAACTCACTGCGACTAACGTAAGTGCCTACCCACCAACACCACCTGTGAGACTGGCATTGGCTTTGTGGCCTTTCTGCCGAATCAGAAGCAACCCTCTTTAGGGAAAAGGGGGCGCAGTGTATAAAATATGGTAAAAGGTGTAACGTCCGTGCAAAACGAAGAGAAGTAAAAGAATGTTATCATAAAGTCGCATACCTATTAAGTGTACGTACTTATTAAGTGAAAGGTAAAAAAACACGTCAGGAATGTTAGGAAGTAATAGAGACGGATTCAAAATTTTGTATAAATTGGGTAATGCTATTGGGATAACTAAGTTTTTATTAAGCCTAGCGGTATTAGAAGACAGTAATTCTTTGTATAGGCGCATAGTGGGTATTATAGAAGGGTGTATTACATTTGATTTAATGAAAAGTACATCATCGATATCTCGTTCCAAAGAAAGTGTAGCTTCTACAATTTGAATTGAAACGGTGGATATTTCTTCAAGAATAGTTACATTAAATGTAAGTTTGTTGGTTGAGGTAAAGTATGAATTTCTTTTTCTAATATCTTCGTTAATAACGTATTCATCATAAGAGATTTTATGTAATGTTTCATTAAAATTCGTGATCGTTGAAAAAATAATTTGTAATTGTTGTTTATTTTGTTTACTGTTTTTGTTTCTCTAACTGTTCAATACCTTCGTTATAATGTTTGGCATTTGTTGCGTCTGGAACACCAATGAGCCATTTCAAAATTGAACCTAAGCCGTCCAGTATTTCGCATTTGGATCGCTTTTTGTCAGTGTAAGAATTAAGTTCGTCAAGTCTAGAATCTATTCTATGTTTATTTTTATAAATGAAGTAGTAGTTATAACAATAGGTAAATTTAAATGTGTGGTAATGAAAGATTGATAGTTATTTATAAGTCGTTTGATAGAGTTACGAGCTAGGAATAAAGGTTCCAGATTACGATATACGATAAATTTCCAGGAATTTTCAGATATTAATATGTCACCATTGTTTTCGAAATAGAGTCCAGAATTAGAAGGAATAAGATTGTGGGTATCCTCACCAACAAAAGTTGTGGAGTACCTGAAAATTTAAAGAAACTTAGTCTGTCTTGACTTATTTTAAATTTAGTTATATAATAATTCTTAGAAAATAGATAAACTTTGTATAAAATGATGTAAAGTAATAATTAAAAAAAGACAAATAGTAAAATTAATTTATCAGATATAAAAGATTTTCAATTAAACTAAGGGTATTATTAGGGTGTGCCATTATTTAAGCAACCCTGAAATAGTTTTAAAGTTAAATATTTATGAATAATTACGATCTAGTCTTAGAATAAAATGTTATGATTATTGAATAAAGTCGTGCAATGGTCTTAAGCGATTCGCATGCACTGTTTGTTTTCTTCCAGATTTTTGTATAATATAGTTTTCATTCAAACCTATTCTAACAATAAAATGAGGCTTGTCCCATAGGATATTTAAATTGTTTGGATTAGGGACTTTGAGCATAACTTTATCTCCTACGTTAAATTTGGAATTATTTTTTATTTTGCTGTCGTATCGCTCTTTTGCCTTTTCTTTCATTGACACTACATTTTGGCGGGTAATGTCCCGTGATACCTTGAGTCTTTCGTTTAAATCTCGTAGGTAGTCATGAGTTGTGTAGTCGGCATTTGCTTTTAAAGAATAAAGAGAACGCAGTTTTTAACCAAAGAGTAATTCATGAGGTGTAAATTTTGTGGACTGATTAATTGATGTGTTATGGAACATAACGGCAAATGGCACAATTTGATCCCAATTAGATTGATTACTTTTTTGGTACATTCGGATGTGATCGCGTAATGTTGCGTGGAATCGTTCTAATGAACCGTTAGTTTGAGTATGATATGCGGTGCTAACTGTGTGGTTGGATCCTACTAGTTTCATCAATTGTTTGATCACGCTCTTTAGAAATTCTGTACCTTGATCGAAAAGAAAACGTTTAGGTACACCGTAATGTTGACAGAAAATTAAAAGAGATTTGGCTACTGTAGTTGCTTGTTTGTCTTGAATGGGGTATGCTTGAACAAAACGAGTTAAGTCATCTTGTAATGTGAGTATATATTTATTAAAACCATATCTGAATAAGAGATAAAGTCAATAGTTACGCATTCAAAAGGTTCAGTAGGAGAAAAAGTAATAAACATGGGTGATTTATATGTTTTACGTTAAATTTTGTTAGATTTGGAATGTAAAGTGATTTTAATTTATCGTTGTGTAGGCAAGCGAGTAATATTTTAAAATAGCTTTCAGAATCCCAAGGATCGAAGTGAGTGGGTCTCGAACAGCCAAATATAGTAGTTTATTTCTTATCTGAAACTAATAAATCGATTTCGTAAAGTGTTTTTGGTTTATTTAAATATGAGTCCATTTGAGGGCAAGTGGAAATTCCTTGGTTGAAACGGGTATTTTTATCGGAAAGTTGACAAGAGATTGGGATAAAAATATTTTTCCACGTTCGTTTAAGGGGCAGTCTAGTCAATTATGGAGATATGGAGTATTAAAAGTGTGAGAGTGGATTTCTAAGTAGTGTTGAAAGTTTAGTTGTAAATAGCCTTCTGAAGTGTTTGAGTCAAGATGTGTGTTTTTGTCGCTATTTGTTGGATTAATTATGTTCGTGCGGAGAATTGGTGGGCGTGAGAGAGCGTCTGCATAAGTATTGTTTTTACCTGCCTTATACAATATTCCGTATTCGTACTTTTTGAGTTTAATTCGCCAACGAACTAACCAACTACCAGGGTCTTTTATCGAGAAAAGCCATGTTTGCGGTTTGTGGTCAGTTACAATTTTAAATTTCCTACCAAATAAATAGGGTCTAAAATGTTTTACTGCCCAAATGATAGCTAATAGCTCTCTTTCAATAGTGGAATAGTTGAATTCAATTTTTTTGAGTGTTCGAGATGCATATGCTATAGCAAGATAGCATGGCACCTAAGACGTTTATCGAAGCGTCTGTAGTTAGCATGAATTCCTTGGAGGGTTAATAAGAAAATGTTTACATTCATTGAATGATTGTTGTTGGGTTTCGCCCCATATGAAAGCAGTGTCCTTTTTAAGAAGGCTAGTTAAAAGTTTAGTGACTTTACTGAAGTTAGGAATAAACCGACGGTAGTATCGTGTAAGACCTAGAAATGCTTTTATATCTTTACACGATTTAGGAATAGGGAATTCTTGAACTGTCCGTATTTTATCGGGGTTCGGCTTAACGCCTTCGTTGGTAAATATATGGCCAAGATAAGCAACTTCACGTCTGAAAACTTCACATTTATCTGGTTAGATTTTTAGTTCATATATTCTAAGTCTAGAGAAAACTTCTTCAAGTTTTTGTTCATGTTCTTGAAGGCTAGAAGCAAATACCACTATGTCGTCGAGATAAACCAAACATATTTCACCTTGTAAGCCACACAAAATGGAGTCCCTTACATGCTGAAACGTGGCTGGCGCGTTTTTCAGGCCAAATAGCATTCTTTTATATTCGTAATTATCGTATGGAGTAATAAAAGCCGTTTTAGAACTATATTTTTGATCTACTTCTAACTGATTAAAACCTGAGGCGAGATCCAATGTGGTAAAATATTGAGAATGACCTAAATTGTCTAGAATGTCTGTGATGTTGGGAAGAATATAACTGTCACCTACTGTGACTTTTTTGATTTGCGGTAATAAATAACTAATCGCCTTTTCTGTTTCCCAGATGCGTCTAGTTTTTTAAGAACAACCCAGATGGGACTATTTCAAGGAGATTTGACTTTAATTTTGACATTTGTTGGACTTGTGATTTTACTTCTTGTTCGTTTACTTGAGGAAAGCAATATGTTTTTGTGTGAATTGGAATGTCAGTCTTATGGTTCTTTTTAGATTGATTTACACAGGCAATGAATAATTGATATAATAGAATAGTATAATATAGTAGTATGTAATAGAATAGTATGATTATATTTAAAAAATTTAATGTGAATGAAGAGGTAAATGTAGGAAAGTATTTTGGTAAAAATGGAAAAATAGTAATTCGAACAAACAAATTAAGCTACTTACCACAGTAACAATAAAATGCGGAGCTGCATGGTTCGGCGAAGTTCTTCAAAAACCTTCAGCTACCGTACGTTGTGTTCTTGTTGGGCGATGCTGTCCCATCGAAAATGGTACGTTTTTACTTCTTCTTTACGTGATTTAAGCGAATGAATCACGCAAGATCCTACCGACTGCGCCAAATTTGTTATGTGCAGAGACAAAAATTCTTTTAAAAATAAATTTATTTAATACTTTTAAACTAACATAAAACATAGTAGTTGATACAGAGAACTTGGGAATGGAATTATCTTGAGGGATCTAAAGATTTGGTTTAATTAGTGTAGGAAGCTAGGAGGTGGGGGTAAAGAAAATTGAACAACATAGTTCTTGGTGTTGTCGTTAACTTATTCTAAGATATTATATAATATTACAATCTAATTAGTTTGGCTTCTAAGAAAGTAAACAATATAATTTAGATTTGAAGTAAATAAACAATATAAAGGATACAGGTCTTATAACATAAAATAAATAGTATCTTATAACTTAACATTAGTTTGGCTTCTGAGATATTAATTAAGCTTTGAATTAAATAAACAATATAAAGTATACAGGACTTATAATATATAATAAACTAAATAGTATCTATGAGATAACACTATCAATAAAACATTTGATAACTCGCTCCTCTAAACACTCAATGTATTTGTGCAACAACTATAAGACTCTAAGTTTACGCATAGATAAAACAATGTAGGTACTCTAAATTGAAGATATGTGTTGACTTATTATAACCAACAAGTGTGCTATTTGTGGTATCTTGAGACACAACTTACTTCCGACTTTTAGATTTTATAAATCTGAATAAGTTTATCATCAACTTGAATATTTTAACTAACGAAGGTTGATATTTTACTAGTAATTAAATGCATTAGGTACATATATCTCGTCATATCTTTCGTTGTTTAATTGAAACCCGAGTTCAAGATAAAATTTTGCTTTTTGTGCTGTAAAACTCAACTATCTCAATATCCACATCATCTAAGTTGAAACGCGTCACTAATTTGCACTGTTGTGTTCTAGTTTAGAGAATGAGAGAGTACTCTGTGTCTCCTTATATTATTTTAAATGTCAAATATCTTTAGTTTTGTAATTTGTCATCTCGTTTGTCACTGTAATATTGTAATCATAAACATAAACACTCACGCCTGTCACCCAGAGGGGTAGGCAGAGATTATGGACTTCCATTTGGCACGATCCTGACACACCTCTCTCGCTTCCTCCACATCCATATACCTACGCATACACGCTCGTCGGTTAAAGGTACTCTTGATTTGGCCTATTTTTAATATATCGCCAATTTGGTCGATAAACTTTCGCCTAGGGCGACCCTTCCCGACTATGCCGTTCACCTCTGCAACATAAATTTGCTTTGTCACTCTTTCCTCATTCATTCTTTCTACATGGCCAAACCACCGAAGCATTCCTTTCTTAATCCTGGTCACAACATCATCTTGCAAACCACACTCTTCTCTTATTAAACAATTTCTCACTCTGTCATTCAGCTTCATCCCTAACATACTCCTTAATGACCGCATTTCTACAGCATTTATTCTACTCTTATGTTTCTTCTGCCACACCCAACTTTCACTACCATACATTAAAGTAGGTACTAACACAGCATTGTGAATTGCCATACGTGCCTTTTTGGACACATTCTGACTTCTCACAATAGAGTGTAGAGCCCCATTCACTCTATTTCCTGCATTCACTCGTCGTTCTATATCCTTATCATATCTACCATCCCTGCTAAACACACATCCCAAATATACAAACTCATCTACTTGCTCTACCAACTCCCCTTCTATTCTTATTTCACATATCGTTTTACTCTCTTCTCTTTCAAAAACCATAACTTTCGTCTTACTTGCGTTCACTTTCATTCCCTTTTCTTTTAATGTCCTGTTCATTAATGTAACCATCATTTGCAACTCGGCTGCCGACGACGCAAGTATGACTTGATCATCGGCGTACAAAAGGCATTTGACGGTTAATTCACCCATTCTTAACCCGCATTCTTCTACTTTCAAATTTTCCAAACAACTGTCCATAAATAGGTTGAACAACCACGGGGAAGCCACACAGCCCTGTCTGACACCTTTATGGATGTAAAACCAGTCCGAGTAGGCCCCGTTGATCCTGACACAAGCACTAGAGTCCCTATATAGAGACTTCAATGCCTGTATCAGACCACCGCTCAACCCAAATGAGTTCAGTGTTTGCCATAACACATCCCTGTCCACTCTGTCATAAGCCTTCTCCAAGTCCATGAACGCACAAAAAACTTTTTGGTTTTTGGCCAAAAACTTCTCGGCGATCATGCGCATGGAAAAGACCTGATCCGTACATCCCATTCCCTTTCTAAATCCCGCTTGCACATCCCAAATTTTTCCGTCAGTTTCTTTCATAACTCTTTCAATTAGTACCTTAGCATACAGTTTTCCCACAATGCTAAGAAGGCTGATACCACGGTAGTTTTTACAGTCCTGCTGTGATCCTTTTCCCTTATATATTGGGAGTATCACGGCTTTGCACCAGTCTCCCGGTACCCGCTAGTTCCCAACATAAATTAAACAAGGTGTACAGCAGGTCTGCCACCACTCCTTCTCCAGCCCTTAGCATTTCGAGAGATACTCTATCATAACCGGCTGCCTTACCTGCTTTCATACTTTTCATTGCTTTCACTATTTCATCTATACTTATATCTCTATCTATTTCCTCTTCTTTCGGAATTTCTATTTCATTTAATTCAAACGTCTCATCACTCATAAACACGCTTTCAAAGTATTCCTTCCATCTCCTTAAACTCAAAACTTCGTCATTCAGAATACAGCCATTCTGGTCTCGTATAGCATTCATTCTAGGCTGTTGTGAATGTCCCCTGGTAGTTCTTACGAGTTTCCAGAACATTTTAATGTTTGCCTGGAAGTTATCCGATATTCTTCTGTCATTTTTATCCGTTCTTTCTTGCTTTTTCCTTTCAACTACTTCTTTTCCTCTCTTATTTAGGTGTCTAAAAACTGCCTTTTTCCTTTCAATATCATCATTCATACTGCTAGAATTACTAGCCTTGGTTACTAGTAAATCTAGCCATGCTTTCTTCTTTGCTTCAACTTCCATCCGTACCTTATCATCCCACCATAACGTGTTATTTTTCCTTTCATTCGTTCTCTTACTTACACCACATACCTTTCACTAAACCTTTCTTGACATTATACCACACAGTCTCCAAGTCTAAATCATTCATACACAATTCAGCCATACCACTTATAATTTCTCTCAATCTACATTTGAACTTCTCTTTCACACTTTCATCTTGTAATCTCTCTGTTCTTATACGCTGTAACGCTGTGGTAGACATAGATGTCCGATGCCTCCAACGTCTGAAAAGACCATTAATTCGGCATAAGACCAAGTAATGATCCTTCCCTACGTTAGAGCCCCGGTAAACCCTTGTATCTACCACCGCGCTCCTCATTCTTTCATCAACAATAATGAAATCTATCATACTTCTATCATCACCTCTTTCCCATGTATACGTGTGAATCTTCTTCGTCACAACAAGATTCTTTTCCACGCATACGGCGAGAAGGCTTTCACCATTCTCATTTATACTTTCATTACCAAACGTTCCCAATATCCTTTCATAACCAAGCCTCCTCACCCCAACCCTTCCATTAAAATCGCCTAATATCACAATATTTTCATTAACCTTGCATTTCATTAGCACCATCCTTACCAACTCCCAAAACTGCTCTCGGATATAAGTGGGCTTAGACATGTCTGGGGCGTAGACCCCTAAAACAAACAACTTCTTTAAGCCCACTTTCATTCGTATCCATAGCAGTCTCGGGCTTACACATTCATACTCTTTTACACAATGACCCATTCTTTCTGAAAGGATGATACCGACTCCCTGGCATGCCCGCTCGGTCTCGTCTACACCAGACCAGTACGCGGTATACATGCCATATGTAGTGGCATCCTTTCCCTTCCGTTTCATCTCATTCACACATAACACGTCTATTCCTCTATCATACATCATATCGCATACTTCATCCATCTTATCATTCATTCCTCCACATACATTCAATGTAGCCAGACGAGCTTCCGCAATCCACTTTTCGCCCCTCCGGGGGACAAAACGTGACGGGTGGCGAACCTCGTCGCCGGTTTTCCTCCCGGAGATTCTTCGCACCCCTGCCCCATTAAAGGGGCGCCGGGAACTCGGGGCCATTTCGTTAATATTTTGCCTCATGGTGCGAAAGTATCAAGTACCACCAATATTGTACCACCAATATTGTAATCAAAAATATTTAAATATATAGGTATAATAACTACTTAAATGTCTTTGATTGTAATATAAAAAATTTATTTTATAAATACTACTCGTCAATGAAAAATAACGAAGCTACCCCGCTAGAAACATTTTCCCCTCAGTGGTCTAGTTTTCCCCTCAATAGCCCTTAATATTAATAAACAGTCCAAGATGAACCTACGAGTATGCGTTATATTATTTACAGTTACTTCTTAAAAGCTATTCCTGAAATTAATTATTGTTCTATTGGTTTCAAATAATACTTATCTGTATTTAGATTTATATTTATGGAAAGTAAATAATATTAAGCTATAAATAAACCACTTTAAACTAAAAATGAGGTTTTATTTTTTATGAGCATAGTAAAGGGCCCTTGAATTTTGTAAAGTTTGTCTAAAATATATATTTTCTCACAATGGTTCCTTTTACTGCCACCGTGTGGTAAATCAGCACTTAATACTGCGTTTAAAAATTTCGTTGGAGTCAGTGGGTATCGAGCTCGGTTTGCTTTTGCTAAATGACATTTTAATGCGAGAGCTTTTCCCTTAAACTAACACGCCAACCGTTACCGTTACCGTTTTAGCCCATAATAGCCCACTGCAGGCCATAGGCCTCGCCCATAGATTAACCTTATGGGGGTATATTTGTCATAGTAGCTACGCTTAACAGATGGGTTTGCGGCCGCAGATTTTATATTTTTAGTTGTTATTAGGGTGATGCTGCTGCCCACCTCCCAGTTTGTTTCACCTTCTCGCCTCACATGACACCCACGGGACTATACGGGGCAGTGGATATTATTACATTGGTGGAATAATATCCACTAGGAAACAATTTTTTTCTAATAGTATACAACGCAAAAAGAAATCTTAAGCCACTTGAAATGCCGTTAAAAGAACCAGAACTTAACGTACTTTTAGTTGAACTAAAAAGGATTCTACCTTCACCTTTTTTAATAGCAGTTCATTTTCGTTGCTCGTTTTTGCAGAGTGCTAAAATTGCTGCTGAATTATTACGAAGTACGAATTTTACCTTATTCGATAGACTTTTTGGTTAGATTGCAATTACGGAACAAAAAAGTCAGGAATTTTTTCATGAAATATTTTATGATATATGTATTCATAAATGGTTCATGTTATAAGTCCTTATACTTTAATTGTACGAGTGCTTACAATACTTAACATAATTTTACTGAAATCTCAGAAAGTTTTTTTTAATAGAATAAGGGTGACAAACGAGCACACAGTCCACCTGATGGTAAGTGGTTGCTGTGGCCCACAGACATCTACATCTATATTCGTTTGCGAATTAAAATGCAGATGCGTTGTAAGCCGTGAGGACTAAGATAAAATGCCTGTTTACCAGTAAAATGAGTCTCCAGTTCTCTACACTCACTATACGAAACACAGCAGCGTTAAGCTGCTATTTTTTTTTATTAACTGCTTCGTAGATAATAATCATGATATAGTATTATTTGCTGATAACACTTCCTTGATTTTTAAACTTAAACGTCAATCATTTAAATGTGACGAAGTGAATAATGCTATATCAAAATTATGCATTGGTTTAACGTTTATAATCTACATTTAAACGGAAATAAAACTAAATGTATTAAATTTACAACAACGAATGTTAAAAATCTGAGTACCAATGTGTTTTTAAATGGGGAAGAACTGAGCCCTGTTGAATCTACTGTTTTTCTTGGCATCACTCTCGACGCAAAGCTTCATTGGGGCCTCCATATGTACAAAATAGCAAGCAGACTAAGTTCTCCATCTTATGCTGTAAAAAAGATTAGAGTTCTTAGTAGTGTCGAGACAGTTAGATTAGTTTATTTTAGTTATTTCCATAGCATAATGTCTTATAGGATTTTGCTATGGGGAAATGCGGCTGATTCAGAAACTATTTTTGTTTTACAGAAGAGGGCCATTAGAGTCATTTACAACCTAAAACCGAGAGTCTCTTAGAGATAAATTTAAAGAAATAAACTTATGAACTTTGGCCTCTCAGTATATTTACAAAAATTTAATGTATGTTCACAAAAACAAAGGTAGTTTTAGTAAAAAAAGTGACGTACATTCTGTAAACACTAGGATGAGCGTCATGGTCGTTTGCCCCCTCTCCTATATAAGAAAACTACACTCACCATACAAAACACAATAGCATTAAGCTGTGATTTTACGCTGGTATCATGTGAGACTGTGGTCGTTCCCTGGTCGAGCCGACCCATACGTGCATAAAACCATAATATAGGTGCAGCGTGGCTTTAAACGTAAATGTAATAAAAAGTAGTAAGAAAATTTTTCTTGTGGCAGCCTCGCATTGGCAAGCGATGACAGCCCTCCACCAGATGGAGTGACGACATTTTTAGAGATGTAGGAAGTTGATAGGTGCAGATAGATTAGCACCGTGCTCTGTCCCCTCCGAATGGGTTCCCACTTGTCGTGGCGGGGGGCTTAGTAGCCACTCACCTACGGTGAATGGTTGGCCCGAGGATTGTCAAGCCCACTTATTCCCCCTCTACCACTGCAGTCGAGGTGGAGTAACGGGTGAAGAGTAGTGTTGGTATGACAAGGTCCCTAAGTCGTATCGGTCCGGAAAAATCGCTGATGGTAATCGATTCCACAAGGAAGTCGTGCGAGGAATAAAACATCTTCTAAATCACACAGTAGTGGACCGCCAATCATCCAGATGGTGTGGATGGTATCGGGAGTTCTGCCACGATGAGCGTTCGTGGAATTTGGCGGCTGGGATTAATCCGAACGATTCCTCAGAGCACTCCCCGTGGTAAATGCGAAACAAAATGCAAAGGGATGCAACATCTCTTCGCAGTGCCAATGAATCGAGCCGATCGGAAAGGACTCGGTCGTAGATGATTCGAGCCGCTCTGCGCTTGATGCGGTCAAGTGGAAGGAGCTGGCACTGGGGAGCCCCTGCCCAGAGATGGGAACAACCCACCACCTCCCATGGCCCCACCGACCCTCAGGTCATACGGGCCGAATCTCGGGAGATGCGCGCGGTACTTGCACGTGGCTCTTTCCCGCGCACACTTTCTTGACTCCCTACAAATATTTAATCTATTCCTTGTCCCAGTTTAACGTCATTCTCCCCCTTCTGGGGCTGACGACACATTGACGCCTACGTCGTTGGGCTCTCCTACCAGCCTTCCATCCTGCCTTGTCCTGCGATCGTGCCACCTATGCGCATACTCGCGCAAAAGTCTGCCCTTATCGGCAGTAGTGAGTGGTGGCCACGGAGCGTTGCTCTGCATACAGCCTTGCTGGGCAGTTCCTCGCCATGGTCACGTGCGAGCCAGAGTCAGTTCTACCAAATCGCTTGCACGTAGCGCACTTCTCCTCCGTGGACTTGCAGGCACCACGTTCATGTCCCGCCTCTCCACATTTCCCACATACAATCTCCTTCAATCGGCAGTACTTCCCAGGATGCCCATACTGTAGACACCTCTGGCAGCACGTGACGTCCACGTAATCACACGGCTCAACCACGTCCCAGCCGACGTATAACCGATTGTATCCGATCAAGATATCTCTCAAGGCAGCCGAACATTGAAGGATCGCGGTTGTCCTTCTGCTACCCCTCCAGGACTTTTTGAAAGCAATCCTGCAGTTTTTTTTCACTTTTGCTTTGGTCCATCCACAATCAGCAAGGTTCTGCTCGTGGAGGCCGCTGATTACATCCTCATTCTTTGGGTCCTCCTCAAAACCCCTAAGAGCCACCAGGGGTAAACGTTGTCTGGGCTCCGTTACCCTCAATGTTGGAGGGGAAGCAGTCTTCAGTTTCTCTGCTGCTTCCTGGGACGTGGTTTGGACCACGACACCCACATTTCCCACCTTTCTCAGCCTGTCAATCTGAATCCCGCTGGTCTTGGGGTTAATGGGGTTAAATTCCTTCTTGAGCTCCATCTTCGTATCTTCTGCAGTCTTCAATGGGCCTTCCATCTCAGCCGGGTAGAAAGCGACAACTGGGCCTTTACTTGCTGGCATCAACATTTGGTCAGCTCCCTTCGGCAGCCTCAGCGCCGCCGAATAGTGTCCATCGCGTGGCAAGGAACTGCACTGGCCTCAACATGCGCCAGTTTTCCTTCCGCAGCAATCTACCCCTGTTCTGCTCTAAGTGCTGCCAACTCCAGTTCAGATATATGGACCTCCATTATCGCAACCATTGCAATCAGATCATGCCCATATGTAGCCACCCTCACACCTCCAAGTGTGTGGAAGAGGGGGTTTTCCCCAATGTATGGAAGGACGGAAGACTGATTGTCATTCCCAAGGGTAATTACAAGCCGCTCACCGACGTCAAGGCATACCGTCCAATAACGCTCCTCCATGTTTTGGGAAAATTATTGGAACGAGTAATTTTAAGATATGATCCCGCGATTAGCCGCGATATCCGAGTACCAGCAAGGATTTTCTCCGGGGCGGTCTACAGTAACAGCGCTGCGTGTACTGCTGAGCACGGCAAGGTATTCTCAGGCATGCTACGTGCAAGCAATATTCTTAGATATCTCCGGCGCCTTCGACAATGTGGTGGCCGATGATGATGGTCAAGGCCAAAAGGGGTGGATGTCCACCCAACATTTATAGAATGTTGGTGGACTACTTCACCTCCAGGCGTGTGGGCCTCTACATCGGAGACCAGGTAGAGTGGAAGACGTCGACCATGGGATGTCCTCAAGGCTCCGTGCTGGGCCCAACACTGTATCGAATCCAGGGCCAGAGTCACTCTGGACCCTGTACGGGAGTGGGGGCTAAGAAATCGACTGGATTTTTCCTCCTCAAAGTCGACCACCATGACCGTTAGATGGAAATTCAGCGCCCCCAACACCCCCCCCCCCCCCGTTATTAAACTTGGTGGGGAATCTATTAAGACTGTGACTAACGTTAAGGAATACCTTCACCATGCATCCGATATCTCTTAAAGAGCGACCAAGGGATTCGGCAAGATGTCTTGCGTAACATGTACACAGTTCGTACCGTACTACTGATATCGCAGCGATCCGCTCTTGTATTGTTAACCAAGGCGTACCGATCCACTAGCACGGCGGCCTTACCGGTGCTGGCTGGCGTTCTCCCTGCTGACCTAGAGGTCATCCGTGCTGGTAAGATGGGTATAGCACGTTTGACCGCGCCCAAAGAGGAGTTGAGCAGACGGAATCGCGATACCTGAACTGAGGTGATCGGCGCCTGGTAGGATAGATGGACGTGTGATACAAAAGGACGTGAGCTACATCGATTTATCCCGGACGTGGCGTTGAGACTCAGGTATACCTGGGTCTCACCGGACTACTAAACCTGTCAGATTCTCACCGGACATGGATTCTTTTGGAAGAGACGGAGCGACATGAAACTGTGTGAAATTAGTATGTCATAGTGCGGTATGTCAGAGGAGGATGTTCACCATGTTCTATGGGAATGTCCTCTATATCATGACCTAAGAGTGAAAATGATGGATGGACTAGTTTGTCCGGTTCAGGGACCAGTTTACTACTCGGATCTCGTCAGCGATGTGGTAAACTACGGACTGTTGCGCGAGTTTGCGCATAGGTGGCACGATTGCAGGACAAGGCAGGATGGAAGGCTGGTAGGAGGGCCCGACGACGTAGGCGTCAATGTGTAGTCAGCCCCAGAAGGGGGAGAATGACGTTAAACTGGGACAAGGAATAGATTAAATATTTGTAGGTAGTCAAGAAAGTGTGCGCGGGAAAGAGCCACGTGCAAGTACCGCGCGCATCTCCCGAGATTCGGCCCGTATGACCTGAGGGTCGGTGGGGCCATGGGAGGTGGTGGGTTGTTCCCATCTCTGGGCAGGGGCTCCCCAGTGCCAGCTCCTTCCACTTGACCGCATCAAGCGCAGAGCGGCTCGAATCATCGACGACCGAGTCCTTTCCGATCGGCTCGATTCATTGGCACTGCGAAGAGATGTTGCATCCCTTTGCATTTTGTTTCGCATTTACCACGGGGAGTGCTCTGAGGAATCGTTCGGATTAATCCCAGCCGCCAAATTCCACGAACGCACATCGTGGCAGAACTCCCGATACCATCCACACCATCTGGATGATTGGCGGTCCACTACTGTGTGATTTAGAAGATGTTTTATTCCTCGCACGACTTCCTTGTGGAATCGATTACCATCAGCGATTTTTCCGGACCGATACGACTTAGGGACCTTCAAGAAAAGAGCCTACTCCTTTTTAAAAAGCCGGCAACGCATCTGCAATTCCTCTGGTTCCCCTGGTGTTGCAGTTGTTCATGGGCGGCGGTAGTCACTTACCATCAGGTTTGCCCCCTCTCCTATAAAAACTTTTGCTTTTCTGACCCCAGTGGTGGATCTGGTCTGTGGCTCCACCGCCAACTAAGTTTCATCGAGGTAGCTAGTGCGGAACCTCGTAGTACCGACACTCCTCTCCCCACGTAGCCCCACCAACACCTCATCGACTGTGCGGCCCTGGCAGAGTCGTGAAAGATAGAACGAATGGCGCCTCGTCATACCAACACTACTTTTCACACGTTACTCCACCTCGACTGCAGTGGTAGAGGGGAAATAAGTGGGCTTGACAATCTTCGGGCCAACCATTCACCGTAGGTGAGTGGCTGCTAAGCCCCCCGCCACGACAAGGTAGGAACCCATTCGGAGGGTACAGAGCACGGTGCTAATCTATCTGCACCTATCAACTTCCTACATCTCTTAAAATGTCGTCACTCCATCTGGTGGAGGGCTGTCATCGCTTGCTAATGCGAGGCTGCCACACGAAAAATTTTCTTACTACTTTTTATTATATTTACGTGTTAAAGCCACGCTGCACCTACCTATATTATGGTTTTATTCACGTATGGGTCGGCTCGATCAGGGAACGACCACAGTCTCACATGATACCAGCGTAAAATCACAGCTTAATGCTGTTGTGTTTTGTATGGTGAGTGTAGTTTTTTTATATAGGAGAGGGGGCAAACGACCTTGAAGCTCACCTGATGGTCAGTGTCTACCACCGCCCATGAACAACTGCAACTTAAGGGGAACCAGGAGAATCGCAAATTTTTTGTCTGTCTGTCTGTCTGTTTGTTCTGGCTAATCTCCGTAACGGCTTGACCGATTTTGGCGGGAATTTCATTAGCAGATAGCTGATTTTATAAGAAGTAACATAGGATAATTTTAATTTAGAAAAATAATTAGGGTTCCGCGCAAAAAAATTAAAACCAATAAAATCGTTGTAAATTCCACGCGGGCGAAGTCGCAAGGGGCAGCTAGTCGAAGATGTAGATGTCTATTGTATATTATTAGTTCAAATATAGAATAAGAGAATAGAAATCGTAGTGTAGCACTAGAGTATGTTCAATAATACCTATGTAATCAGACCTGGCTGTTACGCTTACGGTTGTGATGTACTGCAATGATGAACATTTTTGGCATTCATCGGACAAAAATTTCTATGCTATCAAGAGTTATGCTTAGTTAATATCAATATACTCGTATTATTATCAAATAAAATATTGCCGTCGGTTCGTGGTAGCAGGAGCCAAGTGCTCCCCGTAAATTTCATAATACGAGAGCAACGGGAGTTCGATCGCCCACAGCAAGCCAGCAACACTTAAATTATTAATCTTTAAATGACGAATTACACGTAAGAAAACCTGCATCTTTAGAGTATAGCCAAGCTGTGCTTATGTATACTCTAAGCCAACATGTCTAAGAAATTAAAAAAAATATTGTGAATACGTGATGCCGACCAACACCAACAGCAGCACCGCGGTGGCCTTACTGCACTAAAACTCTCTTAGAAATGAGAGGCGGCAGAGTAGTAGAACCTGTATAGAATTTATAAGCCCCATATTTCAACACAATATTGCTGGATATTTTATTTCCGGTATTGCAAAGATATGATTAGATTAAATTTTAAAACTTGTAGGCATTATAAAATTGACTAACGCAAATGTTAAGGGGTCGTACTCTTCTTGACATTTTAGTCAATCAAAATTTCAGGGGCGGGTGCCTGCTGTCCGTCTCCCGCTAGATTGTTGGCGAGATTTTTGAAAATTATATTTGTACTACATCTAAAAAATAATATTATTTATATGATAAGTACATTTTTAAAATAATATTTTTTATACTTTACATTGCAATTGATAATTTGTATTTTTGACATATCATTATAACGCTGTAAATGAGCATTTTCAGTCCAAGACGAAGAATATTATTCCATGGGTAAATAAAAGCTTTCATCACGAACAAGTTAATGTACTAATGTCATGGGAGGTTATATTGAAAAATTAAAATTATTTCATGATTTTATCTTTTTTCTAACACACCCATACCGAGAATACATTGAACGCCCCTCGTAAGAGAAGGCAGAAAAGTTACTTAAACAAGAACAATTTTACAAGCTGACATAATAATAGGGTTATAACTTCAAAAATCTCAATGCTTTGCCTACTCGAAATGGTCTATCACGGAAACAAACTTCAAGCATAGCCCTTTCCATAGCTCGCTGAATGACTTTCAGCTTCCTTATACAGCAAGGAAAGGAATGATCACGAGTTAATTTCATATGACATCACTGGCAACTCGCATTTATATTTTTTAAGGTAAACATGACGAGAAGATGTTTCGAAATTTCTTGAACGCTGCGCAGCCATGTTAGATCCGTTGATTGACCTCTACATCATCCTCGATTAAGAATCAAAACGCAAATGCGTTGTCACCCCTTTGGATCTCTACACCCACCATGCGAAACATAGTAACAATAAGCAATAGCATTAGGCTGCTATTTTTCGCTGTGCCTTCCTCCACGGCTTGCAACTTCACCTGCGCAACGCCCCCGTTATCGATGCGTAAAGGCCACGGGGCCGGAAAAAACGAGACTCAGAAGTACCAGCATTCACAACCCCAGTGGTGGATCTGGTCTATGGCTCCGCCGCCAACCAAGATTCGGCTGCAGAGAGTAGGGTAGTAATACCGACAATCCTCTCCACTTGCAGCCCCACCTCGGCTGCAGCGGTAGGCGGAGAGGACACTTTTCACGCCGCAGCCCATACATCTGTGATTCTGAGTGGCCACCTCGGGCCAGCCATATGGGTTCCTCTTAATTAACCGCAGGTGACCAAGTCACGGCTAGTATCCGTGGCTTGGTCAAACACGCGCCACGTAAAGACCGGAACTCGTTCGAGGGGGGATCGTCAATCCATCTTTCAAGCGGTTTGCAATTGATAAATAAGGACAAGCATTATACAAAAATTTTACAATGATAAAATGGCAAATAGTTCCTTTTATCGGAGATATATTGTTAAATGGTTGATCTTTTTGTTGCTATGATTTTGAACGGTTTAAATGATCTCATATATTTGACGTTGTACGTGTTCCGATTTATTTGAGCAAGATTAATGTTCTCAATAATTTAGCCACTATAGATGGTTCAATGTCCATGATTACTTTGGATGTTTTCAAAATATTTGACCACCTTAACTGCTTCCTTCTATCTGACGCTGACGTATAAATGTGAACATAGTAAACATTTCTAATTGTTAAAATTGTTCATGTTGGGATTCAACAGGTATTAAATAAAAGAAAAAAAGAAACATATTATACATCTTATTCTTAAAAGAGGTTTTAATAATAAATAATATACAAATAGGGAATTAATTTCAGTAAGATTCTACTCAACTCCGAACAAAGGAAGGGAAATATGCATGACTCTTTTGAGGATAACAATGGTCCAATATTACTTTTGGTATGTTTCAAAATCCCTCGTTCCAATAATGTTACTTTATTTTATGAGTATTTGTAATTTATATACGGTTGAAGTATTTTAATAACGACATAGTATGTTATTCCTTGTATTGGTTGGGATACGAATTATATTATATTTAATTTAGTAGATACATGTAGAGATTGTCATGTAACTAGACACCGAATGGACAAAATGTAGTGAGGAATTTTCATACGCCGCCACCATACGACAAAAGTATTATCAAGCATAATTAAAAATAAATTTTATACGTTACTTCTTATAGAATAGGAGACAAGCGAGCATGGGGCTCTTCTGGTGAAAGGTAACAACCGCTACCGTTAATATCAAAGAAATCGTAAATGCATGATCTTCCTTTGAGAAAGGAGTATGCTTTTTTTTTAACCATTTTAGTGAAATCGGTCCGATAGCATAAATAAATTAATTTAATAGTTTGTGATGGTGGTTTTCACAGACAAGTCGTACGAGCCAAAAAAACTTCCGGAATTGCGCACGCTAGTGGGTCGCCAAGCAAACTGTCACCAGAATGTGCAGATGGTAGTAATAATTTTGACGCAACGGTGTTGAAACTTTGCGGCTAATTATTTCAGAATTCGAAAATTTCTTCGGAAAACTCTCCAATATAAATTCTATAAAAATGCAAAAACTTTAATCGTCTCTACGTAAGGCCAATGAATTAAACCTATAACAGAGACAGGTCGTCAACAATTTACACCGTTCACCCAACTAACGAATCCCAAAATGAGGACTGTATTCCATATAAGGCTGAACTTGAGCCTTATAAAGATGCGAGCTGTATAAAATTCTATCCCGCTATACTATGCACGCTAAGCTTTTTAAACAACCAAGTACAAATAAAGTATCCGATTATATTATTAGAATTATATCTCATCATCATCATCATTACAGCCTTTCATAAGTCCACTGCTGAACATAGGCCTCCCCCATGGAATGCCACAAAGCACGGTTCTGAGCCACCTGCATCCATCGACTTCCTGCATGTCTTACCAGGTCATCACTCCATCTCGTGGGGGGTCGCCCTACACTTCGCCTACCGGTACGAGGCTGCCACTCAAGAACCTTTCTTCCCCATCGGTTGTCGGTTCTTCACTGCCACTTCAGCTTACTAATCCGTTGGGCTATGTCGGTTACTCTGGTTCTACTGCGGATAAACTCATTTCTAAGTTTATCACGCAGAGAAACCCCGAGCATAGTTCTCTCTATAGCTCGCTGAGCGACCTTGAGCTTCCTCATACGGCCAGCAGTGAAGGATCTCAGATCCGTAAGTCATCACTGGCAACACGCACTGGTTGTACAATTTCGTTTTAAGGTTTAGAATTATATCTATCAAGAATAAAAACAAAATATGAATAAATTACAAAAATAATTACCTCTTATTACTAACTTAATAATCACAAAGTGAGGGAGAGATAGAGGTCTCTTATCGAGCATTTGCAGACACATTACATTTAGTTCGTACACAATTTTATGATGATTGGTCGCGACGTTACGGGCTAGCTTATATGTCTGTTTTCTGTTACGGCACGTAATGAGAATCTGACCTCTTTTCCAACCTACCAAAATTTATATTAAAAATAGGATAAAAATGTATAGCGAGCCCATGACTTTATTTATAAGAATTGCAATTTTCAATAATCGTAAATAGCTTCTTAAAATAGGCACCAACCCATATGTTAAAAAGTGTTTCTAATTTCCAGTTAGAAAAATATTACCTTAGTACCAATAAATAATCACGTTTTTGTTGCGTACACATTATGACATTGAATCATTTTGATTGAACTTATTTACTCTTTGAATGAGAGATTTATTATAGTTTTGTGATTATGTTAGTTTAGATAGAGGGACGATCTACTAAAGGTGGCTGTAAGCAGCTGGATGCTAAAAACCGATGCCCGGACTAAATGGCGCTCTTTGGGACACACCTATGAGTATATAAACCTATAATTATGTGCCTGCGATAGACCACATGATGGTATTTATTATGTGGATCACAAATTTGTTACCTACCTCATTTTGAAGATCTGGTATTAAAAACAAACTTTTTTACTTTATTTTATAATATGTATATACCCTTTAACATCACTTTTGTTAAAATCTCATGGACAAGTTTCAATTTAAAAGAATATGTTTTTCTAGTCTCTAAAATTTCAGTATAAAATTGAAGTAAATATTTATACTTTCGAAAATTGCCTACATAAAAAATGAATCTATTGGACAACACGCAGAAATTCTGTAAGATCAGGTGTCCTCTCCGGCTAATACTTCATATCTCTCCTACACGGGGTACAAATTGTAACATATACTGCGACAATCATCCCTGCTGGGATGATTGTCACAGTATATGTTCCAGCATCTACGGGTGCCTCTACAGGTCCCATAGCGGTAACGCCGAAACAGACCGACTCATCGACCACGTCCAAATGACTACATATTTCTTACTACAGAAGATCCCATCCGCAGATATTGTAATCCTCGGCGATTATAACGCCTACCACAACGAATGGCTCGGTTCACGTTTAACCGATTATGTGGAGAGATCTGTTTATGACTTTGCCTTGGCATATGGTCTTAACACAGCTGGTTACCTCGTCTACGCGGATTCCAGAGATCAGGATCATGTACCTTCTCTGTTGGACCTTCTGCTGACCTCTCATCCGGACGGATATCAGGATTCTATCGACACCCTCGGGGACCATTGTCTAATCCGAAGTGTGTTGCCACTTACGCTGAAATTGCGGTTGCATTCTGCAAGCTACCGCCGTGTTTGGCACTATAGGTCGGCTGATTGGAATAGGATGCGGTCTTTTTTGCATCCTACCCTTGGGGGCGGGTTTGCTTCTCGCCGGACGATCCCAACGTTGTTGCTAACACTGTCTCTGATATGATACTTCAGACTATGGACCTTTTTATTCCATCCTCTGTGGTGCCCATCGGAGGCAGATCCCAGCCATGGTTTGGTAGCTCCATTAAAACAGCATCACGCAATAAGCAGGAGTGCTACCGGGCCTGGGCTGATGCATCAATGTCTCGGGATCTAAACACCAGCGCTCTAAACAGGAAGTATAATTCCACCTCCAGGTCCTTCAAAAGAGTTATGCCAAGGCGAGGTCTGAACTCATCGGCAAAGTTGGCGAGAAGCTAGTCCGCCTTCCTTCGGGAACTATTTTTTATAGGATAAGGGTGACAAACGACCACACAGTCCACCTGATGGTAAGTGGTTGCTGCGGCCCATAGACATCTACATCTATCCTCTATTACAAATCAAAATGCAGATGCGTTGACACCCGTGAGGACTAAGATGGAATGCCTCATTTCCAGTAAAAAGGGTCTCCGGCCACCTGCACTCACCAAGCGAAACGCAGAGGTAAACCTCTACTTCACGCTGGTATTCTGTGAGGTCGTGGTAACACCCCGGTTCAAGCCGGCCCATCCGTGCGACAGCAAAAGCCGCCACGTGGCTCTACCACTATACTGGTCTCTCGCCAAGGCTGTGCAAGGGAACTTCTGTCAGCCACCTCTTCCATTTCTGCTCGGAGAGGATGACTCACTGGCTCATACCGCAAAGAAGAAAGCCGATCTGTTAGGCTCTCTCTTTGCGTCTAACTCGACTCTCGATGACGTGGGAAACACACTGCCGACAATCCCGCGGTGTGAGTGCTCCATGCTGGATGTGCGGTTTACACAGCGCTTGGTTCGCAAGCACTCCTGACGAGTTGATTGGGCCTGATGGAGTCCCTCCCATTGTGCTGAAAACGCGTGAGCCGGAGTTGGCACCGATTTTAACGCATCTTTTCCGGTATTCCTACTTCCAACGCGTAGTCCCGAATTCATGAAAGACATCTTTGGTCCACCCGATCCCTAAAAAAGGCAACCAATCAGACCCGTCAAACTATAGGTCCATCGCCATGACCTTTTTCTCCAAAATAATAGAGTCCATTATAAACTGCCAGCTCATTAGGTACCTTGAGGTTCACCAACCGATTAGTGACTGCCAATACGGTTTTCGTCGGAGTCGATCAACTGGCGATCTTCTGGTCTACCTGACTCATAATGGGCATAAGCAGTAGAGTCCAAGGGAGAGGCATTGGCCGTTAGTTTGGACATAGTGAAGACCTTCGATCGGGTCTGGCACAATGCACTTCTTTCGAAGCTCCATTCCTATGGGCTTCCCGAGGAACTGTGCAATTGGGTCACCAGCTTTACTCGCTGATCGGAGCACCAAGTATGTGTAGGCTGTGTATGCTCTGATTACAAGCCTATTAGTGCTGGTGTCAGAAACCAGTCTTTTTAAAATCATCTTGTGTTATGGTAATTTAACTGGATTTACCTACAATACGAATAATCGCGGTCTTTATACAGGATCCATATGTTTTTTCATTATTTTAACGTTCGTAAATTTTATGAGGCACTCACTTCTGAAAGTACAAGAAAATGTTGCATGCTGGATGTAGAGTGCTCTCCCAAATTGTCAAAAGTAAATAAATAAAATTATGTTTAATTTAGCATTTCATTTTAATACTACTGTATTATTTTATTTTTAATATTAATAAAGTTCAGAATGTATAAATTCAAAAGCTCATTATCAGAGTTATCAAACCACAACACGTTTCTAAAACTGAAATTAATAACTTATCAAAGAACACCACATCAAAAGAACAAACAGTTATATTTAACAAGATACAGCCAGTTGCAAATAAGAGCTGTCCTGAGGGAATAAGATCCATTTTCGATAACAATTGGCTTGATTTTCCTTTCCTAGCGTTCAGCATTGCCTCGATTTCAAACAGATAAGCGTCATTTCGAAGATCTCTGTATACTATATCTTTGTAGCTCTTTACACGTAATTTCAACGAAAGATCAAGAGTTATAGTTATCAAGTTATATTTATATAAAATAGCAAAACTATGCCACAAAACATTGTGTGCCTTTACTTGGAAGATACCTATGTTCAGCAATAGACTAATGATGATGATATTATTAAATAATATTAATATATATGAAAATCAAACCACATTAAAAACAAAAGAAGCACCTATTTTTGACTCGTAAAAGTCGATAATATCTATTTGCGTTCTTTAATATGAAAAAGAAAGTTTGATCACATTTTTGTACACCATTATATTATAGTTTTACGATTAATGCAATATGCTTAACGTAGCTGTAGGCTATGTAAAAGTGACTAATAAATCAAGCATCCTGTGAATTCTTCATGAATTGAAGATTAATATTTTTATCAACACCGGCAACAGTTACCGAAGGACTTCTTATAAAATCAAACTGATTTTATTGAGTGATTTATTAAAAGTAAAAAACCTTTTTTTTTTATTTGTAAAATAAAGTAAGATATTTTACAAACACAACATTTTTCAAAAACCAATTTTTTTGGACTCTAATAAAAGTTTTTCAAATCGTTATGCGTTAAGTTTTTTTTTTTTATTACAGCCCTGTTGTAAAAGGGAGTTTAAAGCTATTGTTGATCTTTGTATACCTTTGGCATCATAGCTCCTAAAAATAAACAAATTTAATTGAAATAGCCATTAAGCGAGGAAACACAGGAAGCATCCTTGTGTTTGAGGGAGTAGGACTGTGTGATAACTTAAATTTTTAGATTTAGTTTTTCTTCATGATGCAATCAGATAATTTTTTCTACTAAACGTTACTATTTCACCATTATTTAAAATATCTCATATACTTAATAAAGTTAGTATTTATGTTTAATGAAAATCATTTCATAGATTTAATGACAACCCACTTTGTATTTCCTTAGCGTAGGGAGTTCAGCTATTAATTAATATTTGATTTTCTTCCACTTCTTCGATTGACTTAAAAGTTGGCACAACTTCCGTTTCTGATGACGCTGCGATATGGCGATCATAGCCTGAAGATGCGACTGAGATTATCACCAAATAGAGATTGAGTAACAGTAGCTTAATGGTTATGGGTACGATAGTTAGTAAAACTTAAAAGTACGAATCTACTAGTAACCGAAGCATTTTAAGCTTAACTGAAGCAGTTAACCGTAATATTAGAAGTGTTAATAGCATAGATGTTTATACTTTAAATAAGATTACCCAACTCCACGATAGCTTTTACTTAACTATAGACAAAAGTTCTAATGACTTTGTAAGCACGTCTGTTTTCACAACAAAATCATTAGAAGAATTCTTCCGAAGTAAGCAACTACCTAAAACTAAAGGGTACCGAAAGCAGTCACAAGCGTAGTAGAGAAAAACTTTCAAGATGAAACATCCTATATTACAGAAACATTAAAAAATAAGAGTCTATATTTTTTTTATTCACTTAATTTTTTTTAATATATACTGATGACAAAATAGTTTTCACTCGAATCAACTCTTATAAGGATTGCAACTTGTAACAGAAAGACCGAGATCACTTTTATGATTATTACATATATAATAGAACCTCACGTTATAATAATAATAATAATAATAATATCATTTATTCGCTTAAACATGGTACATCAGAGGTGACACATATTTGCATATTATACATTGTCCACATGTTTACCACATCTGGCATGCGAAAATTATTATTTAAATGAAAATAATTAATTAAGTACATAGATTAAATTAAACCAAATAAATATAAATTAAAAAAGTTAAAATTACAATAATAATTCAAGCAAAGAAGTTATTTATGAATTATTAAATTAAATTAAAATTACAATCATCATGTCAATCATAATAAATATCAAAAATTAAAATGTCAAAAAAGTGTACAAATTATTACACAAAAATAAAGTCTAAAATAATATAGTAAAGTCAAATTGAGGCAACAAGATTTTATTCATTTAAAAATTGTTTTATATCATAAACACATTTTAATAGAAGCCAGCTTTTGAGTTTAGTTTTAAATTTACTAGTTTCTTTCTCTTCTTTAATGCTTACCGGAAGTTTATTGTAAATCTTTACACTCATCGCGTAACAGCCATTATGATAAAAGGCAGTTTTAGGTATACGTTCTAAAACTAGTCTACTAGATTTTCGTGTGTTACGTAAATATACCTCAGATGCTTTTTTGTACATATGTAAATTTTTTTTTACATGAACACTTGCTTCAAATATGTACATGCTTGGTAAAGTTAGTATGTTAAAATCCTTAAATAAGGGCTTACACGAATCATACCATTTGGCCCCAGTTAAGGCTCTCACACACTTTTTTTGAGCTATAAAAGCTCTTTTTGAATAAGAGCTATTACCCCAAATTAACAATCCGTATCTTAGTATTGTTGCAACATACCCATGATATGCAATGAGTGCGGTTTGGCGTGACGATGTTCTTCTTAACCTATTCAAAACATATACAAATCTATTAATTTTATTACAAATTTCGTCAATATGAGCCATCCAATTACAATTACTATCTAGTTTAATCCTAGAAATTTCTTCTGTTCGTTTTCTTGCACTTTGTCATTATTATACCTTATGTCAAGGTCTAGTTTCTTTCTACTATTACTATAAAATTGAACATAACAGGTTTTGGCGATATTGACCTTTAAATTATTATCATGTAACCATGAAATGACATCATTTATTGCGCATTTAATGTCATTTTCGTAATAATGTTTATTTCCATGATTATTTTTTATGATCAAAGATATGTCATCCGCAAATAAAATGCATGGGAATGGAGTTGAATCCGGTAAATCATTTACATAAATTACAAACAAAAGAGGCCCAAGAACGCTTCCCTGAGGAACTCCAGTATACTTAAGAATTAGTTGCGATCTAAATTTTGTCAAAATATTATTTTTGTTAGGGCTTATAACTTCCACACACTGTTTTCTTGATGATAAGTATGATTTTATCCACTGCAATGTCAGTCCTCTTATCCCATACTTTTCTAGCTTACGTAATAAGGTGTTATGGCAAACAAAGTCAAATGCTTTTGACATATCAAAAAATACACTTGTTACATTTACCTTATCATCTATTGCATCGGTGATTCTTTTTAGTAAATCAAAACATGCCATCATGGTTGATTTATTTTGCTGAAAACCATACTGTTCTTTTTTTATAAAATTATGTTCATTAAAGTAATGACTAAGTCTACTGTGCATAGCTTTTTCAAAAATTTTGGAGAAAACTGACAAAATAGTTATTGGACGATAATTGTTCATATCTTTCTTATCGCCTTGCTTAAATAAAGGTTTGACCAGGGATAGTTTTAATGACTCTGGAAAAACACCTACTTCGAATGATAAATTTATCAAATATGAAAGTACAGGCGATAGTTCATCCTTGCAGTATTTAATGACTTTCGTATTTACACCATCATGTCCTTCACTTTTGGAATTTTTTAAATTAACTATTAATGCCTTTGTCTCCTCCAGAGTAATTGGACGTAAAAACATGCTTTTGCACGGACTATTTATGTTATACAGGTGCGTTGCTTTCGCTTGCTTAAATTTAACTGTTCTTGTCTGGCTTTCATAATAATCATTAAAAGCGTTAGCAATTATCTGTGGAGATTTTAGACATTCATTATTCTTGTTTATCATGTTTATATAGTGGTCATTTGATTTTAATCCTGCCTCCGATTTTATCATATTCCATGAACATTTTCCAATATTCTTACTGGTATTTATTCGTTTAAAATAATTTATTCTTTTAGATACATCAATACACTTTTTTAATAATTTGGCGTATCTTTTATATTTTTGTTTATTCTCTTCAGTCTTTTTCCTATAATAACCAATTTTGAGTTTCCTTTTCATTAAGCAACTAAGTCTTAAACCTTTTGTGATCCAGTTATTTTTATACTTCATGTCTAGTTTTTTTGTCTTAATCATTGGAAAGCATAGATTATAAAATAAGATAAAAAGTTCCATAAATTTATTGTATGCAGTATTGATGTCCTTATCCTCAAAAACTTCCTTAAAAGTAAGCTTTTTTATACATTCACGAAATATATTTATGTAATATAAATTATAATTTCTTTTATACTCCCAAATATCCTTTAACTTTTTTTTCTGTTTATGCACATCAATAGATAATATTTGCGCCGATTCATGATCAGATAAATATAACTTTTTAACACATGCCGTTGCATTCATTATATTACTAAACACATGATCTATACAATTGTTTCCACGCGTTGGTTCATTAATATGTTTATATATATTATAATTCGAAATGATGTCATTTAATTCAATTGTATTTTTATTATTTTCCAATGTATTAATGTTAATGTCTCCAACAATGATAATTCTTTTATTAAGATTATTTATTAATTTTGACAATAAGTTTTGTAGTTTAAAGAAGAATTTAGTTAGTTTCAGTAAATGTCAAATTATAAATTTCGCTCGCAAAATAAACCCATAAATTCATATATTCAAATGGGTTTAATGGTATTCCAACTGAAAGGGCCCAAACTGTGAGTGATCTTGGTATTCCATTAGAATATAAATAGAGTATAACTGAGCAATCACATTGATATTACAGCTGACAAATATCTTCATAACATGGGGTTAGTTATACACAAAGATTTTAAGAGTATTTGCTATGTTTAAAATTTGTATATGAAAGAACTTTATTATAATATGCTAGTTGAATCTGGAATCCACAATATGCCGTACGTTTTTATACGTGATAGAGCTATGCTGCAGGTATATTTCTGGTATAGTTGTAACATGTAAAAAAAAACATGAATGGGTCGGCTTGACCGGGGAAGGACCACGCTCTCACAGAATACCATCGTAAAATAGCAGCTTAATGCTGCTGTGTTTCGTATTGTGAGTGTAGAGAACCGGAGACCCTTTTTACTGGAAACGACGCATTCCATCTTAGTCCTCACGAGTGACAACGCATCTGCATTTTGATTCGTAATCGAGGATAAATGTAGACGTCTATGGGCCACAGCAACCACTTATCATCAGGTGGACTGTGTGCTCGTTTGTCACCCTTATCCTATAAAAAAAAATAAAAACTGCGGTGAGAACGTATACAGAAAAATAAAACGCACATTTAAATTATAAATTATGTAAATCTGCAAATAATGAAATGAAACCACATGTTAGATTTGGCATTTTTATTTGATAAATGATCGATTAGATTTTCCGAAGTTGTTTGAGGACCTCGCACTTAGCGTGCATACCCGCCGCACGTTATGTCTTGAACTACAGGTACATTAATTTCAGACATTCTGAAATTAATGTCTGATTAAATCTCTACCCATTTCTGAGAAAAGAAGCTCTCACCTAAGGATAGACAGATAAAAGGCAGTGATCTTATACTTTCCGCTTATTCCTTTTAAGGCTTTAACTAGCCTGAATGACCTTGACGAAACGATGATCGCAGAGATTTTAGCCGATGTCAACACCGTCTAGCAACTACGTTCTGTATTACTTATAAAAGTGCAAAGACTAATAGACTGCAGAGATGACAATTATATAAGTGACATACTGCCTGTTATGCTTGCGCATCACTGAGAATTATGTCCCGGTTACGCATCTTCAATTACATTGTGCTGTAGCTTTGTCCGGTAGGCGTCACGAGCTATCAAGTGTTCAAGTTTCAAGTACGTAAGAGTTTTTTATTATATATGTTAAATCGTATTTATTTGTATCGTATTAATAGATCTGGGTCAAAGCGTTCGCTGTAATTTTCCCGGGTTTGATCCCCGACAGCACGAATGAAATTTTTGCAAACACACATTGGGGAAGCACGGCGGGCATTTCCTTGCCCTAAAACCCTCTCATAAATAAAAAAAAAGTACTGTGCTCAGTAGAGGGACTTGTATAGTCTATTACTTTACTTTGTAGCAATATTTATATTCGTTTCAGATATAGAAGGGTACCTTATCCTGACAAAAATATCATGTGGAGGCGACGAAAACGTAAAACATCTTTGTACCTATCATCTAAAACGTTCGAAAGATTGTCAGTCATGTCATACGCCACATTTTCTATAGAGCATAGAACATTGCAGATAGGGTAAAATAAAAAATAATCCAAAATATTATGGGAACTATCTATTAATAATATATACATTTATAGGTATTTATAATAAAAATAATGAACAAGCTGCAAGGTTCAACTAATAATGTTTTTTGTAAACACAATCGTAAAATTCCTGTTTTAATTTTTACCAATGGTTAATTGATGAAACGTAGTCAAGATCACTTCATATAAAATATATTTAATTAAAATTGACACGTGACCTATTTGGCCTTCTACTTACAACTCGGCAGAAATTTGAAAAGAAGATTTTGTCTTTTCACGGAAGTATTGTTTACAACTGACGTGGTTTCGAAAAGCGTGATTAAGTGTCAGCGGTATATAATCAATTAAATACTGAACTTTTTTGAAATTTATTTTTTTGTTTATTTTTGTTATATCTTCTTAAAAACTGACGCCATCTCACTATTTTATTATTTGTTTCTTTTGTAACGCATAAGGATAAGTTAGACTGAGTAAGATTAACTTGGATAAGTTTATAATTTTTTTAACTTTATCACAAATTTTCCGCAATAAATTATTACCTTTTCTACAGTGATTCTCTCCTCTTAGTTTCGGCGTGACTGTAGGATGTTATAGTGAGTCACCGTCAGTTACTAAGCGGCCATAAATCATTATATGTATGTATAGACATACATATATACATTTTTTGATTTTAATATTTATGTTTTTTTGAATTTTGATTGATTTTTTGAAACCTGGTAAAATTATTTTTTCCATACCAATTGATGGGCCTGAATATAATGCCAGTTATGCTCTTTGGCTGAAGTTATTTTTTATTTTATGCTCAAGTGCAGACAAAACAATATTGACTGCGCATTTCTAAAACAAAATTTTACCTCTTCTCCATCTAATAATAGCTCCTGCACCTAACACGGCGGAATAGTTATTATTATCTATAAGATCATTTGCGGAAACAGTTTTTGTTAACAGTTATGAGTGTAACATTTTATCAGCTGCTTTGTTTATAGTGCCTTGAGCAAAACTTTGCCGGTTTCTGTACAGAAAATGATGCTGGCTTTGCAAATATGGATGGCCGCTACCATTGAATATAATACCCGCTATGTTACACTTATTTACATAGAAACTTTAATTATCATTTGCATAAAATTCTAAATAGCACTTTTTACACAAGAAAGTAAATTTTAGATCTTGTTTTTCACTAATTAAGTAAAAAGTAAAACAAACCAATATGGCCGTGATTTAAAATTTTTTGCAACTTTTTATAGAAAAGCTAGACCTTATCATAATATAAAAGTCAATCATTTAGCCATGTGATAAAACTTTTAAGTGTACCAGTCAAACATTAATGATGATATTCGGGTCATTATACTGGAAATAGTCTTTTAAATATTTTGTAGTACAATTGATAATCTTCAGTATGATTGACCGTGTATATGACTTTTATAAGTCTATGTTATTTTTGATGAAAATTATTATTGCAGATAAAAGCCCTTTCACATTTATTTTAGTTTCGAATTAAATTAATCAAAATGAAAATAATAACTTTGGCTCTTTATAACTGATCTTTAAATGTAAAACACTGACATGAAATTATATAATTATTGGCATTTTATTAATTCATTGAACTTTTCAAAGATTTTGTTGAAACTCTACTGGTAAAAAAGAAAACAAATATATATATATATATTATAGTTCTTGATGAAAATAATGTATGCGTGTTACATCGCATCCCATCAAGAATTTCTAATGTAATTCTTGGTGTAAAGCTAAGACGTGGTAATAACTTTAAACAATAGAATAACAAAATAATGAAAATATTTACATTTACATTTACATACAAAACATTTACAAAAATACTTGCTTTATAACCTAATAAATATTATTTGACCGTAATAAAATGAAACAAGGTAGTCTTCGGCATGAAATTAAAAATAAATTGTTTCGATTATTTTTGCAATATCTAACAGCCGGATCAGCGCGCGATTCTGATCCATCTAAAGATGCTAAATTTCAGCAAGCACTGTTAAATTCAATAGGAGTGACAGAAAAACGGTTCTTGATATAGAAAGGTAAATAAATTATTTAACTTATAAAGTAAAATCACTTTATTACAAATCAAAATATCCCAATAGCTTTATTAACATGAGACATAATTGTACGAGTGCTTACAATACTTAACATTATTTTACTGAAATCTCAGATTTTTTTTAAATAGAATAAGGGTGACAAACGAGCACACAGTCTACCTGATGGTCAGTGGTTGCTACGGCCCATACACATCTACATCTATTCTCGATTACGTATCAAAATGTAGATGCGTTGTCACCCGTGAGGACTAAGATGTAATGCCTCGTTTCCAGTAAAAAGCTTCTCCGGTTCTCTACACTCACCATACGAAACACAGCAGGGTTAAACTGCTATTTTACATGTTATTCCGTGAGAGCGTGGCCCTTCCCCGGTCAAGCCGACCCATTCGTGCTACAACTATACCTACTACTAATATAGCTGTAGCATGGCTCTACCACGTAAGAAAAAATTGACGTTGAAAATTGAGGTATTTTTAGAAGCAACTTTGCAATTATTTTCTATTGAGTTAATTTTTGTGGAATCGTGTTTTGCAAACCGCCACCTGAAATACGTACAATTTTTTTCCGATAACGACGTGAAATTACAAAACGATCCTTATGCATTTCAATGTGGCTCTATTCAGCCTCTTAATATGAACATACCTCGGGATTCAGAGATTTTAAAAGTTTTCATGCGTAGATAATAGAAGATATAATATTATATTATTACTGTCCCGTGTGAGGCAACCTTTATACTTATATACATATTCTCATCATATTTTTATGGTTAGTTAGAAAGATTATATCTAAATGCAACTTTCACAGGGTAAATTTGTTTTTAATATTTTTACCCAGCAACTACAATCCCATCGGTAAGTAGTTATGTAGTCTAAGATGGTGAATTGCACTGACTTAACAAAAACCTATTCACTCTTGCCTAATAGTACTACGTAAGTATTATTTGCAACCTATTTGTGTGTGTGTGTGTGTGTGTGTGTGTGTGTGTGTGTATGTGTGAAGAAAAGTGTATGAGAATACGTGAAGAGGAATAAAGGTTGAGTACTAATTCGCTTACCTGTACGAGGTTGCCATTCGAGGACCTTTCTTCCTATTTTTTATCTGTTTTCCAAGTTATATAGCTAGCCCATTGCCATTTCACTGTAATAATGCATTTGGCTATGTCAGTTACTCTGGTTCTAATGCAAATATCTTCATTTCTAACTTTATCCCGTAGAGAAAACCCTCTCCAATTTAATATTTTTAGATTCTTTAGATGATAGTTTGTCTAACATAAAAAAAAAACCATAAACCCAAGAATGTCTTTATATAGTTATTTATACTAAGGTAAGCACCATTCTTTTATTTATTTAAATTGTTTGATTTAATTTGATTCACAGTGTACCTATATGTAAGTATCTGTATCTTTATTTCCCTCCCCAATAATATTTTATAAAGTCATACTCATAAAAACGTCGTTTAATGGTAATACATAATTATAAAATTCAGTATCAATTAATTAATAAAAATATGGAACAATAAAATTACATAGGTATTAAAAACTATCGAAATCTAAGTAACGAGAGCATGTTCGTCGTTCCACATCTAAATTATATAAAAATGCATTTTTCAATTTCACTAATCAACGTCGCCGCCAATATTTCTTCTTCTTTGGGCACTTTAAAAATTCATTTATTTATAAAATAATATTTACAGTTACCAGTGTACAGATATTAACTAAATTAAGTATTTCTAGTCATAAAAATATTTATAATTGAGTATAAACTTTTAAAAAACTAATATATATTTGAACGAAGTCGCTCCAACACCGACGTGCGGTCCACCCTCGACGATGTCCGAAAACGGACTGTGACAGAGCTTACATGGCGACAGAGCATGCGCGCTCGCGTAAATATATTCAATTTCAGGGGAAAAAGATATATTCTCTTATAAAACGGGTAATAAAAATAAAACTCTTAATCAAAAATATCAATATTTTTAAGACTTTTTTTTATTGTAAGAACTATTTAAAAAGCTTGTGCCGGTTTGGAGAAATTTTGCAAAATATGACAAAGATAGGTACTCTTTGGGGATTTTTTTTCTCATAAGGGGTTGACAAAAATACAATTTTGTTAAATTAAAAACATTTACCAAATCTTCTTCTTTTACCCCCTATTTTTTCTTTGTGGATTAAATGAACAGTTATTGAGATTTTTGTACTTAAATATCCTAGATTTAGGCATTTCAACCACTGTTAAGGCCTTAAGGTATTGAATCTTACAAAGACAAAAGAATATAATTTAGTTATAAAGAAAGAAAGAAATGCATTTATTCCAGTTTAAACATGCAACACAAAATTATAAAGATGTAATAATAGGCAAAAATACGAAGTATTTACCAACATCATAAATTAAAGAAAATACATACATACATACATATAATCACGCCTCTTTCCCGTGGGGGTAGGCAGAGACCAGTTCTTTCCACTTGCTACGATCCTTGCTTACTTGTTTTGCTTCGTCCACTTTCATTATTCCCTTCATACATGCTCTACGGTTTAGGGTACTCTTGACCTGGCCTTTTTTCAAGACGTCCCTGATTTGGTCTAGAAATGTCCGCCTAGGTCTACCCCTTCCAACACTTTCATTCACACTCGCCTTATACACTTTTTTCGTCAATCGTTCTTCATTCATTCTCTCGACATGGCCAAACCATCTCAGCATACCTTTCTCAATTTTTGTCACTACATCTTCTTTCAGACCACAACGTTTCCTTATCTCACTATTTCTTAGCCTGTCTTAGTTTAACTCCTATCATACTTCTTAATGCTCTCATCTCAACTGCATTTATTCTGCTTTCATGTTTCTTCTGCCATACCCAAGTTTCACTTCCGTACATGAGTGTCGGAACCAACACCCCCTCATGCACAGCCAAACGAGCCTTGTTAGACACCTTCCGACTGCTCATAAAGGAGTGCAAAGCTCCATTCACCATGTTTCCTGCATTCACTCTTCTTTCGATATCACTCTCACACTTTCCATCTCTTGTAAACTTTGAACCCAGATACACAAACTCTTTCACCTGTTCAATTTGTTCATCTTCAATCACAATGTTGCAGTCTGTCACTGTCTCATCTTTTTCAAACACCATCACTTTCGTCTTCCTTACATTCATCTTCATTCCCTTTCTAACAAAAGCTCCACTCATAGCAGTTACCATCTCCTGCAACTCCTCGGCCGAAGACGCAAGTAATACTTGGTCATCAGCATAGAGAAAACATTTGACGAGTAACTCATTCATTCTCAACCCACTTTCATTCTCTTTTAAATCTGTCAAACAATTGTCCATGAACAGATTAAACAGCCACGGTGACGCTACACATCCCTGTCTAACACCTTTTTCGATATTAAACCATTCAGTGTATGCCCCGTTTATCCTTACACAAGCACTAGAATCCCTATAAAGAGATTGCATTGCTCGTATGAGGATACTGCTCACACCGTTCACGGACAGTGCTGACCACAATTCATTCCTCACCACTCTATCATAGGCCTTTTCTAGATCTACGAACGCGCAGTAGACTTTCTTGTTTTTAGCCAAATACTTTTCGGCTATGCACCGCAAGGAAAAGACCTGATCCGTACATCCCATTCCCTTTCTAAATCCCGCTTGTGCAGCCCATACTTTCTTGTCTGTTTCATTCACAATCCTTTCAATCAACACTTTCGCATACAATTTACCGACGACGCTGAGAAGGCTTATACCGCGGTAATTTATGCAGTCCTGCCGTGACCCTTTTCCCTTATACAATGGCATGATTACAGCTTTGCACCAGTCTTCCGGTACTTGCCCATTTCGCCAGTACAGATTATACATTAAAGAAAATATATTAAAGAAAATACACTTTAAAAACCCTGTGTTGCAGCATGAAACTGTGAAAAGGATCGATTACAGTAATAGCACTGGTTTTGAGTCCGACACATACTCCATCAAAAGACCTTTAATCAATTTCCGCCATAAACGTTAATTATCACAAGCTCATTCAACTGGATTTAGATAATACCCAAAGTGCCATTCGCAGTTGCACGGAATTTAACTCGACAATGATTTATTAGTAATTTACACAATTTTTGATCTGTTAATATGATTATATTAATTGAAAATCAATGTGATTAAAAATAAAAGATTTAATGACTATTTATCGCGATAGTAAAGGTAAATAAAAAAATAACGAAAATATAATAATAAACGTGTTCTGCATATTTACATATTATATTCCAAAAGTTCGATTTCTATATTGATGTCATGGGTCGTCAAATTAATTTAATATTGATGTCAATGGGAATCAGAATCGAACAAGGTCTTTCGAACAAAGGCGTATATGAATATAGGTATATACGGAATGTAGCTTTATTTTAACGGACTATGTAGTATGGTACTAAAAGTTCAAATCCATTTTAAAATAAGTCTTCATTTTTTTCTAATAAACATGCATATGCAATAAAAAAGATCAATAAAAACCCACATAACAAAAGCATATAACTTATGTGAAGCACCAACGCTCCAGGGAGTATACAGTCACTGAACATGTTTAAGACCGTCTTAGTCATTACGTTAGTAAGAAAAACCACAAATACTCGAAAAGAACACCGATTCCTACCAAAGATTATTCGCGAGGATATTGAAATAAGAAAACATCCAAATTTCAATAGAGACATTAGCTGTAACGCCCACCCATTTGCTTGGGTTTCTATAATTAATAAAATTAAATCCAAACACAAGCACTCCAAACAACTTAGCGCCTGCCCCTCGTTGCAACACGACGCTGTGGAATACGAGATTGAAATTGGGAATTCTTTCTCAAATTCGTCATCAATAACCAACTCCACATTTAAATATATCAGCAACAAAACCAATTGGGGAATATTCAAGGATGCACTTCACACGCTTATGACCAACACAGACATATTAGATCTCTCTAATATGTCTGTGTTGGTCATAAGCGTGTGTCTCTTGACAACGGATCGCTTAATACAGCTGGCTTGGAAAACTTGATTGATGACATCTGCGACGTAATTCATAAAGCGTGTGAAGAATCTATGCAGACAAAGTAAAGCCAATCCCTGACGAAGCATCGCCCGCTATGGTGGACGGAAAGATTGACGGACCTCAAAAAGGAGGTCATCCAGTTACACCACCGACTCAACTGAATGAGACGTCAATCTTCCTTTAGAGCAACTGGCAGAGGAGTTAAAAAGCAAAATATGCGGAAGAACTGAGGGTTGAGTCTTCAAAGAGTTTTAGGGAGTTTTGCGAACAACTAACAAAAGAAAACGTTTGGACTCTCACAAATAGACTCCTGAAGGACACTGCACCCAAGCGACCACCAGCCACCATGAAAATTGGTGACAACTACACCAACAGTGAAATGGAGACTACCCAAGCACTCTTGGATCACTTCTTACGATGATGATACACTGGATGATGACACGCACCAATACCAGTATCTTAGATCCAGAATCGGGAATGAGCCGGATGGAGTAGATGAACCCCCCTTCCCTGTTGAGGAGGTTTTAGAACATCTTAAGTGGATGAACCCCAAGAAGGCACCCAGCATTGATGGTCTTACATCTGACATTTGGCTACAGTTCACTATTAATTACCCAGAACTTATAACGGGAATCATGAACAGGTGCCTAGAGCTCCAACATTTCCCTCAACAGTGGAAGGGAGCGGTAGTCAAAATTATACCAAAGCCGAGCAAGACTGATTATAGCGAATTGGGCTCCTTCCGCCCAATAGGGCTCTTGGCGGTCTTTGGAAAGTTGCTCGAAAAATTGTACATCAAGCGGGTCACATATTGTGCAACTAAGGTGTGACTACTCCACAGGCGTCAGTTTGGCTTCAAAGTACAGACCAGCACGACTGCAGCGATAGACACGGCTATCAGTATCGTAAAAACAGCTAAGAAGAAAGGTAAACAGGTGCAGGGCGTTTCTTTGGACATCCGCTCCGCGTTTGACAACGCGTGGTGGCCCGCACTATTTGAGAGATTACGTGCAATACGATACCCTAAGAACATCTTTCATTTAATAGAGAGCTATATGACGAACCGCACAGTTACATTAGAATACGCAGGAGCGCGGGTCACTAAGCGCAACACTAAGGGCTGCATCCAAGGGTCGGCATGCGGACCCATTCTATGGAACGTGATTCTGGATGAGTTGCTTGAGGCTGAACTTCCAAGTGGATGTCATTTGCAAGCCTTTGCGGATGATATTTTACTTATCGTCTCCGCAAAGGATGTAAATACTTTACAAACAAACACCAACCGTGCTTTGAAAATCATCTTGGAATGGGGGCAAAGTGTCAAATTGACCTTCAGACCCACTAAGACGCAAGCGATTGCGTTCACGCGCAAGGCGGAGGAAGCCCATCTTATAATGGGGAGACACACTTTAGCATTTCAAAGGAGCATTATGTTTTTAGGTGTGATCATCGACCGGAAGCTCCTATTCGCTGATCATGTTAAGTACGTTGTCGGAAAGGCGATGAGAATTTTCAACAAACTATGCATTTACACCCGACCAACCTAGGGAGCCCATGCTGCTAACGTACAAACTATCTATCGACAGATTATTGAGCCTACAATTACATACGCGGCAGGCATCTGGCTTTAAGCTGCGAAAAAGCGATATGTAAGGAAGCTTTTGGAGTCGGCACAAAGGAGATTTGCGATAAAAGCAATCAGGGTCTTTAGAACTGTATCAACTGTGGCGGCAGTCGCTCTGGCTCAATTCGTGCCCTTGGACCTCAAAGTCTTTGAGGTACATGAAGTTGAGACAGTTCGACTACAGAGTGCCACCACCTTATTACCAAGGGTTATACAATATGAAAGGCCCACTCCTGTACATGAGTTATTACATCCTTCAAAGAGGATAAGCATTGATTGTGCAGACCTGAAATCAGGGGATCAAGAACAAGAGACATCCCTTATTCGAATTTATACAAATGGAAGCAAGCTTGAGGATGGCAGTGTAGGAGCGGCTTACGTCTGCTTTGAAGGCTCAAAAGAAATACATAAAAAAAGGCTGAAACTACATACAAGCTGCTCTGTATTTCAAGCGAAGCTCTTAGCGATCAAAGAGGCCTGCGAGTGGACTTTGGACTGGAGATTGAATCAAGGTGATGAAACATATCAAAGAGGCAAAAGGATACACACATGCCGAAAGGAGATTATTCAGATCTTGAGTGACTCCCCGGCTGCATTGAGCGCACTCCAAATGAGATCCAACACCCACCCCATTGTGGCAAAGACCCATTGTATAATATACACAGCTTCCTAAATGGACCTTAATATCATGTTCTCATGGGTTAAGGGACATGCAGGCAACGTAGGTAACGAAATCGCCGATGAGATTGACCGAAGCTGCTGCGACGCAACATAAAACCCCTGATTATGCAAAATTCCCGATGAGCTTTGTAAAAAGGACTATGAGAGCAAACACTTGGAGAACAGTGTTGGCAGTCAAGATATGAAAGCGCTGAACAAGGAACGCATACAAAAGAATTACTCCCAAAACTGACGGACATTTGTGCACTGTGGAAAGCAACCAAAGTATCATTTCAAATAACTCAGGTTTTAACGGGTCACGGGTACCACAAGGAATATCTGCATAGGTTCAAAATCGCCGCTGATCCCTTCTGCCCTTGTGACAATACCACTCCTCAAACAATTACTCATTTGTTGAGGGACTGCCCTAGATTTGAGTATAATAGAATAAGACATGAGATGCTCTGTAGCAATTTACGTATACCACCATACCATCAGACGAAACTTTTGGATAAACAAAGTACAACTGAATCCTTCGTTACATTTACCAAATCCATTACAGATAAGCTTAAAAGATTCAATAAATTGTAACTAATAGATATAGACAATATGTATAAATTTTCCACTTATTTCATATTTCAAGATAACATATATAATTATTACTCCTCCTTTCTAATTTTATCTTTGGTCTTAAGGATACAATAATATGTAGATTAAGCATTTAGGCTAGTTATTTTAAGTTCATTACAAATTGTATATATTCATAGCTATACACAACTTTATTATTATTATCTTTCACAAGCTAATCGCACTTGAACAATTTTATGATTCACACATTGTTTTCGACTATAAGATATTAATATTAATGATAGCTAACAAATCATAAGATAAAGACAAAATTATAAGCAATAGATATAAGAACAACCTGTTTTTTACTTATACTTTTATACTTATGGTTTGGTCATGCAGAAAGAATGAACGAGGAAAGAGTGACAAAGCAAATTTATGTTGCAGAAGTGAACGGCGGGGTCGGGAAGGGACGCCCTAGACGAAGGTTTATCGACCAAATCGGCGATACATTAAAAATGGGCCAGATTAGAAGTACCCTTAACCGACGAGCGTGTATGCGTAGATATATGGATGTAAAAGAGGCGAGAGAGGTGTGTCAGGATCGCGCCAAATGGAAGTCCGTAGTCTCTGCCTACCCCTCTGGGTGACAGGCGTGAGTGTTTATGTATGTATGTATGGCAATCCCTTTCATTTAACCTATGTTCATAATATTTATAATCTGCAATTAAGTTATAATGTTTAGAGTATACATGCGAACAATAGATCTTGCTTTGTTATTATTAATCTCATTTGGTGTAGAATAAATATGTAAGTGGTAATATGATGAAGATTGATACCTCATCAATGTATCAAATCGCATTGATGTAGCGTTATCTTGTCTTAGAGATTAACAATACATGCAATATAGTTTAAGCAATTTTATGTAAACCTCACTGTGTAAAACTGTCAATAAATTCCCAACAAGGACGGTATACTCCTTGGTGGAAAATCATAAAAAAAGACGGAGCCGAGCATTTCCGACCCCAACCGACACGAACATCGCGTCAGCGCGTACGCCGTTCCCTAAACATGCGAAAGAAAAACAAAATTGCAAGTCGCCACATGTAGTTGTTTTTATTTTGAATATGTCAGATGAAAAATCTTAAATTTTTACACAAAATTATAACGCCTTGGGTAAGTCACGTACATTTAATTTTATGCGTTCAGTCTAGAAGTAGGTTATACTAGGTAAGTTTATGCCAATCAATTTTTTCAAGAATTAATAAAACTCGATTAAAATTTTGATATTGATGTTTTTCAGCGTTTTATTATTGGCCAAAAATAAAGTTCGTTTTTATATTTATGTATAATTTTATTATTGAAATAAACTTTAATATATGTATATATATATATATATATATATATATAAAAATATATATATATATATATATATATATATATATATATATATATATATATTTGTAGACAGAAGCCCCAATCAGCTCTGGGATATACCTAATTGCATAGAAGTGTAAGATAGGTAACGTTATATCCCCGAAAGTGTACATCGCTGCATTGAAAAACATATTTAGCTTCTGGGCTGGAAACGGTACGGTATCAGTATCAATGGTGAGAGAATTACACAACTTCGATTCGTCAATGATAATATTGTCATTATAGCTAAATTGCTAAAGGACTCTGCCCTCATTGAGGGCAGATTCCTTTAGATCTCCTAATAGGTCCTAAACTCAATAAAATTTCCCAACGGATAGGTCTTAAAATGAACATGGACAAGACAAAGATTATGTGCAACGTCCATGTGGCACCTATGTCGATAGTTGTTGGGAACATTATGCTCGAAGTTAACGAATGTGTTAACATAGGACAAATTTTCTGACTAGGTAAGTCCAACTTAGACTAAGAGGTCAATTGACGGATCCAACTCTCTGGGCAGAGATTAAGACACATCTCATCACATATTCATCAAAACTTGTAAACAAGGGTGTACAACCAATGCGTTTTGCCAGTGATGACATGTGGATCTAAGATCTTCATCTCTGGCCGTATGAGGTAGCTCAAGGTCGCTTAAAACCATGAAGAGGTTTATGCTCAAAGTTCATCTGCGTGATAAAGTTTGAAATGAGGATATCCGCAGTATAACCAGAAGCTCGCCAACGAACCGAATTCAAAATGTATAATCCGCGTCGAGTTCGTTTTCCCTTTACCCCGTCTTGAATAAATTATGACAGTAGAAACTGCTGAAAATTATTGTGGAAAGTGTGTACAAGGTTAAATTATTTATTCTAAGACAAACATAAATAAGTGTTTAAGTAATGCTTAATAAGGTGTTACACAATTTAAACGTAGTAATTTTATTTAGTTTAAGTAAATTTAAACTTCAATATTATGTAAATAAAAGTATAAGTAATATATATATATATATATATATATATATATATATATATATACAATATACAAGAGCAAACTGTGCCGTGACAAGACAAACAAAATGATGTTTATTGCCACGAAGAAATTATATTATAATTAAAACTATTATGTACTTTGTTTAAAAAATTAAAAAGTTAAAAGTAAATTGTACAATATTTTATATTATATTAAACAAACTTGCCTGCAAATCTTCTGGTGGTATACGAGATTAACAATACCCCATTACGTGCCGTGGGTGTTGTAAGAGGTGATTATGGGATATGAATGTTAGCAAAATCTTATGGATTCTGATAGATCTCTAAAACTAGTAGGGCTCAACTATTGCTATCGGAAAAACTGATTATGAACATAAACATGTAGATTCAGAAAGCGATTGTCCCAGCAAATGTCATTATAACAATGCGAACAATTTTAGACCTATTATACTAACCCGAACTAAATCTTATCCGTCCGTCTCTTAAGGACAGACTTAGACTCAGACTGGGACGATGAAGCAGACTGCCAATGCTGTGCCAAAAAGAATTGTTCGCAAAGTTCCGGTTTTGTGGGCGAACTATACTACTATACGTGGTAGAGCCATGCTGCAGCTATATTAGCATTATAGTTGTGGCACGAATGGGTCGGCTCGACCGGGGAAGGACTACGCTCTCGCAGAATACCAGCGTAAAATAGCAGCTTAACGCTGCTGTGTTTCGTATGGTGAGTGTAGAGAACCGGAGACCCTTTTTACTGGCAAAGAGGCATTCCATCTTAGTCCTCACGGGCGACAACGCATCTGCATCTTGAGTCTTTATTGAGGATATATGTAGATGTCTATGGGTCACAGTAACCACTTACCATCAGGTGGACTGTGTGCTCGTTTGTCACCCTATCCTATAAAAAAAAACGTGATTGAGCCATACTACAGCTATCCTTGTAGCACGAATGGGTCGACTCGATCGAGGAAGTAATACGCTCTAAGTATAGAGGACCGGAGACCCTTTCTACTGGATACGTGGCATTCTATTTTAGTCTTCAGGGGTGACAACGCACCTGTGTTTCGATTCTTAATCGAGGATAAATGTAGATGTCTATGGAGTATTCACTTACCATCAGGTGAACTGTGCACTCGTTTTTCACCCTTATTCTATATAAAAAATTTCCATCATCGTCTGAATTCACTACTACATCCGCATTTTCAACCGGTCGCAACAGCATCCGCATTTTCAACCGACTTCAAAAAAAGGAGGAAGTTCGCAATTCGACTGTATTATGAATTTATGTTTCAGAACTTTTTTCTCGATTCTTTTCTTATTTGAAAGCTGGTGCTTCTCACGTGGTCTTTGTTGATCAAGACCTGATAAGTAGTTTGTGAGTTATCCTTAATAATGAGTATTTAATTGACTTCGACTGCATTGATGATGTTTTTATTTTATTTATATGGAAGTTGGTTGTACAAAAATTTTTATTTTACCACTATTGTTTCTTCGCATCTCATGAGGGAAGGGAAGGTTCATACGACTAAGGAAGGAGCGGTACGTCATAGCAATATTCTGGGATGTTAGTGCTGTTAACCTCTTGGCTTTTATAGTTTGATCTGACCCAGGGTATAAGGTTGCTAACTTTTGTCAGGACGCAAGCTACCTTACGTCATCGTTGTTCGAGTTCGATAGCATCTAATATTTTCGGTTATATGATGGACTGAACTCAATCTGGCATAGATTTCCTCATAGGGAGGATATATGCCATAGCTGCGTTTGGCTGGAGGGTTGGCAATCACAGTTTATTTTAGTTGTTATTAGGAAGATACTGTAGCCCGTGTCTTGGTTTGTTTCTCTTTATAATGTCTTACGTCACCCAGGAGACGATATGAGATAGCGGGTATTATATATTTTTATGTACATCACGATTAAATGGCAAATGAAATTATAGCAGATTCAAAATAGTTTATATTTAAGTAGGTAATACGGACAATCATACAAGTATACGATTCTCTGATGGTAGTTTTATTGTGTGAATTTTACAGTAGCCTCGCGTTTAACCCATTATTTAAGATCCAAGCAGCATGTTGTACTTTCCAATTTATTCTTATATTAACTTTATTGATAAGCACACTATACTGTTGTGTCATTACTTAACACAATTTAGTCATATTTTTCTTTAGTCGTTGGCTCTGCTAAAATTAACAAACATATTCATCATCATTAGCAGTCATTTAAGACCACAGCTGGACAAAGACAAACAAAACTAAAATGGATTTAACAGCTGGAAAGAATTTATTACTAACCATTTTCCTTGCAAAATAAACATAAAATATGTCATCAAAATATAGACCACGTACAGACTAACATATAGATATTATTACACAACTAAGTTCCATTTCCATGGCTTTAGTTGGAAAATTGCCAATCGTTTCATAAGGCACCCCCGAAAAACTTAATCTTTGTAGTTTTAAAAAGAAATCAAGTGTCAAAACTAATGGTACCTAAGTTCATAAGTAAGTCATCCTAAGTTGGTAAGTAAGCAACTGCTTCACCAGAGGAATCGTATTTGCGTTACCGGTCTTTTAAGAAAGAGTAGATAGGCTCTTTTCTTGAGGGTCCTTAAGTCGTATCGGTCCGGAAAAATTGCTGTTGTTAGTCGATTCCACAAGAAAGCCGTGCGAGGAAGAAAATTTCTTGTAAATCGCACTGTGGTGGACCGAAAATCATCCAGATGGTATGGATGTAATCGCGAAATTTGTCGCAATGCGCGATGGTGAAATTGAGCGCCTGGAATTAGTCCGAAAAAATACTCTGAGCACTCCCCGTGGTAGATGCGATAAAATACGCAAAGAGATGCAACATCTCTTCGCAGTGCCTGTGAGTCAAGCTGATCAGAAAGAGTTCGGCTGCCGACGCTTCGAACCGCTCTGCGCTGGGTGGCTCTGAGCTGGCACTGGGGAGCCCCGGCCCAGAGATGGGAATAGTATTCCATGTGAGGCCGAACCTGAAGACTACGAAAATTTGTTAGATTGCGTGATACATAGCACTAATGTGGACGGAAAATTATTTCATTTCATGTTACGTTGTGTAAGTCTGTACGCGGCATTAAAGGTTATCGCACATTTCTCAGCACCGTACGCGCATCACGCGCCGTGCGCGACACGTTTAGCGACGGACTCACGCCTCGAACGTACGCGCCGTACCCACCATACGCTAATATTTAATATTGCCAACAACTTTTGCAGTAGTTTCTAACCACTAGTGTGAAACTGTACAGTGAAATTGATTTAGCTTTGGAAGAAAATATAATAGCCTGCTTATTGGCAGAGGAAGAAGAAAATAAAAGTCGAAGAAAGAGGAGGTTCTGGATTAAGAATAATCATTAAAAAAGTCTGACGAATCATTGTTGCCAACACATTAAAAGTAAATATTCCTAAAATAAAAGTAAAAATATAGTTCGAAATGTGTAAGTGGCTTAATAGTAGAGTAATCATTTAGCCACTAACTGAAACTTAACAATACAGAAACCCTACAAAAAACACCAGCCACTAAAAGCAATATTTCTCCACTAGAAGGGGATCGAAACCACTAGTTTTAGTGGAAAATCCACTAAGTTGGCGTTATTAGGCAGCACTCGCCGAACGCGCTGCATTATATGACGTCACCAACATGCCTTTTCAATATTGGGACATCTATCCCGCATTTTATAAAATACGGCGCGTACGATGTGGGTGAAATGTGCGGGGTTTCATATGATTTCATACAATGAATTCTAAAATGTGGCACTTACAGTAAGAAATGTGTGGTCACCTTAGGTGATGGATTTAAAAATTCGAGAATTTCCTAGGGTGTAATTTCGTGGGACAACTCTTGTAATTTAGACATACATTTTTTACATAAACGTAAAGAAGTACTTACAATTTTTTATTCCAAAGGATTGTGTATGAATCATAACGAATATACAAACCAAAAGTCAGTGTAAAGTCTTCACACTGATTTTAAAAATGTTCCTTCAAAGAATATTAATTTACATGATTATTAGTTAAGATTTTTTTCTAAACGCAAACTACAGGTTTTCGATATGGGTTTATTCTTGACGGCACTCGCGTCTAATATGCGTCATATTTTTTATAGTATGAGCCTTGCAACATTAACGTAATTGTTATCAAGCACAGCTAGGTTATGAAGTATAAAAAAAAAGTAAGTCATCATCATTATCAATTATAGCCCAAAGTCAACACGCACTGGAATATAATTATAGTCGTATAGTAGATACACTTAGATTTGCATGCGAACGACTGTCCCCCTAAACCTTCTGGGAACTTGAATAGGGCCTATGCCCAGTGGGTTGTTTGAAATTAAGTACATATAATATAAATTTAAAAATTATTTAAAAATTACAAAAAAAACCATAGAAAAGAAACTATGAATCATGTTACGGTAAACACAGTTACTAAGGAGGAATTTGCACTTACTGACATTTTACTTTAACCACGGGGAGTGCTATATCACGGTTAATCCGAACAATTTCTCAAAGCTGCTAAATTCAGCCATTCTCCATTGCGACAGGCCACTAGCGAGCGTTTTACTGAGAATTTTCTGCCAAACACGACTAAATTGTTGCATTTACCGTCGCCAGCAATTTTTCCGGATCGACATGTCTTAAGGATCTTCAAGAAATGTGGTCGACTACTGCTGTTGCTAACGTTAATGAGCGACCGTGAACAATTAACATCAGGTGAGCCATATGCTCGTTTGCCTATGATTATACAATTAAACCTCACCAGCACGCGCTGCATCCAGCCTCAAAACATAGGGTATCTGCTCTGTTGTTGCAGCAATTTTATGACAACGATTTTTTTAAACTTTCCTCGTTGGTTTCTTTCTCTCCTTATCTCCTTGCCCCTCCCTCTCTCTCTCTTTTCTTTCTCTCTTTTCTCTCTCTCTTTCTCCCTCCCTCTTCCCTCCATTTTCATCGCCCTCTGAATAATAACATCGGAAAAATCACAAAAAACAAAATAAAGTGTGAAATGTATAAAATAAAATCACTACATAGATGATTAAAACTGATATTTATGCTCATGGTGAAATTTCCGCTAGGTGAAAACCGATAAATTCAGGATATTATATTTCTCAATGAAATATGTGTTAGGGTATAACACAACAGTAATTTGCCGTGATCCATGAACAGCTTATTGATTTTGCGGTTAATATTAATAACATATTATGTTATCTAATATAATGTAAATAATTGGTTCGCTCACAATACTAATTATCGATAGTACTATTATCCACGTATTTCAAATTAATGTAATTTTTTAAGGACAATGAAAGACCCTTGAGCGTATAAAACATAAAATATACTCATGTCTATTTGACAATTCGCTAATACTAGCTGGAACAACATATTAGATCGCCCAAAAATGCCTTTAGGCCTTTTCCTAAAACCATTACAAGTCATGTTATTCCTCTTTACTTCAGCTATTTCTACTCGTGAACATCGCTTTCGACGCATAATTGCCTACAACATACTTATGTTCAAGAAAAAAAATACAACTTTAGTTAATATTAAATTCATTTATTGAAAATAAAGCTATGATTCTATCCACAAATATTCCGATGCAGCTAATATTTGGAATTATTAAAATATTCAATATGTATTACTATATTTTTTCGGAAATTTACTATTATATATTATATTTTATCGGAAATAAGCGTTTTCAACCTAAAACACTTATCTCCATCTAGCGTTTTCTTCCTTTTTTATATAGATAACTGGTCTTGATTGCTAAGATTTGTCTGCCATGTTATGTAGTCTGTATTTTAAGCCCACTTCAAAAAAGGAGGGTGTCCTCTTTTCTATTGTACATATAATATTCCTTTTTACATGTATCTAACGGGTTATCTTCATCAATTTTGAATCGATTTTAATGATTATTTTTATTAATTAGGTTAATTACATTAATATGATGTATTTAGATACGTTCTGGATGAACATTCACACAACATTCTGGATGTTACCGTGAGCTTCTAATATTCTTTTGTCTACTTTAAAGGATCAAAATTTAACATTTAATTAATAGTAAAGGCCAAAAAATTTGGAGCATAAATAAAAAGTAAAAGCCAACTTCATATAACTTTAAAGAATATATTAAGTTCCTAATAATAGAAGCTTCCTAACTACAGAAGCTTATTGTGTTATTTGATGTCTAATTTTAAATTGAAATTTGTCGAATGTTGTCCAAATAGTTACATTTAAAACATCATCCTAAGGGGTGAAATATTTTCTTTATATTTATACTGACTGAGTACTAAGGGGCAAAAATAATCATAATAATCGGTTCAATTGACATAGATACAAAAAGGAACGAATTGAGAACGTTCTCCTTTTCTTAAATCGACGGTAAAATAATTTGTACGTAATAAATTCTGTCTGTCGGCGCTTTAATTAATAATAATAACGTTTATTTCCTCACCACAAACAAAGTTACGTTAAGAGTTATGAGTAACAGCTAAATGGTATTGAATAAAACTATTTTACGGATTTTATCGCGTTTAATTAACTTATTTATATTCCCGACGTTTCGGTTGCTTTCCAGCAACCGTGGTCACGGGGGACTGAGGTGATTGACGTCCCGATGTCAAAGTTAACCCGGAGTACCTTCAGCTTTTTAATTATTAATTTTGGTCCGATCTACGCAGAATGAACTAACTGTGTCTAGAAGTCTTGCAGTGGTATGCTTGGGTTTAGTTTTAATTTTATGAATTACAGGATCCCAAGCAGGTGGTAGTACCCAGTCTCCCTCTCTATTGAAATTAGGATGTTTTTTAATTTCAATAGCCTCACGTATCATCCTTGGCAGTAATCGATGTTCTTTCGCGAGGACTTGTGGTTTATCAAATCTAATGTAATGGTGGGGGCCGTCTAGGATATGATCACAAACTGCAGACTTCCCGGAACGTTGGTGCTTCACGTCAGCTATGTGTTCTTTTACGCGGGTTTTTATTGATCGTTTTGTTTGCCCTATATATAAGAGACCACACTCACAATCAAGCTTTTATACTCCTGCATCTTGTAGAGGAATATTGCACTTGACGGATGGTAAGAACTGACTAATCTTCTTCGGCGGCTTGAAGAATGTTCTAATAGAAGCTCGCTTCAAGATGTAGCCAATCTTGTCTGTGACACCTCTGACATATGGCAGTACAGCAGGCACACGCTCGACTGTGGCCGGCTTCACTCGGTCACTGTGACGTAGGTGCGGAACCCGAAGCTTGTTGTCGTGCAGAATGTTCTAAAAATGCATGCATTTTTAGAATATCTTAATTCCATAAACTCTAAAATTCAATTTACTATGGAGTTAGAGGCAAATAATTCTTTAGCTTTCTTAGATGTGACTGTACAGTACAGTATACCTGAATATTTCTTGAATACCTGTGTCAATCACAAGCAGTAACATTCTTCAAGACTACATAGAAAAATACAAATGTCAAAATTAAATTTAGATACTTACGCACAGTTTTAAACTTCTTTAGCGATCAGTGACAGTCTGATCTGATGTTGAGGACTGATTCTTCATTAAATTATTGAATAATAATAATCCAATTAAAATTTTATTTTCCGGAGCAATGGGCGAGAGGGACATAATAGCCTTTCCCATTTTCATAAATGAAATTAAATAGAAGTTTCGCGAAGCAATCAACAAGTGCAAATAAGTGAACTTAATTTACTTAAATCGTTACTGTATTATGCTGTTCGTGGAAATAAATAAAATTTTACAATAGCTTATACTAGTAATACTATTAAACATTACTAATGTTCCCTTTAACCACTTCTGGTAAGCTTAAAATGCTTATGTTAGAAGTGGTTCACGACAGAAGTCGAATGGTGGATTCGAACCCACGACCTTTCGAGTTCGCGATCCGCGCCCTGCCATTAGGCTACTGACGCTTATAGCGTATATACTTAGCTTTATTTTCTTATATACTTAGCTTATATATATATACTTAGCTTTATTTTCTTAGATATAATTACAAACATCTTCAGCAAATAACAATCCACTGGCCATGACTCTCCTCTTTCTTTTGTTGTAGGGAAGACTTGGCAAGTCAATTGACGATCGATACTTCCAGACGTCTCGTACCTTTGACGCTGCACCCCGTCGGGTCACCCCGTAAAGAGATTTTTATACTTCCAGCTATTAGAAGTCATAAGAACTATTTGGCATATTCCATTAACACTGCCATAGTCACCTTTTACGGCGACCTTTATTAGGTAGTAGGATTCCATTTTTGTGTAGGAGTCCGTCCGGGTAGGGCCGGCTCTCTTACCTATTAGTGCTGTCAAACAGCAGTGCGAGGACTGCTGTGTGCCAGTCTGAAGGATATAAAGAGCCGGAATAATTACAGGACGCTCGGCATTCCGTCTTAATTAATACGATCCGACGTTACTTTGCGGAAATTTATTAAATAACCATGATAGAAATTAAATAGCTAAGATAGTAAAACCATAATCCAAACACCATTACCACTACACTAGGAAAGACACCCCACTGTCGACACGTGTTACGCCTATAATCGAGGCATCATCAAGTGAAATAGACTGTGATGACTGACCGGTAAGTGTACTTAAATTTTAAATAAACTTAGCGGTCAGCTATCGCAGAGTCTACGAGCTTCATCTTGTTCTCAGAGGTGATAACGCCTATCAAACTTATGAGATCTCATATTCTCTGTTTGGTGATTCATTACCTTTTTAGAATCTGCTGGTAAACAGGCCTTTATATAATAATGGCGCATTCAATAACCAATTTTAAAAGATTTTACTCACCACGCTGAGCATTGGTGAGGGGAGTGATGACACTCGTACAACTACTATTTTCGATCAACAGAATTTGGGTTTTGGGCTATGGTTTTCAGCGTAGTGTTGTGAACAAAACAGGAATCTCTGATATATCGATAAATCAGATAAATTCCATTATCAAATTAGGACATCTATATAAGCTGGTGATGATGGTTCGATGGTCCCATGCTTTTAGGCCTTCTGTGATCTGGGCCATCGATAAAATTTGATATCTTTATAAATGATGGCAATGTTGGCAGAATAACAGCGTATTGCTTGACTATGAAGCGAAGTAAGGTTATTTTAAATTCAGTTTGAATGTGGTACAGTCATGCTGAAGCACGAATGGTACGGTTTAACCGGGTATGACCATGCTCTTACAGCATTCCAACGTAAAACAGCTAAATAATGCTGCTGTGTTTTGTATGGTGACTATAGAGAACCGGAGACATTTTTTCTGGTAACGAGACATTATATCTTAGTTCTTACGGGTGACAAAGCATCTGCACTTTGATACTTAATTGAGTATAGATGTTAATGTCTATGGATACATATCCACTTACCATGAGGTGGACTGTGTGTTGGACACTCTCATTTAATCAAAAAAATTCACTGACGATTTGGGCAATGTGTAACGTTTGTAATAAAAAAGTAAATTCTGGCATGTTCAAAATAAAAAGCCATTTCTTTAATTCAAATTTAAGATACGCAAAAGATGATTCACACATGGCGGCCCCATTTGTGTAGATGGTTTTACCATAACACGCCGGTGAACGGCAACAACGTCAAAGGTGTAAGACGTAATGCGGTACTGCGATCATCAATTCACCTGCCAAGTGTGACGATTAAGTAAAATTCTCCCTGAAACGGAAGAGGTCCATGCAGCAGTCCAGCAGCGGACTTTTACGGTTTGGTGATTAATATCGTCACCAGCTTATATAACGATGATCACGATGACGATGATGCTGATGATGATGCATGTCAGTAGGAACATTCTTAAAAAGTCCTATTTCAAGTAATTGATAAAAAAGACTAATAAAGATTAAATTTATGTTGCGAGTTTCCATTAATTATTTTCACGCGATCATTTATTAAAAGGTTGTAACCACGCGACCACGGTTAGCCCTAATGATAGTTAGATAGAACACCTATAATAAATTATTGTATTTTGTTAAACACCTCGCATCATTTTACTTTGAAACAGAAATTGAAAATAAAAGTTATTTCTATTTAAACGCTCCTATAACCCTTATTTATTTTAAGTATTTACCGACGTGTCTGAAATTAAAAACCAACAGAAGCTATATGAATTTAAAATAACGAACTGCATTTGATAAAGCGCTTCATGTTGTTTATTATCAATAAATATCTAAACAACATTTAATACATTTGTAATAATAAAAATAAAATGTTGCTGCTTAGAGAACCATTCCAAATGAATCATTACATTATTTAAAATATTCAATAAAAACGATTATTAATCATTATTTTTGATTTATAAACACTATTTACTATTTACAGTGCCCACGAAACATGTATTATTATGTCAGAAAGTAGCCATCATTATTTGTGATATGCATGCAGACTGAATTTTACACGAGAGGCTTCATTATGATTTCACTAGGTAACTCTAGTAATTCGTGGATTAACTATCTCGAATTTCGTACGTGTTCACCGATTTTATGGGTCTAAACAAGCATTAAGCATTAATTCAAAATTACGAGTATTAATTAACAAAGCATATATACTCTGTAATAAAACTACATTTTCCTCTTTGCATTATTTGAAAGTCTGAACAATTAATACGCCAGAATACATAGGTCTATTTAATAACGCTCTATTGAATCACTACAGACGATTTCCCTTCGGAGCAGTGTCTACGTCTAAGTGCTGAAGTGCTGAAGTATTTGTAGAGTATGGCTACCCATTTTGAAGAGCGCCTCCCGCCAATGCAATGGATTTCCGCAAAGTAACGCCTGATTCTATTCATTATGATTATTTATTTAAATAACATAACATATTATATTATGTTAATAACACATGTAGGTAACGTGATATTATTTTGATTCCGTATATATTTTACTAAAATATTTTTGTATCCTTAAGAAAAAAGGCGATTGAATTCAAATGGGTATTTGTATAAAAGTCTGAAGCTTAAATTATAAAAGCAAATCCAAACACTGCAAATATACGTCCTACATAATATTTCTTTGGGCTGTTAATACGACTTTGACTTCTTATGGTATTAAATATGGAGAGTGTTTTCTTTGTACTGTAGCCATGTTGTTATTGCTACTCTTTAATTTATATTTAGATTTTTTCTATCTTCCCATTTTGGATTTGATATGATTCAAATTTAGAACTTTGGTTCCAATTTTCTTTACCTAGGCCATTCTTCGTCGTTCGACCATCATTCGTCGATTAATGCCAACAGGAATTTGAATAAATAAATAGATTTATATATAGATTTAGATTATAGATATAACATAGATTTAGATTATCAAATCAGGAGCGTTTTGATTTGAATGAAAGTTACTTGCCAGCAGTAGCGGCACAAATAAATCCACTTCCCTATATCATCAGGAGGGTATCGTAAAACACGTCAAAGGGAATTGAAACAGGAGATGGGCAGCAGCATCTTACTGATAGAAACTGAAAAAATTACTCAAAAAATATTATGTGGTTGCCAACCCACCTACCTAGCTTGCCAACCACGGCAAATATCTCTGAAGCAATCTTTAAGGGAGACCTGTGTTTAGCAGTGGAATTTTCATGGGTTGTAATATATGAAAATATATAACAGTTACTTAATGAAAAGGAAATATCAAATATATTTTCAATGACAATCACAGATAGCCTTAAGTCTGTAAGATTACGTTCTTTCGAATTGAGAAATATTCCCATAAAAATTCGTGCAATGAAGGAGGGCCTAGAGAACCGAAATATTAAAATCAATGCTCATTGACGAAAAGTAAATTACATTGGAATGAGTGCAAAATATTTTCTGATCATATGGCAATTCAGCAAAAATCCTTGAATGATTTACGCGACAAACTCAACCACTGTAAACAAAAAGGGGTATCAGATGCTATAAATAAATATCTTGAATGTAATGCTCCTGCAATTTATGATTAATATACCAAAAGTGACAACAATGGCCAGCTCCAACACTGTCCTGGCTATGATCTCGCAAAGGTAAGATAGACTAGGTTAGATAACAATATAATCCGACATTGCTGCGATAGACATGTCGCAGAACAGTTGTCTCTGAGAAAGTTTTGATTGATCTCGTCTCCTGACTAATAAAAGTGTGTTTTAATTCCGATACGTATGTTTTAATTTAATTTTATTTGATTTGATTATTTTATATACTGATATTACTGCTTATTGAAATTGACTGGATTTATTATTTTAGAATAGTTATTTTGTTGACATTTATTTATGTATTGTATTGCTAAAATTGTGGAGATTGATTTTAAATTAATAATTCGAGTCCAGTCTGAAAATGTTCGGATATTTTAAGAGATATTGATAATAATCTTAAAATATTACATAAAAAATTGGTAAATCCAATTGGGCACGCCCTAAGCGCATTAAAAAAATTACGTATAACATGATTATATGGAATTTTTAAAAGTAGTTTAAATACATTTCGACAGCACCATCGGCTTCAACACCCTCGAAAACCATAAAAATGACACCCATGATGAAAAAATTAATATCTAATTCAGTCGCCATCTTCGATTTACATTTTGACAGCACTATCGGCTTCAACACCCTCGAAACCCATGAAAATGACACCCATTATGAAAAAATTGATACCTATTGCAGCCGCCACCTTGGATTTACATTTCGACAGCACTGTCGCCTTCAACATCTGCGAAAACCATGAGAACGACACCTATGATGAAAAAATTTATGCCTATTGCAGCCGCCATCTTGGATTTACATTTCGACAGCACTATCGGCTTCAACACCCTGCAAACAACCGTAACAATGTCCATTCACGACGGCGACTTACGCCGAACTGAGTGACGCAGTCTCTATTTAGTAATAATTTTTTCATATAAGGCTGCCGAATACATCGATAATTTCGCCATTTCGCAGCCGAAAAAAAATTATTATAACTAAACTAAACAAAATTAAACTGCCATTTACATTCAATGACTTCCTACATGATAAATGAAGGGTTTTAAAAATATATTGAGTTGAACAATTGATATTTTCAATAGTTATCGTGATAACTTGATAAATCCACACCATAAGCCACTAAAACCCCTTATTTATTTATTTAAAAATAGCAATTAATCGATTTAAAAAAAATTAATAATTTCAACAATCATTTATCTTTCTGACAATGTGCTTTTTATATCACTTATATGTACAATATGCTTGCTAGATACGATTTCATGCGACAAAACGTTGAAATCTTAATTTTTAGGCCCTACATAGAACAATACCGATGCGCTTAAGCGCTTACGGCATGCAATAGCTATAGAAAAAATTCTAAATTTAACTTTAAATACAACAACCTGGACTCAAGCTACTTTTCCTATAAAATATGGTGGTATTGGTGTGAGAAATCTTTCTAGCGTTGCAGTGACTGATCTATCTATAATATAAAAATGAATCGCTGAATGTGTTGCTAAGCACTATAGACTATTTCCCTTCTGAGCCGCGTCTACGTCCTGTTTTATAGTCATTACGACTTACAGCCTCCCGAACAAGGTGAATTTCGAAAAGACTTCAGTACCATAAACCACTTGCATACCCTTCGGCAAATTTTACTTCGTCTTGTTTATGTGGTCTATGAGAAAGCCTTCGATTCCTTCTAAATATGTATGGTTCTACAGCCCCTTCAGTGGTGACAAGCTGACTGTCAACATATTGTAGTGCTGGAAAATTTGTAGAGTATGGCTACCCATTTTGAAGAACACCTCCCGCCAATGCAATGGATTTCCGCAAAGTAACGCCTGATTCTATTCATTATGATTATTTATTTAAATAACATAACATTATATTATGTTAATAACACATGTAGGTAACGTGATATTATTTTGATTCCGCATATATTTGACTAAAATATTTTTGTATACTTAAGAAAAAAGGCGATTGAATTCAAATGGGTATTTGTATAAAAGTATGAAGCTTAAATTATAAAAGCAAATCCAAACACGTCGCAAATATACGTCCGACATAATATTTCTTTGGGCTGTTAATACGACTTTGACTTTTTATTGTGAGTATTTTCTTCATACTGTAGCCATGTTGTTATTGCTGCCCTTTAATATATATTTAGATTTTTTCTAAATTTATAATAATTATTGGGAATAAAAATTTCAAAATCAAATTTAGTATTTTTATTCCAATTTTCTTTATTTCGAATTAACTTTATTATTGGCCATTCTTCGTCGATTAATGTCAACAGGAATTTGAATTAAGATTAGATTATCGGAGCAGGCGCGTTTTGATTTGAATGATAGCTAGTTGCCATGCAGTAGCGGCACAAGAAAATCCACTTCCCTATATCATCCCGAGGGTATCGTAAGATACGCCAGAGAGAAATGAAACAGAAGATGGGCAGCAGCATCTTACTGATAGAAACTGAATAAATTACTCAAAAAATATGTGGTTGCCAACCCCTCCATTGCCAACAACGGCAAATATTTTTTTTTATAGGATAGGGTGACAAACGAGCACACAGTCCACCTGATGGTAAGTGGTATCTGTGGCTCATAGACTCTACATCTATCCTCGTTTGCAAATCAAAATGCAGATGCGTTGTCACCCGTGAGGACTAAGATGGAATGCCTCTTTTCCAGTAAAAAGGGTCTCCGGTTCTCTACACTCACCATACGAAATACAGCAGCATTAAGCTGCTATTTTACGCTGGTATTCTGTGAGAGCGTGGTCCTTCCCCGGTCGAGCCGACCCATTCGTGCTACAACTATACCCGAAATATAGCTGCAGCATGGCTCTACCACGTACAAAAATATCTCTGAGGGAATCTATAAGGGACACCTGTGTTGAGCAGTGGAATTTTGATGGGTTTTCCGAAATAAGATACTGGAGTCAAAGATTTTAGAAGTATTATTTTTGTTTATTAATTTTATTTTACAATTAAGAATTATACTTTTTACCGCTCTGTCAAAGCTATTTGCGAAGTTATCTGCCGTAGTTTTGGAGGTAAGTCCCTGCACATCAAACGCCTTGTGTATAGCCGTATCAATAGACAGCGTCATTCTCCCCAATATTTGATTTACAACATTACAATTTTTTTTAATATTCTTAAAATTATTATTTATTTGCTTAATATAATATGTATTCTTTTTGCTTTCGAGAACTTTGTGTACTTTATTGCGTATTTTATTATGTTCTAGTCTTAGTTTAGAGTTATTTAGATTATTTTTCCACTTACGATATAATTTGTCCTTTTTATCACAAAGACGAGTAATATTGTTAGCAATCCAAGGCAAATTAAACCGTTTAGGGATCTTTCTAATTAATTTATAGGTTTTAATATTAGTTGCGGAATTTTTTGCGGTCTGAAAAGAATTATATATTTAATTTAGAATCTCGCCTGGGGAATTCATATCTTTAGACTTTGACCAATCCACATTTTTAAGTTCTTTATAAAAGATCTCGTAATTAATCAGTCGTTTTGTGAACTGTGAACCTGTAAACGCCTGAGCATTATAGGTGCATCATCAACGCACGCAAAGATAATACCTCGATGATCGGCCAGTACAACATCGAGCACCGCTGAAAACGGATTTAAGGTGGGAATCGGGCAAAAATGTGGTCTAAGCAAGATTGAGTAATCAAATTTTGTTTAGTTTCAATTCCTGTGTATTCCGAAATTCCACACATCAATCCGTGCCTGCTGAGTGCTCCTCTATAAACATCCTTGTATGAGGTTGAAGTTTTTAGATCTATGTTAGTGTTACCGATTAAAGGGAAGTTCTGTTCCAATTCAAACTTAGAAATGTACTTGCTTATTTCACTTACAAACAGTTTTTTATTTGTAGACGGTGGTCTTATAAACTGCACACACAACTACAGTTAGTGATGAGCTTAGTTTTATTATGTTCGAAAGACTTTCAAACGTTTTAGTTGTGGTAAATTTTAGATGGTTTCGTACATAAATTATAATTCCGCCTCTCTTCTTATTTTCACATAGTTGTGCATGCAAATTATATCCCGGTAATCTAAACCGCAGCTTGTAGCAGCTTACAAAAATGTTAATATTGATGTACTAAATTCTAATAGGAAGACTAGATAAAATCGATAAACGCTATTTCACAAATGAGAAACTTACTGCAAAAATCATTATCATATTTCTACTAATTATTTCACATGTCAGTATTCGATTATTGCTTATCTGATCATAAAAAAATTTACTTAGAGCTAAAAAAGCAGTAGTTTTCACATAATTATAGTAGCTTAGTATTGAGTTGCAGCGCTGTGGGCCGCGGGTTCGGATGCCACAAGAAGCATGTATTTCTATAGGCTACAAATAATCTCTCTGAGTCTGGATATTTGTCCTTGTGCAATTTATGCTTGTAGACGGTCGTCACGAAACAGGAAAAATCCTAGTATAGTGTCACTGGTGGTTTTTAAAAGAAAAGAAAAAAAAATCCAGTATACTCACTATCAATGGCTATTCTATATTAATTTAAAAAAAACTCATGAAAGGGTTGGGATGGTTGCCAACACTAAATGCTTTATCCCTCTAAAAACAAATGGATAAAATAAATAATATAAGAGTTTAAAAAAAATTAAACCTAAATTTGATTAATATGTTGATCATGATATGTGATAAGCCTGATAATTATTTTATTTTATCCTAGTGATTCTGATCAGGATACCAGGATAAAGTTATTAAATTTTCAAATCAATCAGCTGTTTAAAAGTTGGGGACAATTACATTGAAAGATTCCGTAACATAGGTAAATAGATAGATAGATATATACACGTGAAGCTAATAAAAGCATATTAATATTACTGGTGTTAGAAGAAATGCCTTATGGAATAAATTAAAGACTAACCGAGCAGATAGTGACGGAATTTGTAGCGGGTATTATCGGGTAGAGTTTATTGATTGTTAATGTTATATTTTTTATTATATTATATTATAGTAAATAAAATCGTAACGGGGCTTTAAAAACGAGCCCAAAGTTACTTGCCAGTTTCTGATTAAAGAGGCTTCGTTTTTGCGAACAATAATAGATTTCGACGTCCATGAGAGTTTTGACTTTGACCTTGAGTTAAAAACCTGTTTTCTAAAAGCATAAGGTAAACGAAATAAATCTTTGATCTATAACAACGAATGTAAGAAATGTCGAAAATGTAAACTCTAAATAATGACTTTGCAAACAATAAAATAAAAGCAGGTTGTGTCCAACCAAACTTCTTGATTAATTTTTACTTATTACTAAACCAAATATTATGTCTATATAAATATCTAACTATTCTAATTTCTGTCAGACTAAACGAATATTCTTTCCCGCATTAATCTTACTAGTGTATACATAAATAGCTGCTATATAATCATTATCCAAGTTCTACAGATGAGCCATCATAATCATCATTATTCACCATTACAGCCCTTCATAAGTTCACTGCTGACCAAATGCCTCCCCCACATGATGACTAAAATAAAAGATTCAAACGAGCACACAGTCTATCTTATGGTAAGTGAATACTGTGGCCTAAGACATTTATCTTCAATTAAGAATCAAAAAAGTGCGTATAATCGATTAATTGCAGAGCACTCTACCATGGGGAGTGCTCTGAGGAATTGTTCGGATTAATCCCAGCCGCCAAATTTCATGAACGCACATCGCGGCAGAACTCCCGATACCATCCACACCATCTGGATGATTGGCGGTCCACCACTGTGCGATTTAGAAGATGTTTTCTTCCTCGCACGACTTCCTTGTGGAATCGATTACCATCAGCGATTTTTCCGGACCGATACGACTTAGGGACCTTCAAGAAAAGAGCCTACTCCTTTTTAAAAGGCCGGCAACGCATTTGCAATTCCCCTGGTGTTGCGGTTGTTCATGGGCGGCGGTAGTCACTTACCATCAGGTGAGCCGCATGCTCGTTTGCCCCCTCTCCTATAAAAAAAAAAAAACTTGCATTGAAAGCGAGTACGCAGTGTGCGTAAAACATTATGGATATTAGACAACAATCAACAAATAATGAGCTTTCTGCATGAATTTAACTGAGTATGTAGCGATATAGAACTGATTAATCTAGTGTGATAACATTATCTCGATCTGAATAAAACTCATAAAGTTACTGCGACTTTAGTGGAGCGGTTTCTACAAACTCACTTAATCTACTACACTAAAACACTTTAATCTTTTAATAATCGAAACATTTCATACAAAATTCATTTAGTAAGTAAGTAAGTATATATATATATATATAGGAGATGTACAATAGAGGATTCCAATTTTGATCTTGGAAATACATCAGGATAACGTTAATTGTTAAAAATAGTAAAAGTGTGAGAGCGGATGTTCACCTTGCTCTCTTGCTTACGCAGTTAATCATTATCAGTAGTAAGACAGCGTAAACGCACTATACATTAAGTATAGTGAAATTACAGTTCGACCACACCTTAACACGTCTCCGCCACAATCACATACCAGTGTTACGTGAGGTACGTAATTACGTGATAACACCAAAACTACGTTGCTAATATGCGTCTTTCGTACGTTCTACAACTAGTCATTGGAATCAATGATAACAAATCCCCATAAACTACATAAAAACTGTTTTGCTAATTTGTGAGCTACGACGCGTTGTAAGAGGTAATTTCATAATCATTATTGATTTTTTTTGTTAATATTTTTGTACAACATATTTATAACTTTTTTAATTTTCGTTTGTCTCACTCTCCGAGCTAATCTTGGCTGAACTGATTGTAATAAAACTTCACGAACAAAGAGAGAGTAATACCAGCAGTTATCTAGACTAAATTTTTTTCGAAAAATTTAGAGATTTTACTAAAATAGAAATATTGATAAGATAAATTAAATGGTTTTTAATGATTATATTAAGTCTAAATAACGCCAAATTAATAGATCCCACCCAGGCGAAACCACTAAGGGTCGCTAGTTATAAATGTTATTTTAAAATTAAAATACCTACTTGGGTATTTAATTATTTTCAAATATTTTCCCATTAATAGAAAATTTTCAATTAACCAAATAATATAACGATGTAACAATATACCGTTATTAGCGGGTTTTCGCGATTTGTACTGTGCATGTTGACGGTACGGACTCGATGAGCCGCCATTTCTAATCCCATTAGAAATGGCGGCTCATCGAGATTTATCCGTACGGACATATTTATCCGTACGGACTAAAGGGACGAATATTCCCAGTAGAGGGGACATTTATGTCTGGTTTCTGAACAGTTTACTGCTAAATGCCACGCTCATCAGATACTGTATTAAATTAATTAATTTTTATACTGCAAAGGTGCCCAGTGCGGACTACTGTATTGGTTGACTTGGCTCCTTTTAATAGAATAATCAAATATATTTAATGTAGTTAAAATACTTTGCTACTGACTCACGGGTTCAAAACAATGCCTTTCTAGAAATTTATGCATAACAATAGTTGATAGTTTTCGGATCTATATTGGTCGCCGCGGTCGAAATTGATAAGAAAAACATCAACACTACAATAAAATATATCATTATTAATCAATGATCAATTATGCGCCTGCAGTATCATATGTCTAGTCCAGCCCAAATTCGGCAGTAGATTATATTGCTCTGTAAGGAAAAACAAGTAGAAAAACGATGATAATACTATAATAATGTTCGTTGTATACTTTGCGTTGCATACATTAGAATTTACATACATAAATATAGAATAATTAATAGAATCAGGCCTTACTTTGCAGAAATCCATTGGCCGCGGCAGGAGCAGCTGTTTTTGGCTCGCCGCGCACTTAGCGGTCAGCCACCGCAAAGTCTACTACACCTGAACACGTGTCGTATTGTCGTCAGTGTTATATCTTTCCTAGTTTAGTGGTGTTGGGAGTAATGGTGCTGGGATTAGTGGTGACGGGGATAGTGAAAGCAACTGAAGGAGAGCGGGAGGTGCTCTTCAAACTAGATAAGACACATCATGCTATTTTATCTAGCAGATGTATGCAAAGTAATTTTTACCATCTTTAATAAATATAGAACTTAAGTTACAAAAAAAATGTATGTAAAAATGTTTTATATAGCCCATCTCTAAAATAAACAAATATTTCAGTATCCTCTTTTTACGAGATATACAAAGAGAAAGCCGCTTTTGTGTTCCTTTCAGCTTCGAAACACGACCAGCAATTAATAAACTTGTTTGCATTATACACAATCATACATAATATATTTCTGCTGAGCCGCTCTGGCAATCGTACATTTATTTAATTTATTTACTACTTATATTTATTATTAATACACAACACTTTTTTTTAATTAAAGCCACTTTATATCGTAGCTTATTCAAGTACCATAAGTACTTTATGATTTATATGTATATGTATGTTAAAACATATATAAACTCTCAAGCCTGTAACCCAGACGGGTAAGCAGAGGCTACGGGGTTCCATTTGACACACATCGCATACAATACATGGTCGTCGGCTAAGGGTACTGTCACCATACATTAACGCAAGGGTAACACAGAATTGTAAATTGCCATGTACCTTTTGACACATTCTGACTTCCTATAACAGATTAAAGAGCCCTATTCAATCCGTTTCTTGCAATCACTCTTCGTTCTATATATTTGTACGCTCTACTATTCCTTCAAACACACAGATTTTTATCCGATTTCAAAAGTACAAAAAAGAAGGATTATGTTATTCCTTTCTTTAATTTGAATTTTATTTTTATAACAGCTGCTTATTATACTTTTAGTAATAAAGGGGATAATGTAGAGCTCTTGAAATATATATATATATATATATATATACTTTAAACGGTAGGAATATAGGACTGTAAATTTTAAGCGCTTTGATGGTTTCCAGAAAAACTACTTTTTACACTTTCTTACCCTTAAAACTCTCATAAATCTGGGGAGACCTGTGCTTAGCAGTGGATCATATAAATATTGTATATTAGTTTACACTTACAATGAATAGCAGTAGTAGGCAGCAAGTGGAATGATAGCTAATCAATCACTTACATTTTAGAAAAAATAGTAAAAATTGAAAAAATTAGGCAACCTCCAAAATTAAATAGGAAAATATGGGTGCCATTAATTTCTTTATATATAATAAAAACTAATTAAGTCACGCGGCAGCTTTTGCTGTCGCACGGATGGGCCGGCTCGAACCGGGGTGGTACCACGACCTCACAGAAAACCAGCGTGAAGTAGAGGCTTACCTCTGCGTTTCGCTTGGTGAGTGCAGGTGACCGGAGGCCCTTTTTACTGAAAATGAGGCATTCCATCTTAGTCCTCACGGGTGACAACGCATCTACATTTTGATTTGTAATAGAGGATAGATGTAGATGTCTATGGGCCGCAGCAACCACTTACCATCAGGTGTACTGTGTGCTCGTTTGTCACCCGTATCCTATAAAAAAAAAACAGCTGGTCACAAATGTAATTTATTCTAATACCTTAATTACTTACATAATTGTGCATCAAATGAAACCACGCAGACCTACATAAGTCTATATCATTACAAGTTGTTATACATACATACAAACACAGACATCCTCATAAAAATCGTAGCGAATTAAAAGATCATCAGTAGAATAGAATAGAATAGAATAATTTTTTATTCAATATCGATTATTACATAATTCTTATTGAAAGTCATTTTTTATCTACCACTGGTTCGGAAAATACCTCTGTCTTGGGAAGAATCAGCTAGAAACCCAGCGGGACTTTTTTTTTTCAAACGTAGTTTCGTTTATAAAATTTTTAAATAATTTTTCATAGAACCAGCATGGTGGCGATCACCTTATTCCCAGTGGTTATTTTCATTCATGTATTCCTTGATATTATAATAACCCTTTTTGTACAGTTTTTCTTTTATAAAACTTTTAAACTTGTTTATTGACAAACTTTGAATATGTTCTGGGATTTTATTGTAAAAGCGTATACATTGCCCCATAAATGAATTTATGATTCTGTGGAGTCTAGTAACTGGTATGACAAGCTTAAAAAAGTGAATATGATGGTGGAAAAAATTTATTCCATGATTTCTCTCTCTCTCTCTCTCTCTCTTTATCTTTGATAAACATGCAATACTTAAAACAATTATTGACTGCCGTGGAACACCAATAAATATCTCGAAAATGATAATGAATGAGCGTAATATGGCTATGTATATCGAAAATCCTGATCAGACAAACATAGAACATATTACAAGGAACTCAAAAGTCTAGACTTTTGAGTTAGACTTTTGAGTTCCTTTTAATATTTTTTAACATTTTCTTGTAATATTTCTAAAATTTTTATACTTGATTTTGGTTTTTTTTAAAATTATATACGGCAGCTATGCAGGTCTAGACCAGTATCACTGCGACCTAAAAGATCGCTGCTATGTCTACAGTTCACTACTAAGCCTTGCGTCCTCAATGAATAAAAGGAGTAGCTTAGCTCTGTGAGGAATTTCTCTTCTTCTGGGCGAAGTACGTAGTTTCCCAGGTGAGTGCTGCGTTTATGCATTAAGGGTCCTCAACTTGTCAGAATGTGTAAGGCGTTTCCTCCTCTAGGGAGCAAAACCGGCACATCCTTGACTTGCTTAGTCCCAGCATGAACATGTGCTTTTTAAGAAAACAAGGTCCAGTCGGGGTTCTTACCAGAATGCCCAATTTATTTTTACCTAATCCCAGGGCTTCCAAAGCGAATTTACGATCGAAAGCCCGGATTAAGGTTTTAGAATGTTTTAAGCCTAGTGTAACACACCAGATATTAAGTGATTTATTGTGGTAAAGAGTTTCCAGGGTCAATTGGGCGAGGCTTTTTGAGATTCCACAAAATAGCTCAGGTCCAAATCTTTGAGCCCTCCCGTGCTAGCTAGTCGGCAGTTTCATTGCCTACAATACCCGTGTGACACGGAACCCATCTTAAAACGACCTTGTTGTTACCTCCCTGGGCCTTTAGACCGTTTATCGCAGTCTCCAACTAGCTTCGAGTTCACCAAGTTTGATCTCGGAGCTAGCAGTGCTGCTTGACTATCAGAGTTAATATAGATTATATAGTTAACGTAGTGTTTTTGCAGATTGACTTCCGCACACTGAAGTATGGCGAAAATTTCTGTCTGAAAGATAGAGGTGAATATACCCAAAATCATATTAAGTTTGAATTTGGGGCGTTCCCCATATATTCTAAAGCCTGCGTAGAGGCCCATTTTTGACTTATCGGTATATCATATAAAGCTACTGACCTCACAAATGACCTGTCCATTCAGCCAGTCTTCTCTGTAGGGTAATTCCACTGTATACTTTTTGCTAAAAGTTAATACTGGACGCATGATATCTGAGATCACGATTTTCCTTGATTGAGTCGAGCATGGATCTCAATCTATAGGAAAGCAAGCTCAAGCCGCCCTGAGCGTTAATCCTATACAAACTAACCTTTGCCTCCTTGTCTAAGTAAAGATCAAGGGGCGTTAGGCCTAGAAGTGCATTAAGAGCCGCTCCAGGCGATGATCGCATCGCTCGAGTTGCCATTAAGCAGGCAGCCCTCTGAGACCATTTAGTCTGTACGCAGTCGTCTTTTGGTTGGCCTTATTACACCAGACAGTGGAGGCGTAGGTAAGAATCAGCGTCACTATACTACTGTACCGCCATAGAATCATACTGGGACGCAAGCCTCAGTTATTCCCGACCATGCGACTGCAAGTACCTAAAGCTATTTTAGCCTTATGACATACATTGCTAAAGTGATAGTTCCACGTTAGTTTTTAGTCGATTGTTATGCCCAAGTACTTAACTTCAATGGAAAATGGTACTTCTTTACCATTAAGTTTTTGTGTGACTAATTATCCAACCGTCTCTTTTTGGTAAAGGCTATTATAATAGTTTTATCACCAAACTAGTAAACTGTTATCCCTGCACTGTGTTTATTTAAAGTAACAAAAAGAATAAAATAATTCTACATAATGGCTTCAGAAGTCTCTACTTCTGAAGCCTTATGTATTGGCACCGACTTCTGAAGCTATTGTACGACAATTATTTTGATTCTTTTAGTTCTTTGGAGTCGACTTTCACTTTTTATTAAGAGTCTATTTTTTCCTAAACTACTACCTAACAAGGTTATAGGTATCTAAAAATATTATTTATTTTTTAAAGAAATTTAAAAATATTTTTCGTTAAAAGTCAGCTCAAAATGACCAACCCGACGTAAGTTAAGATAATATATTGGATTAAGGCTTTCGCGTCAATAACAATCACTCGTTAAATATTTCATTTATAAATACTAGCTTTGGGCCGCTGTGTAACCTACTACTCACATCATACCCGTGGGAATTTCCTGAAATCCCATCTTAGGGCACGTCTCGGATATTCAAGGAATGTTTCCTCTAGATTTCAAATCTCTAGGCCCACCGGTTTAGGTTGTGCTATGTCTGTCAGTTAGTTTTTCGGTTACGGTAGAGATCGACTAATTAAAAACTGCACACGCCTCCTCTGTATTTTTAATTATAATTTGTCACATTTACCGTATAATCTTTTATAAATACTAAATCAGCGCGCCCTTTTTGTGTTTTAATAGATCTTATTATTTTTATTGTATTTGACAAGATAAAAGTGATAAAATCTACAAAAATACAATGGAGGCGCGTTCAGTTTTAAATTAGACAATCTCTACTATGTTATATGTTTTGATCGTATTGTATTTGTATTTTATATTTAATTGTTCGTGTAAAAAAAAAAATTAAATCGTCGATTCTCCAATAAAACACATTTTATACATTTTAGCATTACTTAGTACTCTACATAACATCATAGTTGTGCACATAACTACTTCTATAGTTGTGCCCACTAATGCGGTATGCATACAACTGACTAATGACATAACAACGGACATGCTAAAAACCAAAAGGCTCCGTCCAAGCCTATTAATTTGTCGTTTGTTAACGTTTATGCTGCTAATGTTAAACACATAACGGTCTTTAGTCAAACAGACGCTGGTAGAGATTGTCGCCAAGGAATTTTAAAATGATGCCAACAATTATTACTGACAGACTGATTGAATGAGCTGTGAATTCTCGGTGATTTCAATGTTCCATTTTTTAAATAGTCTGTACGTCTGTGCCTTTGGTGTTGGGCTGAGGTTTTTGGTGGAAGCTTGACCGGCGCGGCGTCGGATTGCTGCTCCTATATTCATGTTTAAATAATAGTTTGAAGCGGATTTTGACATCTAAATGTGGTGCGATTTTGTATATTAAATGTCTGCGCATCTACAACTTGTGCGTCTGCGAACTATTAGTGGAAACGATGAAACATGTGCTCTAACGGTGATGTGACTCTCTAGATACAGTGTCTGTCTGCTTAGGCGAGATAGTATCGCAAACTGTCTGCTGGCTCAAGTGAACGTCAAAATCTCAAATTTAAAATTAACTTCATGTATTAGTACTTGTTTAACATGTTCATCTTATGGTAGTTATGGTCTTGGACTATTCCGCGACGATAACTTCTGTATAATCAGAGTCTACCAATTGCGCAAAATTTATTAATACATCATTGATTCACCCGTCCTAACCTATATGTGGCGTATTAACGCTTATTGTGATCTTACAGAAATATACACATACACAATAGTTAAATGAAAAGAATATAAACATTTTACATCGAACATGAATAGCGCATTCACGCTAATATATAAACACTTTTTCATCGCGGCTTTCCCTCGCCCATTGTAATATGAAAAGCCGTCGAATCAATCATAACACATTTACACATATAATCAATAATTTATACGTTGCTCGAATATTCTGTAGATACTATTCAAATCCTTAGCTCAAGATTATTTTCAAACACATTTCAACAACAATATTTTCCAACTTCGTCATCGTTGTTATCTTCTGTTTTGTATATACTTAATTTTGTTTGGATACGTGTTAGTAAAATTGGTTTCGCATACTTTCCATTATTTAGATCTAGAGCTTCATCCGTCAGGCAACAGGAGGCATTTGGAGAAAAGTTTAAATATTCTCATTCTCCCTTAAACCCCTGATTGCATATACGCATCTACGCGTATAGCGCAAGGTGAAAAACTTCCTATCGTTTATGTTAAACAGCACTTTAGTATTTGTTTGGATCTTAACTTTATTAATTTTTTCTTACTATTGATCTTTACTCACCCAAATAAAAGTTAATTACTTTAGTTACTTTTATTTTACATTTCTATTAAAGAAATTACAGCCACATTTAAGAACCCTGCCAATAATATATAGTACCCGTAACGTAACAGTTTCCTAGTAGTAATGCCGTGCCGACATCACTTGGTTGTCACCAATGAGTACATAACCACAACGTGTTGTTAATTTAGACTTGTTTAGGTTTGTTGTTTCTTCTTGTTCTTGTTCAGGTATTAATATAATCAAAAGTACAAAATTCAAGTATTGATTATATCTTTATTAAAAGTAAATATTATTTTAGTGTATCTTATTTATAAATGCTGTAAAATGTGATATAATTTAAGACTATTTCGTAAATATAAAAAAAGCTTAATTAAAATGTAAACCTGTTTCAAGTGGATCCTTTATTTTCCTCGTACTCGCTTATTCTATAGGTACAAAAGCCCAATTTTCGCAAATAAACCAAAACACCTACTGCATAAGGTTAGTATTGAATGATGATATTAAGTTGGACAATAGTAAAAGTTTTAGGCTAATATTTCGTACACAAGCTTAATGTGAATCAATACTGATTAGGCTTTTAAAAACCTACTTCAAAACAAGAAAAAGAAAATTCGAAGTTAGATACCAAAATTAAAATGAACAAAACCATGAAAACTGGTTATTTATTAAAGCTTTACATCATGAGTGTTACATTGTAATCCTTGTCCCACTCGACCGGCTTAACTAGGCCACAGTAAACATAAATATCGAAAGCCGAAAGTAACTCAACTCCTGAGGGTCCGTGTCGATTGAGTTTGACAAAATTGGCAATTCCTACAATATTTTCTGCTGGTATCAAAATTATCCTGTACATTATATAGTACTAACAAATGTAAATCCAAACTTGCCCTTAGGTATTCGGTGTACTGCTTGTGCAATAAGAACGAAGGTAGACAAGGGTGCTTGTCGGAAATACGAGAACGATACGAAAAAATTTTTTAAAAAATTTTTAATTTAAAAAATAATAACAATAATAATTTCAAAAAAGTTCTCATGTTCGGTCTGAGTCCACCTGAGTATGCCGAACTAAACGCTCTGACATTACCATTATTTATGATGGGAACCTTGTGAAAGCCGAAACAGATAAGCAGTCAAAATATCTGGACCTGGCTCACGAGTTGACCGACATGTGGGGTGGTTTGCCGACCGAAATTATTTCTGTGGCCGTTTCTGCGAACGGGCTGATCCCAGTCTGCCTCTCAGGATATCTGAGGTGACTAGGACTCCGTGACAGACCGCTCCGGGCTCAGATGCAGAAGGCGTTACTCTTCGATACCGCACGGAACGTCCGCATGTTTATTTCCCTTTCTTCCTAACACTCGCCCGTTTGGTATCCCCTGCCGAGGGCTTCCATCAGGTTGGGTTTTTGGATAAGTGAATTATATTAATGTGCTTCGTAAATCAGTCATTATCATCATTGCCAGATAAAACACAGTCATATTTTTAATACTCTCTTATTTTTTAATCCTAGAGTGCATTACCTCGGGAAAGACTTATATCACAGCGTTTCAATTCGATTATTTTTACCTTTATGTCATTCCAGTATCTGTACATTCGCTCTTCTTAGCAATGTTAATAGCATTACTAGTATATTATTTTAAAAAAAGAGACAAAACGATACATGCACATACGAGTATTTATTTGATACGTGCCTTTGAATACGAAGTACTTTTAATATCTATAAAAAACACTCGATTTAAAGAAAGTAAGTATGACATGGATCTCTTACAGGACTTGATTTAATCTTGATTGACGATTGCACAGATATTTCAACACTATCTATAGGAAGTCATGAGAATTTTCAGCCACTATACGACGTCATACCCACGGGACGAAACAGATTTTCTTACACCGCCGTCACATAGCGTTATCTGTGTATATCGAACGTAAAAAAAGAACAGTATAGTCTAATCTACAATTTTGCGGAAGACAGTGCAGCCACTTTTTAATTTCATAAAATAAAATATAATTATATATTTTTTTTTATGAAATTTACCAAATAATATCAAATTGTGCTTTATATTATCTAATGACTCACCAAAATCCTCGGATACAAACGAGCTGGGTTTGTCTGCCAAGTCGAATTACTGCCCACACCATGATTATCCCGCCTTGTTATGAGTAGACCTCCTGAAGGTGCCATAGACGGCTAACTCTCCCGGAGTTCTCCAAACGCGTAACCTTCGTGAAGCCGGATGTTTGGTCGCTTACCAGTAGCTGGTGGTCTTCCTGGAGCCTTTGTAGTAGTAGCATCGCTGCTGTCTCTGCGTAGTAACACCATATATACCCGTGTGCTGTCAGCCACATCCCCTCAAATGACGACGTGACATGACTCTTAAAACTCACACGGCACGTTAAATTAAAAATGAAAAACAATCTAATACCTTTTCATTAATTAATGTCAGTTTTAATTTAATTATAATTTTAATTTTATTTGACGTAACAAATTACTAACAATTTTGCTGCCGTATTTTGTTTTTATTTTATTTTCATTTCAAAATAGAATAAAAGAGGTTTCAATATGTATATAAACTTTTTAAGTATAGAAAATTTTTTTAAACTATAAAGTCGTAGACAATATTGATTAAGGTATTTCTTAAACGTAGTGATTATATTCTCTTTGGTATTTCTAGATTATGTTGATATGTGTATATGTATACACAATATATACTAATTATGTATAGTTAATTAATATTAAAAAACAATTCCAAAACACCCCTCAAACTGTCCACTTTAATTTAATTTTTTTACATGTATTTCCATTTAAACATAACTTTCATAAAAATGCTGGTAATGATAAATGTCTTAATATTTTTCATATAATGGCAAACGAACACACAATCTACCTGGTGTGTGCCAAGTGGATGCTGTGACCCATAGACAACTAGATTTATCTTCGATTAAGAATCAAAATGCGCATGCGTTGTCACCTCTGAAGACTATTCGGGAATATTGGAATATTATTTACTAAAGGGTCTCCGTTTCTCTACACTCACCATACGAAACACAGCAGTATTAAGCTGCTATTTTACTCTGGTATTCATAATCACAGACCTTCATAGTTACACTGCTGAACACAGGCCTGAACTTAATTTTTTTTGACACATTCAGATTGAGACTAGCAGGAGTTGGCTCGGGGCAGAACTAAGTCGGCTTCGGCTTTAATTGTAGGAGTCCAAGATTCTTTATGGGTTACTGCACCATGTTAGTTAGTTAGGAATGTGAAAGCAGAATGGATCAAACAAAGTGCACGTGTTGCGGAAACAATTTTCGAGAAAAAATAAAATTAGATCAGCGAAAACGGGCGTAGGAACTGCAGATGTCAAAAAAATAAAATTTAAAATATTTATATGATATGTCAGACGTTTCATTTCCTTAAAAATCATTCCGAACCTTTTTCCTTTCCTCCGACTAGATATCGTGGTATGTAAAAAATTGTACCAACGCAACACCTAACAGAATTATTTCCTCGGCTAAAAATTACCTTATAGTGTTTTTGCCTGAAACTCTAGTGATGCTATTTACTGTTCGAAGTTTTCTACAAGTTCTCAACAGTTTCTGGTTCAAATTCCTTCCTCCTGATATAAAATCAACGGAGAACTTTTAAGCACTTCTTCTAAAAATAATAGACATTAAATTAGAATATAAATTAGATGTTTTCCATTTTTTTTATTTTAGCCTTAGCCGAGAGAAATTTTAAAATAAACCTTACTACAAAATCAATAAAACAATACAATTTTAGACAACAGAATATTTTTATTCGATAAAGATCCAACATAATGTTTTAAGTAAACAGTCTGATTGTGACAGAATATATTCTGTCGTTTCAGTGTATAGTTTTGGTAATAATCAGACTTTCAATAACCAAGCTGATGAGAAAGATGAGAATTATTTTTTACTGCAGTAGCTAATGGTCAAAATTGTTAGTTTAGTTTATGAAGCCAGACGTAAATAAAAGATATTGACTTTTTGTCGCGATTAATTATGTGTATCAATTGTGTGTACTACTCGTATATCTGCTTCAATACATTTATTTAATATAAACTATAATAATATTTTTATTGGACGGTAATGTGCTTGTTTAACATATAATTCTCATCAGATTTATTCAAATTCAAATATCAAATTTATTTATTTGTAAATATAGGTAATGAGACAGAATATATCTTCAAAAAATTATATTCACTGCATTCAACCCTTATGCATACAATTATTATCATCATCATCATAACAGCTTTTCACAAGTACACTGCTGAACATAGGCCTCCCCCAAGGAATGCCACAAAGCACGGTCCTGATCCACCTGCACCCATCGACTTCCTATGTGTCTTACCAGGTCGTCACTCCTTCTCTTGGGGGGTCACCCTACACTTCGCCTACCGGTACGAGGCTGACTCAAGAACCTTTCTTCCCCATCGGTTGTCGGATCTTCGAGCTACATGGCCGACCCACTGCCACTTCAGCTTACTAATCCATTGGGCTATGTCAGTTACTCTGGTTCTACTGCGGATATCCTCATTTCTAAGTTTATAACGCAGAGCAACCCCGAGAATAGCCCTCTCCATAGCTTGCTGAGCGACCTTAAGCTTCCTCATACGGCCAGCAGTGAACGACCACGTCTGAGATCCGTACGTCATCACTGGCAACACGCACTGGTTGTACAATTTCGTTTTAAGGTTTTGAGGTATGTCTAACGAGAAGATTTGTCGATGTTTCCCGAACGCTGCCCAGCCGAGTTGAATCCGTCGATTGACCACTCGGTCGAAGTTCGACTTACCTAGTCGGACTATTTGTCCCAGGTAAACATACTCGTCTACAACTTCGAGCTTAGTGCTCCCAACAACTACCGGCATAGGTGTGACATGGACGTTAAACATGGTTCTTGTTTTGTACACGTTCATCTTAAGACCTATCCGTTGGGAGACACTATTGAGGTCATCGAACATAATGCTTAGGTCCTCCAGCGATTCTGCCATAAGGATTATACTGTCAGCAAATAAAAGGTGAGTGATGTACTCGCCATTGATGTTAATACCGTATCCTTTCCAGTCCAGTAGCTTGAAAACGTCTTCCAATGCAGCGGTGAAGAGTTTCGGGGATATATTACCCTGTCGTACACCTCTCTGCAGTTCAGTATCAGGAAGATGCTGCTGCCCATCTCCTGCCTGTTTCTCACTGTCACCTTAAGAGGTGACAGTGGGTCACACAGGACGCACACAGGACAGTCAGTCTGGTACAAGCGTGCAAACATGTACACAGTTCGTAGCGTACTACTGATCGCAGTGATCGCAGCGATCCGCTCTTGTATTGCTGACCAAGGCGTACTGATCCACTAGCACGGCAGCCTTACCGGTGCTGGCTGGCGTTCTCCCTGCTGAGGTTATCCGTGCTTGTAGGATGAGTATAGCACATTTGACCGCGCCCAAAGAGGAGTTGAGCAGACGGAAGCGCGATATCTGGACTGAGGTGATCGGCGCCTGGCAGGATAGATGGAGCTACATCGATTTTTCCCGGACGTGGCGTTGAGACTCAGGTGCCTGCCCGTTTTCAGGACCGGGGTGTTAACTGGCGCCATTTTCACGGTACAATTCATGTTTTTTTTTTTTATAGAATAGGGGGCAAACGAGCTTGCGGCTCACCTGATGGTAAGTGACTACCGCCGCCCATGAACAACCGCAACACCAGGGGAATAGCAGATGCGTTGCCGGCCTTTTAGAAAGGTGTAAGCTCTTTTCTTGAAGGTTCCTAAGTCGTATCGGTTCGGAAAATTCGCTGGTGGTAATTGATTCCACAAAGAAGTTGTGCGAGGGAAAAAACTTCTTCTAAATCGCATAGTGGTGGACCGCCAATCATCCAGATGGTACAGATGGTAACGCGAGTTTTGTCGCGACGTGCGATGGTGAAATTGAGCGGCTGGAATTAGTCCGAACAATTCCTCAGAGCACTCCCCGTGATAGATGCGATAAAATACGCAAAGAGATGCAACATCTCTACGCAGTGCCAGTGTATCGAGCTGATCGGAAAGAACTCGGTCGTCGACGATTCGAATCGCTCTGCGCTGGATGCGGTCAAGTGGAAGGAGCTGGCACTGGGGTGCCCCGGCCCAGAGATGAGAACAGTATTCCATGTGGGGCCGAACTTGCGCTTTGTAAAGTTGCAAGCGATGTGCCGGCATGAAATACTGTCCCGCTCTGCTGAGCACGCCAAGCTTTTTAGAGGCCAATTTGGCCTTTCCTTCCAAGTGACCACGAAACTGCACGCTATTCGATATGTCGACGCCAAGGATTCCGATACTGGCTGAGGCAGCAAGGGGAGTGCCTTGAAACTGAGGAGATACGACAAAAGGGTTCTTTTTAGCGGTAAACGCGCAAACCTGTGTCTTCTGGGGATTGAACTGGACTAGATTTAGTCGGCCCCAATCCGAGACTTTGTTAAGCAAAGACTCGACTTCAGACACAAGTTTATCCCGGTACTCGGCGACGTTTTCCCGAGAAATATTGGCACGGCCGGTATATAAGGCATCCCCAGTGCTGTCGTCTGCATAGCAATGAATGCTACCAGTTAGCAACATATCATTGATATGCAGGAGAAACAGCGTTGGTGATAGCACGCAGCCTTGTGGAACACCAGCGTTGATAGGCTTGTAATCAGAGCATGCACCGTCTACTACGACCTTGATGCTCCGATCAGCAAGGAAACTGGTGATCCATTTGCACAATTTCTCGGGAAGCCCATAGGAAGGAAGCTTCGAAAGAAGCGCCTTGTGCCAGACCCGATCGAAGGCCTTCGCAATGTCCAAACTAACGGCCAATGCCTCCCCCTTGGACTCTACTGCCTCCGCCCATCTATGAGTTAAGTAAACTAGAAGATCACCCGCTGATCGACCCCGACGAAAACCGTACTGACGGTCACTGATCAGCTGGTGATCTTCAAGGTATCTCATGAGCTGGTAGTTTATAATGGATTCCATTATTTTGGAGAACAAGGAGGTGATAGCGATAGGCCTGTAGTTGGACGAGTCTGAGCGGTCGCCTTTTTTAGGGATCGGGTGGACCAAAGCTATCTTCCATGAATTCGGGACTACGCCTTGGGAGTAGGAGTACCGGAAAAGACGCGTTAAAACCGGTGCCAACTCCGGAGCACACGTCTTCAGCACAATGGGAGGGACTCCATCGGGCCCACTCGACTTGCTGACGTCCAGGGAGAAGAGTGCTTTGCGAACCGAGCGCTGTGTAAATCGCACATCCGGCATGGAGCACTCACATCGCAGGATGGTCGGCGGTGTGTTCCCCCCGTCATCTAGAGTCGAGTTAGACGCAAAAAGAGAGCACAACAGATCGGCTTTCTCTTTTGCGGCATGGGCCAGTGAGTCGTCCTCTCTGTGCAGAGATGGAAGGGATGGCTGACAGAAGTTCCCTTGGACAGCCTTGGCGAGAGACCAGAATGCACGGGTTCCCGAAGGAAGGCGAACTAGCTTCTCGCCAATTCTGCCGATGTGCTCAGACCTTGCCTTGGCAATGACGCTTTTGAAGGACCTGGAGGCGGAATTATACTTCTTTTTAAGTGCGCTGGTGTTTAAATCCCGAGACGTTGATGCATCAGCCCAGGCCCGGTAGCACTCCTGCTTATAGCGTGATGCTATTTTACAGGAGCGACCAAACCATGGCTGGGATCTGCCTCCGATGGGCACCACAGAGGATGGAATAAAAAGTTCCATACCCTGAAGTACCACATCAGCAACAGAATCGGCAACAACGCTGGGATCTTCCGGCGAGAAGCAAACCCGCCCCCAAGGGTAGGATGCAAAAAAAGACCGCATCCCGTCCCAATCAGCTGATCTATAGTGCCAAACACGGCGGCAAGCTGCAGATCGCAACTGCGATTGGAGCGTGAGTGGCACCGTACTCCGGATCAGACAATGGTCCGAAGAGCCCAGAGTGGAGACCTGATATCCGTCCGGATGAGAGGTCAGCAGAAGGTCCAACAGGGAAGGTACATGGTCTTCCACATCTGGGATCCGCGTAGGCGAAGTAACCAGTTGTGTTAGACCATATGCCAAAGCAAAGTCGTACACAGATCTACCCGCATGATCGGTTAAACGAGAACCAAGCCATTCAGCGTGGTGGGCGTTGAAATCACCGAGTATCACGATCTCTGCGGATGGGACCTGTTGTAGCACGGAGTCTGCAGCCATTTGGACGTGGTTGATGAGTCGGTCTGTGTCGGCATTACCGCTATGGGACCTATAGAGGCACCCGTAGACGCGGGGATGATCGTCGCTGTCTACGCGCAGCCATAGAATGGACAGGTCCGTACCTTCAAGGCTGCCGAGGCGTCGAAAACAGATGTCCTCTCTGACGTATACACAAACTCCAGCCCGGGGCACAAAGGAGTGTTCCAATTTGTATCCCGGGTAGGAGAGATATGAAGTATCAGCCGGAGAGGACACCTGAGTCTCGGTTAAAAAGAGCAAGGCCGGCTTCGCCGTCTCTAGATGGTAATGGACAGCGTTAAGGTTGGAATGAAGTCCCCTGATGTTGCAAAAATTCACGGATAGCGTGACAGGGGTCGCCTTGGTTGTATTGCTCCGCTTGCCCCGATCAGCATTAGTCACGAGCGGAATTTTGCCCCCCCCCCCAGAATACGCGGGGCAGCCTGAGCACCCACGCTCAGGAGTGAAGTAGTTTGGTCGTGGATGCTCAGTGAGGGATTCTCCAGGGGTGCTGGTACCCTCATGGGGTAGTCTTGTATTTAATTCCAATACCATGTTGATGGGGGGGGGGGGGGGAATTGGGCCTCCGGCCACCTGCACTCACCAAGCGCAACGCAGAGGTAAACCTCTACTTCACGCTGGTATTCTGTGAGGTCGTGGTACCACCCCGGTTCGAGCTGGCCCATCCGTGCGACAGCAAAAGCTACCGCTTAGCTCTACCACTGTTGAAAGCATGGGTAATCTGGAAGTCCAACAGCCGGCTGACTGGCTCTACGCGCAGTTCACGGAGATCGTCGTTCGATCTGCGGAGGACGTGCTGGGGGGTGTGCGGCCGGGTCGGGACGGCGGCTATGAATGGTGGACGCCTGAACTAGATAGGATAAGAAAGAAAGTGTGTAATGCGAGAAGAGAGTGGCATAAGACCAGAAAAATAGAGGCAGGTCTGACGAATTAGCTGTGGAAAGATTCCATAATGTGACATACCGACAGATGATGAGGGACACGCAGATGGCCTATTTTTGAAAAATAGTCAATACTGGTAGCACCGAACCTTGGGAGCGTGCTTACCAAGTGGCGAGTGGGAGGTACCGTCCTCCAAGCAACATTATAAACGTGGTTAAATATGCGGAGGGGCACTTAGGGAGTGTGAGAAAGGCTATGCGGAGTTTGCTCGGGGCGCTGTGTCCGAACGACGATCTGTCATAGGACACAGAATACCATGGGCGTGTACGCCTCATCGCCGCTCGCACGCCATCTGGGCCGGTTGCCGCTCCCCCTACCATTGAGTGTCTGGAGGGCATAGTTATGGCTTTGCCCAACACTGCTCCGGGATTGGACGGAATTAGCGCAAAAGTTGTTAAGAATGTGTGGAAAGCTGCACCCAGGGAATTCCGGTGGGTGTATGCCAAATGCATGGAAGAGGGGGCTTTCCCCAAAGTATGGAAGAATGGACGGCTGATAGTTATTCCGAAAGGTAATGACAGGCTACTGACGGATCCCAAGGCGTACCGCCCGATAACGCTCCTCCCCATGTTTGGGAAACTGCTGGAGCGCATTTTGTTACGATATGCTCCGAGCTTGGTGAGCGGTATATCGGATTACCAGCACGGAATTCCTTCAGGTTGGTCCACAGTAACGGCACTGCAAGACGTGTTTAGTACTGCGCGCGAGTCGTAGCGCAAGTATGTATAGGCCGTCTTTTTAGACATATCGGGAGCATTTGATAATGCCTGGTGGCCGATGATGCTGCTGAAGACCAAGTAAGGTTGGATTCCACCTAATATCTTCCGTATATTGGTGAATTATTTCACCAACAGACGAGTGGGCATATTCGCAGGTGAGTGTGTTGAGTGGAAACGCTTGACCATGGGCTGCCCGCAGGGATCGGTCCTTGGACCAACCTTGAGAAATTTACTGCTGGACGATTTGTTGAGGCTGCCATTCCCTCTTGGTACGAAAATGCTGGCGTACGCAGATGATGTTACACTCTTGATAGAGGCGAATTCTAGAGCAGAAATCTACACTGGAACTGTCTATCGTTGTGGGGGGAGAGGAACCGGTTATTCTTCTCCTCTGCGAAGTCATGTACTATGACCATTAAAGGTAAGTTCCAGCGACCACCTGTTATCAGAATGGGGATGGAGTTGATAAAAAGCGTAATATCGACTAAGGTATTGGGTGTCACGTTAGGCATGAGTCTATTTTTCATCATCCCAAGGAAATGGGAGAAAGGGCTGGGAAATGCTTTGGGAAGATGTTGCAGGTGTTGGCGTCTTCTTGGGGCGTTCGTTACATTGCCCTTCGTTTTCTGTATAAGGGAACATATGTTCCAGTAGTGACTTATGCTGCGTCCGTTTGGGTTGACCGGGTGAGGAATAATACAGTGCGCACGGCACTGCTTAGAACGCAAAGATCCTCACTAGAGTTGCTGACAAAGGGCTACACGACGACAAGTACTGCGGCGATTCCGGTGTTAGCCGGCGTCCTTCCGGCTTACCTGGAGGTCATACGTGCTGGTAGGACTTAGCGGGTGCGTAGGAATGCAGATAATGGAGAGTTGAGCAGGCGCAAGCGCGAAATTTGGGCTGAAGTTGTAAATGCATGGCAGGAACGGTGGACGAGTGAGACGAATGGCAGAGAATTATTCCGCTTTTTCCCGGACGTGGCGGTGCGACTCAATACAAATTGGGTCGTGCCGGACTACCAAGTTTCACAGATGCTCAGTGGGCACGGTTGTTTCAGAAAGAGATTGTATGATATGTACTTGGCTGAATTAGGTATGTGCGAGTGCCGTGAGGCCTACAAGGACAGGCACCATGTCCTGTGGGAGTGTGAGTTGTATGATGACTTGCGATGTAAGATGATAGATGGAATTGTACGCGAAAGGGAAGGTCCGGTGTACTACCTGGAACTCGTGGACGGTGGGGTGAACTTTGGCCGGCTGCGCGAGTTTGCGCATGGATGACACGCAAAAAGGACGGCTATGGAATCAACGAAAGTGCAAGTAACCGAAGACCAGCCCGGAAAGGGAGAGTGACTATTCGCGACAAGGATAAGATTAAATAACTTGTAGAGAGTCAAGAAAGTGCACGCGGGAAAGAGCCCTGAGCAAGTACCGCATACATCTCTCGAGATTCGGCCCGTATAACCATGAGGTTGGTGGGGCCATGGGAAGGTGGAGGGTTGTCGCCTCTTACGACCCCACGGGAAGATATGGGGTAGTGGATATTCTTAACCGCCACTACACGGCAAATATTATAGTCACAATTACATCTATTCCATTTCCACAATTAAATTATTTCATATTATTTATATTTTAATTATATAAGAATGTTCAACAATGATGTAGATATTAATTAGAAAAGGACATTTACTATAATATATACTTAGTCTTATCGAATGTCAAAAAATTATATTTTATGCAATGTCATTATAACATACCTACTGATGCGCCGCTTAAACATTTCTCAAATAGAAATGTTTTAAATTATTTTTTGAATGTATGATTATTTTCCATGTCATGAAACATAGAGGGATTTTTATTGTAGATTTTAGATAATATACCGAAAACGCTTTTTCTAAATATATACTTATGTGATGTGAATCTTAGGTAAACACTGGACCACACAACATATTCGTTAAATTAAAAATTATTAATGCCACTTCAAAGGAAATTTGATAATTTTTAATTCATGTATTGTTGATGACTTATTCCGAAATTGTACACGACTTTGGAAAATAGGATGTTATGGACATGCGATATCAGTGACCGCAGCCGAAGCGGTTTTCACAGCTTAATATATTATACTTTGTACATTCAACAAACTGAAAATTGATTTTGAGAGGAATTGAAGTTTAAATACAGTTTAATAAATCTTTATTTATATTCGGAAGCAATTAAAATCTTTTATTGGGACACATATTTTGACAACAAAGTGAGAAAAGTCCACCTGTTAGAAAGGGGATGCTATAAACCCATGAACACCTATCCTAAACTAAAAATAAAAATGCTTGTGAATACGATTAGCTAAATTAGCACATTCACGCAAATTATATTTAGCATTTCCCATGTGAATGTGGAGGAGTGTGCACAAACGCAGCTACGACGCGCTAAAGTACGATGAATGATATTCACATTTTACAGAATTTCGCTACTGTTAATGAAAATTCGCAAGGTTAAAATTAATGTGAATTTTAAATAATCCAATAACGTAACTTACCATACAAAGTAAAGCAACATGTTTTTGTTAGAAATATCTCCTCCCTACTATAATTTAACTATATAGGACAAACAAACTACTGCCATAGCTTGTGTTAGTGAATACGATTAATGGGAAAAAACCTATTCAGGGTCTCCATTGCATTGCATTATGATCTGGAAATTTTGATCTCAATAGCCGGAGCTGTGTACGACCGAGGACTAAATTATATAATGAAGAATTGAAAACTATTGTCGAAGCGTAAACATTTCAAACTACGTTACAGTTAAAGCTATCACTTAATTTTTTTTTTAATTTTTATCGAATTGGGAAATTAAAAATCTCCGAAAGTAGGGTACTGTATGAACTTACTGTTTGCTTTTTTATTTTATTGACTAGAATAGAATAGAATATTTTTTGTGCAATATTTTTAATTTAATACTGGTTTGGAAAAAAACCTCTGTCCTGGGAAGAACCAGCAAGAAACCAAGCGGGACTCTTTTCTAAAGTAAATCATACAATATGAAAAGTTGTATAAACTATTTACAAAATGTATTTTAGAAACAGCTGGGAAGCGCCCACCTCATTCTCAGAGGTTATTATCAACCGTGTATTTATTTATATTATAATAACTCTTTTTATACAGTTTTTTTTTCTTTTTAGAAGTAAGTTATGTAAGTAAGACTATATACTTGTTTGTCACCCTTATTGGAATGTGTAGGGACATATATTTTATTAAGGGTGACAAACACAATTCTAACGACAAATGAGCACACAGTCCACCTGATGGTAGGTAGATGATGTGGCTCATAGACACCTACATCTATTCTCGATTATGTGAAACTAAAAATGAAAAAATATTTATTTCTTTAAAAAGATCATACATAATATATGAGTTAAGTATTAAATGGTAATTTTATTGGAAAGGCCCTAATAGCAATGTGATAAAGTAAAAGGAAGGAAAGAATAGAGCACTCATAGAGCTGAGCTTGCAAGCTATAAATTACATGAAGTAGGTACATTAACTGTGACCGGACGAGGGACGTCCTTAGGGGTCATCTTTCTTTCCGAGAAAATAATCACTTTTTACTTCAAAGCTGTTTTCACGACCCATCTGTTGGCACGTTTTGTTTCTAAATTTAATTTACTCTGATAAAATTCCCCTAGCATTAATAAATTTTTACTCCAGTATAACATTTTTCAACAAAATATATAGCTAAATATTTGACAACACGGTGGCACTCTCTCGTCATTACACTACGTAACGTTCTTAAAAAACATAAACACTTACGCCAGTCACCCCTCTGGGTGACTGGCGTAAGTGGTAGGCAGAGACTATGGACTTTCATTTGGCACGATCCTGACACACCTCTTTCGCTTCCTCCACATCCATATTCCTACGCATACATGCTCATCGGTTAAAGGTACTATTGATTTGACCCATTTTCAATATATCGCCAATTTGGTCAATATACTTTCGCCTAGGGCGTCCGTTCCCGACTCTGCCGTTCAATTCTGCAACATAAATTTGTTTTGTCACTCTTTTCTCATTCATTCTTTCTACATGACCAAACCACCGAAGCATTCCTTTCTTAATCCTGGTCACAACATCATCTTGTAAAACACACCCTTCTCTTATCACACAATTTCTCACTCTGTCATTCAGATTCATCCCTAACATACTCCTTAATGACCGCATTTCTACAGCATTTATTCTACTCTCGTGCTTGTTCTGCCACACCCAACTTTCACTACCATACATTAAATTAGGGACTAACACAGCATTGTGAAATGCCGTACGTGCCTTTTTGGACAAATTCTGACTTCACACAATAGGGTGTAGAGCCCCGTTCACTCTATTTCCTGCATTCACTCGTCGTTCTATATCCTTATCATGTCTACCATCCCTGCTAAATACACATCCCAAATACACAAACTCATCTACTTGCTCGACCAACTCCCCTTCTATTCTTATTTCAGATATCGTTTTACTTTCTTCTCTTTCAAAAACCATAACTTTCGACTTACTTGCGTTCACTTTTATTCCCTTTTCTTTTAATGTCCTGTTCATTAATGTAACCGTTATTTGCAACTCGGCCGCCGACGACGCAAGTATGACTTGATCATCGGTGTACAAAAGGCATTTGACGGTTAACTCACCCATTCTTAAACCGCATTCTTCTACTTTCAAATTTTCCAAACAACTGTCCATAAATAGGTTGAACAGCCACGGGGAAGCCACACTTCTCCAAGTCCACGAACGCACAAAACAACTTTTTGGTTTTTGGACAAAAACTTCTCCGCGATCATGCGCATTTGAAAGACCTGATCTGTACATCCCATTCCCTTTCTAAATCCCGCTTGCACATCCCAAATTTTTCCAATAGTTTCTTTCATAACTCTTTCAATTACTACCTTAGCATACAGTTTTCCCACAATGCTAAGAAGGCTAAAGCCATGGTAGTTTTTACAGTCCTGTTGTGATCCTTTTTCTTTATATATTGGGACTATTACGACTTTACACCAGTCTACCGTTACCCGCTTAAGTTCTCAACATAAATTAAACAAGGTGTACAGCAGGTCTGCCACTACTTCTCCAGCCCTTAGTATTTCGAGAGATACTCTATCATATCCGGCTGCCTTACCTGCTTTCATACTTTTCATTGCTTTCATTATTTCATCTATACTTATGTTTCTATCTATTTCCTCTTCTTTCGGAATTTCTATTTCATTTAATTCAAACGTCTCGTCACTCATAAACACGCTTTCAAAGTATTCCTTCCATCTCCTTAGACTCAACACTTTGTCATTCAGAATACAGCCATTCTGGTCTCGTATAGCATTCATTCTAGGCTGTTTTGAATGTACCCTGGCAGTTCCTACGAGTTTCCAGAACATTTTAAAGTTTGCCTGGAAGTTATCCGGTATTCTTCTATCATTCTTATCCGTTCTTTCTTGCTTTTTTCTTTCAACCACTTCTTTTACTCTCTTATTTAGATGTCTAAAGACTGCCTTTTTTCTTTCAATCTCATCATTCATACCGCTAGAATTACTAGCCTTGGTTGCTAGTAAATCTAGCCATGCTTTCTTCTTTGCTTCAACGTCCATCCGTACCTCACCATCCCACCATAACGTGTTATTTTTCCTTTCATTCGTTTCTTACTTACACCACATACTTCGGTAGCTGCATCCACCAAACCTTTCTTGACATTATACCACACAGTCTCCAAGTCTAAATCATTCATACACAATTCAGCCATACCACTTATATTTTCTCTCAATCTACATTTGAACTTCTCTTTCACACCTTCATCTTGTAACTTCTCTGTTCTTATATGCTGTAACGCAGTGGTAGACACAGATGTCCGATGCCTCCAACGTCTGAAAAGACCATTAATTCGACATAAGACCAAGTAATGGTCCGTCCCTAGGTTAGACCCCCGGTAAACTCTTGTATCAACCACCACGCTCCTCATTCTTTCATCAACAAATATGAACTCTATTATGCTTCTATTATCACCTCTTTCCCATGTATACGTGTAAATCTTCTTATGACAAAAGAAAGTGTTCGTCACAAAAAGATTCTTTTCCACACATACGGTGAGGTTTCACCATTCTCATTAATACTTTCATCACCATACGTTCCCAATATCCTTTCATAACCAAGCCTTCTCACCCCAACCCTCCCATTAAAATCTCCTAATCTCACAATATTTTCATTACACTTGCATTTCATTAGCACCATCCTTACCAACTCCCTTCTTAATACGATAACTCCGTTCTTAATACGAGTATAATGACAGAATTCATATATTCTGGATTATCAACCCATGTTTATGCCGTGATTCGATAACACAAGAGAATCCACTATGCCATATAATATACGAGTATCATAAAAGCGATAGAAGAAAATGAAACAGTAGATGGGCAGCAGCATCTTCAAAGTCACATATGGCAATTTATAATGCTATGTTAATTCCCACCCTTATGTATGCTAGTGAAAATCGAGTGTAGCAAAAGTAAAACAGCAGAATAAATACCGTAGAAATGCGGTACCACTACCGTCGATACCACTAACAGGCGCACGTACTAATTCAAATCTATACATATAATAAAAATATAAATAGCAGACGTCTGTACATTTTATATTTTTGTTATAAAAGTGATCGAGAGATACTAAAAATAAGTAATTAAATACATTTCTACCGTTTTTAGAATTGTCTGTCTGTCTGTCTGTTTGTTTGTTAACGTATCACATATAAATTACTAATTTATATCATGAGAATCATTAAGAAAATTATAAAGTGTATCTTCGGTTTACATTTAGTCTTTATTTCATTAAAATCAGTTCATTCCATCAAAAGTAATGATAAATATTCAGAAGTATCGGTACGAGGTATATGTACGAATTTGTTCAATGGTAGCGTTGATTAAGTCATCAAGTGCATTTTAAACTAATATCATATTATAAATCATAATCAAATGATGTTAAATGATGTTCTATAATGATATAATTATATCTAAAACGCAGTAAACAAAAGTATTAAAGAAAAAGAACGTAATAAGTATAAACAAAAATATATTAATCTTATTATCTAAGTCTAAAGTACAATAGTTAACCAATATCATCGATAGATGGCGATGTTGTAAAAATGTAATACAAAAAGGCAGGTTGTGGTTTTTTCCTGTAGATGAGTTTTCATATTTGCTGCTAATATTTATATTAATCGTTGCCCTACTGCGTGTTGACAAACTCAATTATTCTTTACCGCCGAGTTATCAAATTGGTAAATAAAATTTTAAAAGAGCTATTAAGAATTTCGTTGATTTCAGCTAGGATCAAACTTTCTTTTTTGCTTACTATGCACTGATTTATAAGTGTTTTTATGTTTTATATAATGTATCAATTGCGTCAATTAATCTCTTTTATTTTTAGAATTGATGTTAACAGCGCCAACTCTCTTTAAATCTATACATATACAATAATAAACATGGTGATAACATCTTGTGTCTGTTTATGTACATTGTATAGTAGGTATATTTGTGACGAAAATCATTATGGAGACTGAAAGTCATTAAATAAGTACATTTTTATATCTTTTAGAATTGTCTGTCTGTCGGTCTGTCGATCTATCTGTTTGATTATGAACGCATAACATTTTGAGTAAACATCTTTTTACAAAGAAATCGTTAAGAAAATCATAAAGCGTATATTCGAGTTCATTTTTAATCTTTGTTTTATTAAAATTGGTTAATTCTATCGAAAGTTATGATTATTATTCTGAAATCTAGGTTCAAATCTGTTTAAAGGCGCCATAAAACTCAGAAATAGTAATAAAAAGATTCGTGTGTAAAAAAACGTTCTATTATAATATACTTAAAACACAGTAAACAAAAAATATGTTTTCCTTAAATTAAAAAAGGATGTTTTCTCACAAAGAACGTATTAGATCGCGTTGTATAAATGACAAATTTTTCTGAATTGCGGTGGCGCCCCTTTTTCCTAAAGGGGGTCGCGTCCGATTCGGCAGGAAGGCCATAATGGCCAACGCCAGTCCCACAGGTGGTGTTTAGTGGGTAGGCACTTCTTCAAAGTGAGTCCCACATAACCACGCTGCCGGCTGCCGTGGTATGCTATGAGCATTCACCACCTCCCTCCCCCGCTTCCAGAGGGTAGCCTCGCTTTGGGCGCAAAAGAAAAAAAGAGAATTGCGGTGTTAGAAAAGAAACACGCCCACCCAAGCTATGCAACGAAACTCGATTAAAAACTAACAAAATTGCAACAAAATGTCCTGATATTGTTTTTATACCCAGAATCCCTCTAATCCCAAATAAATCCTTTCAGTTTTAAGCGTGTTCAGTTCCCAGTCTGCATGTATTATGCGACGACCGTAAATAAAGCGCAAGCTCAAACTTTACGCGTTCCAGGAGTGGACCTCAGTACTCACTGTTTTGCACATGGCCAACTTTATGTTGCTTTTTCCCGCGTTATTCTATAACCTATTTGTGTACGTACGCCCCGGCTGTCTACTTCTGACGTAGTTTACATAGAAGCTCTATCATAAACGACTTAGAACTTTGAGGATAACGATTTATTTTGTTACCACTTATTGATACAGTAATGATATAAATCGTTTAATATTCTCTTAACTAAACGTCAAATTCTTTAAGTAAAACCTATATACGCGAGCTACGCCGCAGCCACAGCTAGTTAGGTATATAAATATTAAGTTAAAGATAAACAAGTACACTAACATAAAAACGCTAATAATAAAAAATATTAGCGAAGCCATTAACCATCGCCGTGTTCTAAACTTTCAGCCAATAACTGCCGAAAACAAAAATATATTTCCCAACTTTTATGCCAGTAAGTTTGATAGAAAACATCGAAAACAATACAAACACTGATCACAAGTCAGTCACAATAAAGCGACTCTAATATAATTACCTACTTTTCTTTATTTTAGCTTATAAAAGATTATTGTGCGGGGGAGGTTGTTTTTATCAGCATGATTTTATTTAACCACATATGAATATAGGTTTAAATAAAACGATGACATGTGAAGTCCGCCAACACACATTTGGTAAACTTTTCTTTGGCCTAAAACCTCTCAGAAATGAGAGGAGGCCTGTGGCCAGGAGTGGAACGTAAATATTATTTGTAAAATCCCTTATTTTATTTATATTTAAGCCTTTTGTATTGCTATTTCAAATTTTAATGGAAATTCCTTTTACATTTTAAGTAACAGTAAACGTGAATGCACGCATATTTCGTTCTAACCGTTATCAAAAGAAATGGATTATCAGATTAAACGACGATCCGTTCTAACTTTACTATATAGAGTTTTTTTTAATGAATTTTTAATATCATATGTGAGTATGGTAATTATAGGTTTTAGATAATCCGCGGCGAAATATTTACTACCTCACATTAACCCGTAGTTGTCAGAAAATAGGAGATAAGCAGCAATATTTTTCTAATAATAAATCAAAATAATAAAAACTGCGGATGGCAATCCACCTACACAGCGTAGCTACTATGACAAATATCTCACCTATGTGGCATTCTATGGGATAGGCCTATATTCAGCAGTGGGTAGGCTGTAATAATGATGTTTTGTATGATGATGATAATAATAATTATTTTGTATTATCTTTTCTTTTCATTCCATCTTAGTCCTTAGGGGTGACAACGTATCTACATTTTGATTCTTAACTGAGGATAGATGTGGATGTCTATAGGTTATAGAAACCACTTACCACTAGGTGGATAGTGTGCTCTTATGTCACCCTCATTCTATAAAAAAGACATCGGTTTTAATCTATATTCATACAGCTAACTATAATAATGAAACCAAACGGTAAACGTCAAAACGAAGCTGACCGTGATTCCCATCAGAGTCACATAATAACAAAGCTTGGCAAAGGCTAAAACAATATACAAAAGCTACAAATTTAATGATACTCGTTACGGTAGCACAGTTGCTAATCGTTAGACTGCTCCAAGAGAGACATGACCGCTTTTATTTGCTTCTCTTGCTTCCATAATGCCCAGTTTGCAGCACTTGTTCATCGTATCAGTCCTGTGGCAAAATATGTTGTCGTATCAAATTGTTCAGCCACCAAAAACGACAATAAATCGTTTGGTATAGTCGTATGTATATATATATATATATATATATATATATATATATATATATATATACTCATTCTATAAAAAAGACATCGGTTTTAATCTATATTCATACAGCTAACTATAATAATGAAACCAAACGGTAAACGTCAAAACGAAGCTGACCGTGATTCCCATCAGAGTCACATAATAACAAAGCTTGGCAAAGGCTAAAACAATATACAAAAGCTACAAATTTAATGATACTCGTTACGGTAGCACAGTTGCTAATCGTTAGACTGCTCCAAGAGAGACATGACCGCTTTTATTTGCTTCTCTTGCTTCCATAATGCCCAGTTTGCAGCACTTGTTCATCGTATCAGTCCTGTGGCAAAATATGTTGTCGTATCAAATTGTTCAGCCACCAAAAACGACAATAAATCGTTTGGTATAGTCGTATGTATATATATATATATATATATATATATATATATATATATATATATATATATATATATATATATATAATATATATAATATATATTTCCGCTTCGTAATGAGGCATTTTATTGTACATATATTGTTTCTTTACAAGTCTTGATCCTTAATAGCAGCACTGTTGACCATCCATGAAATGCTAGTTGTATTTTTTTTTTAATCTTTAGAAAATTGTACTTTGTTTACTCCGAAATTTATGACAAAAGGCATATCAGTAAACTTTAATTCGTATTGCTTAGATTTTTTATAATTATACATCTCAATGCACTCTTCCATATGTCGTAATCTCCTTCACAGCATTTTAAACATAAATGGAAATATTTGGCCTATGGTATGTATACATTCAGCGAACTCTAGAACTCTATTATTCCCTAAAATTGCCTGCATCCTTGTTCTAACTGTCATTTTGCTCCAGTCTAATTTCGATAAAAAATTAGAGACGACAAATGTTCTACTCTGTGGATTTAATTATGATTTTTTTTTTACTTTATTTTATTGTAAGTGTTTTAAGTTAACAAAATCACATTTTTATTTTTACCTATAACGTTGTTCGCATACTTTAAAGGAAAATTAAGCCCGTTAATACCGCGTAACAACGATATTACAAAATATAATAAAAGTTAAGACCTCTAGAGGGCTAAAATACAGAACTGAAATAACACTGATATTTTGGACAGGCTTCATTTCAAATTAAAAACAACAATGAATTTGTTAGCATTTGTATTTGAAGGAGAGCGGTATATTGCTAAAATAATGTTATTATACTCGTATGTCTCCATTTATAAGCATGAAGCGTGTTCTTACTTTATTTTTTTAACCTTAGCATTTATAGTATTTTTGATATACACTACTAATCCATCACTCTGGTTAAGACGGGTTGTAGCAAAATGTGTATAGTTTATACATGGAATTGTTTTGTGGAGTCTTAGTCGGCATTCAGCTAAAATCAAAATATCAGGTTTAAAATTTAAACAATATAGTGTTAAATTTAGATCATCTATGTTACTATATACACTTCTATAGTTTGAGATATTATAGTTAAATCATTATTTTTCACAGTAATTTGAAAGGTCTTCAATATCGCACTCAATAACGTTTGCAATTTTGATGTCATCCAATTCTTTACAGGTAATTAGAGAATTGTCCATTTTAAAAGTAGTTACATTAGTTGTCGTCTACATGTATATATACCTATTCTACATAATATAATGTATACATTTACAGATTAAAAGATACGTTCGAATCTAAACATATATATTGCTCTTCTTGATTAAAATATTTAATTTTACAAGTGAGTTGTATAATAATTATAGTGGGTATTATATATAATAAATATTTGTGAAGGTGAAAGTGATGAAGTTTTAATAAGTGTAAGTGTAAACTGTGTGTAAGGGTGTATAAGTTATGTGTAATATATATGAGTACTAAAGATTATTGAATTTAATACATTTCTTAGAATAAACTTACGCAGTGAAATAAATATAGAACAAGGTAAAGTAATTTCATTATTTAGGAGAAATTGCGCGTTCTTATCTAGTCAGACGGTCTGCAGTAACTGGTGAAACTGGGCTTTGTTCTTGATGGTTATTCTTTGCGAAGCTTCATCCTTGCGAACATAAACTTTTCCATAGGCAGTCCAACTAAATTTTATAATTTTTTGATTTGACAATATATCGTGCCAGGAAGTGTAATCGTATGCCTTTTGCAGTTAGATGGTCGTTTATGTATATAGGAGTGTGTTCAGTCTTCCGAAAGCCAAGATATTTTGCACACAGTTTTGTTTTGTGCCCGTTATTAACAAAATTTGCCAATTTTAATATGTTACTTTTAGCAATGTTGATTTTTTTTTCTCTTTATTAGGAATAGCCAACAACTACATAGTATAATGTTACACAAAATAATGTTGGTTAATATAATAAGAGGAATAAATATGCAGTCAAATACACTATCCACATATTAACAAATGTGAACATAAACTTAAGTTACCGGACGCGATCAGATGCTAAGCAACAACAGCTGATCTTGAGTACTTAGTTAGGTACAGTCGCCAGCAATAAGATGTAAACACCTTCGTTTAACGTTATTATAGTAACATTAAAGTTTGTACTCAATTAAAGCTGCACACATGCCAATGCCAGCGATTGCACATAATACCGAAATTAATCGTTATCAAAACATAATTAAAATTAAAGTGAAAATATTCCTAGTGAAAATATTCCACTGGAAGTTAACCAACAAAAACAGTGGGATATTCCGTTGGTACAGGGCGTGCAGAAGGATTTGTTTCATAATTTCCATAGTGACCAAGATAAGGCACGCCTTCTAGCTGTTTCGACTAAGGAATCTAGTCACTGGTTACACGCTTTACCATCAAGTAATCTCGGCACATTACTTGATAGGGAAAGCTTGCGCATTGCCGTAGGAATCCGACTAGGAGCAGCGATTTGTCAACCCCATCAATGCCCCTGTGGTAACAGCGTCGACAAGTTTGGGCTCCACGGACTTTCATGTAAGAAAAGCGCTGGTAGGTTTTCACGACACAGTTCTTTGAACGATGTCATCCGAAGGGCTCTTGCCTCTATAAATGTTCCCTCGGTTTTAGAGCCTTGTGGAATATTTAGAGACGATGGCAAGAGACCCGACGGTATGACATTGGTCCCTTGGGAGAGAGGTAAAGCTCTAGTGTGGGATGCTACTTGCGTAGACACTCTGGCGGCCTCTCATCTCAGGGGTACCTCGTTTAGAGCCGGGGCGGCATCAGAGGCAGCTGAACTGAGTAAGTGGCGCAAATATGAGTCTCTGAGAGATGACTACATATTTGTGCCATTTGCTGTAGAGACTATCGGTCCGTGGGGTCCACGTGCGGTGGAGTTCCTAAAGGAACTCCATCCGCGGCTGGTCGTTGCTGCTGGTGATAAGAGGGCTGGTTCTTTCCTCGCTCAAAGGCTAAGTATAGCCATTCAGCGGGGAAACGCAGCCAGCGTTCTTGGCACGATACCGCGGGGAGTAGGACTATATGATAATTAAGTTTCTAGTTTTAGTTCTTCTTTTTTATTATCGTAGTTTTTAATATTGTAGATAAAATTAAGTATTATGTAAAATTTTAAGACTATTTTCATATTATTATTAAAAATTAAAATTAACATGTTTATAAAGGTGGCCTAGGAGAAATTGCTGTTAAGCACTGTGCAACTGTACATTTTATTCCGTACGCTATCGATACTTTAAGTGGTATATAATATAAAGTTCCCATCTAAATCTAGATAGCAACACAACAAAACAGAATAGTAAAAATAAATTGTTAAAATAAGTCACTAAAAAGTATTACAGATGAAACGCTTGAACTGAGACTCAGAAAGATGGAATATATCAAAGTCAACAAAGTTATTATTATAGATTGATGAAGTCTCTACCATAATTGGAGTATTGCGGATATCTTCTCTTTTACTACGGATACGATATATATCTCTTATATCTGCTTCGGTAAAGTTACTCCCAATACTTTTGGATAAACACATCACCACGTCTATTAAGTCCTCCTTAGATTCATTCACTTTATTAGGAATATTTTTCATTTCAAAATTCATCTTACGGCTTCCCATTAGCATATCCTCAATTTTATCCTCTAGTATCGTTCTATATTTCTTGTCTTCTCTTATTTGGTTTTCCTAACATTCAATTTTTGTCTAAACTCCTCATTTTGTGCAGTAAGAAATGTAATGGAGTATTGTGTATTTAGGTTTGTTTGTTGTATATTTTTTAATGTAGGTGTGATTTTTTTCAGTTCTTGTTCTAGCGGGGCAAGTAAAGTAGCTATCATTTTCTTAGATCCATCCTTGAAATTATTTAATTCTATTGAAATATCATCTTCTCCACGGTGTTTGCTACGCGTCGATACAAATTTAGGTGGCGTAACGGCGGTGACACAAATCAGCATGGGAAACGGATTTATCCATATTACAGTTTGGTATAAGACCTCAAATTTTGTCCGGTATAAGTAAATCATGAAAGTAAAAATCACTTAATATAGTGTGTGTAGGCGCATTTATTTTTGTCGAAGCTTATCCTATTAAATCAACACACAATAAAAATACGCATTACAAAAAAAAATGTTTTCGATGTGACGACTTTATACTCACACCGATGGGCAAACACCGAACAAAGGTACCTTTAGTGGGATGAATTATTGTGAAATAATTACCAATCAAGTACAAGGAGGAGGAGCTTGTCAATTGACTTAAACCCACTGATCTGTCAGAGTACCAGGACTAACGATGATATTTATTAACTTCACTGATTACACTAGTATTCAGTTATGGATTATGTCTTCGTTGTATATTTGTACAGCAAATGTGATGTTGTACCAGGGCCACAGAAGTGTTGTATTCTTCATCGCTTCTTTATACAGAGAATGCGATATTGATAAAACTCACGGAAACAGGGGTACCAGGGCCGCAGAACTGTTGAGTTCTTCGACGTTTTTTGTCTTGTAAAATTAGTCTCCTATTATTTTCAAATGATTTATTTGTTGAATTAACTTAATATTAAAATAACACTAATTTTATGTCACGTCTACAGAAATTACAATGACCGAGGCAGACAAACAAGAGAGACAATTGCGATTCGTATTCATTATAACAATAAAATTTGGAAAAATGGTCATTTCGATGTTTTGGTCTTTGTTTAAATTTTCATGTTTGTTCAATTTGTTAACTGAATTACTGAAAATGATGCGGCGGTGTAACGAAGCAATTTTAGTTATTTTAGAAGGTTTAAGATAGATTTTATAAAAAAATAAATTAAGAAATAAAAAACTTATAAACATGACAGTGGCTGTCTTTAGCGTCATTATCCAGGGAGAAAACAGAGGAATACGTTTGTATGGACTAAACGTTGCCCGGATATCCTCCTCGGTAACGCAGAGACGAAGCATCTCTTTGCGGTGGTGCCCGCCGTGATTTCCGCTGTCGAGTGGTACAATTATACAAATAATTGTTTCGAGGATGAATTTTTGTATACAAGTATTAGAAGTGAAACACGTGTCGTATTATCGGCGGTGGTGGGTCTTTCTTAGTGAAGTGTTGTTGAGATTAGTGGTGACGGTAATAGTGCATGTAATTAAGAGTGGGCGAAAGGTGCTCCTCAAACTAGGTAAGACATTTAATGTGTACACTGATCTTAGCTTATTATTTTAAACATCTTTAATGTAAGCAGTTTGTCACTTCAGTTTTATTAAAAAAATATAAAACAATAAAATTTACGACAAATTAAATGATTATACTGGATACTCAGGCGTACACACGCTGCATAGCTATAGCTTCATAAAGTAATTACTGCTAGTACGTTAAGGTACCATGATACTGCTCAAAATAGCAAACACAGTAGAACAGAAAGAATATTTTTATTCAATTAAAACCTTAGAACATAAATAAGCAAGCTATAGAGCGCGCGATAGCGTACAGTAAGCACAGGTATTAACAGTCTCTAAATTACAAGGGCGACCTTATAATTACTCACCTACTTAATATTTACTAAATACTTACGTAATTAAATTAATAACTTAAGTACAATAACTCACAGGCGCCAATCGTGGCGCATCATTATTCAACCGCTTCATATATGTGTCTTAGCTTGTATCTATAGAACTTAGCATAATGGGTAGTGGGCTTATATAGCTCTATAGCTTGCTTATGTATAGTTTAAGGTATAGACTATACCCGTACATAGGACCTTTTTGTCATCATCAGCCGTAAAAGTTTACTACTGGATTTACAGTCTGAGTATTTTGAATATAGCGTATACGGGATCGTTATTTCTACCATTTCCCTAAACCACATCTTACGACACCCATCATCTTTTTATTTTCTATTCACATTTATTACAGTTTTTATTTAAATTTCCTAACATAAAATATGCTTCTCTAACCATAAAACTAAAATGATTAAAACGACTCTGTTAAATGCTTGGTTATATTCCTAAAGTAATATCCGATAAATGTACATGTGACATAAATATGCAAATGTAAGAAAATAACACAGCACAGCTATCACAGCATCCACTTAATTTGGTGTTCATCTTTACTGTTACCCCCACTTAGATTAAAAATCTAAGGTATTTGATGTTTTGAAACTGTTAAATAATATTAACATTAATTAATAATGTTTTTATTATAAGTGGATTAAAAAATCAAAAAAAATAATAATGTTAGCAATTAAGAGTTATTGCATATATTTAAAAATTATCAAACCTTAAATGTCAAGACTGCTGAAGGATATAAGCATCTGAAGTATAAAGCGTTTGGTAATGCAGTCACCAATTAAAATGCCAAGCCTAGCGATTATAATCAGAACATTCAATTTGAGAGAGGCCTTTTTGTACATAATATAGATTTACTTACACTTCTTTAGAAAATACTTTATAATCGTATTCAGTGTTTAATTTATATTAGTTAAGGGACTAAAATATTCAAAAGCATATATTTTCATAACGAGAAAACCTCGACAAAACTCATATACTTTAATAACGAATGCTTTTTCGCAATAAAGAGTCACAAAGGCGGCTACGAAGGCTATATTTCTAAATTTACTTGCAGACTTTCTGTACTGGCACTGCTTTTTATTCTACATATATACTATATGACTTACTTCTAAAACAATTCTTTAACATTGTTCCATTTTCTCTGAACCAAGTCTGAACGCTCACAAATGCTACATTGGATACAAGAGAGAAGGTGTCTACTACATTCGTATATCATACCTTGCATATCTTGAATAAAGGAGATTTGAACGCAGAGAATGCGACTTTGTATTATTAAAGCTGGAGAATTCGGGTTGCTGGATGAAATGCACTGACACTGCTCGGTTGTTTCAATTCCATTCTATCAAGTCGAGTCGAGCTCGAGCTTTAGTGTAGCGGCGGGAGAACAAGGGAAAGCTCGCTTGTACGAAGCCGCTCCCGAGCTGAAACCGCGAAATTATTTAGTAACATCTAGCGTCGAAATAACCGCTTAGGAAAATTACACAGAGGAAAAAATAAAAAATACGCGATTATTTTCCCTTTTTTTTTTCTTTGATTAAATAACAATTTTACTGCAATAAGACTTAAAGTGCATGAAATCAGATCAAATTGGTAAGTCTAAAGCAAAATGCGATTTTCAATGTTATAAATAACTTCAGTATTCACGTCAATACGCGTTGTTATAATTGTTATTAATAGATATAACAATATCCAGGCTTTTTAATCAGTTTAAATATTTTTATTTAATAATTCTAAAAGTATCTTGTTAAACAAGTACAGGAATAGAATTCTACGTGAAAAACTTTTTATGTAATATTTAATCTTTTTACGCCAATATATTATTATATGTAACGAAGACTATCCGTTACATATAATAATAAGACGGGAAATGCATTTTTATTTCAATAGATTTGTATATAGGGTTATTATTAATATTGGACATAATAATTAGTTTTAACATGTATTATTATGCTTACATATTGATAGCGCCGTTTCTCTACTTAGAAATTAATTATATTGCATGATATTAATAGAGCAAAACTTCGCTTAACCTACTTTAGAAAGGAGAATGAAGTTTTCCTTCACCACATGTGCAATACAAATGCATTCAAGTACGATACCTCTTCTAGTTCAGTTAGTTCACTGAAAGACGTAAAGTAGTTGCTCATACACTAATAATTAGTAATATAATATATAATATGTTCAATATAAATTTTATTATCGCGATAGAAATGATAGTTCCTTAGTAATTTTGATTATGGCTCTTATCAGGTCTTGATCAGATCAATGATTTAATTCAGCTTCTAATCTTTTTAATTCACTTGTTCGTTATCGCCTATTTTACGTACGTATTGTATTGCTAGTATCCAAATTTATATTTTATTTCATTACTGGTCAACAAAAAATCTCTTCTTAACAAATTTAAAAGCTAATAGACAATGGTGATTTAAGCTAATTAACTCTTTATGATAATGATGTCCTTCAGACGGAATTTGGTTGAGAAGACCCATTTCGTATGCTGGCTAATGCTGTCAACTGCACTAAAGGCATTAAAGTACTTCACACTGATGTGTACAAAGGCGTTCTAACCCACCTGTAACCTATATAATGCTGTTTCCATTAAATTGGATCATCACAATACAAATAAACCTGTTAAGCAACAATTTATGTTTTGCCCAAATATTGGCTTTGGCTTTTCATATTCAAATTCAGCACTGTAATTGTGTAAATCTGATGAGAACCATTATCAGCGGTATACGTCGCATCTTTATTTATTATGCTAACATTCTGAGTTAAATAGAAATGTTAAATAAAAAAAATATGTGTGCAGTTCACACGATGTAGAAGTGAAACCTTCAGAAATTTACGAAAAAAATTGCTTTGGAATAGCGTAAAAACTATTTCGTTGTACATATAGAGTCATATTATCGAACAAAAATTGAATGACTCTAAAAGATGGTACGTAAAATAGGCGCTAGATTGCCTAAACATGACTATATGAATGTAAATCTGTAAGTTATTAAATCGTGGATTGTTATGAATGGATTAGTTAAGATAATTTTATTCACTACGGTTAATTTCATTTTTTTTACTAAATTTGTCAGTTTTTAACCGTTTTATTTTAACAGTTAAAGGTTATATTAATCATTTATAAAGCACCGCACAAAGAGGAGACTGAGATAATAGGAAATTATATATTGTATTCTATCTCATTCTCTCGCTATCTAAATCCTATATCCTAACTAATGCAATATAGGGCGATCCTATATTGGATAGATGTATGTAATAACACAAATGCAGGTGATTCTGACCTCAACTATTCGTGCGATATACTAAGTTGATCTACAGTCAGATTCTGGAATTTCAGTAATATTTTTAAAACTATTCAGGTCGTCTTACGAAAATACGAAATAATAGCCCCTGATTAAAACACTTTTATATTTATTTTGTGTATTATGAGTTTAAAAATATCCGATAATACAACTATAAAAGCAAAAATAATGCATATAAATAAGGGGTGGGATTTCTACAGAAAACACATAATTACCCATGTGTGTTAGAATAACTAGTCACAAAGTAGTAACAGAATTTGATTTGTTTCGGCTAATATCGGTTGCTGGCCTTATGCAAGTCACCACAAACTTGAGAGTATAACTTATTTTTAGTTAAGTTGAGGTAAACTATCATTACTACGCCATTATGTTCAAAGTCTATGGTCATTACATAGTTATCAGACACTATGAATAATCGACGCTTGAGTAATCAAGGTTATATATATATATATATATATATATATATATATATATATATATATATATATATATATATATATATATATATATATATCACTATTACCAAACGAAAAACAAATTGCATGAACTATGAATGATTCAATAATATAATAATTCTATTATAAATCGCTTATTTCATTAAAGTAGCAAGGCACCCCAGTAACAGTTTTGTATAACGTTCAAAAGCCAGATATATTCCTGGCTGTATGGCATTTCGATATATTCCTCGGTAGTCACTTACCTTGAAGAGAACTGTTACCTCGTATACCATCCTAATATTGTTTTTTTTAATTATGTCGAAAGGAGGTTGGTAGGACTAACGTGATCTTCACTCAATAGAAACATTTTAATATGATACGTTTATCTTCATTGTATATTTAGATGGAACACAATGACACGATTGAGAACAACGGATTCTTTAGCAATGCTTGATCAACTGAGCACCAATGTAGCCACCACCACCACGACCACAATAGCTGCTACTAGCGTTGGGTCGGTCGCCAAGTCCAGCGCAAACGGAAACAAAAGACCAACCATCATCATTTATCCGACTGGTGAGTCTCATTTTACTTATATGTTTTAGTAAGTCTTATATGTGATGCAAAAAATAAAATATATATGAAATACTTAAAACAACGTAAAAAATTAAATAATTATATTCAATATAAAAAATCTATCGAAAACGTATAAAAACTGCGGTTGCCAACTCGCCTGCCAAGAGGCCTGTGGCAATCCACGGAGAGCCCTATGTTCAGCAGTGGATTAACATAGATTGTAATGGATGAATGGACCTAAGGAGGTGTGAAAATGAATTAGTTAAGGTTCGTAAGAATCTTCTTTTTAAATTATACACCAAAAATTACAAACATAGTTCCTTTTATCCTGCTTGTATCAAATCCCATAAGACATAATATTAGTTGGAATAACACCACAGTGCTGAGGAAAACCTTTTAGACGTGCTCCTTCTATCAAATCATAAAGAATTAATTAAAGGCTAAAAGTTTTTATTTTTAAGCGAGTTACGCCTAATATAAAAATAAATAAAAAAAAAACTCTTTATAAACAGGCCTATATGATCGTTGCTATTGCCGGAATCCGGGGCTATCATCAGAGCAGCTCCATGACAACGTATTATTTAATTGTCATGGCAGTTACTGTCAGCTCAGTTCGCAAGAGCTTCAAAAAATGATTACTAATTTAAAAAAGAAAGCAAGTCGAATTAAAGCTTTTTAAAATACAATGGTTGTATTTTTCCTAGTCTAAAGAGAGAGGCCAGTGTTGAGCCCATAGAATATATATTTAATACCTAAGAGAATTAATAGCATGCTTTGGGTATTTTTTGTGATATTTCCAAGGGAAACGAGGCGTTAATCAGGAAATTGTAACATTATGCTGTAAAAAATATTGCTTCTAAATTTAGGTAAGTACAATAACGAACAGTAAATTATCAATCACTTTAAATGTCTCCATCAAATATACTCTCCGAATTACGATTAAGATATAATAAGCATTTAACTACAAATCTTTATTAATGACTATCACCGTAATTTCTGTTTTAGTTTCGCCGGAATCAATAGTCATCCCGATTGTTTCCTGTATATTTGGATTTCCATTGCTGGCGTTAACAGTTATTTGTTGCCTTAGACGAAGGGCAAAATTAGCCAGGTAATATTTTAAACATGCTGTTATTTTAAATCTTCTACGTAAACTTATATGAGAATTATTTGATAACAAAAACGTACGCATAATGTTATTCGTGTATGATTTTATTTCCGGTAACAGAAAATCAGAAAATCAGGTAAACCATACAATTCACTATTACGTTGTTATATTTCTTCTGAATTAGTTGTTTAATTTATTCCTTTCAAGATTATTGGCCATGAATTGTACGGATGATTCGTCTTAACCTGAGACCACGATCTCATATAATACCAACGTTAACTGACGGTAGGCTGATTCATATGGTAAGTTATGAGAACTGGAAATTCTTTTCACTGGTAATAAGGCATTCCCTCTCAGTTATCCATAGTATCTGACTGTAGATACCTAGTCAAGTGGAGATATATCATAATATGGACTTTGGAAAATTTAATCCACAATAGCTTCTTTTTTTTTTGATAGGTTTTGATAGGTATTATGAATAAAGGAATGAAACAATAACTTTATAATAGGTGGTTAATATTTTTGAGCTATATCTTTGCCTGTATATCAAGGTCATTATAGATTGGCTTGGTTGCATTAATTCGGGAATAATTGCCATATATAGCTACGAATTGCCATATAAGCTCAAACAAAATTCGTAAGCTATCATTTCGTCACATATTTTACCCTAGTGCAAGATCCTTTCTATCGCTTTAACTTAACAAACGTTCAAAGTTTAATTCCCTCCAAATGCAGGCTTAACAACTTTTGTCTTCTACCTTTGACATATTGAGCACTCTCCAAATTCTCTTTCCTTTAAAAATACTCATTTTATTTCGTATACTTTTTTTATATTACTTGCTTTCTGCCTCCTAACTGTATTAGTTATATTATATAAAATATGAAAAATAAGTACGTAATGCACTGACCATTAAAAACCATGATATTTGTAGAGAACGAGCAAGACGTCGTAACTGCGAATTAGATCGTGGAGAATTATCAGTGGTGCGACTGTCGCCGATGAAGAGCCGAGTACGTGCCGTGAGTCTAGTGCGCTCTCCTCGACCATTACCAACTCTTGAGCTCGACACCGTACTAGAAGAGCGTTCCGACCCTGAACAGACTACATTTTCTCAAGTAAATGAAATAATAATAGATTTTTTTATTAGATATATTGTTTCAAATTATCAGCAGCGTCATATTGCGAGACACACTGCGATCATAAATACCTGCCGCCGGCGATGAAGCCCATGTACAGCAGTAGACTAATAAAGGACTTAATGAAGAAGAAGAAATGTAGAAGAAATTAACTATTATCATATTATTATTAGTAAGTAGTCAGTTTCAGTCTATTTACGAGTACGTCTTAGTGATGGGATCAGGCGTCCTCGTATAAGCATGAGTATTTATGTTACACGATATAAATGTCAATTGTAAGCCGATTATGTTGTTCCTTTTTTTATTAAATTATTTTATAGATTAGAAGTAGTCCCACATAAATTTGAAAAATAATTTCCACCCGTAATTACACTTGAAGAGTGGCAAGTTAGGGGATCGAAGTATTCAATGTAACTATTTAGAAGATATTGAGATTTTTATATTCTCCTAAGTCCACTCAAAACGGTAAAAAATAACTTTTAATAAAGCAGATTACAAAAATCTACCTAAATAGAAAATAATTTCACTGTCTTAGCACCGCTCGGGGAATGTGGAATTATTTTATTATATTTAGTTCTTTAAAGAGTCGGCTTTTACGTTTTATTAAAAGTTATTTTGTTTTACAGGGAGTATTATTAAGCAGTATTTTACTTTTACATGGTAAGTGAAAGTAGTAACTAATGAAACGCTTTATTTAATGGAATTTCACAAGTCACGTATTTGTATTTTATTTTATTTTATCATATTGGAAAACTTACAACTAAAACATCAACTACTACATTAAAAAATAAAAGAAAAAGACCAAGTACGAGTTCTTACAGATATTATTAAAACAGTAAACATTTATCATGTTGATAAAAATATGAGGTTTTATATTTAAATGTTATTACATTGACGCACAGGGAACGAGCTACATACACATACATATATATACGACACGCCTGTGATCACTGAGGGGCTAGGCAGATTTCAAAGAGCAGCGAGCCACTTGGACTACGCTAGGCAACAATAATTTTTTTTTTATAGAATAAGGGTGACAAACGAGCACACAGTCCACCTGATGTGGTCCATAGACATCGACATCTATCTTCGTTTGCGAATTAAAATGCAGACTAAGATAGAATGCCTCTTTTCCTGTAAAAAGGGTCTCCGGTTCTCTACACTCACCATACAAAACACAGCAGCATTAAGCTGCTATTTTACGCTGGTATTCTGTGAGAGCGTGGTCCTTCCCCGGTCCAGCCGACCCATTCGTGCTACAACTATACTACTAATATAGCTGCAGCATGACTCTACCATGTTTATAGATAGAAAATTGTGAAAGAAGTGACAGGTTACTAGCCCAACGCTCTCACAATCACAAACCCAATATCCCATTACATAGTAATATTTTACGAGATGCTATGTAAGTAGCTTAGGTAGCACATTCTTTTTGACACATAAACATGAGGCCTATAAGTCCCACACTGATATGGGACAGGTTACACCCTAGATATTATTTTCAGGTGGACATTACACCGGACCGAGAAGTGGGTACGATATTATTCAGTGCGATAGGTGCAGTAGGAACGGCGGCAGCAGCGGCGGCGGCTTGCGCTCGCGATAGCTAACGGCGAGATTCGGCGCAGCTCGGCGCACGCTCGCCGCTTTGGGCCGCGCTCACCAGCCAGCCACTCGACGAGGACGATGCTGAAGACCCATCCTACGACAGCTAACAAGAACTAGACGATCGCTCAGTCGCCGACATCGGCAAACGCATGCAGATGTTCTTGGACATTCCACTAAGATTTTAGTTTGTCGTCAAGTCAAGTCAGTGTCAGGGCATACCAAGTTTACCTTTATTTCGGTAAAAATGTGACTCTTGTAGACTTAGTGAGTGAAGCCTGTATACGTCAATTTTAATGCCTGGTATAAGGCTTTGCTATTTATGTCGTACAAATTTATGTAACACGGATATTATTTTAGCTGAAGCGTTTTTAAAATACGTCCCAAGCAAACGTTTTCAAAAAAATGTTTGAAAATTACGGTAGTCTTTACGTATCTTGTACTTTTGACATATCTTTGCACACATTGCTATTTTAAATACTTGCAGAGAATTGGTTGTAATTAAACCAAAAATATATTGAATTAAAAAAAATATCAAACTAAATAAGTAGACTTCTGCGACCAAATTATTTTACTCGCTTAAGTGTTAACAACCTTAATTTGAAACAAGAAATCGAATTTACCGCGAGACATCGGTTATTTAAAAAAATCTTAGTTAATTTGTGGTTGGGTTAAACGTGTATCACCTATGATACTAATAAATAATTATTACAATGTTTTACATAAACATAATGAAATCTGTAGTAAGCTAATAAAGTTTGTAAATAAATTATATTTATTTAGGAACATTTGTAGATTACTAGAAATTGCAAAATCGGGTAGGCTTGCGTTGTAGTCCTTCAATTTTAATTAAAATGTTGACAAAGTGCCAAGTACCAGCTCCATCAATTTGAATAAAATATTATAATGACCTAACTAAAACACCCCTCCACGGAAGTGACACAGTTCCACGGTAGTGACATATTTGTATAATTTTAATAAATAATTAATGATTTATGGACGAATAAAACGATACTTTTTATTTAATATCTGTATATAACCAATCAGTTTGGTATTTATTAATTTTAAATCTTAATTAAGTACGTATTTATGCTTAATTGTTAATTATACCTGTTACGGCCCTCAGTTGCCCAGACAGAAGTCGACTGGACTAGGGCCCATGAGTAACCCACTCGACGAGCAACCAGAGGGTTCGGGCCCAAATGGTCTATGGATAGTTATTATGTAATGGCTGATAAGCAAACACAAACTTACCGAGTTCCGGAGGTAGGGTCGACCACAAGGTACAGTCAGGGGTTAAGTTGGTGGTATGTAAGTGGTGTGCGAAAGTGTGTAAATGTAACCTGACGTCACCGATGTAATCGGACAGCAGACCCACATGCGCTTCTCTGCTCCCAAAGATGTGTTATTACCTGTTAGGGCGTTCACCTATATGTAAACTCAAGTCTAACGTCACTTAGCACAAAATTATAATCGAAGACGAACGCGATCTCCTCTCGGGTCAGAAATTTTTAGCGTTCTACCGACAAAGGAAAAATGTCTTCGTACGATATTTAAATGCCACACAAGCAACTCGTCGACGCAAATTAATGGCAATCGAAGTTAAGTTAATCACTCAAACTCAAGAAGAGCCTCGTTGTCACGTAAACGCACAAAAAAGACAACGCAATAAGAGGCGGTCGTCATGCGAACTAACGATTCGAGCGTAATTTGCAGACTATATGATACGGCCGCCGCGGGCAAAAAACGAGTCCCGCCGGCCCAAGCGTCAAAACTGGTTGCTAGCCCACACTTCAGGCGACCGAGCCGAGCGTTTTCAATGCAAGTTTTAAATGTTAAGATTTGGCCTAAACAATACCTATTACTAATAAGGTTTATAGGAACACAAATTGGTTAACAAAACTTTTATTCGTTTCTATCTGGTTACATAAACAACCTTTTAATAATAATTAAATTATTATTAATCAACATTATTTTTGTTTAGTATATAACTTGCAAAACTCTTAGGAAATAAAGTAACTGAGACTATTTAAAGTTTTATAAATGAGAAACCATAGTAAAATAATAAAAAGTAGTAACAACTTAATCATTTTTAGAAAAAAAAATAAAACCAAGCAAAGAATCTTATTCATTAGAATAACTTTAGCGAAGATTAGGGAATGAACGTAATAATATTTTTTTTAACATTCCTTCGACCGCAATGTAATTGTAATAAAGTAACAGTAATAACTACAATCCGAAACATCTTTACACTGTGGCCAAACAAACTCTGTGTATTCTTCATCACACTTGTTAACTGGAATCAAACTTGACATAATACTAAAATTTTTGTTTATAGAAGTATAGTGACAAAAGAGCACCCAATTTACCTGATGGTAAGTGGTTGTTGTGGCCCAAAGACATCTACATTTATCCTCGATTACGAAACAAAATAGAGATGCGTTGTCACCCCTGAGGACTAAGATGGAATGCCTCTTTTCCAGTAAAAAGGGTCTCCGGTTTTCTACACTCACCATACGGAACACATCAGCATTAAGCTGCTATTTTAGGTTGTCCCAGTACGCCCCAGTCGAGCTGACCCATTCATGCTACAACCAAAACATAGCTGCAGCGTGGTTCTACCACGTAAAAGATTAGAGAATTATAATCCAGTACAGTGACAATTTAACCAACGTTAAATATTTCTGTTTTTTTGCAGACCAATTTAATCCAACTGATTAAATTGGTCTGCAAAAATACCAATTTAATCAGTTGCTTTGATCCATTCCCGAAAAGAAGTTACAGCTGTTACTTGAGTTCTGTCTGTGTTAGGTTTTTCAGTTACTATCATAGTATTTTCTGGCACTCTATGTAGAATATCATGACTTGAGCCAGGAAGAGATACTTTAACGATTACACTTCGTGTATATGACTTTCCTATTACATTATGACAGCAATTTCTATCATATTTTGCACAGCTAAGTCGTCTTAAAGCTATTAAGTCCAGTTTTGTTTTGGTATGATGTAGCATTTACAACAACTACTTGATGAATCAAGTATTCTAGGTGAGTAATTTTCTAACACTGATGGAGATATTTCTCTGTAAGATGACAAAATACGGCTTCAGACAGAACGAGATTTACTTAAGACCGGAAGAGAATGTATGCTTGAAACATTAGGAGAATGCCTTATATTGAAATGCCTAACTGAAACTGGATCATTTTAAATGTCACTTTAAGGCGATCATCACGCAAACTCGATAAAAATCTTTCCCTGCATTTTCCATTTATTCCACATTTTTTTTGTCTCTTACGCCATTCTTTTTTCTGTTTTTGTTTTGGTTTTTTTCTGACATTTGATCAATAGATATAATTTTATTTTAGATTTCTATAACGTTCTCTTTCTGTAGCTTTAGCCTGTTCGTACAACTGTGAATTGGAGCTTGTTTTTTCCGATGTCGCCTCTTGCATTCTTTTGCCTTGCGATTGATCTGTTCCTAAAATAATAAATAAAAAATTCCTAAAATAAAATAATAAGATAACGGCTATAGTGGCCCATCATTTTACGATATCCGATATACCTTAATTAATTTAATACTTTGTGATAAGTAATCCACAAAGGTGACTGAAATAGCATGCTAATTTTGAAAAAATCTTACTCTATAGGTCTTTACTCCAAAATTATTACCCCAGCACGGACAAACTGTATAAAAATTTGAATATTGCGTTGTATTTGTTATCTGTATTCGTTCAGGAACTGTATTTATTGATTTATTGAATTGTGGCTGCGTTTAGTAAGTTTATCCATGGAGGTGAAAATTTTTCCATGCACAATAGTTAGGAAATATTTGGAATCATTTATTTCCTTTCACATTTACGTCACTTTTTTAATGATGATTAAAAAAATATTTATGTTATTTTAGTTTTAATAAAAATCCTGTTACTATAATCTACGTCGATTAATTGTAGATAGGTATTCTAGAAATAATACAAGTATTTCATTTTTAATACAACTGCACAAAAAATTGCGAAAATGATAATGGCCCACCTAAAAAATAAATTTATACAAATATATAGATAGAATGTTTAGGTTTTCTTTTTAATTGCACGTTTAACGTGGATTTCAAGATGTATATAAAATACCGTCATTTTCACAATATATAATCGTACCTACAAAATAAATTTATACAAATAGTGATCTGTTTTAGGCGTACTTTTTGAGAGGATATCTGGTTTGCGTGAAATTTAGAGAATATGTTTTAACGACCTTTTGCTGTCGTGGTGTACCCGAGCGACCTATACAGGCAACCGAGAGAGACAACTGTAGTACTGACTGATTACATATGGAAAATTTACATAATCATTATTCCGTATTACCCTATGTCCCCTTTCAAAACTGGACTGATTTTTTTTTTGTTTCAAGACAAATATAAGAATATTATGCAATTACTATAAGGCTCTACCTATAGATAAAAATGCACTCTAAATGAGTGAATGAGGAGGATGTGTGATGACTTCTTAAAACCAATAAGGGTGCTATTCGTTGGTTTGCTATTATTATAAAAAAATCCTTGGTATCTTGAGACTCAACTTACTTCAGACTTTTAGACATTATAAATCTGAATAGGTTTATCATAAATTTGAATCTTTTAATTAACGAAGTTTGATAGTTTTCGTATATATCTTTCATTGGAACCCGATTTCAAGATGAAATTTTGCCTTTTATGCTTTAAATCTCAACTATCTCAAGATCATCTAAGTTGAAACGCGTCGTTATCATGGCGCAAATATGTATTGAAATAACACTTTTTAATTTTAATTTCAATACATAATATTTAAAATAATTAATTAAACTTCCTAAACCTTTTAATTACATCAAAATAAAATAAGAAATATGCACTGTTTGTTTCAATTTTACTGCTGTATATTACATTCCATGAAGCCTCTGCCAGTGTAGCGAAACCTGCTTTAATTGTCACGTTTGGCAGACATTGATGATCGCCGTACCAGACGTCGTATGAATAACTTCTAGTTGTTAATTCGAGGGTTACATTATGTCCCGAAAATGGGTGTAGGAGCAAGTCGGCTTAGTTTTAAAGGAATTAATTTACTCTTTGAATCGATAATGGTTAATTGATCCTACACCGGTTTAGATTATTAGTTTATATTTAGTTATTTATTCGCCTTAAATTTTATAATTTAAGCGACAGACCCGAGTTTACCATCATCAGTACCACTAAGACGGTTAATTGCAATTTGATAACAGTACATCTAGTAAGGAAACCGTCAGAATTGAAAATTTTAAAATATTTCAAGGTGCAAAAAAGGGAAAATCTAAATCTTAAATTGAACAGTAACTACGTGATATATAGAAACCTGATTCTTACTGTCAGAGCCAAATGTTATTGTCACTTTTGTTTTCAAGTGTCCGATAATGAAGAAAAGATCCAGCCTAACTGTTACATAGCTGAGTAATATATTATATGATTTGAGAGGGTGTGCAATCAATAAGGGGTCCTCAAGGTAAGCCTTAAGGCGTCTTACAATTTACGAGTGGTTGGGGCCCCTTTTCTCCTTAGGCGCGTTTGGGTTCGTATTTCATACCATTCTTCCTAAATAAAACTAAACAAGAAACAATTTTTTTTACTATTTGCACTGTTGTTTTCTAGTTTAGAGAATGAGAGAGAGAGAGAGAGAGAGAGAGAGAGAGAGAGAGAGAGAGAGAGAGAGAGAGAGAGAGAGAGAGGGTCTCTGGGTGGTCTTTCGGTCTTCTTGTATGGTTTAAAATGTCAAATATCTATAGGTTTGTAATTTGTCGTCTCGTTTATCAATATAATATTTTAATGTAGAAATGTTATTATTCTAAAATAATAAAAAATAAAGAAGCTACCACTCTAGAATCTTTTCCCCCACAGTAGCTCGGTAGATATTTAGCCAGCCCATCATTAACCAGTCTAAGATGAACTTACGAGTATAATGCGTTATAACATTTACGGTTACATCTTAAAAGCTATTGCTGAAATTAATTAATGTTCTATTGGTTTCAAATATAATACTTATCTGTATTTGGATTTGTATTTATGGAAAGTGAAATACATAGGCTGCACTAAAAGTATCGGGAATGGAATATTTCCACTGTTCCTGTCATATTAAAATCTTTTTAATTGAAAACTCCTTGGTTTTAAAAATCGAATACCATTTATTTATTTAAAAAAAGATTCTCGGTCTTGTCACAAGGTTTTGTTAAACTTGTTTAGTCGTTGAGAAAATGAAATTGACGCGAGAAAATTCAAGAGCGATGATTTATTATGACTTTCGAAGTGGTTTAACACAAAAACAGTGTGTTGACCGTATGATTTCTGCATTTGGTGATGAAGCCCCATCCAAAACCACAATTTATCGCTGGTTTGCTGAATTTCAACGTGGACGTGTCAAGCTCAGTGATGATCCCCGTCAAGGTCGTCCAAAAACTGCAGTCACCCAAGAAAACGTTGATGCTGTGCGTAAGCTGATTGAGGAAGATCGACATGTGACATACCGAGAAATTCAGGCAACTTTAGACATTGGCATGAGTGACATACAAATAATCTTGTATTAACAATTATAGGTGTAAAAAACTTGTTTTCCCGATGGATACCGCATTCGCTCTGTGAAGAGCAAAAAGCGGCTCCCGTTACTTGGTGCGTCAAAACTCTCGAAAGATTCCACGCAGGATCCTCAAATGCTGTATACCACATCGTATCAGGTGACGAATCCTGGATATACGCGTACGAACCCGAAACAAAAAGCCAGTCACGAGTTTGGGTGTTCGAAAATGAGTTAAAGCCAACAAAAATTGTTCGTTCACGGAGTGTTGCAAAAAGAATGGTAGCCACGTTTGTCTCCAAAACCGGCCATGTTACGACTATTCCTCTTGAGGGACAAAGAACGAAAGCTATAAATAGAACACTTTAAACTAAAAATGAGAATTTATTTTTCACGAGCATGTATAGTAAATGGCCCTTGAATTTTTTAAAGTTTGTCTCATCATTACAGCCCTTCACAAGTCCACTGCTGAACATATGCCTCCCCTAAGGAATGCCATAAAGTACGGTCCTGAGCCACCTGCATCCATCGACTTCCTGTTTGTCTACCATATATATTTTCTGACAATGTTTACTGCCACCGTGTAGCATTAAAAGGATCGAAATCAGCACTTAATTCTGCATTTAAAAATTTCTTTGGTGTCAGTGGGTATCGAACTCGGTTTGCTTTTGCAAAATGACATTTTAATGCGAGAACTTTTCCCTTAAACTAACCAGTCTACCGTTAACGTTACCGTTTTAGTCCATAATAGCCCACTGCAGGCCATAGGCTTCTCCCATACATTACCTTATGGGGGTATATTTGTCATAGTTGCTATTCTTAACAGATGGGTTTGCGGCCGCAGTTTTTATATTTTTAGTTGTTATTAGGATGACGCTGCTGCCCATCTCCCAGATTGTTTCCCCTTCTCGCCTCATATTATGATGCCCACACGGCGATATGGGGTAGTGGATAATCTTACACCAACACAAAACGGTTATTTTTTCTTAATAGTATATAATGCCAAAAGTAATCTTAAACCGCTTGAAACGCCGTTAATTGAAACAGAACTTAACCTACTTTTAGTGGGTTATGTAAAAAGGATTATTCTACCTTCAATATTTTCAATAGAAGTTCATTTTTGTTACTCGTTTTTGCAGAATGCTAAAATTGCTGCGAACTATTACGAAGTACGAATTTTACCTTATTCGATAAACTTTTCTCTTTTTTTGGTTAAATTACAATTAGGAAACGTAAAAAGTCAGGAATTTTTTCATGAAATATTTTAAGATATATTCATAAATGGTTCATTGTATAAGTCCTTATACTTTCGTAATAAAAAAAATTTATAGGATTATGTTTACTTAACGAATATTTTGTTAAATTTCCACTACTGAATATAGTCCTCCCCAAAGCAACGTGACACAGAGCACGAACCTTTGCCGCATATTGTCATGGCCACGGGAATTTCACGCACATACGCTGCCCTGCCAGCACCGGCCTCCCTATGGCAGCCTCCCCCCCCCCCCTCCCGGAGAAGGAATTCTTCTGCCTTTTTTCCTTCGCAGGTACCAGGTTACCTGTAACACAAGTCGCGCCTTTCTCCGGGGCCTTAATTTCACCTGCGCAACGGACCTCCACGAGTCCGATACGCGAGGCTAAGGGGCGAGGAAAAACGAGCACTCAAAAGGGTGTTTTTCTGACCCCAGCGGTGGATCTGGTCTGTGGCTCCACCGCCAACTAAGTTTTCAGCCACGAAGGGTAGCGAGGGCGGCACCTCGTAGTAGAGACACTCCTCTCCCCATGCGGGCACACCACCACCTCATCGACTGTGCGGTCCTGCCTGAGTCGCGGAAGCGAGTGGCGCTTCGTACCATACCAACACTCCTCTTCACCCGCGACTCCATCACGACTGCAGTGGTAGAGGGAGAAGAAGTGGGCTTGATAAGCCTCGGGCCAACCATTGACCGTGGGTGGGTGGCTACTAAGCCCCCCGCCACGACAAGGTTCGGGAACCCGTTCGGAGGGGACACAGCACGGTGCTAATCTATCTGCACCTATCAACTTCCTACATCTCTTAAAAGGTCGTCACTTCATCTGGTGGAGGGCTGTCATCGCTTGCCGATGCGAGGCTGCCACCCGAAAAAATTTCTTACTACTTTTTATTACATTTACGTGTTAAAGCCACGCTGCATCTATATTATGGTTTTAGCACGTATGGGTCGGCTCGACCAGTTAAGGACCACAGTCTCACATAATACCAGCGTAAAATAGCAGCTTAATGCTGTTGTGTTTTGTATGGTGAGTGTAGTTTTTTTTAAATAGGAGAGGGGGCAAACGAGCATGCGGCTCACCTGATGGTAAGTGACTACCGCCGCCCATGAACAACTGCAACACAAGGGGATCCAGGGCAATCACAGATGCGTTGCCAGCCTTTAAATAGTAGTGAGCCGGAGACCCTTTTTACTGGAAACGAGGCATTCCATCATAGTCCTCAGGGACATTTGGACACACAACGCATTTGCATTTTGATTCTTAATCTATGCAAATAAATAAAATTAAAGTGTCTGTTTGTAATGTCAAAATACAGATTTTTACTTAATGCATATGAAAGTATATACAGTACTTATAACAAAATCACATTTTTTAAATTTTTTGTCTGTCTGTCTGTTTTTTTCAGCTAATCTCCGAAATGGCTTGACCGATTTTGAGGGGAATTTCATTAGCAGATAGCTAATGTTATAAGGAGTGAAGTACATAGGATAATTTTAATTTACAAAAATAATTAGGGTTCCGCGAAAAAAAATTAAAACCAATAAAATCGTTGTAAATTCAACGCGGGCGAAGTCGCAAGGGACAGCTAGTCGAAGATAAATATAGATGTCTATTGTATATTATTATCAGGTAAAATATGGAATAAGGAAATAGAAATTGTAGTGTAGCACTAGAGCATGTACTACATGTTGCGCTTATGGTCGTGATGTACTGCAATGATGACCATTTTTGGCATTCATCTGACAAAAAATTCTATGCTATCAAGAGTTATGCTTGGTTAATATATTCGTTATCAAAGAAAACATTGCCGTCGGGGCGTGGTAGCAGGAGCAAAGTGCTTCCCGTAAATTTCATAATACGCGAGCAACGGGAGTTCGATCACCGACAGCAAGCCAGCAACGCTTAAATTATTAACTGCATCTTTAAAAGCTGAATTACACGTAAGAAAACCTGCATGTTTAGAGTATACATAACCAAGCTATGGTAATGTATACTCTCAGCTAACATGTCTGAGAAATTTAAAAAAAATTGTGAATACGCGAAGCCTACCAACACCAACACCAGCACCGCGTTGGCCTTACTGCACTAAAACCCTCTTAAAAATGACAGGCGGCTCAGTAGTAGAACCTGTATAGAACTTATAAACCCCATATTTCAACACAATATTGCTGGATATTTTATGTCTGGTATTGCATAGATACGATTAAATGAAATTTTAAAACTTGTAGGCATTATCCAAATGACTATAAAACGCAAATGTTGAGGGGTTGTACTCTTCTTGACATTTTAGTCAATCAAAATTTCAGGGGCGGGTGCCTGCTGTCTGTCTCCCGCTAGATTGTTGGCGAGATTATTGAAAATTATATTTGCCCTACATCTAAAAAATAATATTATTTATACTTTACATTGTAATTGATAATTTGTATTTTTGACATATAATTATATTAAAATAAGCAAAATATGTTCCAGACCCCCCAAAAAGGTCAAAGGTCAAGTCACTCCATCGACCGGTAAAATTATGGCCACATTGTTTTGGGATTCCAAAGGAATACTATTGGTCGAGTAACCAAAAAAAAAAGTGAAGCCATCACCGCAGACAAATACTCAGCCACTTCACGTCATTTGATCGAAGCAATAAAAGGAAATAGAAGAGGAAAGCTGACCAAATTAGTGCTAGTTACCAAGCTAGTGCTTCTTGATGAAACTTCTTGACGCACCAGTTCACGTGGCACAGCTCTCCAAAGCTGCTGTATGAGACTGCGGGTTTGAGGAAATTAACTACCCACCATATCCAGCCCCTAGTTACTAATTTTTACTCCCAAACTTAAAAAAGACCTTCAGGGAAAGCGACTTGCTGACGATAATGAGCTCAAGTCCGCTGTAAATGAGCAAAGTTACTTAAACAATAACAGCTTTACAAGCTGACATAATAATAGGGTTATAACTTCAAAAATCTCAAAGCTTTGTTTACTCGAAACGGTTTAAATAGACCTGATTTAAGAGAAACTGAAATGCTTTTAGAGCGATAAAAGCGATGTTCGGAAATATTTCGGACAGAATATCGAATTCTTGTGTAGTTATTTCTAATAAAAGCTTCAGTGTCCACCCCTTTTTAAAATTGTCAAAAGGCCTTTTTATTAGTTTTTATTTCACTATGTTTTAGTCTTTAGTAGTATTTTTATGAAGCGTTTGATCAATAATTTCTTTTTGAATAATTTTTATTAAATATTTTGAATATTTAATTGTAAAAACGAAAAAAATAATTAAAATTTACAAAATGATATACCTTATAACTTGAGACGTTATCTTCACTTAATCAATAGACAATTTTAATTTCATAAGGAAAAGTGGTGGCGGCACCAGTCCCTCTGTCCCATCTTATCTTACATATATACTGACTGTAATATTTTCTTAAAACTGGTACAATACAGTAAATGAATCAAATTTATTAGCAAAACTTGAAAATTTCTCAAATCATGTTCACTTCAATCTGCCTCTGGATTCTACTTTCAATTCTGTGTTCTACGTTCTGAAGCTCATCATCATCATTATCACCATTACAGTCAATCATTACAATCATGTCTATTGTTGAACATAAGCCCTCTCCCAAGGAATACCACAAAGTACGGTCCTAAGCCACTTGCATCCATCGATTTAATGCATCTGTTACAAGTCTTCACTCTATTACATCTTCATACCTCATAGGTTATCTATTATGCGAGCTATATGGCTAGTCCATTGCCACTTCAGCTTAGTAATTTTTGGAGTATGTCGGTAATCTGGTTCTACTGTGGATATCCTCGTTACAAAGTCTATCACGGAAACAAACTTCAAGCATAGCCCTCTCCATAGCTCGCTGAATGACTTTAAGCTTCCTTATACAGCAAGGAAAGGAATGATCACGACTTAATTTCATATGACATCACTGGCAACTCGCATTGATATACCCTCGATTTCAAGTTTTAAGGTAAACGTGACGAGAAGATGTTTCGAAATTTCTTGAACGCTGCCCAGCCATGTTGGATCCGTCGATTGACTTCTACATCATCCTCGATTAAGAATCAAAACGCAAATGCGTTGTCAACCCTTTGGATCTCGACACCCACCATACGAAAAATAGTAGCAATATGCAATAGCATTAAGCTGTTATTTTTCGCTGATATTATGTGAGAGCATAGTTAACATGGTGTGCCTTCCTCCACCACTTGCAACTTCACCTGCGCAACGCCCCCGTTACCGATGCGTAAAGGCCACGGGGCCGGTAAAAACGAGACTCAGAAGTACCAGCATTCACAACTCCAGCGGTGGATCTGGTCTATGGCTTCGCCGCCAACCAAGATTCCGACCAAGAATCCTCTCTACCTGCAGCCCCACCTCTTCTGCAGCGGTAGGCGCAGAAGACACTTTTCTCGCCGCAGCCCATAAATCTGAGTGGCCACCTCGGGCCAGCCAAGTGGGTTCCTCTTAATTCACCGCATGTGACCAAGTCACGGCTACTAAGCCGTAGTTTGGTCACACCTAATGTAATCGTAAATAGCTTCTTAAAATAGGCAACAACCTATATGTTAAAAAGTGTTTCTGATTTCCAATTAGAAAAATATAACCTTAGTACCAATAAATAATCACGTTATTGTTGCGTACACATTATGACATTGGATCATTTTGATTGAACTTATTTACAAAATGGTATCTCTTTGAATGAGAAATTTATTTTAGTCTTGTGGTTATGTTAGGTTGGATAGAGGGACGATCTACTGAAGGTGGCTGTAAGCAGCTGGATGCTAGAAACCGATGCCCGCACTAAATGGCGCTCTTTGGGACAAACCTATGAGTATATAAACCTATAAGTATGTGCCAGCGACAGACCACATGATGGTACTTATTATGTGGATCACAAATTTGTTACCTACATTTTGAAGATCTGTTGTTAAAAAAAAACTTTTTTACTTTGTTTTATATTATGTATTTACCCTTTAACACCACTTTTGTTAAATTCACATGGACGAGTTTCAATTTAAAAGAATGTTTTTCTAGTCTCTAAAATTAAAAAGTATAAAATTGAAGTAAATATTTATACTTTCGAAAATTGCCTAGATAAAAAATGAATCTGTTAGACAACACGCAGAAGTTCTGTAAGACGCAGGTGTCCTTTCCGGCTGATACTTCATATCTCTCCTACCCGGGGTACAAATTAGAACTTAAACTGCGACAAACATCCCAGCATCTACGGGTGCCTCTACAGGTCCTGTAACGGTAATGCCGAAACAGACCGACTCATCGACCACGTTGAAATGGCTACATATTTCTTACTACAGCAGATCCCATCCGCAGATATTGTGATCCTTGGCGATTTTAACGCCCACCACACTGAATGGCTCGGTTCACGTTTAGCCGATTATGCGGAGAGATCTGTTTATGACTTTACCTTGGCATATGGTCTTACACAGCTAGTTACTTCGCCTACGCGGATTCCAGAGATCAGGATGATGTACCTTCCCAGTTGGACCTTCTGTTGACCTGTCATCCGGATGGATATCAGGTTTCCATCGACACCCCTCTTGGCTCCTCGGGGACTATTGTCTAATTCGAAGTGTGGTGCGACTTACAGTTGCATTCTGCAGGCTACCGCCGTGTATAGAACTATAGGTTGGCTGATTGGAATAGGATGGGGTCTTTTTTTGCATCCTACCCTTGGGGGCGGGTTTATTTCTCGCCGGACGATCCCAATGTTGTTGCTAATAGTGTCGCTGATATGGTACCTCAGAGTGTGGAACTTTTTAATCCATCTTCTGTGGTGCCCATCGGAGGCAGATCCCAGCCACGGTTTGGTAGCTCTTGTAAAACTGCATCACGCTATAAGCAAGAATGCTACCGGGCCTGGGCTGACGCATCAATGTCTAGGGATATAAACACCAGCGCTCTAAAAAGGAAATATGATTCCGCCTCCAGGTCCTTCAAAAGAGTTATGCCAAGGCAAGGTCTGAGCCCATCGGCAGAGTCGGCGAGAAGCTAATTCGCCATCTCTTCCATCTCTGCACGGAGAGGACGTCTCACTGGCCCATGCCGCAAAGAATAAAGCCGATCTGTTAGGCTCTCTCTTTGCGTCCAACTCGACTCTCGATGACGTGGAAAACACATCGCTGACGATCCCCGGTGTGAGTGCTCCATGCCGGATGTGCGTTTTACACAGCGCTCGGTTCGCAAAATACTCCCGTCGAGTTGAGTGAGCTTGATGGAGTCTATCTCATTGTGCTGAAGATGTGTAAGGCGGAGTTGGCACCGGTTTTAACGCATCTTTTCCGGTACTCCTACTCCCAAGGCGTAGTCCAGAATTCATGGAAGATAGCTGTGGTCCACCCGATCCTTAAAAAAGACAACCACTCAGACCCGTCAAATTATAGGCCTATCACCATGACCTCCTTGTTCTCCAAAATAATAGAGTCCATTGTAAACTGCCAGCTTATTAGGTACCTTGTGGATCACCAGCTGATTAGTGACTGCCAATACGGTTTTCGACGGAGTCGACCAACTGGCGATCTTCTGGTCTACCTGACTCATAGATGGGAGGAAGCAGTAGAGTCCAAGAGAGAAGCATTGGCCGTTAGTTTGGACATAGCGAAGACCTTCGGTCGGGTCTGCCACAATGCGCTTCTTTCGAAGCTCCCTTCCCATGGGCTTCCCAAGAAGTTGTGCAATTGGATCACCAGCTTTCCTCGCTAATCAGAGCACCAAGGTTGTGTAGACGGTGCATGCTCTGATCACAAGCCTATTAGCGCTGGTGTCAGAAACCAGTATTTTTATAATCATCTTGTGTTATAGTAATTGCTGGATTACATGTTCTGGATTTACCTAACTTTTAACGGTGGTAGAGCCACGCAGCAGTTTTTGCTGTTGCACGTATAGGCCGGCTCGAGCCGGGTTGGTACCACGACCTCGCAGAATACCGGCGTGAAGTAGAAGCTCTGCTTCTGCGTTTCGTCTGGTGAGTGCAGGTGGCCGGAGGCCCAATCCCCCCCCCCCCATCAACATGGTAGCGGAATTACACGCACGACTACCCCAGGAGGGTACCAACACCCCTGGAGAATCCCTCGCTGAGCATCCACGACCATGTTATTCCAATCCTGAGCGTGGGTGCTCAGGCTGCCCCGCGTATTCTGGGGGGGGGCAAAATTCCGCTCAAAAACATAACTACTCGGGGCAAACTGAGCAACAATACCAAGGCGACCCCTGCCACGCTATCCGTGAATTTCTGCAACATCAGGGGACTTCACTCTAACCTAAACGCCGTCCACTACCATCTCGAGACGGCGAAGCCGGCCTTGTTCTTTCTGACCGAGACGCAGGTTTCCTCTCCGGCTGATATTTCGTATCTCTCCTGCCCGGGGTACAAATTGGAGCACTCCTTTGTGCCTCGGGCTGGAGTTTGCGTGTATGTCAGAGAGGACATCTGTTCTCGACGCCTCGGCAGTCTTGAAGGTTCGGACCTGTCCATCCTTTGGCTACGCGTAGACAGCGACGACCATCCGCGCGTCTACGGGTGCCTCTATAGGTCCCATAGCGGTAATGCCGAAACAGACCGACTCATCGACCACGTCCAAATGGCTACAGATTCCTTGCTACAACAGGTCCCATCCGCAGAGATCGTGATCCTTGGCGATTTTAACGCCCACCATGCCGAATGGCTCGGTTCACGTTTAACCGATCATGCGGGGAGATCTGTTTATAACTTTGCCTTGGCATATGGTATGACACAACTGGTTACTTCGCCTACGCGAATTCGCAATGTGGAGGATCATACACCTTCCCTGTTGGACCTTCTGCTGACCTCTCATCCGGACGGATATCAGGTTTCCGTCGATGCCCCTCTCGGCTCTTCGGACCATTGTCTGATCCGGAGTATGGTGCCACTCACGCTCCCTTCGCGGTTGCGTTCTGCAGGTTGCCGCCGTGTTTGGCATTACAGGTCGGCGGATTGGGACGGAATGCGGTCTTTCTTCGCATCCTACGCATGGGGGCGGGTTTGCTTCTCGCCGGATGATCCCAGCGCTGTTGCTAACTCTGTCACTGATGTGATGCTACAGGGAATGGAACTATTTATTCCATCATCTGTGGTACCCATCGGAGGCAGATCTCAGCCTTGGTTTGGTCGCTTCTGTAAGACTGCATTACGCAGTAAGCAGGAGTGTTATCAAGCCTGGGCTGCGGCTTCGGCGAATCGGGATGTAAATACCAGCACACTTAAAAAGAAGTATAACTTCGCCTCCAGGTCCTTCAAAAGAGTTATTGCCAAGGCAAAGTCAGAGCACATAGGCAGAATTGGCGAGAAACTAGTTCGCCTTCCTTCGGGAACCCGTGCATTCTAGTCTCTCTCCAAGGCTGTCCAAGGGAATTTCTGTAAGCCATCACGACCATCTCTGCACAGGGAGGATAACTCACTGGACTAAGACGTAAAAGACAAAGCCGACCTTTTCGGCTCCCTTTTTGCGTCCAACTCGACTCTTGATGACGGGGGGAAAACACCGCCGACCATCCCGCGGTGTGAGTGCTCCATGCCGGATGTGCTGTTTTCACAGCGCTCGGTTCGCAAAGCACTGCTCTCCCTAGACATCCAGAAGTCGAGTGGGCCTGACGGAATCCCCCCAATTGTGCTGAGGACGTGTGCTCCGGAGTTGGCACCGGTCCTAACGCGTCTTTTCCGGTACTCCTACTCCCAAGGCGTAGTCCCGATTTCATGGAAGACAGCTTTTGTCCACCCGATCCCTAAAAAAGGCGACCGCTCAGACCCCTCCAACTATAGGCCTATCGCGATCACCTCCTTGTTCTCCAAAATAATGGAATCCATTATTAACTGCCAGCTCATCCGGTACCTTGAGGATCACCAGCTAATTAGTGACCGCCAATACGGTTTTCGTCGGGGTCGATCAGCTGGTGATCTTCTGGTCTACCTGACCCATAGATGGGCGGAGGCAGTAGAGTTCAAGGGGGAGGCGTTGGCCGTTAGTCTGGACATTGCGAAGGCCTTCGATCGGGTTTGGCACAAAGCGCTTCTTTCGAAGCTGCCTTCCTATGGGCTTCTCGAGAAATTGTGCAATTGGATCACCAGCTTCCTTGCAGATCGGATCATCAAGGTTGTTGTAGACGGTTTATGTTCTGACTACAAGCCTATTAACGCTGATGTCCCACAAGGCTGTGTGCTATCACCAACGCTGTTTCTTCTGCATATCAATTAAATGTTGCTAACTGGTAACATTCATTGCTATGCGGATGGCAGCACTGGTGATGCTCTATACACCGGCCGGGCCAATATTTCTCGGGAAAACGTCGCCGAGTACCGGAACAAACTTGTGTCTGAAGTCGAGTCTTTGCTGAACAAAGTCTCGGATTGGGGGCGACTAAATCTAGTCCAGTTTAATCCTCAGAAGACACAAGTTTGCGCGTTTACCGCTAAAAAGAACCCCTTTGTCGTATCTCCTCAGTTTCAAGGCACTCCCCTTCTTGCCTCAGCCAGTATCGGTATCCTCGGAGTCGACATATCGAGTGACGTGCAGTTTTGTGGTCACTTGGAAGAGAAGGCCAAATTGGCCTCTAAAAAGCTTGGCGTGCTCAGCAGAGCGGGACAGTATTTCATGCCGGCATACCGCCTGTAACTTTACAAGACGCAGGTTCGGCCTCACATGGAATACTGTTCCCATCTCTGGGCAGGGGCTCCCCAGTGCCAGCTTCTTCCGCTTGACCGCATCCAACGCAGAGCGGCTCGAATCGTCGACGACCGAGCCCTTTCCGATCGGCTCGATTCATTGGCACTGCGAAGAGATGTTGCATCCCTTTGCATTTTCTTTCGCATCTACCATGGGGAGTGCTCTGAGGAATTGTTCGGATTAATCCCAGCCGCCAAATTTCACGAACGCACATCGCGGCAGAACTCCCGATACCATCCACACCATCTGGATGATTGGTGGTCCACCACTGTGCGATTTAGAAGATGTTTTCTTCCTCGCACGACTTTCTTGTGGAATCGATTACCATCAGTGATTTTTCCGGACCGATACGACTTAGGGACCTTCAAGAAAAGAGCGTACTCCTTTTTAAAAGGCCGGCATTGCATCTGCAATTCCCTCCCTGGTGTTGCAGTTGTTCATGGGCGGCGGTAGTCACTTACCATCAGAGGAGCCGCATGCTCGTTTGCCTCCTCTTCTATTAAAAAAAAAACCTACAATACGAATAATCGCGGTCTTTATACAGTATCTTTATGTATTTTCATTATTTTAACGTTCGTTTATTTTATGACGCATTCACTTCTGAAAGTACAAGAACATGCTGCATGCTGGACTCTACGTCCTCTCCCAAATTGTCAAAAGTAAATAAATAAAATTATGTTTAATCTAGCATTTCATTTTAATACTACTGTATTATTTTATTTTTAATATTAATAAAGTTCATAATGTATAAATTCAAAAGCTCATTATCAGATTTATCAAACCATAACACGTTTCTGAAACTGAAATTAATAACTTATCAAAGAACACCACATCAAAAGAACAAACAGTTAATTTTAACAAGATACTAGCCAGTTGCAAATAAGAGCTGTCCTGAGGGAATAAGATCCATTTCCGATAACAATTGGCTTAATTTTCCTTTCCTAGCGTTAAATATTGCCTTGATTTCAAACAGATAAGCATCATTTCGAAGATCTCTGTCTACTATAACTTTGTAGCTCTTTTACACGTAATTTAAACGAAAGATCCAGAGTTATAATTATCAAGTCATATTTGTATAAAATAGCAAAAATATGCGACAAAACATTGTGTGCCTTTACTTGGAAGATTGATTAGTTATTGAAAAATATTAATATATATGAAAATTATACCACATTAAAAACAAAAGAAACACCTATTTTTGACTCGGAAAACTCGATAATATCTGTTTGCTTTCTATAATATTGAAAAGAAAGTTTGATCACATTTTTGTACACCATTATATTATAGTTTTGTGATTAATGCAATATGCTTAAGGTAGCTGTAGGCTTTGTAAAAGTCACCAATAAATCAATCATACTGTGAATTTTTCATGAATTGAAGATTAATATTCTTTATCAACACCGGCATCAGTTACCGAAGGATTTCTTGTAAAATCAAACTGATTTTATTGAGCGATTTATTAAAAGAAAAAACCTTATAATGTAAAACAATGTTAGAAATTTTACAAACACAATATTTTTCAAGAACCAATTTTTTTTGGACTCTGTAAAGCGTTAAATTTATTTATTAAAGCCCTGTTGTAAAAAGGAGTTTAAAGCTATTGTCGATCTTTGGCATCATAGCTCCAAAAATAAACACATTTAATTGAAATAGCTATTCAGCGAGGAAACACAGGAAGCATTCTTGTGCTTGGGGGAGTAGGACTGTGTGATAATTTAAATTTTTAGATTTAATTTTTCTTCATGATATTTGTTTTAGTAAAGTTAGTATTTATGTTTAGTGAAAATCAGTTCATAGATTTAATGACAATCCACTTTGTATTTCCTTAGCGTAGGGATTTCAGCCATCAATTAATATTTGATTTTCTTCCACTTCTTCGATTGACTTAAAAGTTGGCACAACTTCCGTTTCTGATGACGCTGCAATATGGTGATTATAGCCTGAAGATGCGACTGAGATTATCACCAAATAGAGATTGAGTAACAGTAGCTTAATGGTTATGGGTACGATAGTTAGTAAAACTTAAAAGTACGAATCTACTAGTAACCAAAGCATTTTAAGCTCAACTGGAGCAGTTAACGGTAATATTAGAAGTGTTAATAGCATAGATGTTTATACTTCAAAATAAGATTACCCAACTCTACGATAGCTTTTACTTAACTATAGAAAAAAATTCTAATTACTTTGTAAGCACGTTTGTTTTCACAACAAAGTCATTAGAAGAATTCTTCCGAAGTAAGCAACTACCTAAAAAAGCGTAGTAGAGAAACACTTTCAAGATGTAACACCAATTTTACAGAAATATTAAAAAAATTAGAGTCTATAGATAGATTCACTTAATTTTTTTATGTATACTGATGACAAAAAAGTTTTCACTCCAATAAACTCTTATGAGGATTGCAACTTGTTACAGAAAGACCTTGATCATCTTAACGATTATTACGTTTATAATAGAATCTCAAGTAAGTTCCAGTAAATGTCAAATTATAAATTTCGCTCGCAAAATAAACCCAAATTCATATATTCATATGGGTTTAATGGTATTCCAACTGAAAGGGTTCAAATTGTGCGTGATCTTGGTGTTCCATTAGACTCTAAAATGAGTATAACTGACTAATCACATTGATATTATAGGTGACAAATTTCTTTATAACATGGGCTTTGTCATACACAAAGATTTTAATAGTATTTGCTATGTTTAAAATTTGTATTTGCATATGAATGATCTTTATTAGAATACGCTAGTTGAATCTGGAACCCACAATATGCCGTACATAAAAAGCGGTCAGAACGTATACAGAAAAATAAAAAGCACATTTGAAGCACATTTTAGTAAATCTGCAAATAATTATCGAAACAACATGTAAGATTTGGCATTTTTGTTTGATAAATGATCGATTAGAGTTTTCAAAGTAGCTTGAAGAACTCGCAATTTGCGTGCCTAACCGCCGCACGTTATGTCTCGAACTACGCGACCCTAGGCCTTAGTATCTTAGTTTAGTGTGTAGGTACATTAATTTCAGACATGAAATTAATGTCTGATTAGAACTTTACCCATTTCTGAGAAAAGGAGCTCTCACCGAAGAATAGACAGATAGAAGAGAGTGATCATATAATTTCCGTTGATTCCTGTTAAGGTATAGAATCCAAAAAAAAAACAAAATAATATAACTTAATAATAAAGAAAGAAAGAAAGAAATGCATTTATTCCAGTTTAAGCATGCAGCACAAACATTTAAAGAAGTAACAATAGGCAAAAAGACAAAGTATTTACCAACATCATAAATTAAAGAAAATACACTTTAAAAAACCCTGTGTTGCAGCATGACACTGTAAAAATGATCGATTTCAGTAATAGCACTGGTTTTGAGTCTGACCCATACCCCATAAAAAGACCTTTAATCAATTTCCGCCATAAACGTTAATTATCACAAGCTCATTCAACTGGATTTAGATAATACCCAAAGTGCCATTCGCAGTTGCACGGAGTTTAACTCGAAAATAATTTATTAGTAAATTACACAATTTGTGATCTGTTGATGGGATTATATTAATTGCAAATCAATGTGATTACAAATAATAGATTATATGACTATTCATCGCGATAATAAAGGTAAATAAAAAATAACGAAAATAAACGTGTTCTGCATATTTACATATATTCCAAAAGTTCGATTTCTATATTGATGTCAATGGTCGCCAAATTAAATCAATATTGATGTCAATGGGAATCAGAATCGAACAAGGTCGTTCGAACAAAGGCGTATATGAATATAGGTATATACGGAATGTAGCTTTATTTTAACTGACTATGTAATATGGTACTAAAAGTTCGAATCCATTTTAAAATAAGTCTTCACTTTTTTTCTAATAAACATGCATATGCAATAAAAAAGATCAATAAAAACCCACATAACAAAAGCATATAACTCATGTGACGCACCAACGCTCCAGGAAGTCTACATTCAGTGAACATGTTCAAGACCGTCATCGAAACGACGTTAGTAAGAAAAACCACAAATACTCGAAAAGAACACCGATTCCTACCAAGGCGAGGCTATTGAAATAAGAAAACATCCAAGTGTCAATAGAGACAATAGCTGTAAGGCCCACCCATCTGCTTGGGATTCTATAATTAATATAATTAAATCCAAACACAAGCATATCTCTGAACCCGAAACGTCGGAATGGATAAAATAGCAAAATAAGTCTATAAAATTGCGATAAAATCCGTAAAATTAGTTTTATTTAATATATAAATGTTTGCAATAACATAGACGTAACATTATTAGTTTTCTTTAAAGTTTGTGTCAAGTCTGGTTACACTTAGGGTCAATTAGGTAGACGTTAACATTGTTTTTTATTCCAAATTTTAGGGCACATAAATTAAATAATGTTTTTAAAACTTCAAATTTTAAATGTTAACCAAGGTTTTATCGATTAATTATGAAGTTGTTTAAATGCTTGCTTGTTGGAAGAAATATTAATGCAATTACGGTTGGCACCTTGATCCAGCAACGTCATTGTACCGTTATTCAGATTTTTCTTGGAGGCCTGAATTTCATTATTGGGCAAAATTGATTTGTAAATCGATATCAACGAATTTGCAATTTGGTTTACTACTGCTGAGTTTCTTTAATTGACATTACTATTGAACAACACTAGAATTGGTAAATCATTCGTAACCTCAACATATTGGTCATGGTTGTGTAAATATCAAGTGAAAATTTATGAGGTACTCCACGCACTTCTGTGTCTTACATGTGTAGGTAATATATTGAATTTAACTTTATAGGTAGTATGCATAGTTATATAAAATAAAATTCTTACAGAGTAATCTTTTATTCCTTAAAATCTTTAAAATAATGTGAATGCATTTTTAAGATTCTAAAGTTGTGATCCGGTTTTTAGATTCGTTTTGAAGAATCGTCAAAAATATAACTTTTTTCACTAAAAGAACAGAATAGAATAGAATGATTTTTATTCAATATTGATTATTACATAATACTTAATAAAAGTAATTTTTTATTTACCACTGGTTCGGAAAATACCTTTCTCGTGGGAAGAATACAAACGTAGCCCTTTATCAAATATCTTCAAAATTACTTGTACATGTTCACATAAACGGTAAATATACGATTCCGGATTTATACGATTTTTATTAACACGTTTTATCAAAGGTTCTTTAAAGTTCGGGGAAAACACCTTGGAAAAATGATTAGTTGTCAAGCAATGTCAGTGAAACAAATAGGTGATTTTTTTAATAAATATTTATGTTGATTCATTCCATTGGTTATTGGTTATGGCTAAATTAATAAACCACGCACCAAAACAACCATAAACGAAGTCGACACAAGGATGCTAATACAAGTCAGTTCCTAGTGACCTGAGTCGAGAGAAGTATAGATTAGTACGAAATCGTTGCAACAATCTGTGTAGAAAAGCATAACGACGCCATATCCTTGAATCAGTACAAGATCCTGACCCTGCTAGGGTCTGGAAATTTCTTAAGTCTTTAGGAGTTGGGAAATTACGACAAAATTTCACTCACCATAACTTTGATCGCAATCAACTTAAGTTGCATTTCTCATCTTCGTCTTGCATTAACGATAAAGCAAAACACAATATTTAGGATTCTCTTTCAAAAGCTCCCGCTCCGGGCACCTCTGTTTTTAATTTTAGTCAATTTAACAGTTGTGATGTTATGAAAGCCATAATGTCCATCCATTCAAATTCAATTGGTAGTGACTGCATTAGTCGGAAAATGGTCATCCCTCTCATTGATCTCCTTTCACCTGTAATCACTTCCATCCCGAATAATTCACTGAATTCTTCTATTTTCCCTCCACTTTGGTAAGATGCATTTGTAGTTCCTCTTCCAAAAAAGTCGAATCCGTCTAGTTTTTCTGATTATATACCTATCTCTATCTTGCCTTTCCTTTCCAAAGTTCTTGAACGTCTTGTGCACAATCAATTAAGCATCTATCTTTTAAAACATAATCTTTTAAATCCTTTGCAATCCGGTTTCCATCCTGGACATAGTACGACTACTGCACTTTTACAAATCACTGATGATATTCGGTATGGTATGGAGAAACAAAAGCTTACCATTCTTTCGTTACTTGATTTTAGTAATGCATTTAATACAGTATATTTTGATGTCTTGTTGGGCATCCTGCGCTTTCTCAACATATCTCCAACTGTAGTTGACTGGTTTCGAAGTTACTTGTTTGGTCGCCGACAGCGCATTCAGGTGCAAGATGTTTTTTCCACCTGGACTACTACAGCGGCTGGCATACCACAAGGTGGCGTGTTGTCTCCTCTCCTGTTTGCAATTTTTATTAACTCTATAAGTCATAATCCAAATCATCAGCATAAAATTCCTACCACTTATATGCTGATGATCTCCAAATCTATACTCAATCGTCTCTTGAAGATTTGTCTAAATCAGTTGACACTATCAACGCTGATCTGACTTGTATTTCGAATTGGAGTAAACGTTATGGTTTAACGATTATCCTAAACGGCCATTATTATCGGTAGTTCTAGATTAATTGGAAAAATTGACTGGTCGTCCCTACCTCCTATTTTACTAGACTGCACTCAAATCCCTTACAGTAACAAGGCTAAAAACCTGGGGTTGTATCTCGACTCTTGTATGTCTTGGACCTCACAGGTTAATGAGGTTAGTAGAAAAATGTTTGCTGCTTTAAGCTCTTTACGTAGATTACGTAAATTTCTTCCCACAGTAACTAAAGTTACGCTCGCCCTGTCTCTACTTCTACCTATCCTTAACTATGCTGACATATGCTATCTTGACATTACCGAGGAGCAGCTTAATAAGCTTCAGCGCATTCAAAATTTATGTATTAGATTCATATTTGGGCTTCGCAAATATGATCATATATCTGAATTTCGCAAACAGCTCAAATGGCTCCCGATCTGCCTTCGCAGGAATACTCACATTCTCTCCACTTTGTATAGCGTGCTGTTTAATCTTTCCACTCCTCATTATTTAAAAGACCGTTTCCAGTATCTTTTCCTTACCCATAATCGGTTCCTTCGATCCTCTGTCAATCTTTCTCTCTATACTCCTTCGCACTCTTCCTCCTTTTTTAAGAAATCCTTTACTGTAACTGCTGTACGTTTGTGGAACTCTTTACCTCTCCACATTCGTCGTGCTCAATCTCTTCATTCTTTCAAAAGTCTTGTTAAATCGTATTACTTAGAAAGCTACTAGATAAATCACTTTTCCGTTTTCGTACTCTTTTCATTTAATCTATAATATTATATCATACATAATCTTCACTTCTCTTTATGTGTATGTATTTTCATATTTTTTTTTATTTTGTACGCCCCCCTCTATTTTTAACTAATGTTTGCATCAGTTCTCTACACTAAGTTTGTCTGGAAGAAATCACTTTCAGAGTGATAAGACCGCCTGTTGTACATTTTCTAATTTAGATTTAACTGTATTCGTTTTTGTTTTGTTTTTTAGTGTACAATAAAGAGTAAATAAATAAATAAATAAATGCTGGATTTTATGGATAAAATGGAAAACGAAAATGAGAGTCGGTCAATGTCAAGACAAAGATTATGTGCAACGTCCATGTCGCCTGACGCCTATGTCGGTAGTTGTTGGGAACATTATGCTCGAAGTTGTTAACGAATGTGTTAACATAGAACAAATTTTCTGACTAGGTAAGTCCAACTTAGACTGAGAGGTCAATTGGCGGATCCAACTCTCTGGGCAGCGTTCCAGAGATTAAGACCCATCTCGTCAAATATTCATCAAAACTTGTAAGCAAGGGTGTACAACCAATGCGTTTTGCCAGTGATGACATGTGGATCTAAGACCTTCATCTCTGGCCGTATGAGGTAGCTCAAGGTCGCTTAAAACCATGAAGAGGTTTATGCTCAAAGTTCACCTGCGTGCTGAAGTTTGAAATGAGGATATCCACAGTAGAACCAGAAGCTCGCCACAAAACCAAATTGAAAATATATAATCCGCGTCGAGTTGGTTTGCCCTTTTCCCCGTCTTGAATAAATTATGACAGTAGAAACTGCTGAAAATTATTGTGGAAAGTGTGCATAAGGTTAAATTATTTATTCTAAGAGAAACGTAAATACATGTTTAAGTAATGCTTAATATTCTGTTGCACAATTTGAACATAATACTTTATATTTAGTTTAAGTAAATGTTAACTTCAATATTATGTTAATAAAAGTAAAAGTAATATAATATAAAAGAATAAACTGTGCCGTGACAATACAAACAAAATCATGTTTATTGGCACGAAGAAATTATATTATAATTCAAACTATTTTGTACTTTGTTGAATAAATATAAAATTAGAAAGTTTACAGTAAATTGTACAATATTTTATATTATATTATACAAACTTGCCTGCAAACCTTCTGGCGGTATAAGGGATTAATTCAATCACCCCATTACGTCCCGTGGGTGTTATAAGTGGTCGTTATGGGATATTTTAGCAAAAACTTATGGATTCCGATAGATCTCTAAAACTGGAAGCCCTAACGACTGCTATCGTAAAAACTGATTAAGAACATAAACGTGTAGATTCAAATAGCGTCAGAAAGCGATTTTTCCAGCAAATGTCATTATAACAATGCGAACAATTTTAGACCTATTATACTAACCCGAACTGAATCTTATCTGTCCGTCTCTTAAAGACCCTTGTCTTTGTAATACAATCCTCAAATCTTTTTCTCCAGACTGGGACCATGAAGCAGACTGCCAACGGTGTGCCAAAAAGCATTGTTCGCAAAGGTCCGATTTTGTGGGTGACCTATACGTGGTAGAGCCATACTGCAGCTATATTAGCCTTGTACCACGAATGGGTCGGCTTGACCGAGGAAGGAATACACTCTCATAGATACGAGGCATTCTATCTTAGTCTTCAAGGGTGACAACGCATCTGTATTTCAATTCTTAATCGAGGATAAATGTCTATGGAGTATTCACTTACCATCAGGTGAACTGTGTACTCATTTTTCACCCTTATTCTATATAAAAAATTCCATCATCATCTGAATTCACTACTAATGGGTGGATCGCAACAACATTAGCATTTGAAACCGACTTCTAAAAAAGGAGGCAGTTCGCAATTAGACTGTATTATTTTTTATGAGTGTTCCCTCAGAACTTTTTTATAGGTGAACAGATTTTGATGATTCTTTTTTTTATTTGAAAGCTGGTACTCCTCATTTGGTCCTCGTTGATCAAGAGCTGACTAGTAGTTTTTGAGTTATCCTTAATAATGAGTATTTAATTGACTTCGACAGCATTGATGATGTGAAAATAAGAACCATTTTATTTATATTGAAGTCTGTTGTACAAAAATTTTAATTTTACCACTAGTGTTTCTTTGCATCTTGTGGAAACATGTTTTTTTTAGAAGCAATTAGAAAGGGCTACCCGGTACGCGAGGAAGTGGAGAATGCTTTATGCATACCACGACAGCCGGTCTGTAGTGGTTATGCGGGACTCACTGAGACTATCCTACGGGGACCCTAAGTGATACCCGCTAAACTCCACTTTGGGGACTGGCAATTGGCTGATTAAGCCTCTTTGCCAGATCAGAAGCGACCCTCTTTTGGGAGAAGAGGGTGCAGGCGGCTACGAGCCGCTGAGGGAGAGCCCACTAGAGCAAATTTAAGAAGAGTCGGCCTGAGCCGCCAGGAGGCAGTTCAGGTCGTTTGAAATTTTATTTGGCGTTTCTCGGCCTGCGGACTTGATAGCGAGAGGAGGGTGGGGCTGCATAAGTAGCTGCCTCACGAATAAAATGATTGGAATGAGACTCTATTGAAGTTCTCAGAGAGTGTTTTTAGAAATTGTTGGATTGTAGGGAGCTGTAAGTCCCAATGGAGGTCGGCATTACGGACGTACCAAGGTGCGTTCGTAGCTCGACGACAGAAGAGTTTTGAACTACTTGGAGTTCATTAATGATTTTAGGGTCGGCGTGGGCAAAAACATAGCCCGCGTAAGACATGACTGGTCGTATACAGACCTTATAAAGGGTTCACTTGTTACGAAGGGACATTTTACTGTGTCGGCCCAACATACTGTTGAGCCTACTTAGATAGAATCCTGCGTGACGGGTTACTCTTTTGACATGGGGCCTGAAGGTGAGCTTCGTGTCAAGGGTGACGCCTACATATTTGGCAGACGTATGCCTGGGGACAGGGGTCCCTAGCATACGTATTGGTGGAGTATTTTTGAGACGGCGTCGTTTATAATCGAAATGAACGGCGGAGCTCCTCTCCGGGTTCACATCGATGCGCCATTTTTGGAACCAAGCTTCTAGGTCATCAACTGACTTTTGGATCTTGTTCCGTATGAAAGGTAGCGAGGTACCTTTACAGTAGAGGGCAGTGTCGTCTGCGAAGAGAGAGAACTGAACACCTTTCGACGGGATGGGAATGTCGTTGCTGAACAGGATGTAGAGGAGAGGAGCAAGTACTGAGCCTTGAGAGACACCAGCTTTGATGGGGCGCTGAGAAGAGAGCGTGCCTTCGTTTCTAAAACGAAAGGTACGATGCTGCAGGTAGGAGGCCACGAGACGTACTAGACGATCGCGGAGACCTATTCTGTATAGTTTGAAAATAAGGCCTTCATGCCAGACTCTATCGAAAGCTTTGGCAATGTCGAAAAAGACCGCGATGGTCTTATGACGACGAGGATAGAAACTGCTGAGGATATATTCCACAATACGGTGAACTTGTTGGGGACAAGAATGTTTCGCTCGGAAACCAAATTGATAGGGGATGACACCTGCTCAGGAAAGTGTTTAAGGGCTTAGTTGGAGATGCCATCCGCGCCCGGAGCCTTTTTGGGCTTGAGTCCTTTGATGAGGGATGAAATCTCATCATTGGACACAGTGAGAGGGTCAGAGGCTGTAGGGGGTGAGTGCCGGCGACGGACCTCATCCTCCACTGCCTGGATGTGTGACGGGTCTGTGAGTTGAGAGCTATGAGAGCATTGTGCGGCAATGCTATCTGCAAAGCACTCAGCCTTTTCCTCGTCCTCGAAGGCAACCGTACGGTCGGGACGGGAGAGAGGGGGAGTGTGGGTGATAGCGTCTATGCGGAGGGCTCTTTCTATCTCATAGTACGCTGTATGAGAGGGAGAAATATTCTCCATGAGCTTACTCTTTTTGAGGTCTCAAAGTTCGGAGAGACGGAAACGAAGTTCTCGTTGAAGAAGATTGGCCGTGCGCCTATATTCGGGGGTGGGATAGATTGCTGCTCTCCGGAAAGCAGCTTTCTTGGCTTACAATAGGTTGCTAATATGCAGGGGAAGCCCATTATTATTAGCAACCAGGACGACCCTTTCATTCTCCTTAAGGGAGAATTTAATAAGGGTGGAAAGTGAATCGACCGCGGTGTCGATTTTATCGGGACTGTCTAAGTCCGACGAGAGGGAGATGGGGGAGCCCTGTGAGTCCAGAGCTTTAGCTAGGGACTCCTTGAAGCCCTTCCAATTAGTGAAAGTTTTCATGAAGGGTGTTGAGGGAGGTGGCTGATGGCCAAGAATGAAGGAGTCCAGTCGGTGGTCGGATCCTAGATCGTCTAATATCTCGATTGCCCTGAGGTTAAGGGAGACATCTTGACAAGTGCAAAGTCTAGCACTAGCGTGGTCGGTGTTATCGGGATAGTGAGTAACACCGAGGGGACTGTGGATGGTAAGGTCAAGAGACTGCGTGATATCAATCAGTTTCTTGCCACTATGGGAGGTAGTACGGCATGTCCATTCAGTATACCTGGATTTAAAGTCTCCGAACGTAATGACTGAATTGCCTAAAGATAAAATAGCCTCGAATCTATTTTGAGGGGAAGGGTTCCACTGGTGATGTAACAGGAGGCTATGAATATGGACTAATGTCCAGTCATAGGTAGCCTGCATACCGAGCCTTCCATGTTGGTAAGCTGCGGAGTAGAAATGGGGGAGCAATGAAGTGTCTTCTTGTAATAAATGGCCGTACCGCCGCCTTGGCGGTTGGGTCTGTCATTACGAAGAAGAGAAAATTTTTGAATGGAAAGGCCTTTAATGTCCTTAGTTTTGAGATTAGTTTCCTGTAAGAGGAGGAAATCGGCTTCGTGATCACGAAGAAAAAGCTTAAGCTCTGGGAGGTTATTTCGCAAACCGCGAATATTAAAAGATACAAGCGATAAGCCCTTAGGCTTGATACGACCGTGAGTCTTTGGCAGAGCAGATTGCTCTGTCATTGTAGAGTTAAGTTAATTAAGTTATCTTAACTTACAATGAGCACAAAATATTGTGATGTTCTGCAAGAGCTAGGAGACGGTCCTGAGAGGACCGAGCAGCGCGCAATTTGCGTGCCAGGACAGCGATCTCCCAAATATCGATGTTCCTTATAGCGGAGTAAACCGTATTAAGGTCATCAACCATAGAGGAACGTCCGCGGTGGGTCGGCTTTTTTGGGGCCCCAGGGAAAGACTGGTGGCAACGAAGGCTGCGAGAAGCCCGAAGTGGGCCGAAGAGGGCCCTGAAGGGGACTAGGGGGACCCTGAGAGGTTCGTGGGAGGCCCTGACGGGGCTGGGAAAGGCCCAGGGCAGTCTTGTATAGAGGGCCGAGAATGACCTGTCATTGACCGGCTGTGAACCTCTTGCCCTTGTTACTGTGCATTTTGTGGACGGCCTCAACGTGGAATCTGAAAACTGCTTAGTTTTAAAAATCGAATATTTTTTTTTATAGGATAAGGGTGACAAACTAGCACACAGTCCACCTGATGGTAAGTGGTTGCTGCGGCCCATAGACATCTACATCTATCCTCTATTAGATATCAAAATGTAGATGCGTTGTCACCCGTGAGGACTAAGATCGAATGCCTCATTTCCAGTAAAAAGGGCCTCCGGCCACCTGCACTCACCAAGCGAAACGCAGAGGTAAACCTCTACTTCACGCTGGTTTTCTGTGAGGTCGTGGTACCACCCCGGTTCGAGCCGGCCCATCCGTGCGACAGCAAAAGCTGCCGAGTGGCTCTACCACTGTTAAAATATCATATAGAATATCATTTATTTATTTAAAAAAAGATTCTCGGTCTTGTCACAAGGTTTTGGCAAACTTGTTTAGTTGTTGAAAAAATGGAATTGACTCGAGAAAATTCAAGAGCGATGATTTATTATGACTTTCGAAGTGGTTTAACACAAAAACAGTATGTTGACCGGATGATTTCTGCATTTTGTGATGAAGCCCCATCCAAAACCACAATTTATCGCTGGTTTGCTGAATTTCAACGTGGACGTGTCAAGCTCAGTGATGATCCCCGTCAAGGTCGTCCAAAAACCCAAAAAAAACGTTGATGCTGTTCGTAAGCTGATTGAGGAAGATCGACATGTGACGTACCGCATAATCTTGCATGAACAATTAGGTGTAAAAAAGTTGTTTTCCCGATGGATACCGCATTCGCTCTGTGAAGAGCAAAAAGCGGCTCGCATTACTTGGTGCGTCAGAACTCTCGAAAGATTCCACGCAGGATCCTCAAATGCTGTATACAACATCGTATCAGGTGACAAATCCTGGATATACGCGTACGAACCCGAAACAAAAAAGCAGTCACGAGTTTGGGTGTTCGAAAATGAGTTAAAGCCAACAAAAATTGTTCGGTCACGGAGTATTGCAAAAAAAATGGTGGCCACGTTTGTCTCCAAAACCGGCCATGTTACGACTTTTCCTCTTGAGGGACAAAGAACGGTTAATGCAGAATGGTATGCTAGCATTTGTTTGCCACAGGTCGTTTCTGAACTCCGTAAAGAGAACTGCAACCGCCGCATCATCCTCCATCACGACAATGCGAGTTCTCACACCGCACACAGAACAAAAGAGCTTTTAGAGCAAGAAAACATAGAATTATTAGACCATCCGCCGTACAGCCTCGACCTAAGCCCTAATGATTTCTATACTTTCCCTGAAATAAAGAAAACATTGCGTGGACAGAGATTTTCATCACCTGAAGAAGCTGTGGACGCCACAAAACGGCCATTTTGGAGACCCCAACTTCCGAATGGAATGGTTGCTTCAAGGATTGGTTCCATCGTATGGAAAAATGTGTCAAATTTCGCGGAGAATACTTCGAAAAGCAATAAATACATTTTTAAATAGTAATGTTGTGTCACTTCGTTGATTCCCGAAATTTTCAGTGCTGCCTGTGTAACTTCCATTTCCATGGCTTTTCAGTTGGGTAATTGTCAATCGTTTCGTAAGGTTGATACCGAAAAATTTAATCCTTGCAGTTATAAAAAGAAATCAAGTGGTTCCCAAATTAAAAAAAAAATTATGTATTTGATGACATATAAAACAAAATACTTTATTTCAGAAATTTAAACAAATTAACTAAATTATTTGCATTATTATTTAACACTTTAAAAAAATTGTTCATTGGAATATTTTCGTTCCCTTTTCTAATTAATTAAATATACATAACTTGATCACTGAATGTATACTTGAACGTAGGTCTCTCCCGTAGTAGAAAGAATTCTTCAAGCAAGTATGACAATTACGCTTCACGCTTGGCAGGTAGATTGACGATCTCATAATCGTCTCGCTTCTTTGAATCTGTCCCTGTTGATTGAATTAGATTAGACACATACGAGGTGGGTACCTCATTGTATAGAAGAGGGGGCAAACGAGAATGCGGCTCACCTAACGGTACCTAAGTATCGACCGCCGCCCATGAACAACTGCAATACCAGAGGAATCGTAGTTGCGTTACCGGCCTTTTAGAAAAGAGTAGTAGAGAGAAAGGTTCTTTTCTTGAAAGTCTTTTAGTCGTATCGGTCCGGAAAAATCGCTGTTGTTAGTCGATTCCAAAAGGAAGCCGTGCGGGGAAGAAAATTTCTTTTAAATCGCACAATGGTGGACCGCCAATCATCCCGATGGTATAGATGGTATCGCGAATTTTGTCGCGATGTGCGATGGTGAAATTGAGCGGCTGGAATTTGTCCGTAAAATTACTCTAAGCACTCCCCGTGGTAGATGCGATAAAATACGCAAAGAGATGCAACATCTCTTCGCAGTGCCAGTGAATCAAGCTGACCAGAAAGAGCTCATTCAAACCGCTCTGCGCTGGATGCGATCAAATGAAAGGTGCTAGGACTGGGGAGCCCCGGCCCAGAGATGGGAATAGTATTCCATGTGAGGCCGAACCTGAGAACTACGAAAATCGGTTACATAGTGTGTTACATTTCATGATACATTGCACTAATCTGGACGGCAAATAATTTCATTTCATGTTACTTTGCGTAAGTCTGTACGCGTGATCGCACATTTCTCAGCCATAGAATTATACGTAATAATTCTGTTCTCAGCACCGTGCGCGCATCACGCGCCGTACGCGTCACATTTAGCGATGGACTCGCGCCTTGCACGTACGCGCCGTACGCTCCATACGCTAATATTTTTTATTAGTATTGCCAACAACTTTTGCAGTATTTTCTAACCACTAGTGTGAAACGTAGTGACATTGATTAAGCTTTGGAAAAAAATGTAATACCCTGCTTATTGACAGAGGAATAAGAAAATAAAAGTCGAAGAAAGTGAAGGTTCTCGATTAAGAATATTCATTACAAAAGTCTGACGAATCATTGTTGCCTACACATTAAAAGTAATATTCCTGAAATGAAAGTAAAAATATATTTCGAAATGTGTAAATAGCTTAATGGTGGAGTAATCATTTAGCCACTAATTGAAATTTAATAATACTGAAACACTCCAAAATACACCAGCCACTAAAAGCGATATTTCTCCACTAGAAGGGGATCGAAACCACTAGTTTTAGTGGAAAATACACTAAGTTGGCAACATTAGGAAACACTGAGTATCAGCACTCGCCGAACGCGCTGCATTATATGACGTCACCAGCATGGCTTCTTAATATTCGGACACCTATCCCGCATTTTATAAAATACGGCGCGTACGATGCGGGTGAAATGTGTGGGGTTTCATGTGATTTTATACAACGAATTCTAAAATGCGGCACCTACAGCAAGAAATGTGTGGTCACCTTAGTTGATGGATTTGAAAATTCGAGTATGTCCTACGGTGTAATTTTGTGGGACAACTCTTGTAATGTAGACATACATTTTTTACATAAACGTAAAGACTTACTTACATTTTTTTATTTCAAAGGATTGTGTATGAATCATAACGAATATACAAATCAAAAGTTAGTGTAAAGTCTTCACACTGATTTTAAACATCAAATAATGACCTCATACATGACTATGAGTTTTGAGCAGGGATTAATTTATGGTAAAGTGTGAAATCAGTGACTACATTCTTTAGTCGAAACAGCTAGTCGGGCCTGATCTCGGTCACTATTGAATTTATTAGACAAATGTTTCTGCAAACTCCGTACTGACGGGATACCCTTTTGTTTCTGTTGGTTAACTCCAAATAGAACATTATCACTGGGACAGAGTGTTTGCATGTTTGCCTTGCTTCCGCTGCAAAGCACAGGTCTACTTTATTATTTAGAATTTTGTAACATAGATCACTGACTTTATGCATGAAAACAAGGAAAGCGGGCAACGTAACGCTAGAAATCCTCCATATTTTATAGGTAAAACTAGCTTGAATCGAGGCTGATAATTTAGATTTTTTATATAACTATTTTAAGATGATGATAATGTTAAGTCTTTGAAACATCAAGAGTAAGTATGTACATAGTACAAGAAGACAATATTAAAAATAATTAAAAGCTATATTAAATTATTAAATAATTTAATTTATATTAAATAACTTCTTTTTCAGCAATTTGAAGTGGGTTTTAACTTTTTGTTAAAAGTTATAATTAATTGCGGCGTAATACAATCTTCAATAATCATTCTTTTCATGCCGTATAGGTGTCAGTATTATCACTTGGTTTACGCCAAACATAAAATAGCCAGACCGGCACGTTGTCGGGGAGCAGGGAGCAGCGTCAATGGGTCGAGCGTGTCTGGTTAAAGCGATCGTTAATTCGCCCATCAAAAATGCTTTTGCGGGGTGACGAAGAAACAGATATACTCACTTACCCGTCTGCGTAGTGAGTATGGATCAATCTGTAATTCAATATTTTAAATACCTAAAGTAATGAACCATCTGCAGCATTAAGTTATTACTATATTTACTATATTAGCAATACAGTCAACATAAAAATATTTAAAAAAAGTATGGAAAGTTGTGTGCATTATAACTAGCAGTGTACAGCATTCGTTACATTTAAACAAACGTTTATAAAAAAGCACAAGGTGTGTTTGTATATCAAAATTAAAATAAACATCATTTATAAACGATAAATGAACGAGGCCTAAAAACAAAATATACAACAGAACAGTTTCGTTATGCATTCGTGACTGCTTTCAGAATATTTTTTAAAAATTAAAAAAAAATTACATTAATTGATATGGGATATGTTGATTGATATATGGGGACTTTTCATTTGAAAACATATATACTCACATAAACTCTCACGTCTGTCACCCAGAAAAGTAGGTCTACCTACTTTTCTGGGCGGACTTTCCTTTTTAGCCCTTTATATGGCACGATTCTCACCCACCTCTCTCGCTTCTTTCACATCCAATAATCTACGCATACATGCTTTTCGGTTAAGTTAAGGGTACTTTTAATTATATCTCAAGTGATTGGTTGAATAGACCCAGAAAAACTGACTAATTGACCTCGAAGATAATTTTCTACGTAATGTGACGCCTCATAATTATTATTAATAAATAATAATTAAATTCATTATACAGACATTTAAAAATGTCATAGAAATTATAATTTAAACAATAAAATGCAAATAATAAGCATAAAGTTCAAAAATATCCATTTGGAATATTGAATATTATAATATTAGTAAACGCATAAAATGTCTCTAAAAATCTCTAAATTTATTAAAAACCTGCTTAAAATGTTCAAAATGTATGAAATCATATAAATACAAGGCGATTATATTGCAATAACAAAGATAAATAACATTTGTAATATTATAGAAAAAAATGGATTAAAATTTTCTAAGTTGATGAAGGTGTTCGTGTAATAATTGGAAAATTTCTAAGTTAATGAACGTGTTCTTGTAATGTTCCCTTATATTGGGGCGTTGTCGGAGACACATACCCAAGGTTGTACATATATATGGGGTGGTCGGCTGACCGACTGCTAGTACTAAGGTTGCACAATGACTAGTCCAAAGCATTAATATAGAAGGTCTCTATGATGCATAAGCATTATGATAGCAGAGTTATGACTTGAAGTCCCATATGAATAAGACATACAGTAGTATGGTCTATGAAATAAAGCAAATATGTGGAAGGTCTCAAATATGTAAAAGCATTATATAGAAAGAAATGGGACTTGAAAAGGATTATTATAGTGGCGTGTAGGTTGCTTCGCAGCCTCTGAGACCGAGGTAAACTTGGACTCACTAACCGATGTGTCCTAGACATATCATCTTAATGCCGGTGGTAAGCGGTTTGTTGTAGCAATACGACTTGCCCGTGGACATCGCACACCCCTACCGGTTGTGGGCGGCGTCTTAGCGCATAGCGTTATGATACGTCGGCTATCTTTCGGATTAGGGTGAGTGTGTTTGGTAGTACTTTTAAGTGCAGCAAGCATACTCAACTTCATGTCTTAGTGCAATAGCGCTATGATACGTGGAGTATTGGCTACTGACGTCTTAGTACCGTGCTACTATGATACGTTGGTGGTATTTCTAGTTAACAACATTATCAAATTTTGTTACCAAAGTCGATAGGGATCATGTGGGTGTGTTGTGAGGGGGCGCCATCCGTATGATAGTTGCATTGATGCTTATTGCTACTTGCAGTATTGTGTCTTGTGATGGATCTGCGGGTGTGCTGCACCTGATTCGATGCATCTTGTGGTTCTGGTCGATGGAGGTATGCGGGTGGTGATGTCTGCTGGGACTGTATGGGGGACCTTGGGATGGTGTAAGCCCGACGATAGTCGTATTGATGCTTGTTGCATTCTGTAGCATTGCGTCTCTACGATGGTTGTTTGGCGGGTCGCTATACTCAATGGCGCTCTCTGCGTCTTGGTTTGACTCACCACCTAAGTAGCTTTGCCCAAGTCGGGTCCCTTCATTGCGGGGCTGCAGACTGTCTGCCCTCCATGATGTTTTATATAACAACTTAATAATATATCTCTATAAAGTTCCCACCTTTGAGAGATTGAAGGCAACTTGTTGGTGGGTGAGACAAACATGATCGAAAAATGCATATACTCAACGTCAGTGACACAAACCCTTTCTGATGGCGAATTATTACTATTATCTTATAACTGCCTATTGGCTATATCTGCCATTGTATTGGTTGGTGGAGCATATGTGTCGACCTCATGCGGGTGGTAGCTGGAGGGAGAATCTGAGGAGGCTCTCAAGGCTGCGGCCGAAAGCCGCGCAACGTGGGACCCCATTCCCTTGAGGTGAGCGGTAGACTCATGACACGCTCTGCGGCCAATTGGCCGTGCTGACCATGCAATTGGTGGTGATGCCTTACACTTACATCACGTCTGCAGAAACGGCGGTCTGGCAGGTGGTGGCGCTCACGGAGGGCTTTTTATGGTCAGTGTGCCTATTGTTGCCTAACCCGTGTGACGTACATTCACTGTGGCTGGATTTGATCGTATTCTGTATGGCGTTTACACGCATTGACATGCGCGACTTCGGTCGATGTTTGTGCTTACGCACTATCAAGGGGCCAAGTCCTCTTTTACTGGTTCGCCAGTTATTTTGCTGTGGACTACGGTCCAGTTCCCAACTTTGCGTACCCTGCGGGGGGAGCGCATTAAAATGGTTGGCGCTCACCGTGCGCGGCGTGTGGTGGGGCCGTGTACCTCCTCCACATTTTTTTTAAAATGTGGGAGAGCGAAGCCCTTGTAACTGGTATTTGATATAAATATTGTGAGCCTTTTCCAAGCGGGAAGGGATTAATTAATAAGGAATTGACTGTTGTGTGAACCAGATACAAGTGGAATAGGGACAATTTATTGTTCTTAACCTTTTTGAGCTCTGTCTTCGTGAACGGGGTTCTTTAGCTTATAAGACTCTACTCGACGACTCTACCAACAGCTTTCGATTGCTCTCGTGAATATTCATTCTTCCAAGATACACCTAAAAGAACTAAGTTACTATACAAACACAACGTAAAAAAGGGTCCTAACTAAGACGATCACGCCATAAATTTACTAAACGGCCTATATTTAAACCTTTAGAAAGATCAAGTTATACTGGTCATTAAATTAGATATATTTATATATCTTACAGATATAGATTCTAAAGAAATACAAGTATAAGTGGATATATAGTAGAAAAGAAAAAAAGAGGGGGGGGGAGGTTCGTTACAGTAACATAAAATAATTCATAGAATAGAATAGAATATTTTTTTTCAATATAGATCACATGTGTTATTCTTATTGAAAGTAATTTTTTACTTTACCACTGGTTCGAAAAAAAACCTCTGTCCTGGGAAGAACCAGCAAGAAACCCAGCGGGACTTTTTTTTTAAAAGGGGAAATTTTACATTAATGGTTGTACAAATTATATAAGTACAACATTTATTTTAGAAACAGCTTGGAAGCGACCACCTCATTCCCAGGGGTTATTATCAACCATGTATTCATTTATACTATAATAACCCTTTTTATACAGTTTCAACTTAACAAAACATTTACACGTGGTAATAGAGAGAGCCAGTACATTTTCAGGGACCTTGTTGTAATAGCGTATACATCCCCAAGAATGAATTACTGACTCTGTGGAGTCGAGAAACTGGTATCACTAGCTTGTGTTTGTTCCTAGTGTTTACCGAATGTATATCACTTTTTTTACTAAAACTAACTTTTTTTTTGTGAACATACCTTAAATTTTCGTAAATATACTGAGAAGCCAAAGTTATTTTAAATATTTATCTCTTTAAATTTATCTCTAAGAGTCTTTCTCGGTTTTTGGTTGTAAATAGCTCTAATGGCCCTCTTCTGTAAAACAAAAATAGTTTCTGAATCAGCCGCATTTCCGGATAGCAAAATCCCATAAGACATTATGCTATAGAAATAACTGAAATAAACTAATCTAGATGTCTCGACACTAGTGAGACCTCTAATCTTTTTTACAGCATCTGCTGCAGAACTTAGTCTGCTTGCTAGTTTGGACATATGGGGGCCCCACTGAAGCTTTGCGTCGAAAGTGATGCCAAGAAAAATAGTGGATTCAACAGGGCTCAGTTCTTTCCCATTTAAAAACACATTGGTACTCAGATTTTTAACATTAGTTGTTGTAAATTTAATACATTTAGTTTTATTTCCGTTTAAATGTAGATTATTAACGTTAAACCAATGCACTAATTTTGATATAGCATTATTCACTTCGTCACATTTGAATGATTGACGTTTAAGTTTAAAAATCAAGGAAGTATCATCAGAAAATAATACTATATCATGATTATCCCCTACAAGAGAAGGTAAGTCATTAATATACACTAGAAACAGGAATGGGCCGAGAATGGAGCCCTGAGGGACACCCATTAGTAAAGATGACCCGGAAGAACTTTTACCATTGATAATAACTTTCTGCTTTCGATTACTTAAATATGAAATAATAAGTTTAAGCGCTGTGTTCTTGACACCATAGTACTGTAGCTTCCTGACTAATTTCTCATGGTGAACGCAGTCAAAGGCCTTGGAAAGGTCACAAAATATACCCAAAGCATCCTCTGAATTCTCCCATGCACAAAAGATATGTTTAATAAGCTCAACTCCAGCGTCAGTTGTCGAGCGACCCCTTGTAAAACCGAATTGATTTCTATGTAGCAATTTATTAATATTAAAGAAATTTAACATCTGATCTAAAATTATTTTTTCAAAAATTTTACTAAGTGCTGGCAGTACAAAAATTGGTCTAAAACTGGCGGGGTCTAATGTGCTACCAGATTTAAATAAAGGTATGACTTTACTATGTTTCATTAAATCAGGAAACGCGTCAGATTCGACGCTTGTATTAAATATAGTGGCTAGATAAGGTGCTATTATATCTATTATAGATAAAATAACTTTAACGGAAATCCCTCATCAGTCAGCCGTTTTCTTAACATGAATAGTTTTAAAATATTTGACGATATCTTTTGGCAGTCCTCTATGGAATTTAAAAGTATTTGAACAAGACTTTACATTTTGTTTGAGCGATGATTCGGTGACAGTAGGAGGAGATTTTAATGATTTAGTTGTCAAAAAAGGAACACTAGTAAAATGTTTCTCAAAAGCTATAGCAACTTCTTGATCAGATCGAGTTAAATTGAAAATTCGAGTTGCTAATGGTTTGTTTCCCTCTGTCGCCTTTTACGACATCCACGGTATAATATTGGGTAATGGGTATTCTTACACCGCCACTAGACGGTCAATTTTATAAGTATTAGGATCAAACCATTCAAGATACCCAAAAAAGAGCTCATATAGATTTAGGTTACTCTATAAGTGAGTGTGACGGTGTATTTACTAAAGTCATGAGATTCTACTGGATGTAAACATTTAATGTGGTCATATAACCTTTACTTGACTTATTCTTTTAATTAACGAGTGTGATTATTGCGCCCATAATGATCACCACGATGCTTGATGACATCGTCAGAGTCAGTTTCTTGTACCTATCTCAGTGTAAACTATTTGTTTATTTATCGCTAATGTCGATAAAAATAGCTTTTTGCATACAATAAGTTGATTTTTAACTGAGTTTTCAGTGGCTTAACAAGGTAATTTATATTTCAATGTATATTTTCGTCGAGACTTAGTATATCTTCTTTTGAGTATACCAAATGGATCTGATGATCTTCTTGATTCCAGAAAGCTTTAAAATAACAAAAGAAGAACATAAGATACGATTTTATTTTGCAATACCTACATAAACAATTGTAATAAAATATTACGATTGCAATGAATACATATTTTATCGACGTAACTAATCTTAACTTATATATAGAATAACGTACACATATATTCAAACCACGTAGAAAATCGAATGTTTTACATACTATAAAATTATTAATTTAATAAGCCACGTTAAATATGGTTTGTATAACATACAATACTTTTTACCTACAAAAAAGCAGCCTTGATAATTCTATGTGTTACTTACTATAGTTTTGACCAACTAGAAACAAAAATGAGGCAAATTTTGACAACTTCATGAAAAATAATACTTACGTATCGAAAGTACTTACCTAGTGCTATATCAGTTTCTTTCAAATTACCATTAAGGTGGAGTTTTCCTTCATTATCAGATAGAAAATTGGATTCAATATTTCCTGATCTTGCCTATTAACACGCTATAGCGCATAGCTTGCGAGCTCTTGAATGTAATTAGAAGTAATTATTTGAAGATAGTTTACTCATTACTTTAGAATCTCACTTGAAATCTGTAATCAACTAAATAATAATTTACGCGGCAATCGCGGACGTACGCACACTCTCCGCGTACCAAACCGTATTTAATAGTTACCATAGCACCGCTACTCTGCCTCTGCGCGCCTTTACCCCGTAAATGATTGTTGAGGACAATACGACAGTATACTATGCTTGCTTTTATTATATACGGTTGTATACGCGAACAAAGTCTTTGTTTTTTAAAGATATTTCATTTTTCATTAGAAGGGTAGATAGAACACAAATATTTAATTTCAAATCACTCAAAACATAAAAATCGCCAATTTGTGGCTTACCATAGTATACGTAGGAGCCATCGATATTATCAGTACACACCGACTCTGAAGAAGCTGGTATTGAATGCTGACACTCATATTGATGTTTTACTAAGGAGTTAAAACGCTCCTCATTATATTTACATGTTTTTACCAGATTATCCATAGCCAGTATGTGTTCTTTTATTTCGTTGTGGGCTGATTTATATTTATTGGATACAGTTTCAAGGGAGTTTGTAAGAGATAATATTTCTGATTTAAGGCTCTCAACGTCAGTCTCATAATTTTTTTTTATATTTACAATCTCCTAGACTCCCTTAAAGTTGGATAAAAATAAAAAAGTCTATTAACTTAGTACTATTATTTATTTAGTACCTTTACACAGTATAAAAGTCATGTTGCTTGTGCTATATGAAATTCAGATGAACATCAAGCCCCGGAGATATACCACGTCTCTATCTAGAATGCGTGCTCGTAAACTTCAATCTATATACGTAACGAGGCACGAAATGGCACTTTGCAATACTAAGTTTATAAGATGTCAGTATGTAGGTTAACTATCAGGTGACCTAAATTGTGACTGTATTCTTACGCTAACCAAAACTTAAAATTAATATAATTCACAGTACTTGGCTAAAATATGTTGCAATAGCCTCAGAGTTTAAGGCTTGTACAAAATAGTGACGTCATCGTATGGTAAAGTGAACACTACTTGGCAACGCATTTGAAAATTTTCCTCCAAAGAATATTAATTTACCTGTTTATTAGCTAAGATTTTTTTCCAAATGCAAACTACAGGTTTTCGATCTAAGTTTATTCTTGACTGCAATCGCGTCTAATATTCATCGTATTTTTTTATAGTATGAGCTTTGTAACACTAAAGTAATTGTTATCAAGCACAGCTAGGTTATGAAGTATAATAAACGAAAGGCAAGTCATCATCATTATCACTAAGCCCAAAGCCAACACGCACTGAAACACAATATACGAGTAGTCTTCTGATACACTTAGATTTGCATGCGGACGACTGTCCCCCTAATCCTTCTGAGAACTCGAATAGGGCCTATGCCCAGTGGGTTGTTTGAAATTAAGTACATATTATATAAATTTAAAAATTATTTAAAAATTACAAAAAAACTATAGAAAAGAAACTATGAATCATGGTACGGTAAACACATTTAATTGGAAAGTGCATCGTTACTAAGGAGGAATTTGCACTTACTGCGCTTAAGACGTTTTACTTTAACCACGGTTAATCTGAACAATTTCTCAAAGCTGCTAAATGCAGCCATTCTTCATTGCGACAGACCACTAGCGAGTGTTTTACTGAGAATTTTCTGCCACACACGACTACATTGTGGCATTTACCGTTACCAGCAATTTTTCCGGATCGACATGTCTTAAGGATCTTCACGAAATGAGTCTACTCCTTTCTAAAAGGTTGACTACCCTTGTTGCTAACGTTTATGAGTGACCGTGAACAATTACCACCAGGTGAGCCATATGCTCGTTTGCCTCTGATTATACAATCAAACCTTACCAGCACGCGCTGCATCCTGCCTCAAAACATAGGGTATCAGCTCTGCTGTTGCAGCAATTTTATGAAAACGATTTTTTTTTAAACTTTACTCGTTGGTTTCTTTCTCTTATTTCCTCCCTCTCTCTTTCTCTCTCTCTCTCTCTCTCTCTCTCTCTTCTCTCTATATTCTCTCCATTTTCATCTCTCTTTACATTTCTCTCCCTCGGAATAACACATCGGAAAAAATCACAAAAAGCAAAATAAAGTGTGACACGTGTAAAATAAAATCACTACATAGACGATTAAAACTTATATTCCGCTAAAACCGATAAATTCAGGATATTATATTTCTCAATGAAATATGTGATGAAAATGTGTGTATATTACAATAATAATTTGCCGTAATTCATGAACAGCTAATTGATTTTGCAGTTAATATTAATAACATATTATGTTATCCAATATAATGTAAATAATTGATTCGCTTACAATACTAATTATCGGTAGTACTATTATCCACGCAATTCAAGTGAATGTAAGTTTTTAAGGACTATGAAAGACTCTTGAGCGTATAAAACAAAAAATATACACATGTCAAAGAAATTAGTTAATACTCGCTGGAACAACATATTATATCGCCCAAAAATACCTTTAGGCCTTTTCCTAAAACCATTACAAGTATGTTATTACTATTTACTTCAGTTATTTCTACTCGTGAACATACTTAATGTTCAAGAAAAACTTATACAACTTTAGTTAATATTAAATTAATTTATTGAAAATAAAGCTATGATTCTATCTAGAAATATTCTGATGAATTATTAAAATATTTAATGTGTATTATTACATTTTTTCGGGAATTTACTATTAATTATTATATTTCAGCGTAAATAAGCGTTTTCAACCTAAAAAACTTATCTCCATCTAGCGTTTTCTTCCTTTTTTAATAAATATTTTTTTAATATTAACACACACACACACACACACACACACACACACACACACACACACACACACACACACACACACACACACACACACACACACACACACACACACACACACACACACACACACACACACACACACACACACACACACACACACACACACACACACACACACACACACACAAAGATAATTATATTATGCTGAGCTTGCTGAGAACTGAGACGTGGTCCTTCACTGCTGGCCGTATGAGGAAGCTCAAGGTCGCTCAGCGAACTATGGAGAGGGCTATGCTCGAAGTTTCTTTGCGTGATAAACTTAGGAATGAGGATATTCGCAGTAGAACCAGAATAACCGACATAGCCCAACGAATTAGTAAGCTGAAGTGGCAGTGGGCCGGCCATATAGCTCGAAGAACCGACAACCGATGGGGAAGAAAGATTCTCGAGTGGCAGCCTCGTACCGGTAGGCGAAGTGTAGGGCGTCCCCCCACGAGATGGAGTTACGACCTGGTAACACATGCAGGAAGTCGATTTAACGGTGGTAGAGCCTCGCAGCAGTTTTTGCTGTTGCACGTATGGGCCGGCTCGAGCCGGGTTGGTACCACGACCTCACAGAATACCGGTGTGAAGTAGAGGCTCTGCTTCTGCGTTTCGTCTGGTGAGTGCAGGTGGCCGGAGGCCCAATTCCCCCCCCCCCCCCCCCCCCCCCATCAACATGGTAGCGGAATTACACGCACGACTACCCCAGGAGGGTACCAGCACCCCTGGAGAATCCCTCGCTGAGCATCCACGACCATGTTATTCCAATCCTGAGCGTGGGTGCTCAGGCTGCCCCGCGTATTCTGGTGGGGGCAAAATTCCGCTCAAAAACATAACTGCTCGGGGCAAACTGAGCAACAATACCAAGGCGACCCCTGTCACGCTATCCGTGAATTTCTGCAACATCAGGGGACTTCACTCTAACCTAAACGCCGTCCACTACCATCTCGAGACGGCGAAGCCGGCCTTGCTCTTTCTGACCGAGACGCAGGTTTCCTCTCCGGCTGATATTTCGTATCTCTCCTACCCGGGGTACAAATTGGAGCACTCCTTTGTGCCTCGGGCTGGAGTTTGCGTGTATGTCAGAGAGGACATCTGTTCTCGACGCCTCGGCAGTCTTGAAGGTTCGGACCTGTCCATCCTTTGGCTACGCGTAGACAGCGACGACCATCCGCGCGTCTACGGGTGCCTCTATAGGTCCCATAGCGGTAATGCCGAAACAGACCGACTCATCGACCACGTCCAAATGGCTACAGATTCCTTGCTACAACAGGTCCCATCCGCAGAGATCGTGATCCTTGGCGATTTTAACGCCCACCATGCCAAATGGCTCGGTTCACGTTTAACCGATCATGCGGGGAGATCTTTTTATGACTTTGCCTTGGCATATGGTCTGACACAACTGGTTACTTCGCCTACTCGGATTCCAGATGTGGAGGATCATACACCTTCCCTGTTGGACCTTCTGCTGACCTCTCATCCGGACGGATATCAGGTTTCCGTTGATGCCCCTCTCGGCTCTTCGGACCATTGTCTGATCCGGAGTATGGTGCCACTCACGCTCCCTTCGCGGTTGCGTTCTGCAGGTTGCCGCCGTGTTTGGCATTACAGGTCGGCGGATTGGGACGGAATGCGGTCTTTCTTTGCATCCTACCCATGGGGGCGGGTTTGATTCTCACCGGATGATCCCAGCGCTGTTGCTGACTCTGTCACTGATGTGGTGCTACAGGGAATGGAACTATTTATTCCATCATCTGTGGTACCCATCGGAGGCAGATCTCAGCCTTGGTTTGGTCGCTCCTGTAAGACTGCATTGCGCAGTAAGCAGGAGTGTTATCAAGCCTGGGCTGCGGCTTCGGCGACTCGGGATGTAAATACCAGCACACTTAAAAAGAAGTATAACTTCGCCTCCAGGTCCTTCAAAAGAGTTATTGCCAAGGCAAAGTCAGAGCACATAGGCAGAATTGGCGAGAAACTAGTTCGCCTTCCTTCGGGAACCCATGCATTCTGGTCTCTCGCCAAGGCTGTCCAAGGGAATTTCTGTAAGCCATCATTACCATCTCTGCACAGGGAGGACGACTCACTGGCCCAAGACGCAAAAGACAAAGCCGACCTTTTAGGCTCCCTTTTTGCGTCCAACTCGACTCTTGATGACGGGGGGAAAATACCGCCGACCATCCCGCGGTGTGAGTGCTCCATGCCGGATGTGCTATTCTCACAGTGCTCAGTTCGCAAAGCACTTCTCTCCCTGGACATCCAGAAGTCGAGTGGGCCTGACGGAATCCCCCCAATTGTGCTGAGGACGTGTGCTCCGGAGTTGGCACCGGTCCTAACGCGTCTTTTCCGGTACTCCTACTCCCAAGGCGTAGTCCCGAATTCATGGAAGACAGCTTTTGTCCACCCGATCCCTAAAAAAGGCGACCGCTCAGACCCGTCCAAATATAGGCCTATCGCGATCAACTCCTTGTTCTCCAAAACAATGGAATCCATTATTAACTGCCAGCTCATCCGGTACCTTGAGGATCACCAGCTGATTAGTTACCGCCAATACGGTTTTCGTCGGGGTCGATCAGCTGGTGATCTTCTGGTCTACCTGACCCATAGATGGGTGGAGGCAGTAGAGTCCAAGGGGGAGGCGTTGACCGTTAGTCTGGACATTGCGAAGGCCTTCGATCGGGTTTGGCACAAAGCGCTTCTTTCGAAGCTCCCTTCCTATGGGCTTCCCGAGAAATTGTGCAATTGGATCACCAGCTTCCTTGCAGATCGGAGCATCAAGGTCGTTGTAGACGGTGCATGTTCTGACTACAAGCCTATTAACGCTGGTGTTCCACAAGGCTGTGTGCTATCACCAACGCTGTTTCTTCTGCATATCAATGATATGTTGCTAACGGGTAACATTCATTGCTATGCGGATGACAGCACTGGTGATGCTCTATACACCGGCCGGGCCAATAATTCTCGGGAAAACGTCGCCGAGTACCGGAACAAACTTGTGTCTGAAGTCGAGTCTTTGCTGGACAAAGTCTCGGATTGGGGGCGACTAAATCTAGTCCAGTTTAATCCACAGAAGACACAAGTTTGCGCGTTTACCGCTAAAAGGAACCCCTTTGTCGTATCTCCTCAGTTTCAAGGCAATCCCCTTCATGCCTCAGCCAGTATCGGTATCCTCGGAGTCGACATATCGAGTGACGTGCAGTTTTGTGGTCACTTGGAAGAGAAGGCCAAATTGGCGTCTAAAAAGCTTGGTGTGCTCAGCAGAGCGGGACAGTATTTCATGCCGGCACACCGCCTGCAACTTTACAAGGCGCAGGTTCGGCCTCACATGGAATACTGTTCCCATCTCTGGGCAGGGGCTCCCCAGTACCAGCTCCTTCCACTTGACCGCATCCAGCGCAGAGCGGCTCGAATCGTCGACGACCGAGCCCTTTCCGATCGGCTCGATTCATTGTCACTGCGAAGTGATGTTGCATCTCTTTCCATTTTCTTTCGCATCTACCATGGGGAGTGCTCTGAGGAATTGTTCGGATTAATCCCAGCCGCCAAATTTCACGAATGCACATCGCGGCAGAACTCCCGATACCATCCACACCATCTGGATGATTGGCGGTCCACCACTGTGCGATTTAGAAGATGTTTTCTTCCTCGCGGAACTTCCTTGTGGAATCGATTACCATCAGCGATTTTTCCGGACCGATACGACTTAGGGACCTTCAAGAAAAGAGCCTACTCCTTTTTGAAAGGCCGGCAACGCATCTGCAATTCCCCTGGTGTTGCGGTTGTTCATGGGTGGCGGTAGTCACTTACCATCAGGTGAGCCACATGCTCGTTTGCCCCCTCTCCTATAAAAAAAAAATTCAGGTGGCTCAGGACCGTGCTTTGTGGCATTTTTTGGGGGAGGCCTATGTTCAGCATTGGACTTGTGAAGGGCTGTAATGATGATGATGATGATGAGCTTAGCCTTAATAAGATTAAGTTTGTGAAAAAGAACTCTTACAAATAATTTATTTCAGCTACTTTTTGCAATGCCCTCTTTTGAATAGCGCTTCGTCAGAAACAAAATGCAGAGACTAAAATGTTTTATCAATACGGTATAGTAACAAAGTTCGCTGATCACTGTCACTATTTCGTCTTATAAAATTTGAAAGATGAAACTCTATACAAGCCCCGCCATATCCAGCAAAATAGTTTATATACACAGCCATATACAGCCAGAAAATATTTTGCCATATAACCGAGGTACTAATTAACCCAATAATTGATTTGGCTGGTAGGATTCGGACCCGGGACTGGACCAATGACGTCTATTTTGTATGATGTTAGTGTCTTTAGCCTATACGGCTCTTATAGCTTCGTCTGAGGCATATATATACCTAGTCAGGTCATAAATTCTGTCACATATTTAATATAAAATAATTGAAACATGTTTATTTATTATGTAACCATTTATATACCAAAATTAACTTAACAAAACGTAGATTCTTATGACACTAAAGTTTATTCAAAATGACCTCCGTGATTTTGAATACAGGCGTTCAATCTGCGCGGCTAGTCGTCTATCGCAGCACGAAAGAGGTCTATGTCAATATCGGCGGCTGCCTTAAACAAGGATGTCTTGAGTGACTCCAAATTGGGATGAGGCTTTGAGCACGCCTTTTCCTCCGAGTTTTGCCATATCTTGTAATCTAACGGATTCAAATCTGGACTGGAGGAGGGCCAGTCTTCGTGCCGGATGAAGTCGATTTCACACGCCGCCAGCCAGTCTTGTGTCCTCTTCGCTCTATGAGCTGGCGCCGAATCTTGTTGGAATACCCAGTGCCTGTTATTGAACATGGTATGAGAAACAGGTTCCACAAGGTTCATCAGGACTCTATTTTGATACACAACTGCATTCGTTTTTACACCTTTCTCACAAAAATGTACCTCTGTTAAGCCCCAATAAGAAACTCCCAACCATACCATGAGCGAGGATGGAAAGTGACCTCGTTGGACACGCGGAATACGGTTGCTCGCTTCTTCACTATTGTGTGCGTACACCTTATCATTTTGTTTGTTGTAGCTCTCTTCTACGGTAAAAATTTTTTCATCCGAAAAAAGAATTTCCCGATATTTTTTTCCCGCGTACCGCTTCAACAAAGCGCGGCATCTCTTCAGTCTCAGATCCATTGACGAGCATTCAAACGATGTCCTGTTTTTCTTCGATATGCCCGAAGCCCTAAGTCTTCATTTAACACCCTTTTCACCGTGGTTCTGCTTAACCCCATCTGAAGAGCCAACAGTTTCTGCTTACGTTTGGGATTTCTTTGAATTCGCGCCTTCACAGCTTTTATCAGTGCTGGAGTCCTAACAGACCCAGGGCGACCACTTCTTGACCTGCCATCTACACTAGAGTCTTCATTGTATCGTTTTATGGTACGATAAACAAATCTTTTGATTATATTCAAATTTTTCAAATCAAATCAAATCAAATCAAATCATTTATTTCGCTAAAAACATGGGTACAGACGGATGGATACAGTCAATATTTGTTTCCACATATTTTGCCATTCGTGGCATGCGAAAAAAAAATTTTTTAAAAATATAAATGTGTTTAGAACAAATGAACTAACATTAGAAATATACACATAATATTCAAGTATGTAACTACCACTTTGTAATGATTACATTTCTTTTTAGAAGAACATAACAAAATTCGAAAAATAACATTTCATTCAATTGAGAAGTATCACGCAAAATCCTGGATCTATAGTAACTTACTTAGCTAAACAAAATCAACAAAAAAGAAATCAAAAGCAAAATCAAAATTTATAGTTAAAGAATTCTTTGATGTTATAAAAGGCAGTATTTATTAGCCACTGCTTTAAACTTTTTTTCATTCGCGTTAATGGCTGTTCACGAATATTTTTAGGAACTTTATTATATATCTTGATACACATTACGAGACAATTCCTGTGGAATAATGCAGTTCTACAAGGTGGCATCAGTAGACGTGTCGAATCTCTTTTTGCAAATTTATTATTTTCCTGCACGGTAACAAATTGATTTGTATTATTTTTTACAAAAACGCAGATTTCTAATATATATAACCCTGTTAAAGTGAGAATATTTTTTTCCTTAAACAGTGGTCTACAGCTCTGTAGAGGGCCTACGTTACACAGTGCACGAATACATTTCTTCTGGCTTAGAAAGGCTCTGTTTGCGTCTGTTGAGTTGCCCCACAAGATTAATCCATATCTTAAGACGGATTCAACGTACCCGTAGTAAGCAACACGCGCTGCTTGTGGACCTGCTACATTTTGAAGTCTACGTAGTGCATAAACAAATTGATTAATTTTTTTGCATACCTTATTAATGTGTAATTTCCAGTTGACATGCTGGTCAATAGCAACACCTAGGAATTGTGTATCTTCTACCTCTACCAATCTTTCACCCTTATATGTTAAGTCTAATTTTTGTGGTTTTGTTTTATAATTTCCAAATTGAATATATTTAGTTTTGTTAGTGTTGACTTGTAAATTATTATCTTCTAGCCATGATATAACTGATTTTATAGTGGAATTTATCTCTTGTTCATATATCTGTGAATTATTAGTGTGGGGTATAACAATTGATATGTCATCAGCAAATAGTATGGACTGATGCTTTGTTATACTCGGTAAGTCATTTATATATAGAATGAACAATAAAGGCCCTAAAATACTCCCTTGAGGTACCCCATAGTCATTTTGTATATAAGGAGATCTGTAATATGTTAACTCTAGATTATTATTAATACGTGGTACTTCAACACATTGTTGCCGATTTGTCAAATAGCTTTCGATCCATTCCAAAGCCGGTCCTCTGATTCCTAGTTTTTCACATTTGTACAACAACGTGCTATGTTCTACACAGTCAAAGGCTTTAGACATATCAATAAAGATGGCTACTATTGATACTCTATTATTAATATATTCAGTTATTCGACGTATCAGTGAAAAAGTAGCAAGTGTAGTAGATTTTTGCTTTTGAAAGCCATTTTGTTCGTTTCTGAGTATATTATATTTGGCTACAAAACTAGTAATTCGACTATGCATGGCTTTTTCAAATACTTTGGATAGAATGGGTACTAACGTAATCGGCCTGTAGTTATGAATCTCATGACGGTCATCTTTTTTAAATAAGGGTTTGACTATAGATTTTTTTAATTTATCTGGAAATCTTCCATGTATGAAAGAAAGGTTTATTAAATATGTTAGAATTGGAGCAAGTTCCTTTACACATGATTTCAGTATGTGTGTAGTAAGAGAATCATAACCAACAGTATGTCAAAAATGTGAATTGGCGCTTAACCGCAACGATGCAACGCAATAACTGCAACACGGTCTTCTTTAAGCGTCCACTCCATATTTAAAAATGAGTAAAATTCTAAAAAGTATACAGTTTTATTTTCATGAACAATTCGAAATTCGAATTCAATAAACTTTTTTGTGGCCAGCATTCTAAAAGAAAAGTTTTTACTGTGTGACAATACTTATAACCTGACTAGGTATATATATACGCAAATGGTAATGGTAATGTGAAATACCATATCGTTTTATTTCACTGGAGGCCGTGTATTTTAAATTCTTCGTGGAGTAACTACGTAATAAGCAGATAATATTTTAAATTTCACCATTCTTAGGTTGAAATTTATTTAGCTTAAATGCTAATAAAATAATAGATTTAACAAAAACTCAGACAACACGCATAGATCATGAACTGTCATGTTCCCAATAACAAGACTAGGTCACAGACATAAAATTATTGTATTATCAGCGGTACTTAGTCAGTAATCGATTATTGCTCATCTTATCATAAACAAATTTCCTTAAAGCTAAAAAGCATTAGTTTTAACATAACTTGACGACTCCGTGGCGCAGTAGCTTAGTATTGAGTTGCAGCGCTTTGGGTCGCGGGTTCGAACCCCACAAGAAGCAAGTATTTGTATAGCCTACAAATAATCTCTCTGGGTCTGCATATTTTTCCTTGTGCAATTTATCCATGTAGACTGTCTTCAAGAAACAGAAGAAAATCCTAGTATGGTGGTACTGGTGGTTTTTAAAAGAAAAGAAAGAAAAAATCCAGTATACTCACTATCCATGGCTATTATTTATTAATTTAAAAATAACTCAAGTAAGGGTTAGTGTGGTCGCCAAAACTAAAATGCTTTATCCCTCTAAAAACAAATAGATAAAATAAATAATATAAGAGTTTAAAAAAAAACTTAAACTTGATTAATGTGTGTTGATCATGATATGTGACGGTCCTGATAATTATTTTATTTTATCTTAGTGATCCTGATCAGGATACCAGGATAAAGTTATTAAATTTTCAAGTCAATCGACTGTTTACAAGTTGATGATACATGGATAAATAGATAGATAGATAGATACACGCGAAGCTAATAAAAGCGTATTAAAATTACTGGTGTTAAAAGAAATGCCTTATGGAATAAATTTTAGTCTAACCGAGCAGATAATGACCTAAAGACGGAATTTGTAGCGGGTATTATCGGGTAGAATTTATTGATTGTTCATGTTCTATTTTTTTACTATATATTATAGTAAATAAAATCTTAACGCGGCTTTAAAACCGAGCCTAAAGTTTCTTGCCAGTTCTTGATTAAAGAAAGAAAGAAAGCTTCCTTTTTGCGAACAAGAATAGATTTCGACATCCATGAGAGTTTTGACTTTGACTTTGGGTTAAAAACTTGTTTTCTAAAAGCATTAGGTAAACGAAATAAATCTTTGATCTATAACAACGAATGTAAGAAATATTTGTAGCAGCCTAAGAAAATGTAAACTCTAAATAATGACTTTGCAAACAATAAAATAAAAGCAAGTTAGATCGAACCAAACTTCTTGATGGATTTTTACTTATTATTAAACCAAATATAATGTGTATATTTATATAAATTCTAACTATTGTAATTATTCGTGTCAGACTAAACGAATATTCCTTCTCGCTTTAATCTTAAAAGTGTTTTATCCAAACATATTAAAATGCCATAAATAACTGCTATATAATAATTATCCAAGTTCAACATAATTATGAGCTATCATAACCATCATCATTCATCATTACAGCCCTTCACAAGTCCAGTGCTGAACAAAGGCCTCCCCCACATGATAACTAAAATAAAAGTGTCAAATGAGCACACAGTCCACCTCAAGGTAAATGGATACTGTGGCCTAAGACATTTATTTTCGATTAAGAATCAAAAAAGTGCGTATAGACGATTAATTGCAGAGCACTTGCATTGAAAGCGAGTACGCAGTGTACCTAAAACATTATGGATATTAGACAACAATCAACAAATAATGAACATTCCGCATGAATTTAACCAGTACGCATAAATATAGAACTGATTAATCTAGTACCTATAGTGAAAATACTATCTGGATCTGATTAAAACTCATAAAGTTACTGCGATTTTAGTGGAGCGGTTTCTACAAACTCATTTAAAATGACGTCATTACTCACTTCAGTCCTACTCGCGGCCAGCCACAGCCCGCTGTTCGGTATCTTAATCTTTTAATAATCGAAACTTTTCATACAAAATTCATTTAGTAAGTAAGTACATGTTTACTACCTATAAAATGAAATAAGTATCATACTGATAAATATGTTAAATGATAGCTACATTTAAGTTAAGTACTACACACAGTGCGCAGTAATTAGCATTTTCATGAATAAAGTGATTTCAAGTTTATTGTTTCTTTATTACGCAATACACAATTATATAAATGCACATATTAGTTACGCTTAGCGCAAGGAAAATGCAACCGTCTAGTTTACGCGAGGAAGTGAAGGAAGCCCCAAGCGCAGGTACATACTGTTATTACCCACACATTAAAAAACAAACTTTATCAATCTTAAATATAAGGACCTGGTGGTCAGATATAACTAACTTATTCATGTGTCACAAATAAGAAACACATTTAGATGACAAGTAAATAAATTTTGTAGGAAAAATTAGGTAAACATTTCATTCAACGACTCGACGACATAATTTCGCTAATTTTGTAAAGCAGTGAATGTATTTTTATTTCTGACATTTTTTATATCGTGTGATTTATCATAAGAAGGCTTTTTAAGTATAGAGTAAAATTTCAAAATTGCAACACTTATTTTAAATTTTAATACAATTGTTGACTATTAAAAGCATGAACAAAATCACACCTTGCTCATGTCTTAAAATGCACTTTAAAGCCAACTTTTATGTGAACAACAGGAACCCCAAGGAAATTGCAGGGATTGTCTACTTTTTAAATGAAGCAGGTTCTTTTCTAATGATGATGATGAATGCGAAAACATTTTTAGCACATTTTTATAGAAATTGCATTATGATTAAAGCTGTTTATATTGACGTCATTGTTACAAACATGACACACATTTATAAACGAATTCATAACTCAAAATAACTACTAACACAGATACGAGTAGTAATAAAGCTACGATTAAATATTTATCATAATTTCTATGCTAATCTCGAAATATGTTCTACAGTTTTTGTGTAAATAAAGACAATTTATATGTTTACAATACTTGTACGTAGGAGAGATATTTATTTCGTTGAGTCAATCGTAATTCTCAGACAGTCACGTACATGGGAAATTGTTTTGACAAATTGGATATAAAATTCGTTCATACGCCACCTTACGCTTCTCTATAAAGGCGAATTTTCACAACGATCTAATCTGCTTGCAAGCGTACAGTCTAAACAAAAATTTAAATTTATAAAAGTACTTAATTAAACAGAAACAAAAAAGTAGTAGTAGTTTTAACAGTGGTAGAGGTACACGGCAGCTTTAGCTGTCGCACGGATGGGCCGGCTCGAACCGAGGTGGTACCACGACCTCTCATAATACCAGCGTGAAGTAGAAATTTTACTTCTGCATTTCACCTGGTGAGTCCAGGTGGCTGGAGGCCCAATCCCCCCCCCATCAACATGGTAGCAAAATTAAAGGAACACTACCCCAGGAGGCTACCAGCATCCCTGGAGAATCCCTCGCTGTTATCCACGCCCAAGCTACCCTACTTTTTCTGAGCGTGGGTGCTCGAGCTGCCCCGCGTATTCTGGGGGCGGGGGTTATTTTTGGGGACGAAACCTGCTCGGGGTAAGCGGAGCAAGAACACAAAGGCAACCACTGCCACGCTTTCCATGAATTTCTGCAATGTCAGGGTACTTTATTCAAACCTTAACGCCGTCCACTACCATCTGGAGATGGCAAAGCCGGCCTTGCTCTCACAGGAGTCCTTTCCAGCTGATACTTCGTATCTCTCCTACACGGGGTACAAATTAAAACACTCGTTTGTGCCACGGGCTGGAGTTTGCGTGTACGCCAGAGAGGACATCTGTTTTCGACGCCTCGGCAGTCTTGAAGGTACGGACCTGTCCATCCTATGGCTACGTGTAGACAGTGACATCTACGGGTGCCTTTATAGGTCCCATAGCGGTAATGCCGCCACAAACCGACTCATCGACCACGTCCAAATGGCTGCAGACTCCGTGCTACAACAGGTCCCATCCACAGAGATCGTGAGACTCGGTGATTTTTACGCCCACCACGCTGAATAGATGGTTCCCGTTTAACAGATCATGCAGGTAGATCTGTCTATGACTTTGCCTTGACATATGGTCTAACACAACTGGTTACTTCGCCTACGCGGATCCCAGATGTGGAGGATCATGTACCTTCCCTGTTAGGCCTTCTGCTGACCTCTCATCCGGACGGATATCAGGTCTCCGTCGATGCCCCTCTAGGCTCTTCGGACCATCGCAGTACGGTGCCACTCGCGCTCCCATCGCAGTTGCGATCTACAGCTTGCCGCCGTGTTTGGCACTATAGGTCGGCACATTGGGACGAGATGCTTTTTTTTATAAGATAAGGGTGGCAAACAAGCACACAGTCTACCTGATGGTAAGTGGTTGCTGTGACCCATAGACATCTACATTTATCCTCGATTACGAATCAAACTAAAGATGCGTTGTCACCCGTGAGGACTAAGATGGAATGTCTCGTTTCCAGTAAAAAGGGTATCCGGTTCTCTACACTCACCACACGCTGGTATTCTGTGAGAGTGTAGTCCTTCCCTGGTCGAGCCGACCCAATTGTGTTACAACTATATCAGAAATATAGCTGCATCATGGCTCTACCACGTAAAAAAATACGTTTTGTACGTGATAGAATGTTTTTTTACATCCTAAAATAAGCATGTCTTTTTTTAGGATGTGATGTTTTTGCATCCTACCCTTGGGGGCGGGTTTGCTTCTCGCCAGATGATCCCAACGTTGTCGCTGATTCTGTCGCTGATTAACTTCAGGGAATGGAATTATTTATTCCATCATCTGTGGTGCCTATCGGAGGCAGAAATCAGCCATGGTTTGGTAAAAGTGCATCAAAAGTAAAATTGCATCACGCTATAAGAAGGAGTGCTACTGGGCCTTGGCTGACGCATCAACGTCCCGGGATGTAAATATTAGCGCTCTTAAAACGATGTATAATTCCGCCTCCAGGTCCTTCAAAAGAGTCATTGCCAAGGCAAAGTCAGAGCACATCGGCAGAATTGGCGAGAGGGTAGTTCACCTCCCTTCGGGAACGCGTGCATTCTCGTCTCTCGCCAAGGCTGTCCAAGGGAACTTCTGTCAGCCATCTTTGCCATTTCTGGACAGGGTAGACGATTCACTGGCCCATGACGCAAAGGAGAAAGCCGATTTGCTAGGCTCTCTTTTTGCTTCCAACTCGACTCTAGATGACGGGGGGACCACACCGCCGACTATCCCGCAGTGTGAGTGCTCCATCCTCTGTGCATAAAGTACTCCTATCCCTGGACGTCAACAAGTCGAGTGGGCCTGATGGAGTCCCACAATTTGTGCTGAAGACGTGTGCTCCGGAAGTCGAACCGGTTTTTACGCGTCTTTTCCAGTACTCCTACTCCCTAGGCGTATTGCCGAACTCATGAAAGACTGCTTCGATGCACCCGATCCCTAAAAAAGGCGAACGCTCAGATCCGTCCAACTACAGGCCTATCGCTATCACCTCCTTGTTCTCCCAAGTAATGGAAACCATTATTAACAGCCAGCTCATGCGGTACCTTGAGGATCACCAGCTGATTAGTGACCGCCAGTATGGATTCCGTCGAGATCGCTCAGCTGGTGATCTTCTAGGTTACCTAAATCATAGATGGGCGGAGGCAGTGGAGTCCAAGGGGGAGGCGTTGGCCGTTAGTTTGGACATAGCGAAGACTTTTGATCGGGTTTGTCACAAAGCGCTTCTTTCGATGCTGCCTTCCTATGGGCTTCCCGAGAAATTGTGCAATTGGATCACCAGTTTTCTTGCAGATTGGAGCATCAAGGTCATAGTATATGGTGCATGCTCCGATATAAAAAAAGCATTTAACCATAGTATATAGTTAAAGAATGGAATTGAAGATGGCGTCGCCTCTAATCACCTCTTGCTCGCACACTGTCGCTATATATACTCACACCTAGTGATTATATTCTCTTTGCTCACACCTACCGGTAAATCTAAAGACTGCCAAAAATACGTTGCCAATATGCGCTTTTCCTACGTTCTATAACTTCAGTCCAACTTGTCATTGGAATCAATGATAACAAATTCCCATAAACTACAAAAAAAAACAGTTTTGCTAATTTGTGTGCTACGACGCGTTATAAGAGGTATTTTCGTAATAATTGTTGATTTTTTTGTTAATAATTTTGTAAAAAATATTTATAATGTTTTTAATTTTCTTTTGTCTGATTGTCTGAGCTAATCTTGGCTGAACTGATTGTAATAAAACTTAACGAACAAATAGAGAGTAATACCAGGAGTTATCCAGACTAATTTTTTCCGAAAAATTTAGAGATTTTATTGAAATAAAATTGTTGATAAGATAAAATAAATGGTTTTGTATAATTATATTAAGTATCATAACGCTACATTAATAGATCCAACCCAGGCGAAGCAATGGTTGCTAGTTATAAATTTTATTTTAAAATTAAAATACCTACAACCTATACAATTCTTTTCAAATATTTTCCCATCATCATCATCATCATTACAGCCCTTCACAAGTCCACTGCTGAACATAGGCCTCCCCCAAAGAATGCCACAAAACACGGTCCTGAGCCAATATTTTCCCATTTATAGAAAAATTTCAATTAACCAAATAATATGTAACGATATACCGTTATCAGCGGGTTTTCGCGATTTGTACTGTGCATGTTGACGGTACGGGCTCGATGAGCCGCCATTTCTAATTCCATTATTTATCCCTACGGACTAAAGGGAGGAATATTCCCAGTAGTGGCGACATTTATACATGGCTACTTTTTCTATCAGTCCCGAAACAGTTTACTGCTAAATGCCACGCTCATCAGATACTGTATTAAATTAATTAATTTTTGTACTGCAAAATTGCCTAGTGTGGACTTCTGTTATGGTTGGCTTGGCTTTTTTTAATAGAATGATCAAATGTAGTTTAAAATACTTTGCTACTGACTCACAGGTTCAAAACAATGCCTTTCTAGAAATTTATGCATCACAATAGTTGATAGTTTTCGGGTCTATATTGGTCGCTACGGTCAATATTGATCAGAAAAACATCATCACAAAAATAAAATATATCATTATGAACCAATGATCAATTCAATCAAATCAATTCGCCTGCAGTATTATATATCTAGTCCAGCCCAAATTCAGCAGTAGATTATTTTGCTCTGTAAGGAAAACCAAATAGAAAGAACATAGTAAAATGGACGATGATAATACTATCATAATAATCGTTGTATACTTTACAAATTAAAACATGTGTATATTAGAATTGACATACATAAATATAGAATAATTAATAGAATCAGGCATTAATTTGCGGAAATCCATTGGCCGCAGCAGGAGCAGTTGTTTTGGGTTCGCCGCTCACTTCGCGGCCAGCCACCGCAAATGAACACGTCTCGTATTGTCGTCAGTGGTGTGTCTTTACTAGTTTAGTGGTGTTGGGAGTAGTGGGACTGGGATTAATGGTGACGGGGATAGTGCACACAACTGAAGGAGAGCGGGAGGTGCTCTTCAAACTAGATAAGACACATCATGTTATTTTATCTAGCAGATGTATGCAAAGTAATTTTTACCATCTTTAATAAATATAGAACTTAAGCAACGAAGAAAAATGTATGTAAAAATGTTTTATATGGCCCATCTCTAAAATAAACAAATATTGCAGTATTCTCTTTTGAAAAGTGAAAAAGTGTTGGCTAGCTGAAAAAAGTGGTAACGGAAATTTCGCCGTTACATATAGTGAAAAGTGTTAGCTAGACGGAAAAAGTGGTAACTGATATTCGCAGTTACAAAAGTGTTTAAATTCAACTAATCTTAGTTGATTAATAGCTGCTAGTCAGTAGTGTTAGAAAACCAGCTGCTACCAATAGAAATTTTGAATACTACCAATAGAAATTTGTTACTTTCAATAGATATTTAAAATTACCAATAGAAATAGTAGAGAATACCAATAGAAACTTGTTACTGCCAATAGAAATTTGATATTACCAATAGTTATTGTGAAAATACGAATAGAAATTTTAAAAAACCAATAGAAATTTTAATATTACTGTGTGTTTAAGTAAATCTGTGTTTTAAAATATATAGTGAACAATCATAGTTGAAAAACAGTGTTAAATAAATAAATAAGTTATAATATTTCGCGACTAATTAATCAGTCGAACCGCTGGCCACTCCCTTGCTATTTTTATTTATAAATCGTGCATTTTTAATTCTGAACCTCAGTCCACAGTTCTCCAACAGCATACACAAAGGCGGTAGTGAAAGTATCCACCGGAACCTATAGGTGTAGGACGTGAGCGGCTCGCGGAGTATCTTCGACAACATTTACTCCGGAGAGTTACGCCCGTCCGGCACAGTATGTCATAATTTATTTCACAAAGAATGTTTATTTTAATCAAAGCGCTCGCATCAAAGCGCTTAAAATTTACAGTCCTATATTTCTACCGTTAAAAGTATCCATATATTTCAAGAGCTCTACATTATCCCCTTTATTACTAATAGAATAATAAGAAGCTGTTATAATAAAAAAATTAAAATTAAAAAAAGGAATAAAATAATCCCTCTTTTTTGCACTTTTGACATCGGATAAAAATCTGTATGTTTGGCAGGAATAGTAGAGAGTACAAAGATATAGAACGAAGAGTGATATCAAGAGACGGTGTGATTAGGGCTCTTTAATCTGTTATAGGAAGTCAGAATGTGTCAATAAGGTACATGGCAATTTACAATGCTGTGTTACCCTTGCGTTAATGTATGGTTACAGTACCCTTAGCCGAAGACCATGTATTGTATACGATGTGTGCCAAATGGCACCCCTTAGTCTCTCTGCTTACCCCTCTGGGTTTACAGGCTTAAGAGTGTATATATGTATGTTAAAACTTTTATATATAAATCATAAAGTACTTATGGTACTTGAATAAGCGACAATATAAAGAGGCTTTAATTAAAAATATTGCGTATGTATTAATAATAAATATTGTAAAAAAATTAAATAAACCGGAGCGGCTGAGCAGAAATATATAATGTACGATTGTGTATAATGCAAACAAGTTTATTAATTGCTGGTCGTGTTTCGAAGTCGAAAGGAACACAAAAGCAGCTTTCGTAAAAAGAGAATACTGCAATATTTGTTTATTTTAGAGATGGGCCATATAAAACATTTTTACATACATTTTTCTTCGTTGCTTAAGTTCTATATTTATTAAAGATGGTAAAAATTACTTTGCATACATCTGCTAGATAAAATAACATGATGTGTCTTATCTAGTTTGAAGAGCACCTCCCGCTCTCCTTCAGTTGTGTGCACTATCCCCGTCACCATTAATCCCAGTCAGGAATCCCAACAGGAAGCACGTCGGGCATTTCCTTGCCCTAAAACCCACTTAGAAATAAAAAAAGAAACCTGTGCCCAGTAGAGGGACTTGTATAGCCTATTACTTTACTTTGTAGCAATATTTATATTCGTTTCAGATATAGAAGGGTACCTTATGCTGACAAAAATATCATGTGGAGGAGACCGGTACTTGAAGTCCTTCACAGGCTCTTTAATTCTGTCCTCCATGGTGGCGTTACACCGGAGGTTTGGCGCAGAAGTGCGGTGGTCTTGTTCTTCAAGAAAGGTGACAACGCTCTTTTGAAGAACTACAAACCGATTCCCTTCTGAGCCGCGTCTACGTGCTGTTTTCGTCTCACGCGCAGACTTGACGACTTCCAGCCTCCCGAACAAGCCAGTTTCCGAAAGCGCTTTAGCACCATAGACCACATACATACCCTTCGGCAAATTGTACAGAAGTCCGATGAGTACAATTTGCCACTATGTCTGGCGTATGTGGACTATGAGGAAGCCTTTGATTCCGTCGAAATTTGGACGGTGCTGCAGTCCCTTCAGCGGTGCCAAGTTGACTGTCGGTATATCGAAGTGCTGAAGTGTTTGTACAGTAGAGCTACGATGGTTATCCGAGTACAGAACCAGAGTACGAAACCTATCCAATTGCAGAGAGGTGTAAGACAGGGTGATGTTATATCCCCGAAACTCTTCACCGCTGCATCGGAAGACATTTTCAAGCTTCTGGACTGGAAAGGATACGGTATTAACATCAATGGCGAGTACATCACTCATCTTGGATTTGCCAACGATATAGTCCTTATGGCAGAATCGCTGGAGGACCTAAGCACCATGCTCAATGACCTCAATAGTGTCACCCAACAAATAGGTCTTAGGATGAACATGGACAAAACAAAGATCATGTTTAATGTCCATGTCACACCTATGCCGATAGTTTTGGAAGCACTAAGCTCGAAGTTGTTGACGAGTATGTTTACCTGGGACAAATAGTCCGACTAGGTAAATCTAACTTCGACCGAGAGGTCAATCGACGGATTCAACTCGGCTGGGCAGCGTTCGGGAAACTACGACACATCTACTCGTCAGACATACCTCAAAACCTTAAAACGAAATTGTACAACCAGTGCGTGTTGCCAGTGATGACTTACGTATCTGAGACGTGGTCCTTCACTGCTGGCCGTATGAGGAAGCTCAAGGTCGCTCAGCGAGCTATGGAGAAGGCTATGCTCGGGGTTTCTCTGCGTGATAAACTTAGAAATGAGTATATCCGCAGTAGAACCAGAGTAACCAGTATAGCCCAACGGATTAGTAAGCTGAAGTGGCAGTGGGCCAGCCATATAGCTCGAATAACCGACAACCGATGGGGAAGAAAGGTTCTTGAGAGGCAGCCTCGTACCGGTAGGCGAAGTGTAGGGTGTCCCCCCACGAGAAGCAGTGACGACCTGGTAAGACATGCAGGAAGTCGATGGATGCAGGTGGCTCAGGACCGTGCTTTGTGGCATTCCTTGGGGGAGGCCTATGTTCAGCAGTGGACTTATGAAAGGCTGTAATGATGAATAAAGAATGAGTACTATATTCTAATTTATTTGAGCACCCTTGAACCCAAATTAATGTTATAATAAATGTAAATATATGAAAACATTACAATCTAACGAAAATTAAGAGTGACGACCCTGACGCGCCAATGGAGCGTAGGTAATTATTTCAGAAAAAGGGCTAGTTGAGGTACTACTATACCTATATACTCGTATTATCTGTAGAGCAGCCTTACAATAACTACGCACACACACAAAGCCTTTGTGAACAGGCCGGTGCTCTTGTAGGTGTATCCTTTTAATGGAGTTTTGGGGTGTGGTTTAGCTATCTCCATCTAAGATGTAACTTAATAGCAAATATGTTTAAAAACAGATTTATTACACGAAATAACATACATATACATGGATATTTTACAAAGAGTAGCTAAATATTAAGCTTAAATTCAAATATATAAATAATGATATACCGTTATTGCAGTTTTTGAAAATACTAGTAAATAAGGCTTCCACATTTATTTGAAATTATCCTAAGTTGAATGTGTTTTATGGGCAACAACGTTTTTGCCTATCGATCGACCCTTATGAATGTGTGCGTGCGCAGTATAATTATTTAAAATAATGCATAAACACGCATTTTAAATTTAAAAGATGAAAAGGACAGAATGTTTGAGATTATTCTTAATTCATTTTTCTTCGCCTAGATTACTTATTCATCTTGCCTATATTACAACTATATTGCAAGATAACCGTGCATATATAGTTAAATAGAATAAATAGTTTATGTCTAAAATTTTTATTTTAGTTATTATAATTAGTAACAAATAATGTTCAACAAACAAGCAAAAAAATTGTAATTAGAACAGGCTTATTTCTTTTAAAATTAATCCCATGTACTAGTTTACACAGAAATCTAGTTAAAATCATTATTACTTGTATTTAAAATATTAATTTTAAAAACCAGAATGCGACGTTTGGTGGCGGCTAAGAGGAATCCATCACCCCATTTCTTGCCACGGGTGTCGTAATAGGTGACTGGAGAAATGCCAAAACAATCTCATCACATAATGTCATGGTCCTCCCTCCAGATCGAATTACGGCCATGCCAGCCAGTCTCAACGGCATCTAGCTATCTGCACAGGACAAGATTATAGTGCCGGAGTGTATGCGCAAACACAGGTGAACTCTCTATTCTTTCACTGTCATACGAGTAGTCCGATGGGATGGAAACCCGACACGGCCGAAGAGAGCTCAGGTGGAGGATCAAAGATGCTTGCTGAGTCACGGCGGTGAAACACCACAAGCTTCCTGAGTCCGGACTGCTACTGAGAGTTGCTTGACAGCAAAACCTTTCGCCTTTACAACCACTACACCAACGAGGAAATCATGATATTATACATTTTAAAACCATCTTTTTTACGCCAGAAATAAAATACCAAAATCGGCGACGAGTGGCGACGGGCAACAGCTTCAAAGATACAACAATTATAAATACTGCGATTGTCAATTCGCCTGCCAAGTGTGACGATTAAAAAATTCAACATTTCGCTTGATACAAGTTACAAGTATAAATTCCTTGTCGTTTATTCACTGTCAGATAAATTTGTCGTAATGTGATATAGATATTTAATAGTGGTACTTTGTTATGTTTTTGTGTTAAAGTTAAAGTTACAGCTTATACACGTCCCATGTCTTACACACTTACACGTGTACAGTCCACTGCTGGGCGCAGGCCGCTTCTCATTTCTGAACAAAGTCTTATAATAGTTACCACATCATTACTAAAAATCTTTTATATTTTAAATAAATAGATTGACTTGGCCATCATATTAAAACACAATGTATCTCTTAAGTAATACATATTATATTAAATTAGATTGTTTAGTGCGATGGCCACGTCAATTTATTTATTTAAAATATAAAAGATTTTTAGTATTGATGTGGTCACTATAAGATGTTGTTAGGTTAGCTAATTACGTGATACCTTAAGACAGAAGGACCCTTAAATAGTGACTGAATAAATTATCCGACTTAGTATTTCATGGATATTTTTACGGTAGAAGAACTGAGTTGCGAGACTTGGTTTTTTTTACAAGTTATGTTTTTGATGGCATTTGACCTTTATGTCATACCAGATCTGTACAGTCCCTCTTCTTAGTAATGTTAATAGCATTATACTAGTATTTTATTTAAAAAAGAGACGAAACGATACACGCCTTTCGATACGAAGTAGTTTTAATATGGATAAAAGCACTCGATCCAAATAAAGTAACCATGGCGCGCTCACTGCGTCATATTTGTATCCTTTCTAAACCTGTAAAAGTTTAAGCTGGACATGGGTCTCTTACATTAAAGAGAGAACTTGATTTAATATTGATTCACGATTGCACAGATATTTCAACACTATCTATAGGAAGTCTTGAGAATTTTCAGACACTATACGACGTCATACCCACAGGACGTAATGGAGTGACGGATTTTCTTACACCGCCGCCACATAGCGTTATCTGTGTATATCGAACGTAAAACAAAACAGTATAGCCTAATCTACAATTTGGTGAAAGACAATGCAGCCATTTTTTGATATAAAAAAAATATTTAATTAATAAATAATTTTGTATTGTGCTTTATGTTATCTACTGACTCACCAAAAATATAAATACGAAATATGGGCCAAGTTCGGTACAAATAAATTTGATCATTTGCGAAAACATCAATACAAGTAGATGTCGAAACTTTCAACTCCATACCGAGTAGTTATCGACTATACTTTACTTTGTTGCAATATAACTGGCAGGTAAACGTATCGCTACTTACGTAGTATCCTTCTATCTTTATCTCTTTTTTTACCAAGCGACAAATTTACTTTCGAGGTACAACACCGCACTGGTGAAAAGTTTTTTCTTCAAAGTCATCACGTTCTCTTCAATTTCGCAAGTCGCAATTGTCAAAGTTACTTAGAAACTTACAGTTACTCCATAACATAGTATGAATGAAAATTGAAAATATAAGAGTTCAAACTTATTTGTGTCAAATAATATACGAGTATAATTTACCAAGAAGAATTTCCGTTATTGGTAAATTGTTATTAAAGATATATTGTGTATAATACATCTGTTCACGCCCGAACGCTGGTTTCCGAATTTGACGCCAGAGGGCGCTCGGCTCGGCCATACCGGTTTTGACGTTTGGTCGAGCGGTGTGGCGCGGGCGCAGGAGTTGTTTGCCAGCTGTGCTTGGGACACACTCTTTTTTTGTGCGGGAACGCGGAATAGTTTAGGCGCTTCTAGTAAATATACTGTCTAGCATTCGTATCGCGAATACCTTGTTTGAGAGCTTTTCCCGGGACTTCTTGTGTCTAACTCAGAATCTGTATAAGGGTATTCGACAATATTAGCTACTACTGCGACATTTGATATTCTAGAAATAATTGTTGCCACGCAAAACGGTAGTGAACTTTGATCCGGACATTCGTGTTCGTGCGGTTTGTTACGTTTTTGCTTATAGTAACGGGATTTCGTATAGACCGACATTCTCTATTTGTGTTGGGTGTTACGCTTTATAACAAATTAGTGTTAGTGTCTTCTGGAAGTTAGTTAATGGTACGATAAAGTTAAGGACTGTCCTCGTGACGAACGAAGGAAGTGACTGTGGACGACTCCGCGGAAGATTACCACAATTTGGAGCGGTGCTGAAGTCCGAGCTGCTGCCGACGGCAACGGTCTCATAAGGTCTACTACACACAGTCACACACAGATACACATCACTGACCCTTACTTCCCATGCACCATACAACCACATGCGACCTGACCGAACCCTGAGGGACCAGTCGCCTTGGATATAGGTAAGTAAGCTCGGTTTTAATATTCTCCCTGTTGAATGGCATTAGGATAGAACGCTCCCCCTTATTGTTTATTGTAATTAGAGATTTTCCACTTTGGCTTTAGGAGGCCCGACCTGCATCTGCTTGTGGGATCTTCCTTTATGGGCCAGAAAGATCCTACTCTTGGATAGGCAGCTGCACGCCGTAAGAACATCTAAACACTTCAACAGAATCTAGGGATATTTTCTATTCATAAAATATCTAAAAGTCTATGATGGATTTTCTGATATAGTAAATGAAAGAATTATAGGTTATTTTAAGGTCTTTAATAAAAAATAAGAAACCTTTCGTATATTTTTGTTTTAAATAATAATGTTTTTAAATCGCTGTAGAAAATTAATATGATAAAAAATCTTTATTTATTCTTATAAAATTATTAATTTTATTTAAAATTGTAAAATCTTATAAAGTCTAATTATTAAAAATCGGTGCTGCCACCTCTTACATTAATTACACGTTGACATCGATTGTTCATACTTAAAATTAAATTGTCAATGTCTTGCTGCAGTATGAGGTCCCATGTCCCAAGTGTTCGTAAATTTATTGTTCCGTCGTCAAATTTGGCGGCGGGAAATCTCTCAAAACTTTTCGTTACATGTGCCAGGCAAGGTCGATAGGATTTGAGTCGGGCGACTGTGCAGGCCAATCTAAAACTTAATATCGTGGTCTCGTAGAGCGGCCAAAACCAGCCACGCCGTATTCGAAGAAGCGTTATCGTGCAGGAGTAGAAATTCCTGATCCAAGAAATTATTGGACTAAGTGTGGGACAATAAGAGGCTCTACTACCTCCTCGTGGTATTCTTGTGCAGTCATGGTGTCTTGGATACAAAAAAGCTGGGTTCGTCCGCCAAGTCAAGTTCAAACCTCCTGAGGGTGCCGTAGACGGCTAACTCTCCCGGAGTTCTCCAAACGCGTGTTTTTCGTGAATCCGGATGAAACCCAAACCAGAACTAATCGGTGAACAGCACCAAAGACAATTGTTCGCCACTCCATGGTAAATGCTCTCGAGCCCACGCATTGCCAAGTTGCAATGCTGGAACACGTAGCGGTCTTCGAGCATGAAGACCAACTTTATGCAACGTCCTTCGCACGGTTTGGTCGCTTACCAGCATCTAGTGGTCCTCCTGGAGCTTTTGTAGTAGTTGCATCGCTGCTGTCTCTGCGTAGTAACACTATATCTACCCGTGTGCCGTTCAGCCACATCCCCAGTACTGCGATAACGTGACCACAACCTCGATATCACGTTACGGCTGGCTCGTAACATGTCATCGCGACTCAAATGACGACGTGTCATGACTCTTAAAGGCACGTTAAATTAAAAAAGAAAAACAATGTAATCCCATTTCATTAATTAATATCAGTTTTAATTAAATAATAATTTTAATTTTCCTTGACGTAAAACGAATTACTAACAATTTTGCCGCCGTATTTTGTTTTTTCTTTTATTATCTCTGTATTTTTTTATTATTTACATTTGAAAATAGAATAAAAGAGGTTTCAATTAGTTTATAAACTTGGACTACTATGGACACTAAAAAGATTTTATGCTGTAATAGTGGTGTACGGTGTCCACTATTAACAGACTCCGAGTGGTCTCGTGGCGGAGAAATGAAAATATTTTTCTGATGTAGATGCATGTAGTGTGCAGGCGAATGGAGTATATATTTCAGTCAACCCTGCCTATATATATATATATATATATATATATATATATATATATATAGGCAGATATATATAGGCCTATATATATATATATATATATATATATATATATATATATATATATATATATATATATATATGCCTGGCTACGTGCTTAGTTTACTAATAGTAATAATTTTTATTTGCTTAGCCAATTACAATTCATACATTTTGACCAATAAAGATAAATCCATAAAATATTATGTACTACTATTATACGTCGCGCCTCGTTTGCCGGCGCAAGACTCGTGGATAGCTTCTCGAAGCTGCGTTGCTGGACGGGGCTATAAAAGTGGTGCGGACCGGCGCGCGTGCACAATCGGCGAGCGGCGGCGGCGTGGGACACATCTCCGGAACAGCAAGAAGAAGTGAATCTGCGGCGTTGAAGAAACGGCATGAAGATGGTCGACGGATGCATGAAGATAGCTGGCGTGTGAAGACGATAAGGCGCTGATGATATTTGCGGCTGCTTCTTGTTTCTATATTAGATCGTTAAATATATACGTCAAATTATCTCGCATCAATATGCAGCCCGCAGTATCTCAGTAGCCGGGGGTAATTAGGTAATAAATGTTTTCTTCAGACCTTCGCCTTCTGCGTTATGGTAGCAGCAGGGTGTATTATTATATGTATATTTATTGCCGTTTAGGATTGAATAGCCTGGCTGCTACATCACTCTCCCCCTAGCGAAAACGTACCGGAGGCTTGACAACTCGCCCACGTCTCGTAGTTTTTAAAATAGGTTTCATCTCGGTTGATGTAGATGTCGGGTTTTCAAGCTTCCTCGCTGGTGGTTGAGATGATGATGATGATGATGATGATGAATCCTCTGAAGTGTCCCATTCATCACGTTCTTCACATTCTGCAAGCCATCTAGCTTTACAAAGGTTCATCGCAGCACTGGAATAATAATGCTTCCTGTTCCTTCAAGCTACTCTCTGCACTACAGTGTTCGGCACGGCTCTGAGCCTTACTGCTCACCTCTGCTTCACGGTACTCTCGCAGATTACTTGAGTTCTTCTCGACTCACCGCAGACTACCAGGCAATTCCCTGGCACTTGCAAATTCATTGACATCTGGACTGCACTATCGACCTCCGGTCTGATCAGGGGGGTGATGTGGTGGCGCTGTCGTCGCGCCACAAGCGAAACACATCGAAGCCTAAAATCGCGCTAACAAAGTTCCGAAGTTAAAAGCAGTATATATAGAATAGCTCCGAACTACCACTCGGAGCGTTAGCCGCTCCCCGGGCAGAACACCTTGCCCGGCGGGAGATCTCCCCTTTTCCTTCCACCCGCCACATCACCCCCATGCTCAGTCCTTAGTCCTCACGGGTGACAACGCATCTGCATTATGATTCGCAAACAAGTATTAATGTTACTACCATCAGGTGGACTGTGTGCACGTTTGTCACTAATATAGAAACCTATAACCTATAAAAAATCTATCTATCTATCTATCTAAGGTATCCCTAGATTATGTTGATGTGTGTATATGTATACACAATATTTACATATTTAAATTATGAAAACATTGCGATTAAATATTATAAAACAATTCCATAACACCACTAAAACTGTCCACTTCAATTTAATTTCTTTACGTGTTTTTCGCATTACACCGAAGGCGTGGAGCAGAAGTGCGGTGGTCTTGTTCTTCAAGAAAATCAACAACGCTCTCTTGAAGAACTACAGACCGATTTCCCTTCTGAGCCGCGTCTATGTGCTGTTTTCGAGAGTTATTACGAATCGTCTCGCGCGCAGACTTGACGACTTCCAGCCTCCCGAACAAGCCGGTTTCCGAAAAGGCTTTAGCACCATAGACCACATACATACCCTTCGGCAAATTGTACAGAAGTCCGAGGAGTACAATTTGCCACTATGTCTGGCGTATGTGGACTATGAGAAAGCCTTTGATTCCTTCGAAATTTGGGCGGTGTTGCAGTCCCTTCAGCGATGCCAAGTTGACTGTCGGTATATCGAAGTGTTGAAGTGCTTGTACAGTAGGCTACGATGGCTATCCGAGTACAGAACCAGAGTACGAAACCTATCCAATTACAGAGAGGTGTAAGACAGGGTGACGTCATATCCCCGAAACTCTTTACCGCTGCATCGAAAGATGTTTTCAAGCTTCTGGACTGGAAAGGATACGGTATCAACATCAATGGCGAGTACATCACTCACCTTCGTATTGCCGACGATATAGTCCTTATGGCAGAATCGCTGGAGGACCTAAGCACTATGCTCAATGACCTCAATAGTGTTTCCCAACGGATAGGTCTTAAGATGAACATGGACAAAACAAAGATCATGTTTAATATCCATGTCACACCTATGCCGATAGTTTTGGGAGCACTAAGCTCGAAGTTGTTGACGAGTATGTTTACCTGGGACAAATAGTCCGACTAGGTAAATCTAACTTCGACCGAGAGGTCAATCGACGGATTGAACTCGGCTGGGCAGCGTTCGGGAAACTACGACACATCTACTCGTCAGACATACCTCAAAACCTTAAAACGAAATTGTACAACCAGTGCGTGTTGCCAGTGATGACTTACGGAACTGAGACGTGGTCCTTCACTGCTGGCCGAATGAGGAAGCTCAAGGTCGCTCAGCGAGCTATGGAGTGGGCTATGCTCGGAGTTTCTCTGCGTGATAAACTCAGAAATGGGGATATCCGCAGTAGAACCAGAGTGATCGACATAGCCCAACGGATTAGTTAGCTGAAGTGGCAATGGGCCGGCCATATAGCTCGAAGAACCGACAACCGATGGGGAAGAGAGGTTCTCGAGTGGCAGCCTCGTACCGGCAGGCGAAGTGTAGGGCGTCCCCCCACTAGATGGAGTGACGACCTGGTAAGATATGCAGGATGTCGATGGTTGCAGGTGGCTTAGGACCGTGCTTTGTGGCATTCTTTGGGGGAGGCCTATGTTCAGCAGTGGACTTGTGAAGGGCTGTAATGATGATGATGACGTGTTTTTCAACGTAAACATAACATTTATAAAAATGCTGGTAATGTAAAATGTCTTAATATGTTTTTGTAGAATGGGGGTGACGAACGAGCATACAGTCCACCTGATGGTGTGTGTTAAGTGGATGCTGTGCGCATAGACAACTACATTTATCTTCAATTAAGAATCAAAATGCGCATGCGTTGGCACCCCTAAAGACTATGATGGAATACCTCATTTCCAGTAAAAAGGATCTCCAGTTCTCTACACTCACCATATGAAACACAGCAGTATTAAGCTGTTATGTTACTCTGGTATTCATCATTACAGCTCTTCATAGTTACACTGCTGAACACAGGCCTGAACTTAATTTTTTATTAATACTATCAGATTAAGACTAGCAGGAGTTGGCTCTGGACAGAACTAAGTCGGCGTCTTTAATTGTAGGTGTCCAAGATTAATTTTGGGTCAATGCCCCACGTAGTTAGTTAGGAATGTGAAAACAAAATACAGCAAACAAAGTGCTTGTGTTGCCGTCACAATTTTCGGGAAAAAATAAAATTAGATCAGCGAAAATGGGCCTTGGAACTGCAGATGTCAAAAAAAAAATAAATTTAAAAATATTTATATGATACGTCGGACATTTAATTTCCTTAAAAATCATTCCGAACCTTTTTCCTTTCCTCCGACTCGATATCGCGGTATGTAAAAAATTGTACCAACGCGACACCTAACAGCACTATATCCTCGGGCAAACATTCGCAGTAACTGAAAAAATACTTTATAGTGGTTGTGCTTGAAACTCTAGTGTTGCTATTTACTGATCAACGCTGGTAACAGTTTCTAGTTCAGATTCCTTACCCTTACCTTCAATAAAGGAGCCTACTCATATTTAAAAGGCCGGCAACGCATTTGCGATTCCCCTGGTTCCCCTGGTGTTGCAGTTGTTCATGGGCGGCGGTAGTCACTTACCATCAGGTCAGCCGCATGCTCGTTTGCCCCCTCTCCTATAAAAAAAAAACTTATCTATTTATCTGCACCTGTCACATCACAAAACAACCAAGTCTATTAATCGACAAGTGAACGACAATCATTAATTTGTAAACTAAATAAAAATCCTTCATTCTACAATTTTAACAAACGGTCATTATGGAATTGAGGGCTCATTAGCGCAGTGGCTAGGCATTTGGCTCAGGCGCTTCAAATCGCGGATTCGAATCCTATCTGGGTGTTCGTCCATGTGCAATTTATATATAAAACACCTTCATATACTTAAAGTTGCCAGTAAAAAGAAAAAAAAAGAGCAAACAAAACCACGCTACATCGGTTCAGAGTATCAAACGGCGAATTGTTTTTATTTCATATACAATGTGTACGATATCCTAATAGATCGTCTCGCAGGGGGGATTTTGCTATCATTGCCACGATTGACAGGAGTTTTTTTTAAATAATTTTGAGTTTTTATCAAGCAGATGCTGCTGCACATTTTCTGTTTTATTTTCCCTCAGTTTTAGGACACCCACGGGACGATATGGGGTGGGTACTACACAGTTATCTTTTATTTTATTTAATCTTTCATGCACATAGTTGTACATATGACGGACTTATAAATATGTGTATGAAAATAAGAGCTGTGTTAGTTCAAATTTGCAACAATTTTTTCACATGCTTACGGATTTGATTTTTAAAAACAAACTGGTTGGAAGCTTTTTTAATGTCAAGAGGGATGTCGTTCCAGAGTCTGATGGCCGTGGATGGAGGAAAGCGTTCCCGTGGCCCTGCCAATATGCGGCGTAAGTGGAACACCATGGCGTTTTAGTCGGTGCGAGTCTGACATAACCCGTCCTTGCCCCCGCGAGGCGGGTATGCGTAGGCATTTCCCCATGCAAAAAAAGGTCTGAGCAACACACATCGACATAATCAATAATCGGTAGGATAAGTAACTGGACAAGTAAAATCTTAGTATTGGTGGAAAGAAAATTTTTTAATCCATATAGACGTCGCAAAGTTCCAGTAATTTTGCGACTTACCTCCTGTATATGTTTATTCCATGTTAAGCAACCATCAAGGTACAGACCAAGGTTCTTTACATGGGGAGAGAATGGTATGACATTGTTTTTTAACATAATTGATGGTAGGGTGGGAATATCTAGTTTAGATAATAATCGTCGGCTACCTGAGATTATTGTTTGACACTTAGATGGGTTCACGTTTATTCCATACACAGAGGACCATTCGGAGATGTATTTCAAGTCATTATTTAATAATGAGATAGCATTAGAGATGTTTGAGGGTTCCACTTGCACATATAACTGCAGATCATCAGCATACAGATGGTAAGAGCACTTGAGATTGATAAAAATTGAAAACAGAATAGGAGAAACTATACCGCCTTAAGGGACGCCAGTAGACACATCACACCAGTCAGATAGTATAGGTCCAGTGCGCACGGCCTGTTGGCGCTCTCTAAGATATGATGAGAACCATTCCTGAGCTGAAGAAGAGATATTCAAATGAGAAAGAAGGGCCAACAAGATATCATGATCAACAGAATTAAATGCGTTAAAAAAATCTATTAAGATGGGGACGGTCAGTTTTGATTTTTCCACCCCCTCTCGGATATTTTCCGTCACCTTGAGAAGAGCAGTAGTAGTAGAATGACCGGGGTGAAACCCGATTGATAAGGTGAAAGAATATTATTTAAGAAAACAAAAGAAGAAATCTGTTTATGAGCAACAGCTTCCAGAACCTTAGAGAAAAAAGGCAGAATAGAATTTGGTCTGAAATTGGATATAGCGTTGCAATTGCTGGATTTAGGAATGGGAATAATAAAGGTTTAACGCCAGAAAGTTGGGAAAACACCACTCATCAGCGAAAAATTAATGATATGAGTTATCACGGGTTTTAAACGTGGTAGAGCCATGCTGCAGCTATATTAATAGTATAGTTGTAGCACGATTGGGTCGGCTCGACCGGGGAAGGACCACGCTCTCACAGAATACCAGTGTAAAATAGCAGCTTGATGAGCAGCATCAGTGTTTCGCATGGTGAGTGTAGAGAACCGGAGACCCATTTTACTGGAAAAGAGGCATTCTATCTTAGTCCTCACGGGTGACAACGCATCTGCATTTTAATTCGCAAACGAAAATAGATGTAGATGTCTATGGGCCACAGCAATCACTTACCATCAGGTGGACTGTGTGCTTGTTTGTCACCCTTATTCTATAAAAAAACAGCATCAAACACGTGCATAACCATTACCCTACTCACATCATACAACCAATGGCTTTCGATCTAATAAAAGAAAGTGCTTTGCGTATCTCGCTTTCGTCTATAGGACAAAAAGTGAAAGTTTCTTGAGAATAAGGAGGCATGGAATATATAAATGAGATAGCATTAGCTCTAGAAATATCAGAAATTATTTGAAAAGACAGAAAATGACAATTGAAATCGTCAGGAGAAAAGGTGATGCTATTATAGTCAAATTGTGATTTTCCATATTCAAGCGTTTTGAGAAACTTCCATATATCAGCCGAAGATGAATTAAGTACTTGTTCGTGGATATATCGGCATTACGCAACTCTCATCATCTGATTACATCGATTTATCGTAGCTTTATATGCCTGTCACTTTAGATCAGTGCGATTCTTCTTAATAGCGCGAAACATTCTGTCGCGTTTTGCCATTGCCATTCTTACTCCAGTTGTGATTCATGGAACAGGAGGACGCTTAAGTCAAACTACACGCTTAGGGGCATCTTCATTATACAGGCCTAATATGTTGCTGTTAAAGAAGTCGACTTTTCATCAACTGTGGAAGCAGTATACACAGACGACAGTCTAGCAAGACTTCGAATAGCGATAGACACAGCTAAAGATCTTATCATTATTATCAGCATCGTTACAGCCCTTCACAATTCCACTGCTGAAGGTAGGCCACCCCCAAGGAATGCCACAAAGTGCGGTCCTAATCCACCTGCATCCATTGACTTCCTGCATATCTTACCAAGTCGTCACTCCACTTAGTGGGGGAACACTCTACACTTCCTCCGGTGGTACGTGGCCGCCACTTGCATCTCTTATATACTTAAATAATGTGAAACTTAGGTGAAGCTGTTACCCGAACACTGAACCGCACAACATATTCGTTACACTAAAAATTATTAATGCTGCTTCAAAGGAAATTTGATAATTTTTAATTCATTAATTGTTGATGACTTATTCCGAAATTGTACACAAATTTGGCAAATAGAATGTCATGGACATGCGATATCAGTGACCGCAGTCGAAGCGGTTTTCACAGCTTCATATGTACTTTGTACATTATACAAACTTAAAATGGGTTTTGAGAGGAATTAAAATTTTAATACAATTTAATATATCTAAATTTATATTCGGATACAGTTTAAATCTTTAACTGGTTCATAAATTTTGACAACTAAGTGAGAAAAGTCCACCTGTTGGTAAGGGGATGCTATCCTAAACTAAAAATAAAAATGCATGTGAATACGATTAGCATAATTAGCACATTCGCGACAAAAAATAAAATTTAGCATTTCCCATGTAAATGCGGAGGAGTGTGCACAAACGCATCTACGACGCGCCATAGTACAATGAATATCACATTTTACAGAATTTCGCTACTCTTCATGAAAATTCGCAAGCTTAAAATTAATGCGAATGCTAATTAATCCAATTACGTAAATATGAAGCAAAGCAACATGTTTTTGTTAGAAATATCTCCTCCCTACTATAATTTAGCTATTTAGCTTGTATTAGTGAATACGATTAAAGGAAAAAACCTGTTCAGGGTTTCTTTTAAATACCCTACATTGCATTACAATCTGAAAAATTTGATTTCAATAGCAGGAGCTGTGGACGATGGGGGACTAAATCAGAAAATGACGATTTAAAAACTATAGTCGAAGCGCAAACATTCTAAACTGTACGTTACAGTTAAAGCTATCACAACGTTAATGAAAATATGATATTGGCTAATTTGTATCGAATTGGGAAATTAAAAGTCACGGAAACTAGGGCACTGTATGAACTTACTGTTTGCTTTTTTGTTTCATTGACTAGAATATTTTTTATTATAATATATTCTATTCAAGTTCATTGTATAGAATATTTTTTGTTCAATATTTTTGCTTTACCACTGGTTTGGAAAAACCCTCTGTCCTGGGAAGAACCAGCAAGAAACCAAGTTGTATAAACTATTTACAAAATGTATTTTAAAACAGCTTGGAAGCGACCATCTCACTCTCAGAGGTTATTATCAACCGTGCATTCATTTATATTATAATAACCCCTTTTATACAGTTTTTTCTTTTTAGAAGTAAGTAATTTAAGTAAGACAATGTAAGTTGTGTAAGTAAGAAATGTGTAGGGATATACATTCAAATAAGGGTGACAAACACAATTCGAATGACAAATGGGCACACAGTCCACCTGATGGTAAGTAGATGTGGCCCATAGACACCTACATCTATCCTCGAATATGTGAAAATGAAAATGAAAAAAGGTTTATTTCTTTAAAAAGATCATACATAATATATGATTTATGAATAAAATGGTAATTTTATTGGAAAGGCCCTAATAGGAATGTGATGAAGTAAAAGGAAGGAAATAATAGAGCACTTATAGAGCTGAGCTTGCAAGCTGCAAATTACACGAAGTAGGTACATTAACTATGACCAGACGAGGAACGTCCTTAGGGATCATCTCTCTTTCCGAGAATATAATCAATTTTTACTTAAAAGCTGTTTTCACGGCCCATCTGTTGACACGTTTTGTTTTTAAAGAAGGAGACGCCTCCATACATTCTTGGGCCCAAGTGTTAACAAGATGAAAGCAGGATCATTTAAAAGCGTATATATATAAACAATTCATAGCTGAAAATTTGGCAAGATTTGTCAATCTAGGAGCTGAGTTGTTGTAGAATAAGTAAAAGTGAGATTATCTATTACTCACACTATAAAAGGTGATTTGTCACTTGTAATAGGCTATTTTTCACTATAATTACTTAAAGATATAAAAGCAGGATCAGTATAAAATCACCAAAAAAGCTATGGTGAATAATGAAACGAAATGGTGAAGGATTAACGAAAGTTAAAACAATAAGAACTAACGAAAGTTAAAACAATAAGAATGAAGTATATTTTAGGGATATCGATTACTTGAATTGTTGTTGTATCTGTTTCTTGTTGGAATGTTGATATTTTGTATTTTTTATTTTTATTTTGTAGATATGTACGCAATTATTTTTATCTCCTTAACACGGAAAAATAATCGAAATTAGATATTAAAATGCTCAACTTAGAGTAATTACACATAGAGTGATAGTGACATTCAAAATTCCGTTCAAAGTTGAAGCTACAACACAATGAATGTGTGCATAAGCAGCCTGTAATTACGTTTGCCCACACGCACATAAGCAAATCAGTAATGTTTGCAAGTTAATGACATTTTCCCCAAAAAGTGGAGAAAATGTAATAGGAGACATCGTCATAGAATTAATATTTAGGTTGCGTTTATAATTATTTATTAACTATTTGCAAAGAGAAAAATGTAACATTATTTATTTTTGTTAACTTGTGTAATATTTAAATTATTTATATACGTAATATCTTGTGTTATGTTAGCAAATCTATTATGTAATTATATTGTTCTGTTAGAAGCGGTATATTTATATAAATATTTGTTATTTATCTTCCATAAAATGTTATACTATTTGTAAATATTAATTTTTATATAATACTCAATGGCCTTATTCTATGATATAAATAGAGAAGTGGAAGAAATGGAGGAGGCAAATGCCTACGTCTATTTCTTCCAGTTTTTCCAATCCAGTCCCGCTTAAATTTAACAAGTGAATAGTTGTCAGATAATCATTTTAGCTGTAAGATATTTTTTCATTAGTAATTCCGTACTAACTTTGGCTGTGGCCCGCGGCTTCACCCGCATATTAAAGCATACACTGATTTCAATTCTTGCCATTCTAAGAATCTACGTGATATATTTAATTTAAATCGGTTTCAATGTAAAGTTTACAACATACAACTTTCACAGACTGGATATAATATTAGAAGGAATCACGAGACTTAAAAGTGCGGTCAACTTCAAGTGATTATTATTATTACTTTATTGGATATTATGTTTTGCATTTAAACAAAATAAGATTCGGAAGGAGATAACTATTCAAATAAAACATGAAATTATAAATGTTTATTAAAAATATAAAATGAAATATACCCAAGTACTTAAAAAAATATCTCTTAACCTGACCCTGAAACTGCAAATGTTTTCTAAACAACTGCCGCTTTGATGACGCTATCCTTGAATTGTTATCTTTTTTAGATTCATAAAAGAATCGAACTAAAATGTTAAATATATGTAAATTAGAATAAAAAAAATAATCATAGGCTATGTTATTTATCCTAAAACACATACCATAAAAAGGTAAAAAATCTGCACATTATCAAAACGTGTTTAAAACATTTTTTTTTTCGTGCAAATAAAAATACCTATTTATATGTGAATGAGACTATTGGCAGTATGTATGTATTTTTTTAATATGCATTTTTTTATAAATATAATAATAAGAAAAAATGGGTTAATATTTTACTATGCCTAGCAACACGAATTTATTATTTATTATTTTGTGTTGATGAATGTTTTTTACAAAAATATAAGATGCTAGGCAGTAGTTAACCGTGAAATGAGATTTTTACATTTTTTTCGTGATTATGTGATGAGTTGTGATTGATTAATGAACAGGACATTAAAAGAAAAGGGAATGAAAGTGAACGCAAGTAAGACGAAAGTTATGGTTTTTGAAAGAGAAGAAAGTAAAACGATATGTGAAATAAGAATAGAAGGGGAGTTGGTAGAGCAAGTAGATGAGTTTGTATATTTGGGATGTGTGTTTAGCAGGGATGGTAGATATGATAAGGATATCCTCTTCCCTCTCGGACCGCTCTCGGAGTGCACGTCTGTCTGCACTGTCACTATTTTTCTTATTTTTAAATAATTTAAAACTAGTAAAATCGAATGTAATACTAGGAGTGCATGAGTGAAGCATAAGTTACGCGGGCCGCTACGAGAGTAATCGTACTGCAGTCTTAGCTCCGCCCACCGACTTGACGTAGCACAATACCGGCACACCTGCCGTAGGCGCGTACGAACTGTGCTACGAGTCACCACTATCTGCTACGACGACGCCTATCTACAGTAACGAATCTCCACGCTTTGCTGTCGTCCTGGTACTTTGGAGCGATTGCGTCGAAACAGCAGTGAGCAAGTTTGTTTATTAACATCGCGATATCGAGCGCCGCGCTTTACCTTCACCTATAATCATTGCGCCCTCGTAGCGAACGAACAGGAAAGTATGCATGCTTCGGTCTCGGACTCTAATATTGCCGAACAGGCTAGTGGAGTGCAAACACCACCTAACTATGTTTACCAACGACAAAAACGAAGCCGAGAACACGAATTCGAGGATGAATTTAACACGTTTAAAGATGACATGAAGAACATGATTACTTCGCTGTTCGCTGCACAACAAGCTGAACTGAAAAAGATTGTAACGTCTCAAACTGAAATCAAACAAACTAGCAATAGCATACAAGAGTGCCTTGGTTTTCTCACGGCCCAAAATGAAGAGCTGAAAAAGAAAGTGGAACAGTTCGAAATTCAGTCTAGAAAAGATAAGGACTATATTACAATCCTCGAGGATAAAATCGAGGACCTGCAGCGTGTAAATCGTAAATCCACTATCGGACTCAAAAACGTTCCTCTAATTACTAGCGAATCAAAAGAAAATCTCACAAATATGATAACGTGCCTCTCAAAGAGCATTAACTGCAACGTTAGAAAGGAAGACATCAAGGATATTTACAGAATGCGTGGCAAGAAAAATCCTGATAAAAGCTCACCCGTCGTGGTTGAGCTCTCGTCAACATTACTAAAGTCAGATATCTTAAAGATGTGCAAACTCTTTAACATTAAAAATAAAGAAAAACTACGAGCCAAGCACTTAGGAGCCACCAAAAACGAAGAAACCCCCCCTTTGTGTCAGAACAATTAACTGCTCGAGGTGCTCGTATACACTTCATTGCCCGTGACTTCGCAAGATCCGAAGAATATAAGTTCTGCTGGACTGCCTTTGGACGTGTGTATCTCCGGAAGGATGAAAACTCACCTATCATTCTTGTTAGAAGCGAATCACAGGTACACAACCTAAAATTGGCAAAATGACTAGATCTTATTCCTTATATGTTAGTATATTTTATGTTTTATCACGTGTCTGTTTTCAGTTAAAAAAGCATTAATATAAACCTAAATTCTCACACACAACGCACACATCAAACACTCGCATACACATATATAGTTCTAATAATTACAAACAATCACCCTATAACTTCGTCCATAAATTCACCTTCCAATCGTCTTTTCAACATTTAAACCTGCAATTATTTGCAGTTTACAGAAAAACTTAATCTTATAGCACCATCATCACATTCAATAGCAACAGATAAAGTAACACGTTTCCTTTTTGTCATGAAACATGAATAATGTTCTTACAAATATGAATGAAATAGACAACACAGAAATAGCCTCTGCCTTTGTTTGTCGTACTGATGATCTGCCTACACTGATGCCAGTTCACATGTCCGACTTTGTTATAGTGTCACAGAACATCCGGAGCATTTACGCTAATTTAGCTGACTTTCAAATAAACCTGTGCGACTTTAAAACAAAAGTAGATTTAATTATTCTTACTGAATGTAGACTCCATACTGACAAGCATATTCCGCAAATTAATTCATTTATTTCATTTAATACAACCAAACACTTAAATCATGCTGATGGAGTGGTTGCTTTTATTAGAGATACAATCGCGGCTTCAATAACTGAAATAAAACTTACCCATGCGTCATGCTTACAAATTACCACGTCTGAACTAATTATTATTGGCATTTATCGTTCCCCATCAATTAAAAACGCTGACGATTTTATAAACTCTTTGAATTCACACTTAAGTACTATTAATAAATGCAGTAATATAATTATTACAGGTGACATAAATATTAACTTAATATTTAAAACGGATGAAACAACACAAGAACGCAATAATAGAACAAATTATCTTAATATGCTTGCCGTGCACGGAATGCTACCAGGACATCTCCTACCAACAAGAGGAGAAAATTGTCTTGATCATTTCATAATAAAATTTAGTAAAGGTTATAAAACAGCGTCCATTGCAGTTATTGACTCCAGTATCACAGACCACTTTACAATTTTGGTTAGAATATCAAATATAAATATAATATTAAAAAGAAAACTAAATTAACTACAAACTTCGAAGAAGCACTTAAAACTCTAAAAACCACAGATTTATCTAACTTATTAACAGTTAACGACCCGAATTTCATAGTAGAGCAGCTCACATTAACTATGCAGAAGTGCCTTCAATCCAACATGAAACAAATTTCGATTCCTAGAAAAAATAGAATAATCAAACCTTGGATTACCCTGGGAGTTCTCCGCTGCATTAAAAATAGGAACGATATGCAACGTAAGGTAAAATTAAATCCAGAAAACGAGATTTTCAAAATCACATATAAACGTTACCGTAATTTTTGTAATTGCTTGATTAAAAAATTAAAACGTAACTATGACAAAAATCAACTAAAACTAGCTATCAGAAACCCAAAAAAACTATGGCAGACGATCGATAATCTTACTCAACGCAAACCTGCCAAAATTCAAAGCCTGGATCTTCTGAAACTAACTTTATCCCCCCAGGAATCTGTTGACACTGTTAACAGCTACTTTGCTACGGTAGGGCACAGTTAGCAGAACAGTTAGCAGAAGGAAATATTAAAAACACAACACAACAAGCTATTAATACTAATATCATAACAAATACTCAAGTTACATCTTTTGTTATTTTTGACACCGACCGTGAAGAGATATATAGTCTGCTCATGTCCATGAAATCAGACAGTGCCCCTGGTTATGACAATATACCAGCTCATTTTCTAAAAAGTGCCCATAAAGAGATTATACCAATTCTTGTTCACCTAGCTAACCTTTGTTTTGAACAAGGCGTCCGTTAGCTCTTAAACAGACTATTATCACACCTGTATATAAAAGTGGTGACAAGTTTAATCCTTCAAACTATAGGCCGATATCGGTGATATCTGTAATAGCAAAGATACTCGAGAAATTAATAAACATTAGATTAATAAAGTTCTTTTCAAAATTTAATATACTTTCAACATCACAATTCGGCTTCCGTCAGAATCTATCTACGGAAGACGCAATTATAGCACTGACTTCCCGTACGGTAAACCATGTTGATTACGGAAGAAAATGTCTAGCTGTCTTCTTAGATTTAAAAAAGGCCTTCGACACAGTTTCCGTCCCTATTCTACTACAAAACCTTAACAATCATGGTGTTAGAGGTATTCCGCTAAAACTTCTTGGTGACTATCTCAGCAATCGTAAAACTCGTGTCAAAATCGGCTCAATAACTAGTTCTGAGGCTACTGTCACATATGGTGTCCCGCAGGGCAGTGTGTTGGGTCCCACTTTGTTCTTGGTCTACATCAATAGTTTGTGTAATATGCAGATAGATAATAGTTTGTGTAGATGGTGACATCTTCTCATATGCGGACGATACAGCTATTGTTTTCTCTGCTAATGATTGGCAGCAACTTAAAAATCGTGTGGAGACTGGCTTAGTAAAATTAGGATCCTGGTTAAACAAAAACCTACTCACTTTAAATTTACTTAAAACTAACTATATATGTTTTACCAAATACAACAACGCGCAGCCCCCAGATTACTTTAATATTAAGCTACATTATTGCAATAATCACTCGGTCTCGGATTGCTCTTGTCCTGAGTTAAAAAGGTTTCTAATACGAAATACCTTGGTGTAATGTTGGATCAGCGATTGTCCTGGCATCAGCATATAGAGCAACTCACAAGCAGAGTTAGGAAATTAATCTGGTCATTTAAGACTCTGCGACACGTGGCTCGACTGGACCTTCTACGTAAAATCTACCGCGCACTTGCCGAATCAGTTATTACCTACTGCATACCAGTTTGGGGAGGTGCGATAAGAACTAGTTTCTTAAATCTGGAAAGAGCACAAAGAGCTCTTCTGAAAGTAATGTTCTTCTTACCATATAGATCCCCAACTGATAACTTATATCTGAATAGTGGTATCTTATCTGTAAGAAAGTTGTACCTACTACGCTTTGTCATTAGAAAGCACAAGTCAATTTCCTATGACCCAAAAAAAAGCAATCGTAGGACGATCGTTAATGTCGTTCCACAGCCTCGGGTTAGATCGGTATTTGCAAAGAGGCAATATAACAGTCAGTCTGCTTACATATATAATAAACTTAATAAAAAACTCAACATTTACCCTCTATCACATATTGAATGTAAAAAGACACTAGAGAAATGGTTAATCACAAAAAACTATGAAGAAATTGAGAGTGTCATTCATCACCCATAAGCGCAACTGAGTGCTATGCAACTTTTGGTGACAGTTAGAGAAAGTTATTCATTGAACAATGATAACTTCTGATCCCAAGACACAGTCGTAGGGCTAACAAACCAACAAACGAATATGTGTAATATTCCACACTATAATATATAATTCACAAAGATACATATTCTATACATACATGCACCATGCACCATACATGCACCCACATGCACACATATAACATAAACGCACGCACAAACACACACACATACACACGCACGCACACACACACACACACACAAACACACACACACGCACACACACACACACACACACACACACACACACTTTTTTTATAATTTTATAATTTAATAACTAACTTTCTATTAGTCTTTGCCTTAACTTAGTGTTGTATACCCACTGTTTGGAAGAGTGGTGCTTCCTAGTACAAGCAAATCCTTTGCTTAAAAGGAAGCTCCAACCACAATTTGATGTAATAGATTAAGTTATGGAATAAAGAATTTGAATTTGAATTTGAATATAGAACGACGAGTGAATGCAGGAAATAGAGTGAATGGGGCTCTACACTCTATTGTGAAAAGTCAGAATGTGTCCAAAAAGGCACGTATGGCAATTCGCAATGCTGTGTTAGTACCTACTTTAATGTATGGTAGTGTAAGTTGGGTGTGGCAGAAGAAGCATGAGAGTAGAATAAATGCTGTAGAAATGCGGTCATTAAGGAGTATGTTAGGGATGAAGCTGAATGACATTGAAATTGTTTAATAAGAGAAGAGTGTGGTTTGCAAGATGATGTTGTGACCAGGATTAAGAAAGGAATGCTTCGGTGGTTTGGCCATGTAGAAAGAATGAATGAGGAAAGAGTGACAAAGCAAATTTATGTTGCAGAGGTGAACGGCATAGTCGGGAAGGGTCGCCCTAGGCGAAAGTTTATCGACCAAATTAGCGATATATTAAAAATGGGCCAAATCAAGAGTACCTTTAATCGACGAGCGTGTATGCGTACGTATATGGATGTGGAGGAAGCGAGAGAGGTGTCAGGATCGTGCCAAAAGGAAGTCCATAATCTCTGCCTACCCCTCTGGGTGACAGGCGTGAGTGTTTATGTATTATGTATGTACTGTGACACCCTTTCACAGTACAGTACTTCATTTTTTTTAAAAAATTTGCGAGCTGTTTACATGACTACGTGGACTCGAGTACTAACGCGTCAAAAGTCGTACTTAGCCTTTAAAGGCTAACTTGAAATGGCTTCACTTTGCGTGCGCTTACTGCGGTTCTAAGCCTAATACTTCTATGATGCTCAATATAAACGAGAATCGATTATATTGCGCTCGTATGAAATCGAATTGAAAATATGTCTTTTCCTTATAAGTAAATAGTTTGAAGTGTGTACTGTCAAGTTTCAAAATAAGAAATACTCTATTGGAAGATAACGTTCAGAAACGAGGATTTCACTAGTGTATTATTTATTGCCATAATGTAACAATATATACAATAGATTTTCTAACTTATTTCTTATTTTATTGTTTTTTCGAATACTAGATTGTAAAAAGAGCTACTTTTTTATTTTACATTATAAAAATATGACCAATTTTTTAAAGTAAAAACCAATTAGTTAACTTCAGGCTCAAAAATCCCATTCTCCTTTAATTTACTCTGATAAAATTCCCTAAACATCAATAAATTTTTACTCTAATTTTATGTCTTTGAAAACATTTTTTATAATTATTTTTTACAAATTATTTACGCGAATATAAAAATAAAAATAATTTTACGGATTTTATCGCGTATATTAACTCAAATTATATTCCCGAAGCTTCTAGTACTTTATAACACCCATGGTCACGAGGGGACTGAGATGTTTGACGTCTTAATGTCATAGTTAACCACGGCTACCTCCAGATTAAAAATTATAAATTTTTGTTCCGATCTACGCAGTGTGAACCTACAGTATCTAGAGGCCTTATAGCATACAACTGATGCTTAGGTTGGGATTTAATTTTATTAATTATAGGACCCCAAGCAGATGAAAGCACCCAACCAACTTCTCTATTGAAATTAGGATGTTTTTTGATTTCAATAGCCTCGCGAATCATTCTTGGAAGGAATCGGTGTTCTTTAGCAAAGATTTATGGTCTATCATATCTAATGTATTGACGGGGGCGATCCTGGACGTATTCACAGACTGCAGACTTCCCGGAGCGTCGATTCTTCACATCAGCTATGTGTTCTTTAACGCGGGTTTTAATTGAGCTTTTAGTTTGTCCTATATAAGAGGGACCACATTCACAATCAAGCTTGTACACTCCTGCATCTTGCAGTGGGACATTACACTTGACTGATGGTGAAACTGACTAAACTTCTTCGGTGGCTTGAAATATGTTTTAATGGAAACACGCTTCAAGATATAGCCGGTCCTGTCAGTGACACCTCTGTATGTAATGGCAGTACAGCAGGCACTCGGCAGGCCGGCTTCACTCTTTCATTGTGACGTAGCCGCGGGAACCGAAGTTTATTGTCGTGCAAAACTTGCTTGACGTGTTGAAGCTCGGCGGCCAGGTGTTTACTGTCACAGATCCCTCGTGCTCTCTGAAACAAAGATTTACCCACGATAGCTAACTGTGAAGGATGGTGATGAGAATCACCGTTTAAATAGCTATCTGTATGAGTCTTTTTTCTATACACTCAAGTGACTCAAGGTGTTATCAGGATTCCGAATAACTAACACAACTAGAAAAGCTAAAGCATTGTTTGCCTCTAACTCCATTTTGAATTAAATTTTAGAATTTATGGTCCAAAAATGTAGTTACTTTAATTTAAGGGAGAATTGTGAAAGTGTCGTCTACGTACTGCTTGTAGAATCTTGGATTTACGGGAGAAGTAAGCAGTGCATATTTTATGCAAACTCTTTTTGTTTTCCTCAAGCCTTTTAGTTACAATAGAGATGCAATTTACAACAGGTAAGCATGTGCACAGAGACTGCACATCAAAACTCACCATAGTTTCAATGTCTGCTAGATGTAGATGTTTAATCTCGCTGACAAAATGGTAGGAATCCTTTGTGTGTGCTCTTGTATGTCCCTTGAGCGGTGAGAGTATTTTCGCTAAGTGTTGAGCCAATCTGTAAGTTGGTGAATCGATTTGGTTTAATCAATAGAATCGATTTGGCTCACTATGGGACGTCGTGGTGCATTGGGCTTGTGTATTTTTGATAACCCATACAACTTCAGTGTTTTGGCACACGTAGGTAAACTTTAATTCGTATAAAAAGAAATAGAAAAATTCCTTCTGCTAATTATCGTCTTGCTCTGGTCTAATTTCGATGAAATATTTGAAAAGGCAAATGTCCTACACTGTGGATTTAATTGTGAAAACATTTTTAGTTTATTTTATTGTAAGTATTTTAAGTTAATCAAAACAAATTTTTATTTTTATCTTAAAACGTTGTTCGCATACTTTAAAAGGGTAACTAAGCCCATTAATACCACGTAACAATGATATTATAAAATGTAATAAAAGTTAGGACCTCTAGACGCTAAAATACAGAACTGAAATAACACTGATATTATTTGACACAGGCTTCATGACAAATTAAAAACAATTTGGTCTCACATTGGGATTACGATAAATCAAAATTTTTATATAAATTTTAGTTTATACATACAATTGCAATTTTTAATTATATTGTATTTTATGTTGTAAATCACTTTTGTTAAATTGTTGAACAATCTGCCCTTAAGAGAATATCTTTGCTGAAAGAAATTTGAAGAGCAAGTTTTAATGAATACTCGTATATTGCTGTCGCGCTGTGCACCATGACAGAGGCAGGCAAACAAGAGAGACAATTCCAGCTCGGACTCATTATACCAATAAAAATTTGAAAAATTCATCATTTCGATGTTCCATTCTTTGTTTTAATTTTCATGTTAGTTAAATTTGTTAACTAAATTTCAGAAAACGCGCGACGGTGTAAAGAGGTAATTTTAGTTATTTTAGAAGGTTCTTAGTTTTTATAAAAAAATAATTTAAGAAATAGAAAGCATATGAACATGACATGGCTGTATTTAGCGTCATTATCCAGGGATAAAATAGAGGAATACGTTTGTATGGACTAAACGTTGCCCGGATATCCTCCTCGGTAACGCAGAGACGAAGCATCTCTTTGCGGTGTTGCCCGCCGCGATTTCCGATCTCGCGTGGTACAAGCCTGCAAATAATTGTTTCGAGGATGAATTTTTGTAAGCGAAATACTATATAAACTGATGATGCCTCGTTTAGATGTGAAACACGTGTCGTATTATCGGCGGTGGTTTGTCTTTCCTAGTGTAGTGTAGTGTTGCTGGGATTAGTGGTGACGGTAATAGTGCATGCAATTAAGGGAGGCGAAAGATGCTCCTCAAACTAGGTAAGACACATCATTAATACTTTATTTGAACACTGATATTAGCTTATTATTTTTAACATCTTTAATGTAAGTCGTTTGTCACTTCAATTTTATTAAAAAAAATATAAATCATTAAAATTTACCATAAATAAAATTATTAAACTGGATACTCAGGCGTACACACGCTGCATAGCTATAGCGTCATAAGTAGTCATCACTCGTACGTTTAGGTATCATGATAGTGCTCAAAATAGCAAACACAGTATAACAGAAAGAATATTTTTATTCAGTATAAACCTTAGAGCATAAATGAGCAAGCTATAGAGCGCACGTTAGCGTACAGTAAGCACAGGTATGAACAGTCTCTAAATTGCAAGGGCGGCTTAATAATTACTCACCTATCTAATATTTACTAAATACTTACCTAATTAAACTAATAACTTAAGTACAATAACGCACAGGCGTCAATCTTGGCGCTTCATTATTCAACCGCTTCATCTATGTGTCTTAGCTTGTATCTATAGAACTTAGCATAATGGGTAATAGGCTTATATAGAAATATAGCTTGCTTATGTATACTTTAAGGTATATAAGATCTTTCTTGCTCATCATGAGCCGTAATAATCCGCTACTGGATATACACACGGGGTATTTTGAATATAACGTACACGGGATCGTTATTTCTACCATTTCCCTAAATCACCTCTTACGACACCCACGGGACAAAAAGGGTAATGGAATGTATACTTGCCGTACTACATACCTAATAGTTCAAAATGCATCATCCTTTTATTTTCTGTTCAGATATATCAGTCTTTACTTTAATTTCCTAACGTCAAATATGCTTCTCTAACCATAAAACTAATAAGATTAGAACGAGTCTGATAAATGCTTGGTAATATTCCTAAAGTTATATCCGATAAATGTACATATGACATAAATATACAAATGTCAGAATATACCACAGCACAGATGTAACAGTATCCACTAACTTTGGTGTTCATCATTGCTATTACCCTCACTTAGATTTAAAAAATCTAAGGTATTTGATGTTTTGAAACTATTCAATAATATTAACATTAATAAATAATGCTGTAGCGGACGGCGAAGGAGGCCGCCGCCCTGTCGCCCCTTCACACCCCGTTGCGCCCCGCGCACCTCGCACACCGGTAGCAGATCACGCGATGTCGCCGACCAATCAGCGCGCGGCATCGCCTTACGACGCTACTCACATACCGAGATGCTCTCTTGCGGGATATAAGAAGGGCGTTTTGGTCTGTGAGGCGTTCATTTTTATCTTAAACAGTTGTTGTTCTACAGTAACATCTTTTCTTTGAGCAGTCCCCTAGCGTAGTCAGTCAAACAATCCACTTGCAACAATTAAATTAATACAGTCCACTACAAAAGTGGTTGCTCCCTAACGGTGCCAAACTGTGACTATCTGGTAACGCCCTTGTGGCGGGAACGGCGTCCAAGACGATCGGAAGTCGCAACGTGGGACATCATCATGCGGAAGACAAGAAGCCAGAAGACACGGAACGACGACGAAACGCCGGTAGGAATGCGGATATTCGAGGAAGCACCCGCGTCCCCGTCCGATTATCTAACATTGGCACAAGCGCCCTCCGCCGCGCTGCAGCCCCCGCTCGCGCCCGCATCTATGCCCGCGCCGCCGCAGCCCGCTATGTCTGTGTCTACAACCGATCGTTTGGGAGAGGTTAGCACATCCGCGCCGCGTACAGAGACGTTCGCCGCGATTATAGAAGATCTTCCGATTACAGAGACTAGTTCGATAGTGCGTACCGTCGCGCCTGTAGCAGACGTTGTACATAGGCCCGCGCACCGCGCCCCGTCGGTCCGTTCAGTCCGTTTAGCCCGGTCGACAGCACAGGTTTGTATAATTGGCATTTAATAATTACCCGTAATTTGAGAATAGGACGTCGAAGGCAGCCCATAGCTGCACGTACGTTATTAGGGTGGGTAATTCAGGGAACCGTGCCGCGGTTAACGTGTAGGGAAGACGGCGAGACCGTATTACATGTAGGAAGCACTAGCGGACGGCCAGATAGGGACATCCGAACGTTTGACAGTCAGGACGAGGAGCTAACGGAACTCCTCAAACGGCAGTATGAGATAGACTCTATAGGTATCTCGCTAAAGAGTAGGCCGCGACGGGAAGAGGAGCGCGCTGTCGACATATTCCAGTGCACCGTCAAGAAGGTCGGCGAGCTATACCAAGTTGGACTGCCATGGAAGGACGACAACGTGCGGATGCCACCCAGCTATGAAATGGTAGCTCGAAGACTACGGACGATTGAAAGGAAGATGGACCAGTCGCCGGAGTTTCGGGACGCCTACACAGCCCAGATAGACAACCTCCTGGCTAAAAGGATGCGCAAGGAAAGCCGAGGGGACGAAGCGAGAGGATCCCAAGAGCTGGTACCTGCCACACTTCGCAGTACGGAATCCGAACAAGCCGGGGAAGATGAGAGTAGTGTTCGACGCGGCAGCGCGCGCATCCGGTAGATGTCTTAATGACTATTTACTCGACGGCCCCGACTTATTACGGAACTTACCGGGCATACTGTTTAGGTTTAGAGAGAATGAGATAGCCGTGTCCGCGGATATTAGGGAAATGTTCTTGCGTGTGAAAATCGACCGTCGCGACCAACCCGCGCAATTGTTTCTCTGGCGAGGAAACGAGCGACACAGCCCACCGCGGGAGTACGTTATGACGTCGATGATGTTCGGCGCGAGGAGCTCGCCGTTTCTCGCACATAGTGTTAGAGATTATAAAGCGCGCGCACACGCAGAGACACACCCGTTGGCACTTAACGCTATCGTACGTAGTCATTATATGGACGACTATTTAGACAGTTATACAACGGTAGCTCTACTACGGCGCTCCACTGGATACAAAATAATACAGCACGTTGTACTCTATACGTGGCTCACCGGTTAGGGGAGATAGCTGAGAAGACATCACCCGAGCAATGGAGGTGGATACCAACTGCGGAAAACGTAGCAGATCAAGCAACGCGCATGAATTTCGCAACCAAAGAAGAAAGCGATAAGTGGTTCACAGGACCGCCCTTCCTTTACGAGAACGAAGACAGATGGCCTCACCGACAGGAAGAGAAGGCAGGAGATGATGAAGAGTTGGAGGAAATCGTGGCGCACCAGAGCGACACCAATGACGCTCCACACCTGCCAGACATAGAACGATTCTCTGCCTACGAGAGATTGATCAGGGCCACAGCACGAGTACTACAGTTCGTCGATACGGTACGAGGAAGGGCACAAGGATTGATATTGCAGCACATCCAGAGATCAGAGCGGATGTGGATAGAACACAGCCAACGTGAAAGCTTCGCTGAAGACATCAGCCGCCTTCAGCGGGGAAGTAACCTAGCCACCGGCAGCGCACTGAGGAAGCTCGACCCCATATTGGAAGATGGAATGCTACGAGCCAGGGGAAGGATCGACGCAGCCGACGTGGACGGCCAGATGAAGAGGCCCATCATATTGAACGGACGCCACCAATTCGTGAAGCTGCTTGTAGAGAAGGCGCATCAGGAAGCAAGCCACGCCAACAGAGAGAGAGTGGTGAACGACCTACGCACTAGGTTTCATATCCTCCGATTACGACCTACCGTACGAGAAGCGGAGCGGAGATGCTTACGGTGCAGGGTGAGGAAGGCGACACCACGGCCCGCGGTTATAGAAGACCTACCACCCGAACGGTTAGGGGCGTTTGTGTGACCATTCACGTACACCGGAGTCGACTACTTCGGGCCTCGGACAGTTACGATAGGACGACGGCACGAAAAACGGTGGGTGGCACTATTCATGTGCCTAACGACGCGCGCAGTGCATTTAGAAATAGTTTACTCTCTGACCACGGACTCGGCGATATCGGCATTGCGGCGCATGGCGGCTAAGCGTGGGTGGCCACGGGTTATATACGCCGACAATGGCACAAACTTTCATGGGGAAAATACAGAACTGCACCGGGCGATGGAAGAGTGGGCAACGCAGCTGAAGGATTATGCGCTGACTCGGCGAATCGAATGGAAATTCATCGCACCAGGTGCGCCTAACCAGGGAGGCGCATAGGAGCGTCTCGTACGCTCAGTGAAGACCGCACTCGAAGCCACTCTACATCAAAAGAGCTCACGGGAGGAGACGTTGGTGACGCTCCTGACAGAAGCAGAGAACACAGTAAATTCTCGACCGTTGACGCACGTACCGGTCGACATTAACGACGAAGAGGCGCTGACACCCAACCACTTCCGACTGTTGGGACCATCGGGCCTACCAGTCACCGCGCCGTGCACACCCATGGATCGTCGGGCGTGGAGAGCGGCGCAGGGGCTCGCCGACGAGTACTGGAGACGCTGGGTGAAAGAGTACCTGCCGACGCTGGTTGCGCGCGGGGACTCCCGAGATGCTCAGCAGCGCCAAATTCAGGAAGAGGACCTCGTCGTGGTTACGGACAGCAACCTGCCAAGAAATGTGTGGCCGCGGGGTGTCGTGACGAAGACATTTCCTGGACCGGACGGCGTGGTGCGCAACTTCGAGGTCAGGACCAAGGGCGGAGTGCTGCGGAGGCCCGTCAGGAAGATAGCCGTCCTCCCGAGGGAAGCTGAGGCTCGCAGGCTACGCCGGGGGGCCGCCGCCCCGTCGCCCCTTCACACCCCATTGCGCCCCGCGCACCCCGCACACCGACAGCAGATCACGCGATGTCGCCGACCAATCAGCACGCGGCATCGGCACTCACATACCGAGACGCCTCTCTTGCGGGATATAGGAAGGGCGTTTTGGTCTGTGAGGCGATCATTTCATTTCGGAAGCGGCACTCGAAGAGAAGAAACAGCAAGAGAAATCAAGAAGAATCAAGACTCCATAGAAGAGTGAAGACCCCTTTCTGTATACATAGTTGTATAGTTAATAGTGCCGCACTGTAAATACTTGAATACAGTATAGTTCTACAGTACCATCTTTTCTTTTAGCAGTCCCCTAACGTAGTCAGTCATACAGTCCACTTGAAACAATTAAATTAATACAGTCCACTACAATCCCTTATATTCTTGGTCCTTCACCGCCGGATAAGAAGCAAGGAGCAAGTATCCATTATAAATGCTTTTTATTATAATTAACATAAGTGGAATAAAAAAAAAACAAAAATTAAAAATTTCAGCAATTATAGACCGGCCGCTGAGTTATTACCGATTTGACACATGACGAATTGACAATACTAGTGAAGTGACTGAACCAGTAACCCTAATATCATTTGGGAACAGTTTGCTTTTAAATATTCTAGTATAGTGTGTAATTAAATAAAATCAAAACAATAATAGTTAAAGACACAGGTTCTTTATTAGGTAGAGTATCCTTGATGGGCGTAGATAATTGGTCGAGGACATATCAAAATAAAACAAATTTGTAAACACTGTTACACATTTTAATGAATAGAGTAGGTACAAGATGTTTTATTATGATAGAAGGCTCTGGCAGGCTGGGTAATTATTGATTTTCGAACCAATTCGTAAAAGTGTCTGTATCCATCTCCTCGTGGTAATCGGAAGTACTTTTTGACGCGAAAGCCAGCAGTCCATTTTCAAAGAAACCACTTCCAGCAGAACCGGCGTGACAAATTATCAGTCGCGATCCTTTTCCAATTGGAACCTTTGAGGTTGATGCTTTTGTTTCGTCAGTCCAAGAGCGTGACACAGTGTGGTTCGCATTTAACCATGTTTCGTCAACAATAACGACGTTGTCCCAAGACTCGATTTTTCTGGCTTCTCTTAAAAACTCGCTCCTTTTAATTATTAAATCAAATCTTTCCATTAATATTTTCCTTTTATTCGTTTTTTATATTCAAACCCGATTTCGTGCAATAGTTTTGACAACGCCGTTTTACCGCCTTTAAACAAGCCAGCTTCTTTTAAAGAGACCAAAAGCAAACGTCTAGTTGGAAACTCGTTCCTAGTATAATAACCATATATGTGGTTTCTTATTGCATCTGCATCAAAAACATCAACACCTGTCACGGGCTTTTGTCTTCGTTTTTTCTTAGGAGTGCGTAAAACATTATCTTCACTTCCAGAAGCACCAAACTTTTCTTTATTTATATTATATAGTGTTTTTGCACCAATTCCAAGAGCTTGTGAAACCCGATCTTTCACTTGAGTGACAGGAATCAAAGGGCCGCCATTTTGTGACTCACAAGCTCACGACATTGACTATTCAATGTTTTTCCTCGTTTCGGCATTTTCAACAAAATTACCAAACACAAACAAAATTAGTCCAATAAAGCGCAACGATAAACAGGAGAAAGCCGAGTCAAAAAACAACGGTTACACAAGAGAACGTAGTCTGTGCGCACGAGAGTACGGAAGACGACTAAACAGATTAAAATAGCGGTGGTAAGGGTGTTGCCAGAATAGTATCGCCAATTACTTAAAAAAATACACCTATAACATTGCTTAATTGAGGGAGAAAATTATATTTATTAAATGTTGTTTCATATATTATGAATGTTAAAAATTATACATAATCATTTTAATTGCATTTATTTTTAAGTCATAGAAAACAGTATTTCTGTCTTTGGATCACACATAAATCTTAAAAATCATAGAGATACTGGCAACACAGTGCAATTAGGATACGCAAAAAAAATGGTAGCATTATAGTCTAGTTGCTCGAAGGAATAAGTAAAATGAAAATATCCAAATAAAATAAATATCATATCTATTCCAATGAATTCGGACCGAATACTATCAAGCACATCACTATGAAAACTAGACGCACGATGTAACTTTGTACAAGCGCGCCAAAGAACAAAAAATAAATGTTTTCATATTAATTACAAACTATTTTAAGTTTTGATACAGAGCTTATTGGAAAATTACTTGATTCTGACATTTTGACATAAAGTTTTATATTAAAGAGGTATTCTCAATCATTCGGCAAATGTGTCGCTCGTGCAAGGTTATATCGATTAATTTAAGAATAATCTGTCCAATCGGTAATAACTCAGCGGCCGTACTATAAGCGTTATTGCATATATTTAAAAATTATCACCTTAAATATCAAGACTGCTGAAGTAAATTAGCATCTGAACTATGAAGCGTTTGGTATTGCAGTCACCAATTAAAATGCCAAACCTAGCGATTATAATCAAAACATTCAATTTTAGAGAGGCCTTTTTGTACATAATATAGATTTACTTACACTTCTTTAGAAAATACTTTATAATCGTATTCAGTGTTTAATTTACATTAGTTAATGGGCTAAAATATTCAAAAGCATATATTTTCATAACGAGAAAACCTCGACAAAACTCATATACTTTAATAAATAATGCTTTTTCGCAATAAAGAGTCACAAAGGCGGCTACGAAGGCTATATTTCTAAATTTACTTGCAGACTTTCTGTACTGGCACTGCTTTTTACTCTACATATATACTATATAACTTACTTCTAAAACAATTCTTTAACATTGTTCCATTTTCTCTGAACAAATTCTGAACGCTCACAAATGCTACATTGAATACAAGAGAGAAGGTGTCTACTACATTCGTACATCATAACTTGCATACCTTGAATAAAGGAGATTTGAACGCGGAGAATGCGACTTTGTATTATTAAAGCTGGAGAATTCGGGTCGCTGGATGAAATGCACAGACACTGCTCGGTTGTTTCAATTCCATTCCATCAAGACGAGTCGAGCTCGAGCTTTAGTGTAGCGGCGGGAGAACAAGGGAAAGCTCGCTTGTACAAAGTCGCTCCCGAGCTGAAACCGCGAAATTTTTGTAACATTTAGCATCGAAAAAAGCGCTTAGCTAAATTACACAGTCAGAAAAAAATAAAAAAACGCGGATATTTTCCCCCTTTTTCTTTAATTAAATAACAACTTTACTGCAATAAAGTATTAGTGTATGAAATCAGATCAAATTGGTAAGTCTAAAGCGAAATACGATTTTAAATGTTATTAATAACTCAGTATTCACGTCAATACGCGTTGTTTATAAATACTACAGAAATACACAAAATGTTTGTTAATGATAGTAATAATTAGTGTATATAACAAAAGATATATTATCTAAGTCTTTTTAATAGATATAACAATATCCAGGCTTTTAATCAGTTTTAATATTTTTATTTAATAATTCCAAAAGTATTACTGACGTGAAGCACCAACGTTCCGGGAAGTCTGCAGTTTGTGATCATATCCTAGACGGCCCCCGCCATTACATTAGATTTGATAAACCACAAGTTCTCGCGAAAGAACATCGATTCCTGCCAAGGATGATACGTGAGGCTATTGAAATTAAAAAACATCCCAATTTCAATAGAGAGGGAGGCTGGGTACTACCACCTGCTTGGGATCCTGTATTCATAAAATTAAAACTAAACCCAAGCATACCACTGCAAGACTTCAAGACACAGTTAGTTCATTCTGCGTAGATCGGACCAAAATTAATAATTAAAAAGCTGAAGGTACTCCGGGTTAACTTTGGCATCGGGACGTCAATCACCTCAGTCCCCCGTGACCACGTTTGCTGGAAAGCAACCGAAACGTCGGGAATATAAAATCGCTTAATTAAACGCGATAAAATCCGTAAAAGTAGTTTTATTCAATTAGAATAACTTGTCACAAAGTAGTAACAGAATTTGATTTGTTCGGCTCAAGGTTAAATAATAGGTATGACCCAATTTAATTTTTCCATTTTCGGCTAATATCGATTGCTAGCCTTATGCAAGTCACCACAAACTAGAGAGTATGACATATTTTTAGTTAAGCTGAGGTAAACTATCTTTACTACGCCAATATATTCTAAGTCATTACATAGCGATAAGATACTATGAATAATAGACGCTTGAGTAATCAACGTTGATATCACTATGACCAAACGAAGAAAAAATTGCATGAGCTATGAATGATTCAATCTATAGTTATAATATAATAAAGGGGAAAGAGTTTTTTTGTTTTTTTGTTTGTTTAAACGCGCTAATCTCTGGAACTACCAGTCCGATATGAAAAATTCTTTTTGTATATTATAGCTAGATACGTGTGAAATAGTATGGACTATCTAGTATTAAGCTATATTACTCAGCTAGCCTTAAATATGGATATTTGTTAAGCAAGTCAGAAGAAAAAACACTCCCGAAATGATTTATCCGCGTACGCTGGTGTTATCGTTAGGGATACGTAAATATAATGTTCTAAAAAAATATAGACCTTTACTCCGTCTAAAAAAAGTCCGCAATACCATATGTCTATTTCTTATACATAAGCCATAATTTGGTATTTTGTGACAAAAATATATTGAAAATTTAAAAGTGATTTATGAGCGTTATTATTAGGCATGGCCTATTTATCCTTACGAACGAAAGTTACTTCATCATCAAGACAATTTTATGAAGATAAACTTTGTTCTTTATACCATGTTATTTGGACGCATAGTTTAAGAGATTATGTAAAATTAAAATAATTTAATACTTGGCTGGGCGCGCGAACGACGCTTAAACTCTAGCCATTATAAAATGCTTGAACTAGGTCATGTCGCGCAACTCAGACACGTGATGACGCGGGTGAAACCGCGGCGCACAGCTAGTAATAAAATAATTCTATTATAAATCGCCTATTTCGTTAAAGTAGCAGGCTACTCCAGAAACATAACAGTTTTGTATAACGTTCAAAAGCCAGATATATTCCTGGCTGTATGGCATTTCGATATATCCCTCGGTAATCATTTACCATGAAAAGAACTATTAGCTCGTATACTATCCTAATATTACATAGAAACATTTTAATATGAAACGTTTATCTTCATAGTATATTTAGCTGGAACACAATGACACGATTGACAACAAAAAATTCTTTAGCGATGCTTGATCAACTGAGCACCAATGTCGCCACCACCACCGCGACAACGACAGCCGCTACTAACGTTGGGTCGGTCACCAAGTCCAACACAAACGGGAACAAAAGACCAACCATCATTATTTATCCGACTGGTGAGTCTCATTTACACTCATAATTATGTTTTAGTAAGTCTTATATGTAATTCAAAAAATAAAATGTATATGAAATACTTAAAACAGCGTAAAATCTAATACTATCTAATAATCATATACAATATAAAAATATCTATCGTAAACGTATAAATAACTGCGGTTCCCAACTCGCCCGCCAAGAGGCATGAACCAATCCACGGAGAGTTCCATGTTCAGCAGTGGAATAATATAAATTATAATGGATTGATGGACCTAAAGAGCTGAGAAAATGAATTAGTTAAGGTCCTTACGAAACTTTATTTAACCTATACACCAAAAATTACAAACTTAGTTCCTTTAATCTTGCTTGTATCAAATCCCATAGTGAATACATAATATTAATTGGAATAACACCACAGTTATGAGAAAAACCTTTTAAACAAGTTCATTCTCTCAAATTATAAAGAATAAAAATTTTGTTTTTTAAGCGACTTACGCCTAATATAAAAGTAAATTAAAAATCTCTTTAAAAACAAACTTTTTTAATCGATGCTATGGCCGGAATCCGGGTCCATCTTTAGAGTAGCTCCATGGGACCATATATTTAATTGTCATAGCAGTTACTGTCAGCTCAGTTCGCAAGAGCTTCAAAAATTGATTACTAATTTAAAAAAGAAAGCAAGTCGAATTAAATCTTTTGAAAATACAAAGGTTGTATTTTTCCTAGTCTGAAGAGAGAGGTGCCCTCAAACTAGGTAAGACGACTGACAAATAAGGCCAGTGTTGAGCCCGTTAAATATATATTTTAATGCCAAAGAGAATTAATAGGATGCTTTGGGTATTTTTGTGAACTTTCCAAGGGACACAAGGCGTTAATCAGGAAACTATAACATTATGCTGTAATAAATATTGCTTCTAGATTTACGCTCGTAAGGTCAAAGGAGGCTTATTTCCAGCAATTAAATTTTAACCAGAAATAAAATAGCGAACAGTAAATTATCAAGCTTTTTGAATGTTTACATTCAAAAATAATATGTATGTTTGTCAATTTGCACCGTCAAAAGACAAAGTGTGTTTGACGTAAAATTTTAAACCTCTATCAAATATATTCTCCAGAGCATGATGAAGACATAATAAGTAGTTATCTACAAATCTTTATTAATGACTATCACCGTAATTTCTATTTTAGTTTCGCCCGAATCAATAGTCATCCCGATTGTTTCCTGTATATTTGGATTTCCATTGCTGGCGTTAACAGTTATTTGTTGCCTTAGACGAAGGGCAAAATTAGCCAGGTAATATTTTAAACATACTGTTATTTTGAATATTTAACGTACACTTAGGTATTTGAGAATTATTTGATAACAAAAACGTACGCATAATGTTATTCGTGTATGATTTTATTACTGGTAACAGAAAATCACGTAAACCATACAATTCACTCTTAGGTTGTTATATTACTTCTAAATTAGTAATTGTTCAATTTATTCCTTTCAAAGATTATTGGCATGAACTGCACGTTTGATTCGGCTTAACTTGAGACCAAGATCTCATATAATACCAATGTTAACTGACGGTAGGCTTATAATTCATATGGTAAGTTGAGAGGCAATGAGTAATAAGGCATTCCCTCTTAGTCCTCCATAGTATCTGACTGTAGAGACCTAGTCACGTGGAGATATATCATAATATGGACACACAATAGCTTCTTCTTTTGATAGAATATTATGAATGAATGAATGAAACAATAATTACATAATAGGTGGTTAATATATTTAGCTATATCTTTGCTTGTATATCAAGATCATTACAGTTTGGCTAGGTTGCACTAATTCAGGACTAATTGCTATATATAGCAATAGCATATATAGCAATTAGTCCTGAATTAGTGCAACCTAGCCATATAGCTAAAGATTGCCATATAAGCTCAAACAAAATTCGTAAATTATCTTTTCGTCATATATTTTGCCCTAGTGCAAGATCCTTTCTATCGCTTTAATTTAACAAACGTTTAAACTTTAAATCCCTCCAACTGCAGGTTTAACAACTTTTGTTTTCGTACCTTTGACAAGAAGAGATTTTGGAGAGTGCTTAATAAAGCACTCTCCAAATTCTCTTTCCTTTAAAAATAAAACTCATTTTGTGTCGTATGATTTTTTAGTATTACTTGCTTTCTGCCTCCTGATTATATAAGTAGTATTTACATAAAATATGAAAAATAAGTACGTAATACACTGACCATTAAAAAACCCTGATATTTGTAGGGAGCGAGCAAGACGTCGTAACTGTGAATTAGATCGTGGAGAGTTATCAGTGGTGCGACTGTCGCCGATGAAGAGCCGAGTACGTGCCGTGAGTCTAGTGCGCTCTCCTCGACCATTACCAACTCTTGAGCTCGACACCGTATTAGAAGAACGTTCCGACCCTGAACAGACTACATTTTCTCAAGTAAATGAAATAATAATATATTTTTAGTAGATACTTTGTTTCAAATTAGCAGCGTCATATCGGAATACATACTGCGATCGTAAATACCTGTCACCGGCGATGTTAATTCCTGCCTAATCGTAAATACCTCCCTACAACGGGAGAGATCCATGTACAGCCGTGGACTTATAAGAGACTTATTAAGGAAGAAAAGATGTATAAGAAATTGACTATCATCAATTATTAGTAAGTTTTTTTTTTATATACGAGAAGGGGCAATCTCTGATCAGCCAGAAAACCGGTGATCCAATTGCATAATTTCTCAGAAAGCCCATAGAAAGGAAGCTTCGAAAGAAGCGCTTTGTGCCAGACCCGATCGAAGACCTTCGCTGTATCCAAACTTTCGGCCAATGCCTCCCCTTTCGACTCGATCACCTGTGGCCATCTATGTGTTAGACAAATAAGAAGATGACCAGCTGAGCGTCCCCGACGGAAACCGTACTGGCGGTCACTAATCAGCTGATGCTCCTCAAGGTACAACATGAGCTGGCAGTTAATAATCGACTTCATTATTTGCGAGAACAAGTATATGATGGCGATAGGCCTGTAGTTGGACGGATTAGAGCGGTTACCATTTTTAGGGATTGAGTGCACGAAAGCTGTCTTCCATGAATTCGGGACAACACCTAGGAAGTACAAGTACCGGAAAAGACGCGTAAGAACCGGTGCCAACTCTGGACGGCACTTCCCCAGCACAATTGGCGGGATTCCGTCAGGCCCACTCGACTAGTGTATTTCTAGAGAGAGGAGTGCTTTGCGTACCTAGCACTGTGTGAATCAAACATCAGGCATAGAGCACTCTCACGTCGGTATGGTCGGCGATGTGCTCCCCCCGTCATCGAGAGTCGAGTTGAATACAAAAAGGGAACCTAAAAAGTCGGCTTTCTCTTTTGCGACGTGGGCCAGTGAGTCGTCCTCCCTGTGCAGAGATGGTAGAAATTCCATTGAACAGCATTGGCGAGAGACCAGAACCAGTGGCTCCCGAAGGAAGGTGATCTAGTTTCTCGCCAATTCTGCCTATGTGCTCTAACTTTACCCTCGCAATAACTCTTTTGGAGGACCTGGAGGCGAAAATATACTTCTTTTTAAGCATGCTGGTGTTTACATCCCGGGCCCAGGCCTGATAACACTCCTGCTTACTGCGTAATGCAGTCTTACAGGAGCGACCAAACCAAGGCTGAGATCTGCCTCCGATGGGTACCACAGATTATGGAATAAATAATTCCATTCCCTGTAGCACCACATCAGTGACAGAGTCAGCAACAACGCTGGGATCATTCGGCAAAGGGCAAACCCACCCCCATGGGTAGAATACAAAGAAAGGCCGCATTCCGTCCCAATCCGCCGATCTGTAATGCCAAACACGGCGGGAGCCACCCGTAGACACGGGGATGTTTACGCGCAGCCAAAGGATGGACAGGTCCGTACCTTCAAGACAGTAAGTAGTCAGTTTCAAGCATATATACGAGTACGTCTTAGTGATGAGATCAGGCGTCCTCGTATAAGCATGAGTATTTATGTTACACGATATAATTGTCAATTGTAAGCCGATTATTTTGTACCTTTTTTTATTAAATTATTTTATAGGTTAGAAGTAGTCCCACATAAATTTGAAAAATAATTTCCACACCTAATTACAAAATAAACATTCAAGGATGGCAAATTAGGGGATTGAAGTATTCAATGTAACTATTTAGTCGATATTAGGCCACTCAAAACGGTAAAAAATTACATTAAAAAAAGCCGATTACAAAGAACTAAATAGAAAATAATTTCACTGTCTTAGCACCGCTTGGGGAATGTGGAATTATTTTATTATATTTAGTTCTTTGAAGTCGGCGTGTACTTTTTATTAAAAGTTAATTTTTTACTTAGAGGATTATTAAGCAGTATTTTACTCTTACATAATAAGTAAAAGTAATAACTTATGAAAGGCTTTAGTTAATGGAATTTCACAAGTTACGTATTATTTTGTTTTATTTTATCATATTGGAAAACTTACAGCTATAACATCAACTAATACATTAATAAATAAACGAAAAAGACCAACTACAGGTTTTCACAGATATAAGTAAAGCAGTAAATATTTATCATGTTGATGAAAATGAATAATTTTTGAGTATTATATTCAAGTGTTATTACATTGCACCAAGGGAACAAGCTACATATACATACATATATATACGTCACGCCTGTAATCACCGAAGGACTCGGATTACGCTAGCCAACAAAAATATGGTTGTAGATGGAAAATTGTGAAAGAAGTGATAGATTGTTAACCTAACGCCCTCACCATCATAAACCCAATGGTAGCACATTCATTTTTGTTACATAAACATAAGGCCTATAAGTCTCACACTAACTTGGGACATGTTATACCCTAGATATTATTTTCAGGTGGACATTACACCGGACCGAGAAGTGGGTACGATATTATTCAGTGCAATATGTGCAGTAGGAACGGCGGCAGCCGCCGCGGCGGCATGCGCTCGCGACAGCTAGCGGCGAGACTCGGCGCAACTCGGCGCACGCTCGCCGCTTTGGGACGCGCTCACCAGCCAGCCACTCGACGAAGACGATGCTCAAGATCCTTCCTACGACAGCTAACAAGAACTGGACGATGGCTCCGTCGCTGACATCGGCAAGCGCATGCAGATGTTCTTGGACATTCCACTAAGATTTTAGTTTGTCGTCATGTCAAGTCAGTGTCAGGGCATACGAAGTTTAACTATATTTCGGTACAAAATGTGACTCTTGAGAACTTAGAGAGTGAAGCCTGTATACGTCAATTTTAATGTCTGTTTTTTTTTAATTTATTGATCAAAGTGTACATAAATATTTTTATTTTATTTGTACCATTAAACAAAAAATGGTTTGTATTGGTACTCATGGTGTAAGGCTTTGTTATTTATATCGTACAAATTTTTGTAACACGATATCATTTTAGCTTAAGCGTTTTTAAAAAACTTACCTAGTAAACGTATTCTAAAAAATGTGTGAAAATTACGGTAGTCTTACGTGTCGTGTACATTTTGACATATCTTTACACACCTTGCTATTTCAAATACTTGCAGGGAATTGCTTGTAAATTAACCAAAAATAAAAATAAAATATTTAATTAAAAAATTAAATAAGTCGACATCTGCAACCAAATTATTTCACTCGCTTAAGTGTTAACAGCCATAAGGTGAAACAAGAAATCGAATTTGCCTCGGGACACCAGTTATTTAAAAAAATCGTAGTGAATTTTTGGTTGGGTAAAAATGTGTCTCACCTATGATATTTATAAATTATTATTACAATGTTTTACATAAACATAATGAAATCTTTAGTAAGTTGATAAACGTTTGTAAATAAAGTAATAAATTTATATTTATTTAGGAACATTTGTAGATTACTAGAAATAGCAAAATCGGTTAGACTTGAGTTGTAGTCCTTCAACTTTAATTAAGGTGCTGACTAAGTACCAAACACCAGCTCAATAAAACATCATAATAACCATACTTGAATATTTTATACTTAGTAATGCGAAGCAACTTTGTAACATTGTAACTAAAGGTCAAAGCGATATCACATACTAAAATGTATATAATTATGTATGATCAGTGGTCACATATCACGTTCTAGATGGATTCTAGTCGGAATTACTTCAAATATATACGGATGCTAGTAAGGCACGTAGTGCTTTAAGTCCAGATTATAAATTCATGTAGCGATCTGGCAATATTTTAAGGGACACTTTAATAGCCTGTTATCATGATGATAATAGTGCGCCTAAATCAAAAACATTTACTTTCTTTGATTTAAGCGTTGCATGAAACGATATCTCTGTCTTGAAACAAAACAAGGTAATTCATTTAAAATTGGTCAATTTTAAATGAATTACCTTGAAAACCACAATTCAATGAAAGTTAAATGTTTAGGTTTTTTTTATATTTACACATTTAACGTGAATTCCAAGATAGATATAATATACCGTCATATTCATTATATATAATAGTATCTACCTACAAATAAATTTATACAAATACAGACATATAAGATATACGATCTGTTTTAGGCGTAGTTTTTGAGAGGATATCTGGTTTGCGTGAAGTTTAGAGCATATGATGAAATGATAAAAAAGATTAGAAGTCTTACCAGTGTTGAAACAGCTAGGCTAGTTTACTTTAGCTATTTCCATAGCATGATGTCGTATGGTATTTTACTATGGGGACACGCAGCTGACACTGAAATTATATTTGTTTTACAGAAGAGGGAAATTTACAGAACATAAGAGCAATTTATGATTTAAAGCCTAAAGAGTCGCTGCGACAAAAATTTAAGGAAATTAATATATTAACTTTGGCCTCTCAATACATTTATGAAAATGTAATACACGTACACAAAAATAAAAGTAGTTTTACAAAAATAAGTGATTTCATTCTGTAAATACTAGGAACAGACACAGTACAGTTAACAGTGGTAGAGCCACGCGGCAACTTTTGCTGTCGCACGGATGGGCCGGCTCGAACCAGGGTGGTACCACGACCTCACAGAATACCAGCGTGAAGTAAAGGTTTACCTCTGCGTTCCGCTTGGTGAGTGCAGGTGGCCGGAGGCCCAATTTCCTCCCCTCCTCCATCAACATTGTAGCGGAACTGAACAAAAGACTACCCCAGGAGGGTACCAGCACCCCTGGAGAATTCCTCGCTGAGCATCCACGACCAAACTACTCCACTCCTGGGCGTGGGTGTTCAGGCTGCCCCGCGTATTCTGGCGAAATTTCGCTCAAGACGAAACCTGCTCGGGGCAAGCGGAGCAAGAAGACAAAGGCAACCACTGCCACGCTTCCGTGGATTTCTGCAATATCAGGGGACTTCATTCAAACATTAACGCCGTCCACTATCATCTGGAGATAGCTAAACCGGCCTTGCTCTTTCTAACCGAGACACAGGTGTCCTCTCCGGCTGATACCTCGTATCTCTCCTACCCGGGGTACAAATTAGAACACTCGTTTGCGCCCCGGGCTGGAGTTTGCATGTACGTCAGAGAGGACATCTGTTTTCGACGCCTCGGCAGTCTTGAAGTCTTGAGTCCATCCCATGGCTACACGTAGACAGCGACGACCATCCCCGCGTCTACGGGTGCCTCTATAGGTCCCATAGCGGTAATGCCGACACAGACTGACTCATCGACCACGTCCAAATGGCTGCAGACTCCGTGTTACAACAGGTCCCATCCGCAGAGATCGTGATTCTTGGCGATTTGAACACCCACCACGCCAAATGGCTAGGTTCACGCTTAACCGATCATGCGAGGAGATCTGTTTATGACTTTGCCTTGGCATATGGTCTGACACAACTGGTTACTTCGCCTACACGGATCCCAGATGTAGAGGATCATGTACCTTCCTTGTTGGACGTTCTGCTGACCTCTCATCCGGACGAATATCAGATCTCCGTCGATGCCCCTCTGGGCTCTTCGGACCATTGTCTGATCCGGAGTACGGTGCCACTCACGCTCCAATCGCAATTGCGATCTGCAGCTTGCCGCTGTGTTTGGCACTATAGGTCGGCCGATTGGGACGGGATGCGGTCTTTTTTTGCATCCTACCCTTGGGGCGGATTTGCTTCGCGTCGGATGATCCCAACGTTGCTGCTGATTCTGTCGCTGATGTGGTACTTCAGGGAATGGAATTATTTATTACATCGTCTGTGGTGCCTATCAGAGGCAGAAATCAGCCATGGTTTGGTCACTCCTGCAAAATTGCATCACGCTATAAGCTGTAGTGCTACCGAAACTGGGCCGACGCATCAACGTCACGGGATGTAAATACCAGCGCTCTTAAAAAGAAGTACAATTCCGCCTCCAGGTCCTTCAAAAGTGTCATTGCCAAGGCATAGTCAGAGCACATCGGCAGAATTGGCGAGAAACTAGTTCGCCTCCCTTCGGGAACACGTGCATTCTGGTCTCTCACCAAGGCTGTCCAAGGGAACTTCTGTCAGCCATCTCTGCCATCTCTGCGCAGGGCGGACGACTCACTGGCCCATGACACAAAAGAGAAAGCCGATCTGCTAGGCTTTTTTTTTGCTTCCAACTCGACTCTAGATGACGGGGGGAACACACCGCCGACCATCCCGCGGTGTGAGTGCTCCATGCAGGAAGTGCTGTTTACACAGCGCTCGGTGCGTAAAGCACTCCTCTCCCTGGACGTCAACAAGTCGAGTGGGCCTGATGGAGTCCCACCTATTGTGCTGAAGACGTATGCTCCGAAGTTGGCAATGGCAATTACAATATTTGACCTGCTCAAAGTTCAAAACCTTTATTAAACTAAGTTTGTATAAAAAGAGTTACTATAATATTAAAGACTTTTTCATCATTATCATCATTACAGCCCTTCACAAGTCCACTGCTGAACATAGGCCTCCCCCAAAGAATGCCACAATTGTCATTGCTCATGGGGGGTATATTGCCATAGTTGCCACGCTTGGCGAGCGGGTTGGCAACCGCAGTTTTTTTTATTTTTGGCTATTATCAGGAAGATGCTGCTGCCCATCTCCTGCCTGTTTCCCTTTGTCGCCTTTTACGACACCCACGGGAAGATATGGGGTAGTGGATATTCTTAACCGCCACTACACGGCAATTTTTGGATGATAATAACCCCTGGAAATGAGGTGATGGCTACCAAGCTATTTCTTATTTGTTGTGTTGTTAATTTGTGTAACATACATGATTGTAAGCTGTTATTAAAAAAAACAAGGTCCCGCTGGGTTTCTTGCTGGTTCTTTCCAGGACAGAAGTTTTTTTTCGAACCAGTGGTAATTAAACAAAAGAGTGACTTTCAATAAGTATTATTTATAATCTATATTGAATAAAAAAGTTTCTGTTTCCGTTTCTGTTTCTGCCTTTTACTGACCTTTTATTGTCATGATGTGCCCGAGCGACCTAGATAGGCAACCGAGAGAGACAACTGTAGCACTGGCTGATTACCTATGGAAAATTTACATACTCATCATTCCGTATTCTCCTATGGCCCCTTCAAAACTGGACTGATTTTTTTTGTTCCAAGAAAAATATAAGAATATTGTGGTTACGTTTGTATGTTCTTTTTTTTAAACTGTTAAATTTGTTTGCTGGATATTTAATAACGACGGTATAACTGGACACTTTTAGTAATGTCAGAAGTTTCTTCATTTTATAACACGAGATCATAAAATATGAAAACATGCCAAATACAGATTATATCGTAAATAATTGTATCGTAAAAAATTTATCCCTAGATAAATTATCCAGGGAAAAAACAGAGGAATACGTCTGTATAAACTAAACGCCGCCTCTCGCTTCGCTATCAATAAAACATTTTTGATTACTCTATCCTCTAAACACTCAATGTAGGTATGTACGTATGCAATTGCTATAAGACTCAAGTTAAGTTTACCCATAGATAAAAAATGTAATCTAAATTGAGGACGTGTGAAGACTCTTATTACCAATAAGTGTTCTATTCGTGGGTTTGGTATTATTTAAACAAATCCTTGGTATCTTGAGACTCAATTTTTCTGAATTTTAAACTTTCAGTATTTATAAATCTGAATAAGTTTATCATCGCTTTGAATCTTTTATTTAACAAAGGTTGATATTTTGCTTGTAATTGTATGCATTAGCTACGTACTTTGATACTTTTTTATTTGTTTTCTGTATCTTTCATTGGAATTCGATTTCAAGATGAAATTTTGCTTTTTATGCTGTAAAACTCAACTATATCAAGATCGACATTATCTAGGCTGAAACGCGTCGCTAAGTTATTATGACGAGAATATATTTTGAAATAATATTTTTCAATTTTAGTTTCGAAACATAATATTTAAAATAAATAATAAAAATTCCTAAACCTTTTTCTTACATCAAAATAAAATAAGAAACATCCACCGTTTGCTTAAATTTTACTGCTGTATATTACATTTCATGAAGCCTCTGCCAGTGTAGCGAGACCTGCTTTGGCAGACATTGACGGTCGCCGTACCAGACGTCGTATGAATAACTCCTATTTGTTAATTCGAAGGTTACATTATGACCCGAAAATGGGTATAGGAGAGAGTCGGCTTACTTTAAAGGAAATAAATTACCTTTTTTTGAATTGATAATGGTTAATTGAAGCTAAAGTGGTTTATATGTTTTTATTTATTTATATATTTGTCTTAAATTTTATAATTTAAGCGACAGACCCGAGTTAACCATCGCCAGCACCACTAAGACGGTTAATTGCAATTCGATAACAGTATATTTAGTAAGGAAACCGGCAGGACTAAAAATTTTATAATATTACAAGGTGAAAAAAAGGGAAAATCTAAAAATTAAGTTAAACATTACCTACGTGAGATATATAAACCTGACTCTTACTATTAGAGCCAAATGTTATTGTTACTTTTGTTTGCAAGTGGCTGATAATGAAGAAAAGATCCTCCCTAACTGTTACATGGCTGAGTGTGCAATCAATAAGGTAACCTTAAGGTAATCTTTAAGTGTTTGGGGCCACTTTTCTGCTTAGGCGCGTTTGGGTTCGTATTTCATACCATTCTTCCTAAATAAAACTAAACAAGAAACTATTTTTTTTACTATTTGCACTATCGTGTTCTAGGTTAGAGAATGAGAGAGAGAGAAAGAGAGAGAGAGAGAGAGAGAGCGCTGGATCTGCTTGTATTGTTGAAAATGTCAAATATCTATAGGTTTGTAAATTGTTGTCTGGTTTGTCAATCTTATATTTTAATGTAAAAATGTTATTATCCTAGAATAATAAAAAATAAAGAAAATTAAAGTTGGTAAAAATTACCTTGCGTACATCCACTCAATAAAATAAAACTATGTGTCTTACCTAGTTTGAAGAGCACCTCCCGCCGTCCCTTAATTGCGTACACTATCCCCGTCACCACCAATTCTAACACCACTACTCCCAACACCACAAGACTAGGAAAGACACACCACTGACGACAATACGACGTGTTTCGCCTCTACACGAGGTATCTTCAGGTGATGTAGAATCTGCGCTTGCTGACCGCTAAGTGAACGGCGAGCTAAAACAACCGTTATTTATACAGCCCGCTGACGCAACCACTCCCTATTTAAGTAGCGAGTGACTACGTCATGCGATAAAACATGCGAACAATCACCACCAGACGTACGCCGCCGTTTGTAAAATTAAAAACAAACCGCCGCCTAACGTCCACTTATCCTCCAACCACGCAACCAATCGCCGATCACCATGAGGGTGACAAACGACCATATTGTGAGGCTGTCTGTTATTAGAGAGCAGGCTTAAAGATAATTAAGAAAGATGAGTTAGAAACATTTGTTTGTTCATTTAGCATTGCAACGTTACTATTTATTAGTATTATTATTATACATTATATTGATGTTGATAAAAATAACCAACTTTATATAATGGATTTCCGCAAAGTAACGCCTGATTCTATTAATTATTAAAAAAATAACGAAGCTACCACGCTAGAACCTTTTCCACCACAGTAGCTCGGTAGCTATTTAGCCGGCCCATCAATAACCAGTCCAAGATGAACTTACGAGAATAATGCGTGATAAAATTTACGGTTGCATCTTAAAAGCTATTGCTGAAATTAATTAATGTTCTATTGGTTTTATATATATATATATATATATATATATATATATATATATATATATATGCTTTAAATAAACCACTTTAAACTAAAAATGAGGTTTTATTTTTCATGAGACTAAAGGGCCCTTGAATTTTTTAAAGTTTGTCAACCATATATATTTTCTCACAATGTTTCCTTTTGCTGCCACCATGTGGTAAATCAGCACTTTAATTAATACATTAATACTGCGTTCAAAAATTTCGTTGGTGTCAGTGGGTATCGAAAACGGTTTGCTTTTGCTAAATGACATTTTAAGGTGATAGCTTTTCCCTTAAACTAACACGGCTACCAGTTCAGGTATACCTCAAAGCTTGAAAATGAGACTGTACAAGCAGTACGTGTTGCCAGTGATGGCCTATGGAACTGAGACGTGGTCCTTCACTGCTGGCCCGATGAGGAAGCTCAAGTTCGCTCAGCGAGTTATGAAGAGGGCTATGCTCGGAGTTTCTCTGCGTGATAAACTTATAAATGAGGATATTCTCAGTAGAGCAAGAGTAACCGACAGAAAGATTAGTAAGTTGAAGTGGCAACGGAAGAACCGACAACCAATGGGGAAAAAAGGTTCTCGAGTGGCGGCCTCGTACCGGTAGACGAAGTATAGGGCGTTCCCCCACTAGATGGAGTGACGGGGAGGCCCATGTTCAGCAGTGGACTTGTGAAGGGCTGTGTTGATGATGATAATGATGAACACGGCTACCATTACCGTTACCGTTTTAGCCCACTGCGGGCCATAGGCCTCTCGCATACATTACCTTATGAGGGTATATTTGTCATAGTTGCTAGGCTTAACAAAAGGGTTTGCGGCCGCAGTTTTTATATTTTTAGTTGTTATTAGGATGACGCTGCTGCCCACCTCCCAGTTTGTTTCCCCTTCTCGCTTCACATGGCACACCCACGGGACGATACGTGGCAGTGGATATTGGTGTACATAGGTGTAATAATATCTACTAGGAAACAATTTTCTTCTAATAGTATATAACGCAAAAAGAAATCTTAAACTACTTAATATGCCGTTAATTGAACCAGAACTTAACCTACTTTTAGTTGAAGTGGTTTACATAAAAAGGGATTCTACCTTCAACTTTTTCAATAGCAGTTCATTTTCGTTCATTTCCCTCGTTTTTGCAGTGTGCTAAAATTGCTACTTAATTATTACGAAGTACGAAATTTACCTTATTCGATGGATTTTTCTTTTTTTTTTGTTATTACATATGCTCATGAATTTGCAATTACGAAACGAAAACCAGTGATGAATTTTATATTAGACTAGCTGTTCACCGCGACTTCGCCCGCGTGTTATTTAGGGTTTTAATAATGTTGCGCGGAACCCTAATTATTTTTCTAAAATATAAGTAACCTTAGTTATTCCCTATAACATCAACTATCTGCCAGTGAAAGTCCCGTCGAAATCGGTCCAGCCGTTTCGGAGATTAGCCGGAACAAACAGACAGACAGACAAACAAAAATTTTAAAAATTGTGTTTTTGTTATAAATACCGTATATACTTTCATATGCTGAATAAAACTGTTTTTACGGATTTTATCGCACACATCCCCTGTCCTACCAGCACCAGCCGCCCCATGGCAGCCTCCCGTCGGGGAAGGACCTCTTATTCCCATTTTCCTTCTTAAGTTCCAGGTTACCAGGAACACATGTACGCCTTCCTCCTTGGCCTCAACTCCACCTGCGCAACGGATGCCCCCGTGTCCGATGCGCGAAGACCATGGAGCCAGGAATTCATTCATTACCTACAGCCTATCAAAAGTCGCTGCTGAAAATTGGCCTCCTTTATAGATTGCCTGATTTTATCATGATTGCCATGCTAGGTAGTTCCGGAATCCACTACACAAGGTCATGGGGCGAGGAAAAACGAGCACCCGAAAGAGTGCTTTTCTGACCCCATCGGCGGATAAGCTCTGTGGCTCCACCGCCAACCAAGTTTCGGCTGCGGAGGGTAGCGAAAGCGGTGTCTCGCAGCACCGCTACTCCTGTTTCCTGCCACCGCGTTGACGGTGCGGCCAGAATCGCGGAGAATAGGGCGATTGGCGCCTCGTCATACCAACACTGCTCTTCCCGCGCGACTCCACCTCTACTGCAGTGGTAGAAGGTAACAGCCCTCTCGCCGCAGCCCACCAACACACATCCGAAGCGGGCTAGCCAAGCCTCGGGCAATTCATGTGGGTTAGGCTTAGTTCAGCGAGACCAGGCCACAGCTACTAAGCCCTCCCGCTAATACAAGGCGGGAACCCATTCGGTGTGGACAGAGCACGGTCCTAAGCTATGTGTACTTATTGACTTCATTACAGGCTGTGAGACATTTCATCAAAAATCAGTCTTAAAAATCATCAAAAATCGATTGCCGGTAGATCCGATTTTTTATATTCACGTGGGAGAACCACACTGCTACTATATTATGGTTTTAGCACGACTGGGTAGGCTCGAACAGGGAACGACACACTTTTACATAATACCAGCGTAAAATAACTGCCTAATGCTACTGTTTTTTGTATGTCGAGTGTAGACTATAGAAAACCGGAGACCCATTTTACTGGAAAACTTAGCATTCCATTGTAATCTTCAGGGATGACATCGTATCTGCATTTTGATTCTTAATCGAAGATAAATAATGTAGATGTCTATGGGCCACAGCATCCATTTACCATCAAGTGGATTATGTGCTCATTTTTCACCACCATTCTATAAATGGTATGATTTACTTACGTAATATGTGAATCTAAAGAAACGGAGAAGTTTATAAAATTCTATATTATTAGGTACAACATAGAATGAGGATATAGAAATCGTAAAGAAACATTAGAGCACATACAATAATACCTATGTAACCCGTGATAGCAAGAGCCAAGTGCTCCCCGTAAATTTCATATTGTGAGAGCGACGGGAGTTCGATACCGAACAGCAAGCCAGAAACACTTACTTAAATTATTAATTGCATTTTTAAATGCTGAATTACACGTTGTAAGAAAACCTGCATGCTATGAGTAGTATACATAAGCAAGATATGCTTATGTAAGCTATGCTGTTGTACACTACGCCACTATTACTGAGAAATTAAAAAAAATTTTGGTCACCTGGCGTCCACCTACAGCAACAGCAGCAGTGCGATAGCCTTACTGCACAAAAGCCCTCAGTTCGGCCCCATATTTCAACACAACATTGCTGGATATTTTATGTCCGGTATTGCATATACGAGTATGCAATACCGGACATAAAATATATATATATATATATATATATATATATATTTATATATTTACATATATATATTTACAAAATGAAATTTTAAAACTTCTAAGCATTATTAGGCATGAGTCGCACTCTTTTCGACATTTCAGTCAATTTAAATTTCAGCGGCGGATGCCTGCTGCCCGTCTACCGCTAGGGTGTTAGCGTGATTTTGGTCCGAAAAATTATGACGATTGATTTCTAATATAATCTGAATGATTATTGAAAATTATGTTTGTCATACATCTAATAAAATATAGTTTTACCTTAAGTTGCAATAGATAATTTGTATTTATGACATATTACATTTTAAAATATGCAAAAATATGCTCAATTTGTCTTTCAATATTAGATATACTTTACCTGATCACAAGTAAGTAAAGTATATCAAGTATTCATCATCATCATAATCATTACAGCCCTTCACAAGTCCACTGCTGAACATAGGCCTCCCCCAAAGAATGCCACAAAGCACGGTCCTGAGCCACCTGCATCCATCGACTTCCTGCATATCTTACCAGGTCGTCACTCCATCTAGTGGGGGGACGCCCTACACTTCGCCTGCCGGTACGAGGCTGCCACTCGAGAACCTTTCTTCCCCATCGGTTGTCGGTTCTTCGAGCTATATGGCCGGCCCATTGCCACTTCAGCTTACTAATCCGTTGGGCTATGTCGGTCACTCTGGTCTACTGCGGATATCCTCATTTCTGAGTTTATCACGCAGAGAAACACCGAGCATAGCCCTCTCCATAGCTCGCTGAGCGACCTTGAGCTTCCTCATCCGGCCAGCAGTGAAGGACCACGTCTCAGTTCCGTATGTCATCACTGGCAACACGCACTGGGTGTACAGTTTCGTTTTCAAGTTTTGAGGTATACCTGACGAGAAGATGTGCCGTAATTTCCCGAACGCTGCCCAACCGAGTTGAATCCGTCGATTGACCTCTCGGTCGAAGTTGGACTTACCTTTTTTTTTTTTTTTTTTTTTTTTTACATGGGGAAATGCCTACGCATACCCGCCTCGCGGGGGCAAGGACGGGTTATGTCGGACTCGCACCGACTAAAACCCCATGGTGTTCCACCCTCGTCGCATATTGGCAGGGCCACGGGAACGCTTTCGCACACTTCCGCGGTCCCACCTGCGCCGGCCACCCCATGGCGGCCCCTCCTCGGGAGAGGACCACTCCTCCCCCATCTCCTTCTCCGGTAAGGCGCACCAGAACACATGGCGCGCCCTCCTCCTCGGCCTCCAATTTGATACGCGCAACAGACGCCCCCGCGTCCGACGCGCGAAGGCCATGGGGCCAGGAAAAACCAGCACTAAGAAGCACCAGCCTTCCCGACCCCAGCGGCGGATCTGGTCTATGGCTCCGCCGCCAACCAAGATTCGGCTGCGGAGGGTAGGGAGAGCGGCGCCTCACAATACCGACACTCCTCTCCCCCCGTAGCCCCACCACCACCGCATCATTCAACGGCGCGGCCCCGTCTGAGTCGCGGAGGATAGGGCGAGTGGCGCATCGCCATACCAACACTCCTCTTCCTCCGCGACTCCACCTCGGCTGCAGCGGTAGAGGGTTGCGGACTCCCCTCTCACCACAGCCCCCCGACACACATCCGAAGTGGGCTTCCCAAGCCCACTCGGAGTGGCCACCTCGGGCCGGCCCTACACCTCGGGCCAGCCAAGGGGTTCCTCTTCGTTCACCGTGGTTGACCAAGCCACGGCTACTAAGCCCCCCCGCCACGACAAGGCGGGAACCCGTTCGGGGGGGGAAGTTGGACTTACCTAGTCGGACTATTTGTCCCAGGTAAACATACTCGTCAACAACTTCGAGCTTAGTGTTCCCAACAACTAACGGCATAGGTAACATATCAAGTATTATGGAGTTGTAAATAAATCTACACTATCTACACTAATATATTAATATCACTAGCTGTTCCACGCGACTTCGCCCGCGTGTAATTAAGGGTTTTAGTTTTGTTGCGCGAAACCCTAATTATTTAAAGAAATATAATTAGCCTAAGTCACTCCTTGTAACATGTACTATCTAACAGTGAAAGTCCCGTCAAAATCGGTCTTGCCGTTTCGGAGGATAGACAGACAGACAGACAAACATTTTAAAAATTGTGTTGTTGTTATAAGTACCGTATATAATGTCGTACGCAATTAGTATAAAGCTGTTATTTTGAGATTACAAACAGACACTTCAATTTTATTTATTTGTTGTATAGATAAAGAGGAAAGAAATATGTTTGTTTGAATTGAATAGGCTCCGAAACTGCGTTAATGTAACTCAAGGTGTGAAAAAAAAAAAAAAAAAAAAAATACCAAAACCAATCATTATATCGCGTACGCTGCCGAAACTATTAACAATAGAGTAAAGTGATGTATAACTGTTTTATACAGGACATCAATATCTACAAAAAAGTCTACAATACCATATATTTAACTATCACAGTTATGTCACAATAACTACTTTTCCATGTTAAAGTATGCATTAGTAACGCCGAAAATTTCCTTATATCGCGTACGCTGCGGAAACTATTGACAATAGAGCAAAGTGATGTACTACAGTTTTATACAGGATATCAATATCCATAAAAAAGTCCGCAATACCATATGTCTAACTATTACGGTTATGTCACAATAACTACTCTTTCATGTTAAAATATGAAATAGTAACGCCGGTACAAACTAGGCTATATTCGTACCTCGTATCCAAATAAATCATTTCGTATTCAAGGCTATATCAGTACCTGTACCATGCATAACTATCAAGATTTTTTACACCATAATGTTAGCGTTTCCTTATTAACGTCTCGTGTTGAAGGTCTTGTGAAGATCCCAAACATACACAAAACATTCTGTAATTTCTCTTAGGCATTAAAATATATATTTCATGAGCTCAACCATTGGGATCAGTTGTCAGTCGTCTTTCCTAGTTTAAGGAGCACCTTCAGACTATGTAAAATACAACCATTGTATTTTTACAAGCTTTAATTCGATTTGCTTTCTTTTTAAATAAGTAATAAATTTTTGAAGCTCTTGCCAACTGAGCAGATAGTAACTGCGACGACAATTAAATAAAATGGTGTCATTGACCTGGATTCCGACCCAAGCAAATCTTTTAAAAGCTTGCTTATAAAAAGATTTTTATTTAATTTGATATTAGGCGTAACTTGCTCAATAAATAAAATCTTTTAGTATTTATGGTTTAAGAGAATGAACATGACTAAAAGGGTTTCCTCATCACTCATCACTATTGTGTTATTCCAATTAATATTTTGTTGCAAGTATGGGATTTTATACAACACAATAAGAACTAAATTTGAAATTTTAGTACACACGTTTTGGACCTCAGCTAATTCACTTTCACAACTCTTAAGATCCATCCATCCATTACAGTCTATATAAATCCACTGCTGAACATAGGGCTCCTCTTGGATTGCGACATACCTCTTGACAGGTTAGTTGGCAACCGTAGTTTTTCTAGGGGCACGGTAATTTTGTGTAAAAAGAAATATATCTGGGGGAACAAGAAAGCGGCACAGCCGTACCATCCTTTTCTCGAAGCAGTTCGGGCCATATTAGAAACCCTAAAACTTCATTGTGGATAAAAGTAGTAGCCTGAATTTTCAGTTGCCAAATAGGCATTGTATAAACTCGGTATATTTCAAATTTCATTAAATTTGAGTTAGTAGTTTGAGAATTATAACTAGTCAGATTTTCTTAATTTTGTCACTCACTGACTAACCGATCATCAAAACTCTAAGGCACTTCTAGCAGACATAGAAGCTTAAAATTTGGAATGCTATTATTGTTTAGTATATGAATCAAGAAAAAATTAAAGTATTTTGCAATTTCAGTCCAGTTTTCGAGATACACCAACTGCATAAATAACTTTGTAATCTCATATAAATATATAGTACAAAGTTACATTTGCAGTTAATGAATCGGTGTACCTATATATGTATAATATAATGGAATGATAGGTGTAGATAGGTACGTAGATATAACTATCTACAAAAAGAGATGAGATGCCATCAAAAACATAACTTGTAAAAAAAAACTCAAGTCTCGCAACTCAGTTCTTCTACCGTAAAAAGTTGTGAGATCCATGTAATACCAAGTCGGTTAATTTATTCAGTCCCTACTTAAGGGTCCTTCTGTTTAAGTTATGACGTAATTAGCTAACTTAACATCATCTCATAGTGACCATATCAATATTAAAAATCTTTTATGTTTTAAAGTGAACGCAAGTAAGACGAAAGTTATGGTTTTTGAAAGAGAAGAAAGTAAAACGATATGTGAAATAAGAATAGAAGGGGAGTTGGTAGAGCAAGTAGATGAGTTTGTATATTTGGGATGTGTGTTTAGCAGGGATGGTAGATATGATAAGGATATAGAACGACGAGTGAATGCAGGAAATAGAGTGAATGGGGCTCTACACTCTATTGTGAAAAGTCAGAATGTGTCCAAAAAGGCACGTATGGCAATTCACAATGCTGTGTTAGTACCTACTTTAATGTATGGTAGTGAAAGTTGGGTGTGGCAGAAGAAGCATGAGAGTAGAATAAATGCTGTAGAAATGCGGTCATTAAGGAGTATGTTAGGGATGAAGCTGAATGACAGAGTGAGAAATTGTTTAATAAGAGAAGAGTGTGGTTTGCAAGATGATGTTGTGACCAGGATTAAGAAAGGAATGCTTCGGTGGTTTGGCCATGTAGAAAGAATGAATGAGGAAAGAGTGACAAAGCAAATTTATGTTGCAGAGGTGAACGGCATAGTCGGGAAGGGTCGCCCTAGGCGAAAGTTTATCGACCAAATTGGCGATATATTAAAAATGGGCCAAATCAAGAGTACCTTTAACCGACGAGCGTGTATGCGTAGGTATATGGATGTGGAGGAAGCGAGAGAGGTGTGTCAGGATCGTGCCAAATGGAAGTCCATAATCTCTGCCTACCCCTCTGGGTGACAGGCGTGAGTGTTTATGTTATATTTTATGTTTTATATAAATAAATTGATTTGGCAATCGCACTAAAAAATCTAATTTAATATAATATGTATTACTTGAGAGATACATTGTGTACAATCTATTTATTTAAAATATAAAAGATTTTTAGTATTGATGTGGTCACTATGAGATGTTGTTAGGTTAGCTAATTACGTAATAACTTAACACAGAAGGACCCTTAAGTAGGGACTGAATAAATTAACCGACTTGGTATTACATGGATCTCACAACTTTGTACGGTAGAAAGACTGAATTGCGAGACTTGTTGTTTTTTTACAAGTTATGTTTTTGATGGCATATACGTTTACGATATATATTTTATATTGAATATTATTATTTATATTTTAACATTGTTTGCACTACACAAAAGCCTAATTAAAACGTAATCGTAAAACGTTAAACGTATCCTATAAAAATGTTTCTGTCGAGTGAAGATCATGTTAGTCCTACCTACCTACGTTAGGTTAATTTGATATAATTTTTCAAATATGCGGATTTGATTATTTTATAATATTAGGATGATAGACGAACTAATATGTCTCTTGATAAACTACCGAGAAATATATCGAAATGCCATACAGCCTGGAATTTATCTGGCTTTTAAATTTAATACATAGGTGACCTGCTACTTTGCAGCCGAAATAGGTGATTTAAAATAGAATTATTATATTATTGTATCCTTCACAGCACATGCTATAGTTTTTTTGGTTTATTAAGCATGTCAAGCGTCAATTAATCATAATGTCTCATCGCTATGTAATGACAGGTTAGCTCAGCTTAACTAAAAAAAAAGTTACTCTAGTTTGTGGTGATATTATTTATATAAATTCTAAAATAATAATAAAATAATAAATAAGGAACTAAATCTGCTAAGCTGGTTATAAACCGGCATTCCAGTTAATAACACTAGCCCTTTTAGTAGAATTAATATAACGCGTATTACATTTAACATTTAGGCTAATCGAAAGATAGTGTTTTGATACAATTAAATATAGAAGTCATTTAAATGTAATTCCATTTATTACCTTCTTGACGATTGCAGTCATTTAAATAGGAGTCGCGAACAGCTTATGTAATTTAACTGGTTTAACGGTGTTTTGTAATAATTTTAACAAAAGCAAACAATGATTTAACTGCAGAAGATTTGCCTATTTGGGGGAAATAAACTAGGAAGTGGGCATCATCTGAAATTAAAAATAAAAAGCAGCAGTTGTCACCCCGCCTGCCAACCGTAGCAACTATGGCAAATAAAATCCTCCTAACCAATTTTCGGTCACGGCAGCCAGTCTCAACGGAGACTAGCCATCTGCACTACTCCCAACACCACTACACTAGGAAAGACATACCACTGACGATAATACGACACGTGTTTCGCCCCTACACGAGGCATCTTCAGGTGATGTAGACCCTGCGGTAGCTGACCGTTAAGTTACTTACTAGTGCTGGGATTAGTGGTGACGGGGATAGTACACGCAACTGAGGGAGGGCGGGAGGTGCTCTTCAAACTAGGTAAGACACATCATTTTATTTTTTCGAGCGGATGTACGCGAGTTAACTTTTTAAAAACTTTAATTTAATGGATTTCCGCAAAGTAACGCCTGATTCTATTAATCATCTTAAAAATGGAGGTCTATAAATTTTATCTAGCGATTTCTAATTATGAAAATGTTACTTGTGGCTGATTTCGACTACGGCGCTGACTTCGGAATATTATCAATTCTATTGATAATTTATACATATAAACTTATTAAATGGTTATTAAAACATTGATTGAAAAAAAGTACGGTTAATTATTTTAAATTATTGCTTTTACTCGAAACAGTTTGGAAAAACAGTATAATTTATCTGAGAAATTTCTCGATTTATGTCCCTGTAAATGAAGATATTTCTAAAATTGAAGAGGGAGTTTCGATTTAAATTAACATTAAATAATAAAAATTGAAAATTTATGCGATTTAATAATCAAGTGATTTTATTTAATTTTGTGTAAAAAGAAATATATCTGGGGGAACGGCAGTGCCCCCGTCAAATCGAGCAAGAAAGCGGCACGGCCGTACCATCCTTTTCTCATAGCAGTTCAGGCCATTTTAGACCCCTATAACTTCGTTATGGATAAAACTAGAAGCCTGAATTTTAGATAACCAAGCGTGCATTGTATGAACACGATATATTACAAATTTCATTCAATTTAAACCAGTAGTTTAAGAATTATAACTAGTCAAAATTTCTTAATTTTGTCACTCACTGACTGATCGATCATCAAAACTATAAGGCAATTCTAGCAGACGCAGAAGCTTCAAATTTAGAATAGTATTATTATTTAGTGTATAAATCAATGAAAATCTAAAATATTTTATAATTTCGGTCCAGTTTTCTCAATTCACCAACTGTATAAATAACTTTGTAATCCTATATAAATCACCTGTACTTATGGGTGTACCTCAGGGCTCGATTCTCAGCCCATTCCTGTTTCTAGTGTATATTAATGACTTACCTTCCCTTGAAGGGGATGATCATGATATAGTATTATTTGCTGATGATACTTTCTTGATTTTAAAATGTAAAAGTCAATTGAATTTTTTTTAACGTTAATAATCTACATTTAAACGGAGATAAATCTAATTATGTTAAATTTACAACAACGAATGTTAAAAATCTGAATACTAATATGTTTTTAAATGGGGAGGAAATGAGCCCTGTTGTATCCACTGTTTTTCTTGGCATCACTCTCGACGCAAAGCTTCAGTGGGGCCCCCATATATGCAAATTAGCAAGCAAAGTTCTGCAGCCTATGCTGTAAAAAAGATTAGAGGTGTCACTAGTTTCGAGACAGCTAGATTACTTTATTTCAGTTATTTCCATAGCATAATGTCTTATAGGATTTTGCTATGGGGAAATGCGGCTGATTCAGAAACAATTTATTGAATTTTTAAATACTAACGCACGCACGCACACACATACACACACACACACACACACACACACACACACACACACCACACACACACACACACACACACACACCACACACACACACACACACACACACACACACACGAAGGTTTGTGGTAATTAGAAAAAAAATCTCTTAATTTTCCATATTTATTTTAACACGTCTATGTATTGTATAGCGAAATGAAATGATTTTTGTACTACTCAGGGTGGAAGACGCTGACGGCTATAACATAGTTTATACTAGTATGGCCGTCAATGCTAACTTCTTTGAAATGTTATTTTGTAATTTAAAATAGATATAATATCTATTTACTTTAAATTACAATTAAAAATTTCATTGGTAACCGCAGAGGTCGAAAGCAGGTTGTTCGCGTACTATACGGCGAGCTCTCAGTCCCTGAGCTACCACGGCTCGGTTTTTAATTCATGTCGGCCGTTGAATTGAAATAATTTACTAATAACTTACAAAAGTAACGTCACAGCCACAGTTTATTTGCAAATCGTTATATAAAATGTAAGTATTCAATGTTCGTTTTCCTTAAATACAAGTTTGTTTAGAACCAGATGCTTTTGGTTGATAAAAATATTTTTCTACGCTACATTAATATTTTTATTTAAATCTGATTCCGCAACAGCGATATGGAGCGTAATTAGGTCACAAGAGATGCCAACGTTATTTATTTTGTATACCTATGTCTACTATCGATTAAGAATCTGAAAATACAGATGCGTTTTCATCCCTGAGGATTGAAAGGGGATGCCTCGTCGCTAGTTAAAGGGTCTTCGGTTTTCACAGCTATGCTGCTGCTCCACATTGGTACTCTGTGCTAGCGTGGTCCATCACCGGTCGAGCCGATCCATTCGTTCTGCGGCATATATGTACGCTGCGGTAAGGCTACGTCACGTAATTTTTTGATAACGGCAATGATGAATTGAGAATTTGATAGGTTATTTTTTAAAGTATTTACTATGTTTTAGAAGCTTTTTTTAATTTTATATTTCTGTGTTCGTTCAAATACCCAGGACTTCAGTATGGTAGCGCCATGCTGCAGCTATATTGTGGTTGCAGCCCGAATAGGTCAGCTTGACGGGGGAGGTACTCTGCTGTCACAGATACTAGAGTAGGAATAACAGTTTAATACTCCTTTATTTCGTAGATTAAGTGTAGGGGATTGGAGACATTTTTGGTGGTGACGGGTTACTTTATTTTAGGCTCAGGGGTGATCTGCCTGCCCTGCCTATATGCGGCGAAAGTGGAACACCACCACCAGTTGGTGCGAGTCCGACATAACCCGTCCTTGTCTGTAATTAAATGGAAACTCTTTATTTTATGACGTCATAAACTAAAATTTCGTTTTATAATAGTCAAGGCGTACAATTACGTAGAATAGAATAGGATAGAATGGAATCATTTTCATTCAATATAGATTATAGTACATAATACTTATTGAGTAATTTTTTACTTTTACCAGTGGTTCGCAAAAAAAAAACCTCTGTCTTGGGAAGGACCAACAAGAAACCCAGCGGGACTTTTTTTTAAAAAGCACAATTTACAATATAATATTTTATACAATTACTATGAAAACATTTAGAAACAGCATGGTAGTGATCACCTCATTCCCAGAGGTTATTATCAGTCATGTGTACCTTTCAGTAGTATAATAACCCTTACTAGACAATTTTTGATATATATGGGGGTCATTGTAGAAGCGTGCTCGTCGCGACCCCTGCCAGCCCTTTTCAGGGCTGCAATTCTACTCAGCTGCGCACCCATGTCAACGAGGGTTAGGGCGTCCCCCCAAGGCGACGCACACCAGCTCGTCCCCGTTGGTGTGGAATGCAGCGCGCAAAGCGGCGATGGGGACCGCCACCCGTCACGCACAGCCCGACACGGTGGAAGGTGGAGGACGGAGTGCAGAGTTGGCACGTGGAATGTTAGAGGAGGCATGAGAGATAAGACGAATGAGTTGATCGAAATAATGAAAGAAAGAGAATTAGATGTCGTGTGTATGTCGGAGACCAAACGGAAGGGCAGTGGTACTGAAGAGCTCCCTGGCGGGGCGTTAGCTCTATGGTCCGGAGTCCCGGAGTGCGAGAACGCCTGCCAGGGAGTGGGGGTGCTGCTGTCTTCTCGGTTGGTCGATGTTATGACTGAATATAAGTTTGTGAACTCAAGACTTCTCTGGGTTCGCTTTAAATTGGGACTGGCGAAGTTATTCCTTTTGGCTGTTTATGCGCCGGTGGCTTCGTCGTCCAGGGCTGAGCTGGAGGAGTTTTGGGAGAATGTAAGAGAAGTTCTAGATTTGGCTAGGGGAAACGAAAGGATTGTTGTATGTGGTGATTTGAATGGATGGGTTGGTACCGCTCGACCAGGGTACGAGTCGGTACTTGGAAAGTTTGGCGATAAAAGGGTTAATGATGCTGGCAAGCTTATACTGGCGGTATGCAAGGAAAAGGGTCTTCTTGTGACAAACACTATGTTTAATCACAAGAAAATCCATATGTATACTAGAGAAAGAAAGAATGAGAGAAGTATGATCGATTTGTTCCTGGTGGATGACCGACTGCGAAAACAGGTTATGGATACGCGAGTGTTCAGGGGTGCTGACCTGGGAACGGATCACTATCTAGTGATTACTAGATTTAGGGGTCTGTTCGCGGGTTGGCGCTACCGGACGACAGTGACAGAACCACAGTCGGTCTGTCGCATCCGAAGCTGGAAGCTTCAGGAAGCGGATACTAGGGACAAATATCATGCGAGGGTAGCCGAAAAGCTTGACACCATCGATGGCAGAAACGAATGTGTAGAAAGAACATGGCAGAACCTTAGGGATGGAATGGTAAGTGCAGCGGAAGAAGTGTGTGGAACAATAAAAAGAGGCAGTAGTAAAAGAAGAGATGCATGGTGGAATGATGAAGTGAAAGAAGCTGTAAAGAAGAAGAAGAAAGCATGGTTAGACTACTTGGCCTCTAGTAATGATAAGGATATGAGAGAGAAGATGAAAGAAAGATATAAGCTGCAGAAAGTTCACACGAAAGCATTGATTGAGGAAGTGCGTGAAAGGTGTAGAATGGAAGCGGATGAAAGGTTGTCGCACAACTTTAAGGAGAACTCCAAACTCTTCTGGAAAGAGGTTGGAAGGACCCGAAGTGGTGCGACGGCCTTAAGAATGAACAAAGTGCTTTCGAGAACTAATGACGTCCTCTCAGAAAAATCGGACGTCATGCAGCGATGGAGCGAATTTTATAGAGAAATGTATGCGTGTGATGATCTTAGTGAGGGATCCGGGGATGACGCCGTGACTGGCACGCCAGACCCGGACCTCGATGACACTGAGGTCATCAGTATGAAAGAGATTGAACGTGCGATTCGAAGTTTGAAATGTGGTAAGGCTGCGGGACTAGACAGAGTTACTGCTGAAATGGTCAAGTATGGTGGGCCTCGCGTCTGGGACAGCTTTCATCTGCTGTGCAATTTGTGCTGGCGGACGGGGGATGTCCCGGATGATTGGCGATCCGCAGTCATTGTGCCTTTATATAAAGGTAAAGGTTCACATTTTGACTGCGGGTGCTATCGGGCGATCAGCTTGACCAGTTTAGCAAGTAAAGTTTACTCGAAGGTTTTGACACGTAGGATGCAAGAGAAATCGGAAAGATTTCTATGGGAGGCACAATGCGGATTTAGACCTGGAAGAGGATGCACGGATCAAATGTTTTCTCTCCGTATGATCACGGAAAAGCTTCTGGCTGTTAACCAGAAGATTTTCTGTGCTTTTGTGGATCTTGAGAAAGCATTTGATAAGGTTGTAAGGAAGAAAATGTGGGAACTGTTGCCGGGGTATGGTGTGGATGGCCGATTGCTAAGGGCTGTGCAGTCTCTTTACTGTGACTGTAAAGCCTGTGTGCGGGTAGGGCATGACCTGTCACCCATGTTTAGCGTCCAAACGGGCGTAAAACAGGGTTGTGTCATGTCTTCCTGGCTGTTCATACTGTATCTCGACAGCTGTTTACAAAAGCTGAAAGATAGCTGTTTGGGTGTGAAATTGGGTGACATAAAAGTAAATTGTCTGCTGTATGCTGATGATGCAGTGCTTATTGCACCATCAGAGGCAGAACTGCAGGCATTAGTCACGTGTATGAAAGAGGAATGTGAAATTAAAGGTCTCCGTTTGAATGCTAATAAAACTAAGGTTCTGGTATTTGAAAGGGACGAAGAGCGAAAGAAGTGTGAAATATGGGTAAATCAGGAATGTCTAGAACAGGTAAATGAAATTGTATACTTGGGGAGTGCTTTTAGCCGGGATGGAAGATGTGATTTAGATGTGGACAGGCGTGTCGCTGCCGGGAACAAAGTCAATGGTGCCCTGACTGCGTTAGTCAAAAGGCAAGGCGTAGCGAAGAGTGCACGCCTTGCAATACATAACGCAGTGTTGGTACCGACTTTGTTATATGGCAGCCAAACCTGGGTATGCCAGAAGAAGCATAAAAGTAAGTTGAATGCAGTGGAGATGCGATCTCTTCGTAAAATGTGCGGCGTTACTATGGCCGACCGAAAGCGAAACGAAGAGATTCGCAATATGGCAGGTTTGAAAGATGACCTTATCACAAAAATTGATAAGGACGTGCTTCGGTGGTTTGGGCACGTTGAGCGAATGAGTGAAGACCGAATGGTGAAGAAAATATATAGCGCGAAAGTTAATATTAAAAGGTGTCGAGGTAGACCGAGACTAACTTTCGAAGACCATGTGAGCAAATTGCTCGAAGAGGGTAGGGTCAAGAGTACTCGGATACCTAGACGTGCATGTATGAAGAAGATAATGAATCTGAAAGAAGCGAAAGAGATATGTAAGGATCGTGACACTTGGCGATCTGTTCTCTCTGGCTACCCCGTCAGGGATTGTGCGTGAAGATAAGTATATATATATTTGATAGAAAAGGTCTGCATATTTTCTGGGACTTTGTTGTAAAAGCGTATACATTACCCCATGAAGGAAAGTAACTGATATAACTAACTTGTGCTTGTTCCTAGTATTTACAGAATGTACATCACTATTTTTAATATTTTATTTTTGTTTTTGTGTACATACAATAAGTTCTCGTAAACATATTGAGAGGCCAAAGTTAATATTTATTTTTCTTTACATTTTTCACTAAGGGATTCCTTCGGACCTAGGTTATAAATTCCTCTTATGGCCCTCTTTTGCAAAACAAAGATAGTTTTAATGTCAGTCGCCCTACCCCATAACAAGATTCCATATGACATTATGCTATGGAAATAAGTAAAATAAACTAATCTAACTGTTTCAATACATGTAAGGCATCTAATCTTTTTACAGTATATGCTACAGAACTAAGTTTGCTAAATAGTTTAGATATATGAGGGCCATTAAAGCTTCGCGTCACCGTAATACCGAGAAAAACATTGGATTAATCAAAATCCAGTTCCTCCCCACTAAAAGCACACTGGTATTCACCTTTTTAACATAAGGTGTAATGAATTTTATACATTTCGTTTTATTATCATTCAAAAGCAAATTACTGACGTTAAACTAGTTTACTACTTTTGATATGGCATTATTCACTCGTCATATTTCAATAATTACCTTTTAAGTTGGAATCAATCAAATAATACTATATCATGATTATTCCCTATCAATTAAGGTAAGTAATTAATATAAACTAACAACAGAAAGTGACCAAGAACTGAGCCCTGAGGAACACGCGTAGATACTACCGATCCAGAAGCAGTGCATCTATTAATAACAACTGTTTGCGTTCTATTATTTAGATATGACATAATAGGTTTAAGTGCTATATTTTTAAATCATAATGATGTAGCTTCCTCATGGTGAACACAGTCGAAAGACTTGGAAAGATCACAAAATATACCCAAAGCATATTCTGAATTTTCCCATGCACAGAAAATATGTTTGATTAGCTCAACTCCGGCATCAGTTGTCGAGCGACCCCTTGTAAATCCAAACTGATTGTTTTGCAGTAATTTATTTATGTCAAAAAAAACTTAAGATCTGATCTAAAATTAGTGGGCTCCAATGTACTGCCAGATTTAAATAAAGGTATAACTTTACTGTTTCATTAAATCAGGAAACACCAGATTCAGTACTAGCGTTGAATATAATGGCAAGTTGGGGTGCGAATATAAATAAAAAATATAGTACATAAAGTATACATCGAAAAGCAATAAAGTCAAACAAATTGATATTGAAAACTTGTCAGTTTCCACATTGCCGCGTATGAATAAAGCAAGTAGTTTATCGACTTGTCAAATTTTCAATTAGGTTTCGTTTCAAAGCATAGAAAGGCTGGAGATAAATCTCACTTAGCAGTACTTTATTACACGTACTTACGCTAGATACTTCAATTTTTAGAATATTCGCTCTTGGATTGGTTTTAATAACCAGTGTGCTTCTATTTTGATTGCTAGTTATAACTTTATATGCATATTTCATCATCACCATCGTCATCATTACAGCCCTTCACAAGTCCACAGCTAAATATAGCCCTCCTCCAAGGAACGCCACAAAGCACGGTCTTGAGCCACTTCTTACATAATTCATATCTTCCCTTACCGGTACGAGGTTGCAACTCGAGAACCTTTCTATGCGTAATAGCTTAGAATAATATAACATTTAGAAATAACTTTCAAATGTGTACACAAGCATGGGTAATATTATATTAAGTATATACGATTAATTACGAATAGAGTTTATTTTTAATAAAAGTAGGGATGAAAACGTGCACATCGATATCCATTGATCCACTTGATAATATGGGGATACTGTAGCTCAAGCTATTTTCGTGTAGTGGCTGTCAAGAATATGCACCACCCCATATCTTCCCGTGGGTTTCGTAAGAGGCGACAGTGGAAAACAGGCAGGAGATGGGTAGAAGCGGTTGCCAACCCGCTCGCTTAGCATGGCAACTATGGGAAATATCCCCCCATGAAATGAAAGTTACGAAGATACGGCCCCCTGTCCCCGGTGGCCTCGCTGTTCCCGTCTACGGTGGCAGCCATGGTAATGGCGGGGCAGAGGGTGTTAAGAATCTCCAGTGAAAGTGCGGTAGTCACCTAAGGTGATTCGACCTGGCAACATACAACGCACGCACCCTGAAGAGAAAATCCTGGAGATGGAAGAAGAGATAGACAACGTTGTGAACGCTGTAGAATACGCTGGCATATTATAGGATTTCGCGAAATCCAAAGAGATGGGGAGGATACGGTAATCGTCGAATCTTGTTCTATCACCGGGAGGGTGACTATCTGTCCCAAGGAGTTGTTGGATTTATCGTCCACAAGTATCTCGTTAACAACGTTGTAAAAATTGGGAGTGTGTCGACGAGGGTTGCGTACCTTATACATAGAATTACTAAACAGTATAAGTTGAAGGTCATACAGGTTTACGTACCAACCTCAGCATATCCCAATGAGGAGGTGGAGGAAGTAGTATGAGGATATCTCTAGAGCCATGCTTTCCTCCAAAACTCACTACACAGTATTAATAGTATACTCCAACGCAAAACTAGGCACAAGAGAGAACGGTAAGCTAAAAGTAGGTAAATTTGGAATAGGGCAACGGAACCCAAGGAACCAACAACTGGTCGACTTCATGGAGAAAGAGGGACTTTTTATGACAAACTTTCATCCAGAAGCGACCTCACAGAAAGTGGACCTGGTCAAGTCCCAACGGTTGGACATAAAATGAGATTGATTTCATTATGACGACCATACGACAACTTTTCAGAGATGTGTAAGTGATCGTGAGGAGGCGTGATTACTAGAAATGGCAAAATCGGGTAGGGTTCCTTTGCAGTCCTTCAATTTTAATTAAATTGCTGACTAAGTGCCAAACACTAGATCCATCAATTTGAATAAATCATTATAGTGACCAAACTTGAATGTATACTTAGTAATGTGTAGCAGCATTGTAACTAAAGGTCAAAGTGATATTTCATACTAAAATTTATATAAATATGTATTATCAGTGATCACATATAACATTCTAGATGGATTCATATGGGAATTATTTCAAGGAGAGTAGAGAGTACACATGCTAGTTAGACACGTAGTGTTTAAAGTCCAGATTATAAATTCATGTAGCGATCTGGCAATATTTTAAGGGACACGATAATAGCCTGTTATCATGATGATAATAGTGCGCCTAAATTAAAAACATTTATTTTCGTTGCTTTAAGCATTTCATGAAACGCTATAATCAGTCTCTGTCCTGAGGAAAATCAAGATAACGCATATAAAATTGACCAAACCAAAATTCAAATAAAGTAAAATGTATTTTTTTAAATTACACATTTAACGTGAACGTCAAAATATATATAAAATACCGTCATATTCATAATATATGTCATAATATATTATACGTTCCTACAAAATAAATTTATACAAATACATAGATATAAGATGTATGATCTGTTTTAGACGTACTTTTTTAAAGGATATCTGGGTTGCGTGAAATTTAGAGAATATATTTTAACGACCTCTTGCTGTCGTGGTGTGCCCGAGCGACCTAGATAGGTAACCGAGAGAGACAACTGCAGCTCTGATTGTTTACATAAAGAAAGTTTGCATATTCATCATCTCGTATTCCCCTATGTCCTCTTTCAAAACTGGACTGATTTTTATGTATCAAGAACAATATAAAAATATTATGGCTACGTTTGTATGTTTTTTTTAATCCGTTAAATTTCTTTGCTGCATGTTTAATAACGGCGGTATAAAGAGACAGTTTTAGTGATATAAGAAGTTTCTTCATTGTAAAAATAGTTAAATTAGAACATGAGATTATAAACATATAAAAACATGCCAAATATAGATTTTATCGTTAAAAATTAAATCGTAAAAAATTTATCCCTAGATTAATTATCCAGGGAAAAACAGAGGCATTTTGTTTGTATAATCTAGACGCCGCCTCTCACTTCGCTATTGTTATGTGGCAGAGACAAAAACTCTTTTAAAAATAAATTTATTTAATACTTTTAAGCTGACTTAAAATATAGTAGTTGATACAGAGAACTTGGGAATGGAATTATTTTGAGGGATTTTTCTTGCGCCCAGATGCAATCGAAAGGGCTACCCTCCGGGAAGCGAGGAAGGGAGGTGGTGAATGCTCTAAGCATACCACGATAGCCGGCTGTCGTGGTTATGTGGAACTTACTGCGACTAACCTAAGTGCCTACCCACCAACACCACCTGTGAGACTGGCATTGGCTTTGTGGCCTTTCTGTCGAATCGGAAGCAACCCTCTTTAGGGAAAAGGGGGCGCAGTGTATAAAATATGGTAAAAGGTGTAACATCCGTGCAAAACGAAAAGAAGTAAAAGAATGTTATAATAAAGTCGCATACCTATTAAATGTACGTACTTATTAAGTGAAAGGTAAAAAAACACGTCAGGAATGTTAGGAAGTAATAGAGACAGATTCAAAATTTTGTGTAAATTGGGTAATGCTATTGGGACAAATAAGTTTTTATTAAGCCTAGCGGTATTAGAAGACAGTAATTCTTTGTATAGGCGCATAGTGGGTATTATAGAAAGGGTGTATTACATTTGATTTAATGAAAAGTATGCTTGTAATACATCATCGATATCTCGTTCCAAAGAAACTATAGCTTCTAGAATTTGAATTGAAACGGTAGATATTTCTTCAAGAATAGTTACATTTAATGTAAGTTTGTTGAGGTAAAGTATGAATTTCTTTTTCTAATATCTTCGTTAATAACGTATTCATCATAAGAGATTTTATGTAATGTTTCATTAAAATTCGTGATCGTTGAAGAAATAATTTGTAATTGTTGTTTATTTTGTTTACTGTGTTTGTTTCTCTAACTGTTCAATACATTCGTTATAATGTTTGGCATCTTTTGCGTCTGGAACACCAATGAGCCATTTCAAAATTGAACCTAAGCCGTCCAGTATTTCGCATTTGGATCGCTTGTTGTCAGTGTAAGAATTAAGTTTGTCGAGTCTAGAATCTATTCTATGTTTATTTTTATAAATGAAGTAGTAGTTATAACAGTAGGTAAATTTGAATGTGTGGTAATGAAAGATTGATAGTTATTTATAAGTCGTTTGATAGAGTTACGAGGTAGCAATAAAGGTTCCAGATTACGATATACGATAAATTTCCAGGAATTTTCAGATATTAATATTTCACCTTTGTTTTCTAAATAGAGTCCAGAATTAGAAGGAATAGGATTTATGTGGATATCCTCATCAACAAAAGTTGTGGAGTACCTGAAAATTTAAAGAAACCTAGTTAATTGTCTTGCCTTATTTTAAATTTAGTTATATAATAATTCTTAGAAAATAGATAAACTTTGTATAAAATGATGAAAATAATAATTAAAAAAGACAAATAGTAAAATTAATTTATCAGATATAAAAGATTTCCAATTAAATTAAGGGTTTTAATAAGGTGTGCCATTATGCGAACCACCCTGAAATAGATTTAAAGTTAAATATTTATGATCTAGTCTTAGAATAAAATGTTATGATTATTGAATGAAGTCATGCAATGGTCTTAAGCGATTCGCATGCACTATTTGGTTTTTACCAGATTTTTGTATAATATAGTTTTCATTCAAACCTATTCTAACAATAAAATGAGGCTCGTCCCATAGGATATTTAAATTGTTTGGATTAGGGATTTTGAGTATAACTTTATCTCCTACGTTAAATATTGGAATTATTTTTTATTTCCAAATTTTATGTAGTATATTTTTTACGTTAAATTTTGTTTCGTTGACTTATTTGGCAATTATCTATATAATTTTTCATAGTTTTTGTCATTCATTTCCAAAATATTCAGATCGTATTTTGTGTGTTGTTTGATCATCATGGAAGGTTTTCAGGATTGATGCTATCTCTTCTGGGGCTGAGGTTTTAACTTTATATTCACATATGGTGATTTTGCATTTGTAAAGGTCTACTAAATAAGCCGTGATGTGTGACTGTTCGTTTCCTTTAAGTTTGCAAGTGGGGTCGTTTTTAGATTTGGAATGTAAAGTGATTCTAATTTATCGTTGTGTAGGCAAGCGAGTAATATTTTAAAATAGCTTTCAGAATCCCAAGGATCGAAGTGAGTGGGTCTCGAACAGCCAAATATAGTAGTTTATTTCTTATCTGAAACTAATAAATCGGTTTCGTAAAGTGTTTTTGGTTTATTTAAATATGAGTCCTCTTGAGGGCAAGTGGAAATCCCTTGGTTGAAAAGGGTATTTTTATCGGAAAGTTGACAAGAGATTGGGATAATGTAATATCTGCTATCTTCTCTAATCACTGTAGTGTAACACAGGCGCGGCACGCACTTTAACTAAACACATCCTCTCTCGCCCGAGGCTCTCGTGTAACTGACGCAGTGCGCTCGAGACAATGACTTATATATATATGCAAACACTACATCTCTTTCTTATCAAGATTTTTTTCTTTTTTTTATTATAACTCATAACAATCACAAAACAGCTTGTATTGTCTGTATTAATTATTATATATTTTCGTCTTCTTTATCCTGTTCTAGATTTTGTTCTTTTTCATTCTGATCGGGTGGAATAGCCGTCCAATCGCCTCCTACTTTTTTCAAATGTATCACATTTCTCCTAAACCTTTGGTTCGTTTCACTATTGTGTACTGTGCAGTCACCGTCTCGTGTACTCTCTAAGACGTGTGGCGTCGGTTTAAAATTTGTTGTAAGATTATTCGATTTTTGCACTGCTTTTACGTAAACCTTATCTCCCTGTATTATATCTGAGTGAGTTGCTCTGCGTTTCCCATCTACATACTATTTTCCTTTTTCTTTTTGTATTTTGTCTCTATCCCTGATATCTGAATCTAAATGATTGTCTGTAATTTATTTCACCTATTGATGGAATTTTATCCTTACTTTTTCGTTGAAAAAACTCGTAACATCCCGGTAACTGTAAGGAGGGGTGCTGTTATACATTAGAAGATACTCCCACAAACATTCTTTTAAATCCTTCCTCTCGATCTGGCTGATACGGAGACGTTTCAAAATATCTCTGTTTTGTCTTTCAACTTCGCCGATCATTTGAGGCCAATATGGTACAGCACTAAATAACTTAATGTTACATTCTTTTCAGAAAGATCGAAACTCTTCACTAACGAACTGCTTGCCATTGTCTGCGGTGATAGAAATAGGATAACCAAGTCTACTGAACATTTCTTTTACCATTTTAATAATCTGTAAGCTTGTGATGTTTTTGTAATTGTTTACTTCTTTGTATCGACTATAGTAGTCGACCACTACTAACAGATACTCGTTACTTGGCAATGGTCCCATTAGATCTATTGTGACATCTATCCATGGAGCTGCAGGCAACTCTCGTCTTTTCATTGGTGCAGGTGGGTTTGGCAAACCCACTAACGCACAACCTTTACAGGCCTTTACTAATTGTTCTACGTCTTTATCGATACGGGGCCACCATACCTTTGATCTCAAAACGACCCTCGTATGCAGCATCTAATACACTCTTGCAGAGTTGCTGTGGTATTACAATTTTATTTCCACGAAGTAGAATGCTATCATGAAAACACAACTCGTTTTCAAAAAATTTGTAACTCTTAATCGAATCGTCCCAGTCGTTCTGATAGACACCTTTTGTCACTTTGTAAATCTCTTGGTCTTTTTCTGAATATGCTACAATGGTACTCATTGGTATAGCAACTGGTCTATAATTTTCCACTATTTGGTACACATGCTGGTCTTTTCCTTTTGGTGGGTTATCAGGATAGTTACATAATCGTGACAAGGGATCAGCTATATTTGTTTTTTCTGGCTTGTATACAACCTTGAATGAATAAGACTGTAGCCTCAGTACCCATCGTTCAATCCTCGCACATGGTTTTGACTTAGTCCCGAACAATATCTTTAGCGGCTTGTGGTCAGTGACTAAATCAAAAGACTTTCCAAATAAAAAATAAATATTAAAAGTTCGACCCCCCAAACTAGTGCTAGTGCCTCTTTTTCCATTTGGCTATACCTGCGCTCGCAGTCTATCAAAGTTCGATTACCATAGGCAATAATTCTAGGGCCATTTGTATCATTTTGTACAAGGACAGCACCAAGTCCGACAGGGCTAGCATCTGCTATCACCTGTCCTGCATCTCTGACGTCATAATACCCTAAAATCTGTATTTCCGTGAGCATCCGTTTGAATTTTCGGAATGCTTTATCTTGTTCCCCAGACCATTGTTTTTCCAAGCTCTCCCTTTTGCTCATCTTCTGTCTTAGCAGGTGCTTCAGAAGTTCTGTCATGGCGGCCAAGTTAGGTATCCATTTGTTTATGTAGTTTAAGAGTCCTAAAAAACTTTGGAGTTCTTCTATAGTCTTTGGGACCCTAAATTTCATAATGATCTCAACGTACTTGTTGAAGGGTTTACTCCTTCATGTGTAAGCCTGTGTCCCAGAAAATTCACATCTTGCGTTTTATATATGCATTTATTGCTATTCAGCACGGCGTTGTTTTTACTAAGTACCTGTAGAACTTTCTTTAGTCATGCGTCTTCTTCACTGTTCCCGAACACCAGAATATCATCAATAAAATTGACGACCCCTTCACAGTTTATCAGCATCCTTTCAATGATCTTCTGAAAAATCTCGGAAGCGCAGGTAATTCCAAGCATTATTCTTTTATATCTATATAATCTTTTGGGGGTTATAAAAGTCTTTATGTGTCTGGATTCAGAGTGAATTTCCACTTGATGGAAGGCATTTTTTATGTAGAATTTGTTAAAATATTTAGCTTTCATCATTTTAGGCAAAAATGGTCCATAGTAGGCAGGGGGTGGTTTTCTCGCAATATAGCGGCGTTCGTACATCTCATATCTACGCACAAACGTAATTGACCATTTTCTTTCATGATTGGAACATTGGTGAAACCCATTTAGACGGGCCTTGCACTTCTTCAATTATATCACTGTTTAGTGATTCCTTAATTTTGATTGCAACCTTATCTTTATTGGGGATCGGTACTCTCCACTTGATTTATCCCGATACCAAGTTTTAAGACACCCAGACGGACTGCTGTGTTCTTACCAAACAGGTCTCTAGTACCCCCCGAAATCACGTAAATGGTTGTATGTTCCTTTCGTCCATCGACTTCGAGTATAGTTTCAAATGAACCCTCTATTGCCAAAGGAGAGTTACTACCATATGCTAATAATGTCTTGTCCGGTCTTTACATTTGATTAAAAGTATATACTTTTTTACTTTTTAACTCTTCCCACGTTTTGTAAGATATAAGTTTCTTGCGCAATTTCGAATTACATTATTCCGCAATTTGATCTATGAAATGATCATCTTGCTTTTCGAATGCACACTTTTCGGCCTGTTGACGCAATCTTATCAAAAACTTCTCAAATGTTTCTCCTTTTTCCTGTTTTAGCAATTGAAAAACATGCCGCTCATTACTTTGCTCCGTTTAGGTTGAAAATACTCGTAGAGTTTTTTTATGGCTACTTTAAATACATCAACGGTTTCTGATGATTCGACATTAACACCCGGTAAATTGTAGAATATTTCTTGTATCCCAGAGCCACCAAAATGCAATAGCGTAGCTCGTTTCTTGAGTGCTGATATAACTTCAGCTGCGTCCCGATAGATTAGTAGAGACCTTTTCCATTTTTCACACCTTATATCCATAGATGTGCTATCACATTAAAACTGATAACGGTATCAATATTGTTATTATTTTAGGGGGAAACTGAAACAGTTTCTTATGTTTTTTTTTTAATTTAATGCTGGTATTTTAATACCCAAAGTCCAATTTAATGGTAGTAACTTAGTACCCAAAGTCCAATTTAATGGTAGTAACTTAGAACCCAAAGTCCAATTTAATGGTGGTACCTACCTTAGTACCCAAACTCCAATTTAATGGTGGTATCTTAGTAACCAAACTCCAATTTAATGGTGGTATCTTAGTACCCTAACTCCAATTTAATGGTGGTATCTTAGTATCCTAACTCAATTTAATGATGGTATCTTAGTACCCAAACTCAATTTAATGATGGTATCTAAGTACACAAACTCAATTTAATGATATATATTATAAATCCTATATTTTTAAATCATAATGATGTAGCTTCCTCATGGTGAACACAGTCGAAAGACTTGGAAAGATCACAAAATATACCCAAAGCATATTCTGAATTTTCCCATGCACAGAAAATATGTTTGATTAGCTCAACTCCGGCATCAGTTGTCGAGCGACCCCTTGTAAATCCAAACTGATTGTTTTGCAGTAATTTATTTATGTCAAAAAAAACTTAAGATCTGATCTAAAATTAGTGGGCTCCAATGTACTGCCAGATTTAAATAAAGGTATAACTTTACTGTTTCATTAAATCAGGAAACACCAGATTCAGTACTAGCGTTGAATATAATGGCAAGTTGGGGTGCGAATATAAATAAAAAATATAGTACATAAAGTATACATCGAAAAGCAATAAAGTCAAACAAATTGATATTGAAAACTTGTCAGTTTCCACATTGCCGCGTATGAATAAAGCAAGTAGTTTATCGACTTGTCAAATTTTCAATTAGGTTTCGTTTCAAAGCATAGAAAGGCTGGAGATAAATCTCACTTAGCAGTACTTTATTACACGTACTTACGCTAGATACTTCAATTTTTAGAATATTCGCTCTTGGATTGGTTTTAATAACCAGTGTGCTTCTATTTTGATTGCTAGTTATAACTTTATATGCATATTTCATCATCACCATCGTCATCATTACAGCCCTTCACAAGTCCACAGCTAAATATAGCCCTCCTCCAAGGAACGCCACAAAGCACGGTCTTGAGCCACTTCTTACATAATTCATATCTTCCCTTACCGGTACGAGGTTGCAACTCGAGAACCTTTCTATGCGTAATAGCTTAGAATAATATAACATTTAGAAATAACTTTCAAATGTGTACACAAGCATGGGTAATATTATATTAAGTATATACGATTAATTACGAATAGAGTTTATTTTTAATAAAAGTAGGGATGAAAACGTGCACATCGATATCCATTGATCCACTTGATAATATGGGGATACTGTAGCTCAAGCTATTTTCGTGTAGTGGCTGTCAAGAATATGCACCACCCCATATCTTCCCGTGGGTTTCGTAAGAGGCGACAGTGGAAAACAGGCAGGAGATGGGTAGAAGCGGTTGCCAACCCGCTCGCTTAGCATGGCAACTATGGGAAATATCCCCCCATGAAATGAAAGTTACGAAGATACGGCCCCCTGTCCCCGGTGGCCTCGCTGTTCCCGTCTACGGTGGCAGCCATGGTAATGGCGGGGCAGAGGGTGTTAAGAATCTCCAGTGAAAGTGCGGTAGTCACCTAAGGTGATTCGACCTGGCAACATACAACGCACGCACCCTGAAGAGAAAATCCTGGAGATGGAAGAAGAGATAGACAACGTTGTGAACGCTGTAGAATACGCTGGCATATTATAGGATTTCGCGAAATCCAAAGAGATGGGGAGGATACGGTAATCGTCGAATCTTGTTCTATCACCGGGAGGGTGACTATCTGTCCCAAGGAGTTGTTGGATTTATCGTCCACAAGTATCTCGTTAACAACGTTGTAAAAATTGGGAGTGTGTCGACGAGGGTTGCGTACCTTATACATAGAATTACTAAACAGTATAAGTTGAAGGTCATACAGGTTTACGTACCAACCTCAGCATATCCCAATGAGGAGGTGGAGGAAGTAGTATGAGGATATCTCTAGAGCCATGCTTTCCTCCAAAACTCACTACACAGTATTAATAGTATACTCCAACGCAAAACTAGGCACAAGAGAGAACGGTAAGCTAAAAGTAGGTAAATTTGGAATAGGGCAACGGAACCCAAGGAACCAACAACTGGTCGACTTCATGGAGAAAGAGGGACTTTTTATGACAAACTTTCATCCAGAAGCGACCTCACAGAAAGTGGACCTGGTCAAGTCCCAACGGTTGGACATAAAATGAGATTGATTTCATTATGACGACCATACGACAACTTTTCAGAGATGTGTAAGTGATCGTGAGGAGGCGTGATTACTAGAAATGGCAAAATCGGGTAGGGTTCCTTTGCAGTCCTTCAATTTTAATTAAATTGCTGACTAAGTGCCAAACACTAGATCCATCAATTTGAATAAATCATTATAGTGACCAAACTTGAATGTATACTTAGTAATGTGTAGCAGCATTGTAACTAAAGGTCAAAGTGATATTTCATACTAAAATTTATATAAATATGTATTATCAGTGATCACATATAACATTCTAGATGGATTCATATGGGAATTATTTCAAGGAGAGTAGAGAGTACACATGCTAGTTAGACACGTAGTGTTTAAAGTCCAGATTATAAATTCATGTAGCGATCTGGCAATATTTTAAGGGACACGATAATAGCCTGTTATCATGATGATAATAGTGCGCCTAAATTAAAAACATTTATTTTCGTTGCTTTAAGCATTTCATGAAACGCTATAATCAGTCTCTGTCCTGAGGAAAATCAAGATAACGCATATAAAATTGACCAAACCAAAATTCAAATAAAGTAAAATGTATTTTTTTAAATTACACATTTAACGTGAACGTCAAAATATATATAAAATACCGTCATATTCATAATATATGTCATAATATATTATACGTTCCTACAAAATAAATTTATACAAATACATAGATATAAGATGTATGATCTGTTTTAGACGTACTTTTTTAAAGGATATCTGGGTTGCGTGAAATTTAGAGAATATATTTTAACGACCTCTTGCTGTCGTGGTGTGCCCGAGCGACCTAGATAGGTAACCGAGAGAGACAACTGCAGCTCTGATTGTTTACATAAAGAAAGTTTGCATATTCATCATCTCGTATTCCCCTATGTCCTCTTTCAAAACTGGACTGATTTTTATGTATCAAGAACAATATAAAAATATTATGGCTACGTTTGTATGTTTTTTTTAATCCGTTAAATTTCTTTGCTGCATGTTTAATAACGGCGGTATAAAGAGACAGTTTTAGTGATATAAGAAGTTTCTTCATTGTAAAAATAGTTAAATTAGAACATGAGATTATAAACATATAAAAACATGCCAAATATAGATTTTATCGTTAAAAATTAAATCGTAAAAAATTTATCCCTAGATTAATTATCCAGGGAAAAACAGAGGCATTTTGTTTGTATAATCTAGACGCCGCCTCTCACTTCGCTATTGTTATGTGGCAGAGACAAAAACTCTTTTAAAAATAAATTTATTTAATACTTTTAAGCTGACTTAAAATATAGTAGTTGATACAGAGAACTTGGGAATGGAATTATTTTGAGGGATTTTTCTTGCGCCCAGATGCAATCGAAAGGGCTACCCTCCGGGAAGCGAGGAAGGGAGGTGGTGAATGCTCTAAGCATACCACGATAGCCGGCTGTCGTGGTTATGTGGAACTTACTGCGACTAACCTAAGTGCCTACCCACCAACACCACCTGTGAGACTGGCATTGGCTTTGTGGCCTTTCTGTCGAATCGGAAGCAACCCTCTTTAGGGAAAAGGGGGCGCAGTGTATAAAATATGGTAAAAGGTGTAACATCCGTGCAAAACGAAAAGAAGTAAAAGAATGTTATAATAAAGTCGCATACCTATTAAATGTACGTACTTATTAAGTGAAAGGTAAAAAAACACGTCAGGAATGTTAGGAAGTAATAGAGACAGATTCAAAATTTTGTGTAAATTGGGTAATGCTATTGGGACAAATAAGTTTTTATTAAGCCTAGCGGTATTAGAAGACAGTAATTCTTTGTATAGGCGCATAGTGGGTATTATAGAAAGGGTGTATTACATTTGATTTAATGAAAAGTATGCTTGTAATACATCATCGATATCTCGTTCCAAAGAAACTATAGCTTCTAGAATTTGAATTGAAACGGTAGATATTTCTTCAAGAATAGTTACATTTAATGTAAGTTTGTTGAGGTAAAGTATGAATTTCTTTTTCTAATATCTTCGTTAATAACGTATTCATCATAAGAGATTTTATGTAATGTTTCATTAAAATTCGTGATCGTTGAAGAAATAATTTGTAATTGTTGTTTATTTTGTTTACTGTGTTTGTTTCTCTAACTGTTCAATACATTCGTTATAATGTTTGGCATCTTTTGCGTCTGGAACACCAATGAGCCATTTCAAAATTGAACCTAAGCCGTCCAGTATTTCGCATTTGGATCGCTTGTTGTCAGTGTAAGAATTAAGTTTGTCGAGTCTAGAATCTATTCTATGTTTATTTTTATAAATGAAGTAGTAGTTATAACAGTAGGTAAATTTGAATGTGTGGTAATGAAAGATTGATAGTTATTTATAAGTCGTTTGATAGAGTTACGAGGTAGCAATAAAGGTTCCAGATTACGATATACGATAAATTTCCAGGAATTTTCAGATATTAATATTTCACCTTTGTTTTCTAAATAGAGTCCAGAATTAGAAGGAATAGGATTTATGTGGATATCCTCATCAACAAAAGTTGTGGAGTACCTGAAAATTTAAAGAAACCTAGTTAATTGTCTTGCCTTATTTTAAATTTAGTTATATAATAATTCTTAGAAAATAGATAAACTTTGTATAAAATGATGAAAATAATAATTAAAAAAGACAAATAGTAAAATTAATTTATCAGATATAAAAGATTTCCAATTAAATTAAGGGTTTTAATAAGGTGTGCCATTATGCGAACCACCCTGAAATAGATTTAAAGTTAAATATTTATGATCTAGTCTTAGAATAAAATGTTATGATTATTGAATGAAGTCATGCAATGGTCTTAAGCGATTCGCATGCACTATTTGGTTTTTACCAGATTTTTGTATAATATAGTTTTCATTCAAACCTATTCTAACAATAAAATGAGGCTCGTCCCATAGGATATTTAAATTGTTTGGATTAGGGATTTTGAGTATAACTTTATCTCCTACGTTAAATATTGGAATTATTTTTTATTTCCAAATTTTATGTAGTATATTTTTTACGTTAAATTTTGTTTCGTTGACTTATTTGGCAATTATCTATATAATTTTTCATAGTTTTTGTCATTCATTTCCAAAATATTCAGATCGTATTTTGTGTGTTGTTTGATCATCATGGAAGGTTTTCAGGATTGATGCTATCTCTTCTGGGGCTGAGGTTTTAACTTTATATTCACATATGGTGATTTTGCATTTGTAAAGGTCTACTAAATAAGCCGTGATGTGTGACTGTTCGTTTCCTTTAAGTTTGCAAGTGGGGTCGTTTTTAGATTTGGAATGTAAAGTGATTCTAATTTATCGTTGTGTAGGCAAGCGAGTAATATTTTAAAATAGCTTTCAGAATCCCAAGGATCGAAGTGAGTGGGTCTCGAACAGCCAAATATAGTAGTTTATTTCTTATCTGAAACTAATAAATCGGTTTCGTAAAGTGTTTTTGGTTTATTTAAATATGAGTCCTCTTGAGGGCAAGTGGAAATCCCTTGGTTGAAAAGGGTATTTTTATCGGAAAGTTGACAAGAGATTGGGATAATGTAATATCTGCTATCTTCTCTAATCACTGTAGTGTAACACAGGCGCGGCACGCACTTTAACTAAACACATCCTCTCTCGCCCGAGGCTCTCGTGTAACTGACGCAGTGCGCTCGAGACAATGACTTATATATATATGCAAACACTACATCTCTTTCTTATCAAGATTTTTTTCTTTTTTTTATTATAACTCATAACAATCACAAAACAGCTTGTATTGTCTGTATTAATTATTATATATTTTCGTCTTCTTTATCCTGTTCTAGATTTTGTTCTTTTTCATTCTGATCGGGTGGAATAGCCGTCCAATCGCCTCCTACTTTTTTCAAATGTATCACATTTCTCCTAAACCTTTGGTTCGTTTCACTATTGTGTACTGTGCAGTCACCGTCTCGTGTACTCTCTAAGACGTGTGGCGTCGGTTTAAAATTTGTTGTAAGATTATTCGATTTTTGCACTGCTTTTACGTAAACCTTATCTCCCTGTATTATATCTGAGTGAGTTGCTCTGCGTTTCCCATCTACATACTATTTTCCTTTTTCTTTTTGTATTTTGTCTCTATCCCTGATATCTGAATCTAAATGATTGTCTGTAATTTATTTCACCTATTGATGGAATTTTATCCTTACTTTTTCGTTGAAAAAACTCGTAACATCCCGGTAACTGTAAGGAGGGGTGCTGTTATACATTAGAAGATACTCCCACAAACATTCTTTTAAATCCTTCCTCTCGATCTGGCTGATACGGAGACGTTTCAAAATATCTCTGTTTTGTCTTTCAACTTCGCCGATCATTTGAGGCCAATATGGTACAGCACTAAATAACTTAATGTTACATTCTTTTCAGAAAGATCGAAACTCTTCACTAACGAACTGCTTGCCATTGTCTGCGGTGATAGAAATAGGATAACCAAGTCTACTGAACATTTCTTTTACCATTTTAATAATCTGTAAGCTTGTGATGTTTTTGTAATTGTTTACTTCTTTGTATCGACTATAGTAGTCGACCACTACTAACAGATACTCGTTACTTGGCAATGGTCCCATTAGATCTATTGTGACATCTATCCATGGAGCTGCAGGCAACTCTCGTCTTTTCATTGGTGCAGGTGGGTTTGGCAAACCCACTAACGCACAACCTTTACAGGCCTTTACTAATTGTTCTACGTCTTTATCGATACGGGGCCACCATACCTTTGATCTCAAAACGACCCTCGTATGCAGCATCTAATACACTCTTGCAGAGTTGCTGTGGTATTACAATTTTATTTCCACGAAGTAGAATGCTATCATGAAAACACAACTCGTTTTCAAAAAATTTGTAACTCTTAATCGAATCGTCCCAGTCGTTCTGATAGACACCTTTTGTCACTTTGTAAATCTCTTGGTCTTTTTCTGAATATGCTACAATGGTACTCATTGGTATAGCAACTGGTCTATAATTTTCCACTATTTGGTACACATGCTGGTCTTTTCCTTTTGGTGGGTTATCAGGATAGTTACATAATCGTGACAAGGGATCAGCTATATTTGTTTTTTCTGGCTTGTATACAACCTTGAATGAATAAGACTGTAGCCTCAGTACCCATCGTTCAATCCTCGCACATGGTTTTGACTTAGTCCCGAACAATATCTTTAGCGGCTTGTGGTCAGTGACTAAATCAAAAGACTTTCCAAATAAAAAATAAATATTAAAAGTTCGACCCCCCAAACTAGTGCTAGTGCCTCTTTTTCCATTTGGCTATACCTGCGCTCGCAGTCTATCAAAGTTCGATTACCATAGGCAATAATTCTAGGGCCATTTGTATCATTTTGTACAAGGACAGCACCAAGTCCGACAGGGCTAGCATCTGCTATCACCTGTCCTGCATCTCTGACGTCATAATACCCTAAAATCTGTATTTCCGTGAGCATCCGTTTGAATTTTCGGAATGCTTTATCTTGTTCCCCAGACCATTGTTTTTCCAAGCTCTCCCTTTTGCTCATCTTCTGTCTTAGCAGGTGCTTCAGAAGTTCTGTCATGGCGGCCAAGTTAGGTATCCATTTGTTTATGTAGTTTAAGAGTCCTAAAAAACTTTGGAGTTCTTCTATAGTCTTTGGGACCCTAAATTTCATAATGATCTCAACGTACTTGTTGAAGGGTTTACTCCTTCATGTGTAAGCCTGTGTCCCAGAAAATTCACATCTTGCGTTTTATATATGCATTTATTGCTATTCAGCACGGCGTTGTTTTTACTAAGTACCTGTAGAACTTTCTTTAGTCATGCGTCTTCTTCACTGTTCCCGAACACCAGAATATCATCAATAAAATTGACGACCCCTTCACAGTTTATCAGCATCCTTTCAATGATCTTCTGAAAAATCTCGGAAGCGCAGGTAATTCCAAGCATTATTCTTTTATATCTATATAATCTTTTGGGGGTTATAAAAGTCTTTATGTGTCTGGATTCAGAGTGAATTTCCACTTGATGGAAGGCATTTTTTATGTAGAATTTGTTAAAATATTTAGCTTTCATCATTTTAGGCAAAAATGGTCCATAGTAGGCAGGGGGTGGTTTTCTCGCAATATAGCGGCGTTCGTACATCTCATATCTACGCACAAACGTAATTGACCATTTTCTTTCATGATTGGAACATTGGTGAAACCCATTTAGACGGGCCTTGCACTTCTTCAATTATATCACTGTTTAGTGATTCCTTAATTTTGATTGCAACCTTATCTTTATTGGGGATCGGTACTCTCCACTTGATTTATCCCGATACCAAGTTTTAAGACACCCAGACGGACTGCTGTGTTCTTACCAAACAGGTCTCTAGTACCCCCCGAAATCACGTAAATGGTTGTATGTTCCTTTCGTCCATCGACTTCGAGTATAGTTTCAAATGAACCCTCTATTGCCAAAGGAGAGTTACTACCATATGCTAATAATGTCTTGTCCGGTCTTTACATTTGATTAAAAGTATATACTTTTTTACTTTTTAACTCTTCCCACGTTTTGTAAGATATAAGTTTCTTGCGCAATTTCGAATTACATTATTCCGCAATTTGATCTATGAAATGATCATCTTGCTTTTCGAATGCACACTTTTCGGCCTGTTGACGCAATCTTATCAAAAACTTCTCAAATGTTTCTCCTTTTTCCTGTTTTAGCAATTGAAAAACATGCCGCTCATTACTTTGCTCCGTTTAGGTTGAAAATACTCGTAGAGTTTTTTTATGGCTACTTTAAATACATCAACGGTTTCTGATGATTCGACATTAACACCCGGTAAATTGTAGAATATTTCTTGTATCCCAGAGCCACCAAAATGCAATAGCGTAGCTCGTTTCTTGAGTGCTGATATAACTTCAGCTGCGTCCCGATAGATTAGTAGAGACCTTTTCCATTTTTCACACCTTATATCCATAGATGTGCTATCACATTAAAACTGATAACGGTATCAATATTGTTATTATTTTAGGGGGAAACTGAAACAGTTTCTTATGTTTTTTTTTAATTTAATGCTGGTATTTTAATACCCAAAGTCCAATTTAATGGTAGTAACTTAGTACCCAAAGTCCAATTTAATGGTAGTAACTTAGAACCCAAAGTCCAATTTAATGGTGGTACCTACCTTAGTACCCAAACTCCAATTTAATGGTGGTATCTTAGTAACCAAACTCCAATTTAATGGTGGTATCTTAGTACCCTAACTCCAATTTAATGGTGGTATCTTAGTATCCTAACTCAATTTAATGATGGTATCTTAGTACCCAAACTCAATTTAATGATGGTATCTAAGTACACAAACTCAATTTAATGTTGGTATCTTAGTACCCAACTCAATTTAATGATGGTATCTTTGTACCCAAACTCTATTTAATGATGGTATCTTAGCTCCCAACACCAATTTAATGGTTGGTATCTTGGTACCCAAACTTAATTTCATGATAATAATATGTTCCATAACACTCGCCCTTCTCTTTTGGTTTATTTGTTATACCGACTACTTCCATTGCAGTGCCATTTAGACTTTGGGTAAATTCAATACCTATAATGCGCATTTACAGTATTACTAGTTACCTACTTTGCAATGTACAGAAGTCGTGAAGTGTCCACGATTTTTTGTAAGACTTATATATGCCATGAAAGCTGTAACATAGTATTTTCATTAAAGGCGATAAATATCATACCTACATGTAAAATGCCACTAAAATTTAGCTAACGACATTGTATTTCGGTTCGAATCGAGAGGAGTGATTAGTAACATCTACTATTTTTCCATCAAAAATCTTTTTAAATAAAAGTTGTGCTAATAGACATATGTTAAAATAAATCATTATTTTATCATTGCTACACAAAGAAAATAATTTTTTGCACACCATAAGCGTGGTCATATGCGAACATATAATTTATATAAATTATTAAAATGATCAGAACAGGGTTAAAAAAAAATCATAATTCATAATCCACAGTTTTTTTTCCGCGGGTACTCTAGGAATTAATTTACAATTGCAATGCTAATTGTTGTACATTGCTAACCTATTTTTGATTATATCTTTATACTAAATAGGTACTTATCTTTTTCCTCGTCGCCACTTGTAATGTCTGCTATCTTCTCTAATCACTGTAGTGTAACACAGGCTCGGCACGCACTTTAACAAAACACATCCACTCTCGCCCGAGGCTCTCGTGTAACTGACGCAGTGCGCTCGAGACAATGACATATATATATATATATATATGCAAACACTACAGATAAGAATGTTTTTGTGACGCTCGTTTAAGGGGCAGTCTAGTGAAATATGGAGATATGGAGTATTAAAAGTGTGAGAGTGGAGTTCTAAGTAGTGTTGTAAATAGCCTTCTGAAGTGTTTGAGTCAAGATGTGTGTTTTTGTCGCTATTTGTTGGATTATTTATGTTATTTATGTTTATGTTATTGAAGTTATAATTGGTGGGCGTGAGAGAACGTCTGCATACGTATTGTTTTTACCTGCCTTATATACTATTTCGTATTCGTACTTTTCGAGTTTAATTCGCCAACGAACTAACCGACTACCAGGGTCTTTTATCGAGAAAAGCCATGTTTGCGGTTTGTGGTCAGTTACAATTTTAAATTTCCTACCAAATAAATAGGGTCTAAAATGTTTGACTGCCCAAACGATAGCTAATAGCTCTCTTTCGATAGTGGAATAGTTGGATTCAACTTTTTTGAGTGTTCGAGATGCATATGCTATAGGCAAGTCCTTTCTAATTTCTCCTTGCGATAGCACGGCACCTAAGACGTTTATCGAATCGTCTCTAGTTAGCATGAATTCCTTGGAGGGTTAATAAGAAGATGTTTACATTCATTGAATGATTGTTGTTGGGTTTCGCCCCATATGAAAGCAGTGTCCTTTTTAAGAAGGCTAGTTAAAGGTTTAGTGACTTTACTGAAGTTACGAATAAACCGACGGTAATATCCTGTAAGATCTAGAAATGCTTTTATATCTTTACACGATTTAGGAATAGAGAATTCTTGAACTGTCCGTATTTTATCGGGGTTCAGCTTAACGCCTTGGTTGGTAATGATATGGCCAAGATAAGTAACTACATATCTAAGAACTTCACATTTATCTGGTTGGATTTTTAGTTCATATATTCTAAGTCTAGAGAAAACTTCTTCAAGTTTTTGTTCATGTTCTTGAAGGCTAGAAGCAAATACCACTATGTCGTCGAGGTAAACGAAACATATTTCACCTTGTAAGCCACACAAAACGGAGTCCATTACATGCTGAAATGTGGCTGGTGCGTTTTTCAGGCCAAATAGCATTCTTTTATATTCGTAATTATCGTATGGAGTAATAAAAGCCGTTTTAGAACTATATTTTTGATCTACTTCTAACCGATTAAAACATGAGGTGAGATCTAGACAATTCATTCTAGACAAACTAGGTCATTCTCAATGTGGTAAAATATTGAGAATGACCTAATTTGTCTAGAATGTCTGTGATGTTGGGAAGAAGATAACTGTCTCCTACTGTGACTTCATTTGATTTGCGGTAATAAATAACTAATCGCCTTTTCTGTTTCCCAGATGCGTCTAGTTTTTTTAGGAACAACCCAAATGGGGCTATTTCAAGGAGATTTGACTTTGATTTTGACATTTGTTGGACTTGTGATTTTACTTCTTGTTCGTTTACTTGAGGAAAGCAATAGGTTTTTGTGTGAATTGGAATGTCAGTAGTGGTATTTGATGTTTTATGATGTCTAAGGCCATCTTATGGTTCTTTTTAGATTGATTTACACAGGCAATGAATAATTGATATACAATACAATACAATAACTTTATTTCAGGCATCAAGGACTTAAAAATTAAGAACATTGGCCCATAGCAATATATACCTTAACCTAAATATATATATAAAATATAGGCATAACACTATTTAGGGAATTTTTTTCTTTGGCGCGTCCCTGTATCTGCGAAACACTACCCCAGAGGGCCAGAAATCGGGAGCGAGGAATGTCTCTTTATGTTTCGCAGGAACCTGGAGCACGTAGGATTTGAAGTTCGTTGACCTATTAGACTCCAGACGCTGCAAATGTAAAGAGATCGGATCCTCAATGCGGCATCGGCTTCGTTCTTCCACGAAGCGCAGGACGTATTCTCCCGACGTACTTTTGTCCAAACGGGAGATGTAGAGTTGTATGGTTGGCTCCACAGCACGCAGAGTTGTACTCGCGTTTATTTTCGCGGTCCCACGCTGGTTACAGACGGGTCGCGACCGACGTCTCTTCTCAACGAGAGTAAACCCGTCCTTGTCAATCTTGTCTTGGCTCACCACTGGAACTGATTTTATTTCCACATTCTTCCGCTTTCGACCACAAGAGGGTGCCGGTTGTAAAGATTTTCGGGCAACATCCGCAAACGTCTTCCCTTGTTTTGAGGTTGGCTTCGGCGGAGGAGTACCAATGGGTTCAGTCAAGGGTTGAGGTGGTGATGCAATGACGACCGAGGTCTAGTTTCTCGGTCATCAACCCGCTGACAGACGGTATCGCGTGACGGAGTCGCAATATATGATAGAATAGTATAATATAGTAGTATATAATAGAATAGTATGATTATATTTAAAAAAATGAATGTGAATGAGGAGGTAAATGTAGGAAAGTATTTTGGTAAAAATGGAAAAATAGTAATTCCACCAAACAAATTAAGCTACTTACCACAGTAACAATAAAATGCGGAGCTGCATAGTCCGGCGAAGTTCTTCAAAAACCTTCAGCTACCGTTGTGTTCTTGTTGGCCGATGCTGTCCCATCAAAAATGGTACGTTTTTACTTCTTCTTTACGTGATTTAAGCGAATGAATCACGCAAGATCCTACCAACTGCGCCAAATTTGTTATGTGACAGAGACAAAAATTCTTTTAAAAATAAATTTATTTAATAATTTTAAACTAACTTAAAACATAGTAGTTGATACAGAGAACTTGGGAATGGAATTATCTTGCGAGATCGAAAGATTTGGTTTAAATAGTGTAGGAAGCTAGGAGGTGGGGGTAAAGTTAATTGAACAACATAGTTCTTGGTGTACACGCCCCTAGCTGCCCCGACAAAGGTCGACCATACAGGGGCCCATACAGCTGTAGATTCGACGGACAACTAAGGGTGGGGCTCAAAATGCCTATGGACAATTGACCTACACAATAGATATAAGGCTAGGTAAATAAATAGTACGTACCTGGTTCCGAAGCTAAGACCGCCCCAAGGCTCGGTCAGGCCGTAGGTATGTGTAGGTGCATGTAAGTAGTATATAGTAGTGTGTATAATGTTTGACCTGACTTAACCGTTGAAGTCGGACCGCAGATCCAGCGTTGCTTCTCTCCAAAGGTGGTAGTTCACTTTATCCGACCTCAAATCTGACGTCACTTCACTATTTCAGTTTATCAACTTTATTGTGCATTTAATTAACTTCAAACTCAACTAATTCAACGTTCATCGTAATCAAAAAAGTAACACACGGCACGACTAATAAACGGTGATCAAAGTTCACTTCCGTTTCACGTAGCAACAAGATTGTAACCACAAACAAGAACGCGATCTCTTCTCAAGTCAAAAAAGTTCAGCGTTACAACCGACAAACTAAATTCCTTCGTACGATATTAAATACTACGCCCGCATTAAGATTCAAAATCAGCCTAGCTGACACGCAAACTAACTACATAGACAACACACAAAAGGCAAATAACACGACGGTACAATTAAACATTAACTTCCAAACAATTAATCAATCCGGTGTCTATTTTTCTAGACTCAACAAACTCCTCGTCGATGCATAAATTTGCTAACAAAACCGACACTAATTAGAGGTTATACAGGACGATCACGCCGTTCTAGAGACCGCACTGCAATCACTATACAATTGACGTAATTACTTTCAAACGAAATTACTTTAATCAGTCAAATTCAATACAAGCCTCTTGTCACGAACGTACAACTTAGACAAACTAATCCGAGGCGGTCTTCACGAAACCACAAATTCAATAGCGAATTAAAGGTACACTAATCCTAAAAATCTAGACCGCAAACCAAATTTCGTCGCGCGAAATCGCTGCAGCGGTCACCACAAAATACGTTAATCGACCGCGCCGCTGCTCTCTCAGGCGATTGGATGCCGTTTCAAATGACAATGTTTGGGCCTAAACACTTAGTGTTATCGTTAACTTATTCTAAGATATTATATAATATTACACTCTAATTAGTTTGGCTTCTAAGAAAGTAAACAATATGATTTAGATTTTAAGTAAATAAACAACATAAAGGATACAGATCTTATAACATAAAATAAATAGTATCTTATGACATAACATTAGTTTGGCTTCTGAGAAAGTAATTAAGCTTTGAATTAAATAAACAATATAAAGTATACAGGACTTATAATATATTATAAAGTAAATAGTATCTATGACATAACACTATCAATAAAACATTTGATTACTCTCTCCTCTAAACACTCAATGTATGTGTGCAACAACTATAAGACTTTAAGTTTACGCATAGATAAAACAATGTAGGTACTCTAAATTGAGGATATGTGATGACTTATTATAACCAACAAGTGTGCTATTTGTGATATCTTGAGACACAACTTACTTCCGACTTTTAGATTTTATAAATCTGAATAAGTTTATCATCAACTTGAATATTTTACGTTGATGATACGAAGGTTGATATTTTACTAGTAATTAATTAAAAATATATCTCGTCATTACTTTCGTTGTATCATTGAAACCCGAGTTCAAGATAAAATTTTGCATTTTGTGCTGTAAAGCTCACCTATCTCAAGATCCACATCATCTATAAGTTGAAACACGTCACTAATTTGCACTGTTGTGTTCTAGTATAGAGAATGAGAAAGTACTCTGAGTCTCCTTATATTGTTTAAAATGTCAAATATCTTTAGTTTTGTAATTTGTCATCTCGTTTGTCACTGTAATATTGTAATCAAAGAGATTTAAATATATAGGTATAATAACTACTTAAATGTCTTTGATTGTAATGTAAAAATTGTATTTTATAACTACTACTCGTAAATGAAAAATAACGAAGCTACCCCGCTAGAAACATTTTCCCCTCAATAGTCCGGTAGCTATTTAGCCAGCCCTTAATATTAATAACCAGTCGAAGATGAACTTACGAGTATGCGTTATATTATTTACAGTTACATCTTAAAAGCTATTGCTGATCTTAATTAATGTTTTATTGGTTTCAAATAATACTTATCTGTATTTAGATTTATATTTATGGAAAGTAAATAATATTAAGCTATAAATAAACCACTTTAAACTAAAAATGAGGTTTTATTTTTCATGAGCATAGTAAAGGGCCCTTGAATTTTTTAAAGTTTGTCTAAAATATATATTTTCTCACAATGTTTCCTTTTACTGCAACGTGTGGTAAATCAGCACTTAATACTGCGTTTAAAAATTTCGTTGGAGTCAGTGGGTATCGAACTCAGTTTGCTTTTGCTAAATGACATTTTAATGCGAGAGCTTTTCCCTTTAACTAACCAGTCTACTGTTACCGTTTTAGCCCATAATAGCCCACTGCAGGCCATAGGCTTCTCCCATACATTACCTTATGGGGGTATATTTGTCATAGTTGCTACGCTTAACAGATGGGCTTGCGGCCGCAGTATTTATATTTTTAGTTGTTATTAAGGTGATACTGCTGCCCACCTCCCAGTTTGTTTCACCTTCTCGCCTCACATGACACCCACGGGACTATACGGGGCAGTGGATATTATTACATTGGAGGAATAAAATCCGCTAGAAAACAATTTTTTTCTAATAGTATACAACGCAAAAGGAAATCTTAAGCCAAAAAAGAAATCTTAACCAGAACTTAACGTACTTTTAGTTGAAGTGGGTTATGTAAAAAGGATTCTACCTTCAACTTTTTTAATAGCAGTTCATTTTCGTTGCTCGTTTTTGCAGAGTGCTAAAATTGCTGCTGAATTATTACGAAGTACTAATTTTACCTTATTCGATAGACTTTTTGGTTAAATTGCAATTACGAAACGAAAAAAGGAATTTTTCCATGAAATATTTTATGATATATGTATTCATATATGTATTCATAAATGGTTCATATTATAAGTCCTTATACTTTAATTGTACGAGTGCTTACAATACTTAACATTATTTTACTGAAATCTCAGTAAAATAATGTTAAGTTTTTTTTTAATAGAATAAGGGTGACAAACGAGCACACATCTATCTTTGTTTGCGAATTAAAATGCAGATGCGTTGTAAGCCGTGAAGACTAAGATAAAATGCATGTTTACCAGTAAAATAGGTCTCCGATTCTCTTCACTCACTATACGAAACACAGCAGCGTTAAGCTGCTATTATTTCTTTTTATTAACTGCTTCGTAGATAATTATCATGATATAGTATTATTTGCTGATGACACTTCCTTGATTTTTAAACTTAAACGTCAATCATTTAAATATGACGAAGTGAATAATGCTATATCAAAATTAGTGCATTGGTTTAATGTTATTAATCTACATTTAAACGGAAATAAAACTAAATGTATTAAATTTACAACAACGAATGTTAAAAATTTGAGTACCAATGTGTTTTTAAATGGGAAAGAACTAAACCCTGTTGAATCCACTGTTTTTCTTGGCATTGCTCTCGACGCAAAGAAAATAGAATAGAAAAAAAATGATTCTATTCTATTTTACGCTGGTATTCTGTGAGAACGTGGTTCTTGCCCGGTCGAGCCGACCCATTCGTACCACGTAAAAAAATAATAAACAAAAAATATTTATAGGATTATGTTTAGTTAACCTATATTTGGTTAAATTTCACAAGTCCAGTACTGAACATAGTCCTCACCAAATCACCGTGACACAGAGCACAATCCTGTTTTAAGATGGGAAAATTCTTATGCATACCCGCCTCGCGAGGACAAGAACGGGTTATTAACTTTTGGTTACTTCGCCTACGCGGATTCCAGATGTGGAGGATCATACACCTTGCCTGTTGTACCTTCTACTGACCTCTCATCCGGATGTATATCAGGTTTCCGTCGATGCCCCTCTCCGCTCTTCGGACCATTGTCTGATCCGGAGTGTGGTGCCACTCACGCTCCCCTCACGGTTGCGTTCTGCAGGTTGCCGCCGTTTTTGGTATTACAGGTCAGCGGATTGGGACGGAATGCGGTCTTTCTTTGCATCCTACCCATGGGGGCGGGTTTGCTTCTCGCCGGATGATGCCAGCGCTGTTGCTGACTCTGTCACTGATGTGGTGCTACAGGGAATGGAACTATTTATTCCATCATCTGTGGTGCCCATCAGAGGCAGATCTCAGCCTTGGTTTGGTCGCTCCTTTAAGACTGCATTATGCAGTAAGCAGGAGGGTTATCAAGCCTGGGCTGCGGCTTTGGCGACTCGGGATGTAAACATTAGCACACTTAAAAAGAAGTATAACTTCGCCTCCAGGTCCTTCAAAAGAGTTATTGCCAAGGCAAAGTCAGAGCAAATAGGCAGAATTTCAGAGAAACTAGTTCGCCTCCCTTCGGGAACCCGTGCATTCTGGTCTCTCGCCAAGGCTGTCCAAAGGAATTTCTGTAAGCCATCACTACCATCTCTGCACAGGAAGGAAGACTCACTGGCCCAAGTCGCAAAAGACAAAGCCGACCTGTTAGGTTCACTTTTCGCGTCCAACTCGACTCTTGATGACGGGGGGGAAAACACCGCCGACCTTCCCGCGGTGTGAGTGCTCCATGGCGGATGTGCTGTTCTCACAGCGCTCGGTTCGCAAAGCACTCCTCTCCCTGGACATCCAAAAGTCGAGTGGGCCTGACGGAATCCCCCCAATTGTGCTGAGGACGTCTGCTCCAGAGTTGGCACCGGTCCTGACGCATCTTTTCCGGTACTCCTACTCCCAAGGCATAGTCCCGAATTCATGGAAGACAGCTTTTGTCCACCCGATCCCTAAAAAAGGCGACCGCTCAGATTTGTCCAAATACAGGCCTATCGCTATCACCTCCTTGTTTTCCAAAGTAATGGAAAGAATTATTAACAGCCAGCTCATACGGTACCTTGAGGATCACCAGCTGATTAGTGACCGCCAGTACGGTTTGCGTCGAGGTCGCTCAGCTGGTGATATTTTAGGTTACCTAACTCATAGATGGGCGGAGACAGTGGAGAACAAGGGGGAGGCGTTGGCTGTTAGTTTGGACATAGCGAAGGCCTTCGATCGGGTTTGGCACAAAGCGCTTCTTTCGAAGCTCCCTTCCTATGGGCTTCCCGAGAAATTGTGCGATTGGATCACCAGTTTCCTTGCAGATCGGAGCATCATTGGCTCTGCGAAATGATGTTGCATCCCTTTGCATTTTGTTTTGCATTTACCACGGGGTGTGCTCTGAGGAATTGTTTGGATTAATCCCAGCCGCCAAATTCCACGAACGCACATCGCGGCAGACTCCCGATACCATACACACCATCTGGATGATTGGCGGTCCACTACTGTGTGATTTAGAAGATGTTTTCTTCCTCGCACGACTTCTTTGTGGAATCGATTACCATCAGCGATTTTTCCGGACCAATACGACTTAGGGACTTTCAATAAAAGAGCCTACTCATTTTTAAAAGGCCGGCAACGCATCTGCAATTCCTCTGGTTCCCCTGGTGTTGCAGTTGTTCATGGGCGGCGGTAGTCACTTACCATCAGGTGAGCCGCATGCTCGTTTGCCCCCTCTCCTACAAAAACTTTTGCTTTTCTGACCCCAGCGAAGGATCTGGTCTGTGGTTCCATCGCCAACTAAGTTTCAGCGAGGTAGCTAGGGCGGAACCTCGTAGTACCAACACTCCTCTCCCCACGTAGCCCCACCAACACCTCATCGACTAAGCGGCCCTGCCAGATTCGTAAACGATAGAACGAATGGCGCCTCGTCATACCAACACTATTCTTAACCCGTTACTGCACCTCGACTGCAGTGGTAGAGGTGGAATATGAGGGCTTGACAATCCTCAGGCCAACCATTCACCGTAGGTGAGTGGCTACTAAGCCCCCGGCCACGACAAGGTGGGAACCCATTCGGAGGGGACAGAGCACGGTGCTAATCTATCTGCACCTATCAACTTCCTACATCTCTTAAAAGGTCGTCACTCCATCTGGTGGAGGGCTGTCATCGCTTGCCAATGCGAGGCTGCCACACGAAAAATTTTCCTACCACTTTTTATTATATTTACGTGTTAAAGCCACGCTGCACATGTATTATGGTTTTATGCACGTATGGGTCGGCTCGACCAGGGATCGACCACAGTCTCACATAATACCAGAGTAAAATCACAGCTTAATGCTGTTGTGTTTTGTATGATGAGTGTATTTTTTTATATAGGAGAGGGGTCAAACGGGCATGACGCTCACCTGATGATCAGTGTCTACCACCACCCATGAACAACTGCAACTTAAGGTCCGGCCTTTAAATAGTGTGTGTGTAGTAGTGAGCCGGAGACCCTTTTTACTGGAAACGAGGCATTCGATCATAGTCGTCAGGGACATTTGGACACACAACGCATTTGCATTTTGATTCTTAATCTATACAAATAAATAAAATTAAAGTGTCTATTTGTAATGTCAAAATACAGATTTTTACTTAATGCATATTAAAGTATATACGGTACTTAAAAAAAAAACACAATTTTTAATTTTTTCGTCTGTCTGTTTGTTCCGGCTAATCTCCGTAACGGCTTGACCGATTTTGACGGGACTTTCATTAGCAGATAGCTGATGTTATAAGAAGTAATAGGATAATGTTAATTTAGAAAAATAATTAGGGCTCCGCGGAAAAAATTTAAAACCAATAAAATCGTTGTAAATTCCACGCGGGCGAAGTCGCAAGGGGCAGCTTGTCGAATATAAATGTAGATGTCTATTGTATATTATTAGGTAAAATATAGAATAAGGGAATAGAAATCGTAGTGTAGCACTAGAGTATGTACAATAATACCTATGTATTCAGACCTGGCTGTTGCGCTTACGGTCGTGATGTACTGCAATGATGACCATTTTTGGCATTCATCGGACAAAAATTTCTATGCTATCAAGAGTTATGCTCAGTTAATATCAATATACTCGTATTATTATCAAATAAAATATTGCCGTCGGGGCGTGGTAGCAGGAACAAAGTGCTCCCCGTAAATTTCATAATACGAGAGCAAAGGGAGTTCGATCGCCGACAGCAAGCCAGCAACACTTAAATTATTAATTGCATCTTTAAATGACGAATTACACGTAAGAAAACCTGCATCTTTAGAGTATACATAACCAAGCTGTGCTTATCTATACTCTAAGCCAACATGTCTAGGAAATTTAAAAAAAATTGTGAATACGTGAAGCCTACCAACACCAACAGCAGCACCGCGGTGGCCTTACTGCACTAAAACTCTCTTAGAAATGAGAGGCGGCAGAGTAGTAGAACCTGTATAGAATTTATAAGCCCCATATTTCAACACAATATTGCTGGATTCTTTATTTCCGGTATTGCATAGATATGATTAGATTAAATTTTAAAACTTGTATGCATTATAAAAATGACTAACGCAAATGTTGAGGGGTCGTACTCTTCTTGACATTTTAGTCAATCATAATTTCAGGGGCGGGTACCTGTTCTCCGTCTCCCGCTAGATTGTAGGCGAGATTTTTGAAAATTATATTTGTACTACATCTAAAAAATAATATTATTTTTATGATAAATATATTTTTAAAATAATATTTTTTATACTTAACATTGCAATTGACAATTTGTATTTTTGACATATCATTATAACGCTGTAAATGAGCATTTTCAGTCCAAGACGAAGAATATTATTCCATGGGAAAAGAAAAGCTTTTATCACGAACAAGTTAATGTACTGATGTCATGGGAGGTTATATTGAAAAATTAATAGTATTTCATGCTTTTATCTTTTTTCTAACACACCCATACCGAGAATACATTGAACGCCCCTCGTAAGAGAAGGCAGAAAAGTTACTTAATCAAGAACAACTTTACAAGCTGACATAATAATAGGGTTATAACTTCAAAAATCTCAATGCTTTGCCTACTCGAAACGGTCTTCATACCTCATAGGTTATCTATTATGCAAGCTATATGGCTGGTCCATTGCCACTTCAGCTTAGTAATTTTTGGAGTATGTCAGTAATCTGGTTCTACTGTGGATATCCTCGTTACGAAGTCTATCACGGAAACAAACTTCAAGCATAGCCCTCTCCATAGCTCGCTGAATGACTTTCAGCTTCCTTATACAGCAAGGAAAGGAATGATCACGAGTTAATTTCATATGACATCACTGGCAACTCGCATTTATATTTTTTAAGGTAAACATGACGAGAAGATGTTTCGAAATTTCTTGAACGCTGCCCAGCCATGTTAGATCCGTCAATTGACTTCTACATCATCCTCGATTAAGAATCAAAACGCAAATGCGTTGTCACCCCTTTGGATCTCTACACCCACCATACGAAGCATAGTAGCAATAAGCAATAGCATTAGGCTGCTATTTTTACTGGTATTATGTGAGAGCATAGTTAACATGGCGTACCTTCCTCCACGGCTTGCAACTTCACCTGCACAACGCCCCCGTTACCGATGCGTAAAGGCCACGGGGCCGGGTAAAACGAGACTCAGAAGTACCAGCATTCACAACCCCAGCGGTGGATCTGGTCTATGGCTCCACCGTCAACCAAGATTCGGCTGCAGAGGGTAGGGAGAGCGACGCCTCGCAATACCGACAATCCTATCCACCTGCAGCCCCACCTCGGCTGCAGCGGTAGGCGGAGAGGACACTTTTCACACTGCAGCCCATACATCTGAGTGGCCACCTCGGGCCAGCCATATGGGTTCCTCTTAATTAACCGCAGGTGACCAAGTCACGGCTAGTATCCGTGGCTTGGTCAAAGGCGCGCCACGTAAAGGCCGGAACTCGTTCGAGGGGCGATCGTCAATCCATCTTCCAAGCGGTTTGCAATTGATAAATAAGGACAAGCATTATACGAGTACAAAAATTTTACAATGATAAAACGGCAAATAGTCCCTTTTATCGGATATATATTGTTAAATGGTTGATCTTTTTGTTGCTATGATTTTGAACGGTTTAAATGATCTCATATATTTGACGTTGTACGTGTTCCGATTTATTTGAGCAAGATTAATGTTATCAATAATTTAGCCACTATAGATGGTTCAATATCCATGATTACTTTGGATGTTTCAAAATATTTGACCACCTTAATTGCTTCCTTCTATCTGACGCTGACGTATAAATGTGAACGTAGTAAAAATTTCTAATTGTTAAAATTGTTCCTGTTAGGATTCTACAGGTATTAAATAAAAGAAAAAAAGAAACATATTATACATCTTATTCTTAAAAGAGGTTTTAATAATAAATAATATACAAATAGGGAATTAATTTCAGTAAGATTCTACTCAACTCCGAACAAAGGAAGGGAAATATGCATGACTCTTTTGAGGATAACAATGGTCCAATATTACTTTTGGTACGTTTCAAAATCCCTCGTTCCAATAATGTTACTTTATTGTATGAGTATTTGTAATTTATATACGGTTGAAGTATTTTAATAACGACATAGTATGTTATTCTTTGTATTGGTTGGGATACGAATTATATTATATTTAATTTAGTAGATACATGTAGAGATTGTCATGTAACTAGACACCGAATGGACAAAATGTAGTGAGGAATATTCATACGCCGCCACCATACGATAAAAGTAATATCAAGCATAATTAAAAATAAATTTTATACGTTACTTCTTATAGAATAGGAGACAAGCGAGCATGGGGCTCTTCTGATGAAAGGTAACAACCGCTACCGTTAATATCAAAGAAATCGCATATGCATTGTCGGCCTTTGATAAAGGAGTTTGCTTTTTTTTTAACGATTTTAGTGAAATCGGTCCGATAGCAAAAATAAATTAATTTAATAGTTTGTGATGGTGGTTTTCACAGACAAGTCGTACGAGCCAAAAAAACTTCCGGAATTGCGCACGCTAGTGGGTCGCCAAGCAAACTGTCACCAGAATGAGCAGATGGTAGTTATAATTTTGACGCAACGGTGTTGAAACTTTGCGGCTAATTATTTCAGAATTCGAAAATTTCTTCGGAAAACTCTCCAATATAAATTCTATAAAAATGCAAAAACTTTAATCGTCTCTACGTAAGGCCAATGAATTAAACCTATAACAGAGACAGGTCGTCAACAATTTACACCGTTCACCCAACTAACGTATCCCAAAATGAGGACTGTATTCCATATAAGGCTGAACTTGAGCCTTATAAAGATGCGAGCTGTATAAAATTCTATCCCGCTATACTATGCACGCTAAGCTTTTTAAACAACCAAGTACAAATAAAGTATCCGATTATATTATTAGAATTATATCTCATCATCATCATCATTACAGCCTTTCATAAGTCCACTGCTGAACATAGGCCTCCCCCATGGAATGCCACAAAGCACGGTTCTGAGCCACCTGCATCCATCGACTTCCTGCATGTCTTACCAGGTCATCACTCCATCTCGTGGGGGGTCGCCCTACACTTCGCCTACCGGTACGAGGCTGCCACTCAAGAACCTTTCTTCCCCATCGGTTGTCGGTTCTTCACTGCCACTTCAGCTTACTAATCCGTTGGGCTATGTCGGTTACTCTGGTTCTACTGCGGATAAACTCATTTCTAAGTTTATCACGCAGAGAAACCCCGAGCATAGTTCTCTCTATAGCTCGCTGAGCGACCTTGAGCTTCCTCATACGGCCAGCAGTGAAGGATCTCAGATCCGTAAGTCATCACTGGCAACACGCACTGGTTGTACAATTTCGTTTTAAGGTTTAGAATTATATCTATCAAGAATAAAAACAAAATATGAATAAATTACAAAAATAATTACCTCTTATCACTAACTTAATAATCACAAAGTGAGGGAGAGATAGAGGTCTCTTATCGAGCATTTGCAGACACATTACATTTAGTTCGTACACAATTTTATGATGATTGGTCGCGACGTTACGGGCTAGCTTATATGTCTGTTTTCTGTTACGGCACGTAATGAGAATCTGACCTCTTTTCCAACCTACCAAAATTTATATTAAAAATAGGATAAAAATGTATAGCGAGCCCATGACTTTATTTATAAGAATTGCAATTTTCAATAATCGTAAATAGCTTCTTAAAATAGGGACCAACCCATATGTTAAAAAGTGTTTCTAATTTCCAGTTAGAAAACATTTGCGTACACATTATGACATTGAATCATTTTGATTAAACTTATTTACTCTTTGAATGAGAGATTTATTTTAGTTTTGTGATTATGTTAGTTTAGATAGAGGGACGATCTACTAAAGGTGGCTGTAAGCAGCTGGATGCTAAAAACCGATGCCCGGACTAAATGGCGCTCTTTGGGACAAACCTATGAGTATATAAACCTATAATTATGTGCCTGCGATAGACCACATGATGGTATTTATTATGTGGATCACAAATTTGTTACCTACCTCATTTTGAAGATCTGGTATTAAAAACAAACTTTTTTACTTTATTTTATAATATGTATATACCCTTTAACATCACTTTTCTTAAAATCTCATGGACAAGTTTCAATTTAAAAGAATATGTTTTTCTAGTCTCTAAAATTTCAGTATAAAATTGAAGTAAATATTTATACTTTCGAAAATTGCCTACATAAAAAATGAATCTATTGGACAACACGCAGAAATTCTGTAAGATCAGGTGTCCTCTCCGGCTAATACTTCATATCTCTCCTACACGGGGTACAAATTGTAACATATACTGCGACAATCATCCCTGCTGGGATGATTGTCACAGTATATGTTCCAGCATCTACGGGTGCCTCTACAGGTCCCATAGCGGTAACGCCGAAACAGACCGACTCATCGACCACGTCCAAATGGCTACATATTTCTTACTACAGAAGATCCCATCCGCAGATATTGTAATCCTCGGCGATTATAACGCCTACCACAACGAATGGCTCGGTTCACGTTTAGCCGATTATGTGGAGAGATCTGTTTATGACTTTGCCTTGGCATATGGTCTTAACACAGCTGGTTACCTCGTCTACGCGGATTCCAGAGATCAGGATCATGTACCTTCTCTGTTGGACCTTCTGCTGACCTCTCATCCGGACGGATATCAGGATTCTATCGACACCCTCGGGGACCATTGTCTAATCCGAAGTGTGTTGCCACTTACGCTGAAATTGCGGTTGCATTCTGCAAGCTACCGCCGTGTTTGGCACTATAGGTCGGCTGATTGGAATAGGATGCGGTCTTTTTTGCATCCTACCCTTGGGGGCGGGTTTGCTTCTCGCCGGACGATCCCAACGTTGTTGCTAACACTGTCTCTGATATGATACTTCAGAGTATGGACCTTTTTATTCCATCCTCTGTGGTGCCCATCGGAGGCAGATCCCAGCCATGGTTTGGTAGCTCCATTAAAACAGCATCACGCAATAAGCAGGAGTGCTACCGGGCCTGGGCTGATGCATCAATGTCTCGGGATCTAAACACCAGCGCTCTAAACAGGAAGTATAATTCCACCTCCAGGTCCTTCAAAAGAGTTATGCCAAGGCAAGGTCTGAACTCATCGGCAAAGTTGGCGAGAAGCTAGTCCGCCTTCCTTCGGGAACTATTTTTTTATAGGATAAGGGTGACAAACGAGCACACAGTCCACCTGATGGTAAGTGGTTGCTGCGGCCCATAGACATCTACATCTATCCTCTATTACAAATCAAAATGCAGATGCGTTGACACCCGTGAGGACTAAGATGGAATGCCTCATTTCCAGTAAAAAGGGTCTCCGGCCACCTGCACTCACCAAGCGAAACGCAGAGGTAAACCTCTATTTCACGCTGGTATTCTGTGAGGTCGTGGTAACACCCCGGTTCAAGCCGGCCCATCCGTGCGACAGCAAAAGCCGCCACGTGGCTCTACCACTATACTGGTCTCTCGCCAAGGCTGTCCAAGGGAACTTCTGTCAGCCACCTCTTCCATTTCTGCTCGGAGAGGATGACTCACTGGCCCATACCGCAAAGAAGAAAGCCGATCTGTTAGGCTCTCTCTTTGCGTCCAACTCGACTCTCGATGACGTGGGAAACACACTGCCGACAATCCCGCGGTGTGAGTGCTCCATGCTGGATGTGCGGTTTACACAGCGCTTAGTTCGCAAGCACTCCTGACGAGTTGATTGGGCCTGATGGAGTCCCTTCCATTGTGCTGAAAACGCGTGAGCCGGAGTTGGCACCGATTTTAACGCATCTTTTCCGGTATTCCTACTTCCAAGGCGTAGTCCCGAATTCATGAAAGACATCTTTGGTCCACCCGATCCCTAAAAAAGGCAACCAATCAGACCCGTCAAACTATAGGTCCATCGCCATGACCTTTTTCTCCAAAATAATAGAGTCCATTATAAACTGCCAGCTCATTAGGTACCTTGAGGTTCACCAACCGATTAGTGACTGCCAATACGGTTTTCGTCGGAGTCGATCAACTGGCGATCTTCTGGTCTACCTGACTCATAATGGGCATAAGCAGTAGAGTCCAAGGGAGAGGCATTGGCCGTTAGTTTGGACATAGTGAAGACCTTCGATCGGGTCTGGCACAATGCACTTCTTTCGAAGCTCCATTCCTATGGGCTTCCCGAGGAACTGTGCAATTGGGTCACCAGCTTTACTCGCTGATCGGAGCACCAAGTATGTGTAGGCTGTGTATGCTCTGATTACAAGCCTATTAGTGCTGGTGTCAGAAACCAGTCTTTTTAAAATCATCTTGTGTTATGGTAATTGCTGGACTACATGTCCTGGATTTACCTACAATACGAATAATCGCGGTCTTTATACAGGATCCATATGTTTTTTCATTATTTTAACGTTCGTAAATTTTATGAGGCACTCACTTCTGAAAGTACAAGAAAATGTTGCATGCTGGATGTAGAGTCCTCTCCCAAATTGTCAAAAGTAAATAATTTTAATATTTTATAATTTTAAATAATTAATTATGTTTAATTTAGCATTTCATTTTAATACTACTGTATTATTTTATTTTTAATATTAATAAAGTTCAGAATGTATAAATTCAAAAGCTCATTATCAGAGTTATCAAACCACAACACGTTTCTAAAACTGAAATTAATAACTTATCAAAGAACACCACATCAAAAGAACAAACAGTTAATTTTAACAAGATACAGCCAGTTGCAAATAAGAGCTGTCCTGAGGGAATAAGATCCATTTTCGATAACAATTGGATTGATTTTCCTTTCCTAGCGTTCAGCATTGCCTCGATTTCAAACAGATAAGCGTCATTTCGAAGATCTCTGTATACTATATCTTTGTAGCTCTTTACACGTAATTTCAACGAAAGATCCAGAGTTATAGTTATCAAGTTATATTTATATAAAATAGCAAAACTATGCCACAAAACATTGTGTGCCTTTACTTGGAAGATACCTATGTTCAGCAATAGACTAATGATGATGATATTATTAAATAATATTAATATATATGAAAATCAAACCACATTAAAAACAAAAGAAGCACCTATTTTTGACTCGTAAAAGTCGATAATATCTATTTGCGTTCTTTAATATGAAAAAGAAAGTTTGATCACATTTTTGTACACCATTATATTATAGTTTTATGATTAATGCAATATGCTTAACGTAGCTGTAGGCTATGTAAAAGTGACTAATAAATCAAGCATCCTGTGAATTCTTCATGAATTGAAGATTAATATTTTTATCAACACCGGCAACAGTTACCGAAGGACTTCTTGTAAAATCAAACTGATTTTATTGAGCGATTTATTAAAAGTAAAAAACCTTTTTTTTATTTGTAAAATAAAGTAAGATATTTTACAAACACAACATTTTTCAAAAACCAATTTTTTTGGACGCTAATAAGAGTTTTTCAAATCGTAATGCGTTAAGTTTTTTTTTTATTACAGCCCTGTTGTAAAAGGGAGTTTAAAGCTATTGTTGATCTTTGTATACCTTTGGCATCATAGCTCCTAAAAATAAACAAATTTAATTGAAATAGCCATTAAGCGAGGAAACACAGGAAGCATCCTTGTGTTTGAGGGAGTAGGACTGTGTGATAATTTAAATTTGTAGATTTAGTTTTTCTTCATGATGCAATCAGATAATTTTTTCTACCAAACGTTACTATTTCACCATTATTTAAAATATCTCATATATTTATTTTAATAAAGTTAGTATTTATGTTTAATGAAAATCATTTCATAGATTTAATGAGAACCCACTTTGTATTTCCTTAGCGTAGGGAGTTCAGCTATTAATTAATATTTGATTTTCTTCCACTTCTTCGATTGACTTAAAAGTTGGAACACTTTCCGTTTCCAATGACGCTGCAATATGGTGATTATAGCCTGAAGATGCGACTGAGATTATCACCAGATAGAGATTGAGTAACAGTAGCTTAATGGTTATGGGTACGATAGTTAGTAAAACTTAAAAGTACGAATCTACTAGTAACCAAAGCATTTTAAGCTCAACTGGAGCAGTTAACCGTAATATTAGAAGTGCTAATAGCATAGATGTTTATGTGTGATGTAATACTTTAAATAAGATTACCCAACTCCACGATAGCTTTTACTTAACTATAGACAAAAGTTCTAATGACTTTGTAAGCACGTCTGTTTTCACAACAAAATCATTAGAAGAATTCTTCCGAAGTAAGCAACTACCTAAAACTAAAGGGTACCGAAAGCAGTCACAAGCGTAGTAGAGAAAAACTTTCAAGATGAAACATCCTATATTACAGAAACATTAAAAAATAAGAGTCTATATTTTTTTTATTCACTTAATTTTTTTTTAATATATACTGATGACAAAATAGTTTTCACTCGAATCAACTCTTATAAGGATTGCAACTTGTTACAGAAAACCGAGATCACCCTTATGATTATTACATATATAATAGAACCTCACGTTAGTTTCAGTAAATGTCAAATTATAAATTTCGCTCGCAAAATAAACCCATAAATTCATATATTCAAATGGGTTTAATGGTATTCCAACTAAAAGGGCCCCAACTGTGAATGATCTTGGTATTCCATTAGAATATAAAATGAGTATAACCGACCAATCACATTGATATTATAGCTGACAAATGTCTTCATAACATGGGCTTAGTTATACACAATGGTTTTAAGAGTATTTGCTATGTTTAAAATTTGTATATGAAAGAACTTTATTATAATACGCTAGTTGAATCTGGAATCCACAATATGCCGTACGTTTTTATACGTGGTAGAGCTATGCTGCAGGTATATTTCTGGTATAGTTGTAACATGAATGTGTCGGCTCGACCGGGGAAGGACCACGCTCTCACAGAATACCAGCGTAAAATAGCAGCTTAATGCTGCTGTGTTTCGTATTGTGAGTGTAGAGAACCGGAGACCCTTTTTACTGGAAACGACGCATTCCATCTTAGTCCTCACGAGTGACAACGCATCTGCATTTTGATTCGTAATCGAGGATAAATGTAGATGTCTATGGGCCACAGCAACCACTTATCATCAGGTGGACTGTGTGCTCGTTTGTCACCCTTATCCTATAAAAAAAAAAAACAAAAATAGCGGTGAGAAAGTATACAGAAAAATAAAACGCACATTTTAATTATAAATTATGTAAATCTGTAAATAATGAAACGAAACCACATGTTAGATTTGGCATTTTTATTTGATAAATGATCGATTAGGTTTTACGAAGTTGTTTGAGGACCTCGCACTTAGCGTGCATACCCGCCGCACGTTATGTCTTGAACTACAGGTTCATTAATTTCAGACATTCTGAAATTAATGTCTGATTAAATCTCTACCCATTTCTAAGAAAAGAAGCTCTCACCTAAGGATAGACAGATGGAAGACAGTGATCTTATACTTTCCGCTTATTCCTCTTAAGGTTGGAATCCAAAAAAACAAAAAAATATAACTTAATAATAAAGAAAGAAAGAAAGAAATTCATTTATTCCACTTTAAGCATGCAGCACAAACTTTTTTTTTTTTTATAGGAGAGGGGGCAAACGAGCATGCGGCTCACCTGATGGTAAGTGACTACCGCCGCCCATGAACAACTGCAACACCAGGGGAATTGCAGATGCGTTGCCGGCCTTTTAAAAAGGAGTAGGCTCTTTTCTTGAAGGTCCCTAAGTCGTATCGGTCCGGAAAAATCGCTGGTGGTAAGCTATTCCACAAGGAAGTTGTGCGAGGAAGAAAACATCTTCTAAATCGCACAGTGGTGGACTTTTAAAGATGTAATAATAGGCAAAAAGACGAAGTATTTACCAACATCATAAATTAAAGAAAATACACTTTAAAAACCCTGTGTTGCAGCATGAAACTGTAAAAAGGATCGATTACAGTAATAGCACTGGTTTTGAGTCCGATACATACTCCATCAAAAGACCTTTAATCAATTTCCGCCATAAACGTTAATTATCACAAGCTCATTCAACTGGATTTAGATAATACCCAAAGTGCCATTCGCAGTTGCACGGAATTTAACTCGACAATGATTTATTAGTAATTTACACAATTTTTGATCTGTTAATATGATTATATTAATTGAAAATCAATGTGATTAAAAATAAAAGATTATATGACTATTTATCGCGATAATAAAGGTAAATAAAAATATAACGGAAATATAATAATAAACGTGTTCTGCATATTTACATATTATATTCCAAAAGTTCGATTTCTATATTGATGTCATGGGTCGTCAAATTAATTCAATATTGATGTCAATGGGAATCAGAATCGAACAAGGTCTTTCGAACAAAGGCGTATATGAATATAGGTATATACGGAATGTAGCTTTATTTTAACTGACTATGTAGTATGGTACTAAAAGTTCGAATCCATTTAAGAATAAGTTTTCACTGTTTTCTAATAAACATGCATATGCAATAAAAAAGATCAATAAAAACCCACATAACAAAAGCATATAACTTATGTGAAGCACCAACGCTCCAGGAAGTCTGCAGTCAGTGATCATATTTAAGACCGTCTTCGTCATTACGTTAGTAAGAAAAACCACAAATACTCGAAAAGAACACCGATTCCTACCAAAGATGATTCGCGAGGATATTGAAATAAGAAAACATCCAAATTTCAATAGAGACATTAGCTGTAACGCCCACCCATCTGCTTGGGTTTCTATAATTAATAAAATTAAATCCAAACACAAGCACTCCAAACAACTTAGCGCCTGCCCCTCGTCGCCACACGACGCTGTGGAATACGAGATTGAAATTGGGAATTCTTTCTCAAATTCGTCATCAATAACCAAATCCACATTTAAATATATCAGCAACAAAGCCAATTGGGGAATATTCAAGTATGCACTTCACACGCTTATGACCAACACAGACATATTAGAGAGAGACAACGGATCGCTTAATACAGCTGGCTTGGAAAACTTGATTGATGACATCTGCGAGGTAATTCATAAAGCGTGTGAAGAATCTATGCCGACAAAGTAAGGCCAATCCCTGACGAAGCATCGCCCGCTATGGTGGACGGAAAGATTGACGGACCTCAAAAAGGAGGTCATCCAGTTACACCACCGACTCAACCGAATGAGACGTCAATCTTCCTTTAGAGCAACTGGCAGAGGAGTTAAAAAACAAAAAAGCAAAATATGCGGAAGAACTGAGGGTGGAGTCTTCCAAGAGTTTCAGGGAGTTTTGCGAACAACTAACAAAAGAAAACGTTTGGACTCTCACAAATAGACTCCTGAAGGACACTGCACCCAAGCGACCACCAGCCACCATGAAAATTGGTGCCAACTACACCAACAGTGAAATGGAGACTGCCCAAGCACTCTTGGATCACTTCTTACGATGATGATACACTGGATGATGACACGCACCAACACCAGTATCTTAGATCCAGAATCGGGAATGAGCCGAATGGAGTAGATGAACCCCCTTCCCTGTTGAGGAGGTTTTAGAACATCTTAAGTGGATGAACCCCAAGAAGGCACCCAGCATTGATGGTCTTACATCTGACATTTGACTACAGTTCACTATTAATTACCCAGAACTTATAACGGGAATCATGAACAGGTGCCTAGAGCTCCAACATTTCTCTCAACAGTGGAAGGGAGCGGTAGTCAAAATCATACCAAAGCCGAGCAAGACTGATTATAGCGAATTGGGCTCCTTCCGCCCAATAGAGCTCTTGGCGGTCTTTGGAAAGTTGCTCGAAAAATTGTACATCAAGCGGGTCACATATTGTGCAACTAAGGTGTGACTACTCCACAGGCGTCAATTTGGCTCAAAGAACAGACCAGCACGACTGCAGCGATAGACACGGCGCTCAGTATCGTAAAAGCAGCTAAGAAGAAAGGTAAATAGGTGCAGGGCGTTTCTTTGGACATCCGCTCCGCGTTTGACAACGCGTGGTGGCCCGCACTATTTGAGAGATTACGTGCAATACGATGCCCTAAGAACATCTTTCATTTAATAGAGAGCTATATGACGAACCGCACAGTTACATTAGAATACGCAGGAGCGCGGGTCACTAAGCGCAACACTAAGGGCTGCATCCAAGGGTCGGCATGCGGACCCATTCTATGGGACGTGATTCTGGATGAGTTGCTTGAGGCTGAACTTCCAAGTGGATGTCATTTGCAAGCCTTTGCGGATGATATTTTACTTATCGTCTCCGCAAAGGATGTAAATACTTTACAAACAAACATCAACCGTGCTTTGAAAATCATCTTGGAATGGGGGCAAAGTGTCAAATTGACCTTCGGACCCACTAAGACGCAAGTGATTGCGTTCACGCGCAAGGCGGAGAAAGCCCATCTTATAATGGGGAAACACACTTTAGCATTTCAAAGGAGCATTATGTTTTTAGGTGTGATCATCAACTGGAAGCTCCTATTCGCTGATCATGTTAAGTACGTTGTTGGAAAGGCGATGAGAATTTTCAACAAACTATGCATTTACACCCGACCAACCTGGGGAGCCCATCCTGATAACGTACAAACTATCTATCGACAGATAATTGAGCCTACAATTACATACGCGGCAGGCATCTGGCTTTAAGCTGCGAAAAAGCGATATGTAAGGAAGCTTTTGGAGTCGGCACAAAGGGGATTTGCGATAAAAGCAATCAGGGTCTTTAGAACTGTATCAACTGTGGCGGCAGGCGCTCTGGCTCAATTCGTGCCCTTGGACCTCAAAGTCCTTGAGGTACATGAAGTTGAGACAGTTCGACTACAGAGTGCCACCACCTTATTACCAAGGGATATACAATATGAAAGGCCCACTCCTGTACATGAGCTATTACATCCTTCAAAGAGGATAAGCATTGATTGTGCAGACCTGAAATCAGAGGATCAAGAACAAGAGACATCCCTTATTCGAATTTATACAGATGGAAGCAAGCTTGAGGATGGCAGTGTAGGAGCGGCTTACGTCTGCTTTGAAGGCTCAAAAGAAATACATAAAAAAAGGCTGAAACTACACACAAGTTGCTCTGTATTTCAAGCGGAGCTCTTAGCGATCAAAGAGGCCTGCGAGTGGACTTTGGACCGGAGATTGAATCAAGGTGATGAAACATATCAAAGAGGCAAAAGGATGCACACATGCCGAAAGGAGATTATTCAGATCTTGAGTGACTCCCAGGCTGCATTGAGCGCACTCCAAATGAGATCCAACACCCACCCCATTGTGGCAAAGACCCATTGTATAATATACACAGCTTCCCAAATGGACCTTAATATCATGTTCTCATGGGTTAAGGGACATGCAGGCAACGTAGGTAACGAAATCGCCGATGAGACTGACCGAAGCTGCTGCCACGCAACATAAAACCCCTGATTATGCGAAATTCCCGATGAGCTTTGTAAAAAGGACTATGAGAGCAAACACCTGGAGAACTTGGCAGTCAAGATATGAAAGCGCTGAACAAGGAACGCATACAAAAGAATTACTCCCAAAACTGACGGACATTTGTGCACTGTGGAAAGCAACCAAAGTATCATTTCAAATAACTCAGGTTTTAACGGGTCACCACAAGGAATATCTGCATAGGTTCAAAATCGCCGCTGATCCCTTCTGCCCTTGTGACAATACCACTCCTCAAACAATTACTCATTTGTTGAGGGATTGCCCTAGATTTGAGTATAATAGAATAAGACATGAGATGCTCTGTAGCAATTTACGTATACCGCCATACCATCAGACGAAACTTTTGGATAAACAAAGTACAACTGAATCCTTCGTTACATTTACCAAATCCATTACAGATAAGCTTAAAAGATTCAATAAATTGTAACTAATAGATATAGACAATATGTATAAATTTTCCACTTATTTCATATTTTAAGAGAACATATATAATTATTACTCCTCCTTTCTAATTTTATCTTTGGTCTTAAGGATACAATAATATGTAGATTATAAGCATTAAGGCTAGTTATTTTAAGTTCATTACAAATTGTATATATTCATAGCTATACACAACTTTATTATTATTATCTTTCACAAGCTAATCGCACTTGAACAATTTTATGATTCACACATTGTTTTCGACTATAAGATATTAATATTAATGATTGCTAACAAATCATAAGCTAAAGACAAAATTATAAGCAATACGAGTAGATATAAGAATACCCTGTATTTTACTTATATTATTTTTTATTTCTTTAGGCAATCCCTTTTATTTAACCTATGTTCATAATATTTATAATTTGCAATTAAGTTATAATGTTTAGAGTATACATGCGAACAATAGATCTTGCTTTGTTATTATTAATTTAATTTGGTGTAGAATAAATATGTAAGTGATCATATGATGATTGATATCTCATCAATATATCAAATCGCATTGATGTAGCGTTATCTTGTCTTAGAGATTAACAATACACGCAATATAGTTTAAGCAATTTTATGTAAACCTCACTGTGTAAAACTGTCAATAAATACCCAACAAGGACGGTATACTCCTTTGTGGAAAATCATAAAAAAAGACGGAGCCGAGCATTTCCGACCCCAACCGACACGAACATCGCGTCGGCGAGTACGCCGTTCCCTAAACATGCGAAGGAAAAACAAAATTGCAAGTCGCCACATGTAGTTGTTTTTATTTTGAATATGTCGGATGAAAAATCTTAAATTTTTACACAAAATTATAATGCCTTGAGTAAGTCACGTACATTTAATTTTATGCGTTCAGTCTAGCAGTAGGTTATACTAGGTAAGTTCATGCCAATCAATATTTTCAAGAATTAATAAAACTCGATTTAAATTTTGATTTTGATGTTTTTCAGCGTTTTATTATTGGCCAAAAATAAAGTTCGTTTTTATATTTATGTATAAATTTATATTTGAAATAAACTTTAATATATATATTTGTAGACCCAATCAACTCTGGGATATACCTAATTGCATAGAAGTGTAATTGTATAGGTAACGTTATATCCCCGAAAGTGTACATCGCTGCATTGATAAACATATTTAGCTTCAGGGCTGGAAACGGTACGGTATCAGTATCAATGGTGAGAGAATTACACAACTTCGATTCGCCGATGATATTGTCATTATAGCTAAATTGCTAAAGGACTCTGTCCTCATTGAGGGCAGATTCCTTTAGATCTCCTAATAGGTCCTAAACTCAATAAAATTTCCCAACGGATAGGTCTTAAAATGAACATGGGCAAAACAAAGATTATGTGAAACGTCCATGTCGCACCTATGTCGATAGATGTTGGGAACATTATGCTCGAAGTTAACGAATGTGTTAACATAGGACAAATTTTCTGACTAGGTAAGTCCAACTTAGACTGAGAGGTCAATTGACGGATCCAACTCTCTGGGCAGAGATTAAGACACATCTCATCACATATTCATCAAAACTTGTAAACAAGGGTGTACAACCAATGCGTTTTGCCAGTGATGACATGTGGATCTAAGATCTTCATCTCTGGCCGTATGAGGTAGCTCAAGGTCGCTTAAAACCATGAAGAGGTTTATGCTCAAAGTTCATCTGCGTGATAAAGTTTGAAATGAGGATATCCGCAGTATAACCAGAAGCTCGCCAACGAACCGAATTCAAAATGTATAATCCGCGTCGAGTTCGTTTTCCCTTTACCCCGTCTTGAATAAATTATGACAGTAGAAACTGCTGAAAATTATTGTGGAAAGTGTGTACAAGGTTAAATTATTTATTCTAAGACAAACATAAATAAGTGTTTAAGTAATGCTTAATAAGGTGTTACACAATTTAAACGTAGCAATTTTATTTAGTTTAAGTAAATTTAAACTTCAATATTATGTAAATAAAAGTATAAGTAATATATATATATATATAATATACAAGAGCAAACTGTGCCGTGACAAGACAAACAAAATGATGTTTATTGCCACGAAGAAATTATATTATAATTAAAACTATTATGTACTTTGTTTAAAAAATTAAAAAGTTAAAAGTAAATTGTACAATATTTTATATTATATTAAACAAACTTGCCTGCAAACCTTCTGGTGGTATACGAGATTAACAATACCCCATTACGTACCGTGGGTGTTGTAAGAGGTGATTATGGGATATGAATGTTAGCAAAATCTTATGGATTCTGATAGATCTCTAAAACTAGTAGGACTCAACTATTGCTATCGGAAAAACTGATTATGATCATAAACATGTAGATTCAGAAAGCGATTGTCCCAGCAAATGTCATTACAACAATGCGAACAATTTTAGACCTATTATACTAACCCGAACTAAATCTTATCCGTCCGTCTCTTAAGGACAGACTTAGACTCAGACTGGGACGATGAAGCAGACTGCCAATGCTGTGCCAAAAAGAATTGTTCGCAAAGTTCCGGTTTTGTGGGCGAACTATACTACTATACGTGGTAGAGCCATGCTGCAGCTATATTAGCATTATAGTTGTGGCACGAATGGATCGGCTCGACCGGGGAAGGACTACGCTCTCGCAGAATACCAGCGTAAAATAGCAGCTTAACGCTGCTGTGTTTCGTATGGTGAGTGTAGAGAACCGGAGACCCTTTTTACTGGCAAAGAGGCATTCCATCTTAGTCCTCACGGGCGACAACGCATCTGCATCTTGAGTGTTTATTGAGGATATATGTAGATGTCTATGGGTCACAGTAACCACTTACCATCAGGTGGACTGTGTGCTCGTTTGTCACCATATCCTATAAAAAAAACACGTGGTTGAGCCATACTACAGCTATCCTTGTAGCACGAATGGGTCGACTCGATCGAGGAAGTAATACGCTCTAAGTATAGAGGACCGGAGACCCTTTCTACTGGGTACGTGGCATTCTATTTTAGTCTTCAGGGGTGACAACGCACCTGTGTTTCGATTCTTAATCGAGGATAAATGTAGATGTCTATGGAGTATTCACTTACTATCAGGTGAACTGTGCACTCGTTTTTCACCCTTATTCTATATAAAAAATTTCCATCATCGTCTGAATTCACTACTACATCCGCATTTTCAACCGGTCGCAACAGCATCCGCATTTTCAACCGACTTCAAAAAAAGGAGGAAGTTCGCAATTCGACTGTATTATGAATTTATGTTTCAGAACTTTTTTCTCGATTCTTTTTTTATTTGAAAGCTGGTGCTTCTCACGTGGTCTTTGTTGATCAAGACCTGATAAGTAGTTTGTGAGTTATCCTTAATAATGAGTATTTAATTGACTTCGACTGCATTGATGATGTTTTTATTTTATTTATATGGAAGTTGGTTGTACAAAAATTTTTATTTTACCACTATTGTTTCTTCGCATCTCATGAGGGAAGGGAAGGTTCATACGACTAAGGAAGGAGCGGTACGTCATAGCAATATTCTGGGATGTTAGTGCTGTTAACCTCTTGGCTTTTATAGTTTGATCTGACCCAGGGTATAAGGTTGCGAACTTTTGTCAGGACGCAAGCTACCTTACGTCATCGTTGTTCGAGTTCGATAGCATCTAATATTTTCGGTTATATGATGGACTGAACTCAATCTGGCATAGATTTCCTCATAGGGAGTATATATGCTATAGCTGTGTTTGGCTGGAGGGTTGGCAATCACAGTATCTTTTAGTTGTTATTAGGAAGATACTGTGGCCCGTCTCTTGGTTTGTTTCTCTTTATAATGTCTTACGTCACCCAGGAGACGATATGAGATAGCGGGTATTCTTAGATCGCCATGATCACGGTTTTTATGTACATCACGATTAAATGGTAAATGAAATTATAGCAGATACAAACTGTTTTATATTTAAGTAGGTAATACGGACAATCAAACGAGTATACGATTCTCTGATGGTAGTTTTATTGTGTGAATTTTACAGTAGCCTCGCGTTTAACCCATTATTTAAGATCCGAGCAACATGTTGTACTCTCCAATTTATTCTTACATAAACTTTATTGATAAGCACACTATTCTTTTTTCATTACTTAACACAATTTAGTCATATTTTTCTTTAGTCGTTGGCTCTGTTAAAATTAAAAAACGTATTCATCATCATTAGCAGTCATTTAAGACCACAGCTGGACAAAGACAAACAAAACTAAAATGGATTTAACAATTGGAAAGACTTTATTACTAACCATTTTCCTTGCAAAATAGATATAAAATATGTCATCAAAATATAGACCACGTACAGATTAACATATAGATATTATTACACTAACTAAGTTCCATTTCCATGGCTTTAGTTGGAAAATTGCCAATCGTTTCATAAGGCACCCCCGAAAAACTTAATCCTTGTAGTTTTAAAAAGAAATCAAGTGGTTTCCAAATTTAAAAAAAAAACTTGCATGTATTTGCTGCCATTTAAAACAAAGTACTTAAGTTATTTATTGGAATGTTTTCGTTCCCTTTTCTACTTATTTAAATATACATAAATTGACCACTGAAAGTAGACTTGAACGTAGGTTTCTCCTGTAGTAGAAAGAATACGTCAAGGAAGTATGACAATAAAGCTTCGCGCTTGGTAGGTAGATTGATGATCTCATTACTACGCTTCTTTGAATCTGTCCCTGTTGTGAACTAGGTATTTAAATCGGACATATACGAGGTGGGTACTTTTTTTATAGAAGAAGGGGCAAACGAGGATGCGGCTCATCTAATGGTACCTAAGTTTTGACAGCCGCCCATGAAAAACTGCTTCACCAGAGGAATCGTATTTGCGTTACCGGTCTTTTAAGAAAGAGTAGATAGGCTCTTTTCTTGAGGGTCCTTAAGTCGTATCGGTCCGGAAAAATTGCTGTTGTTAGTCGATTCCACAAGGAAGCCGTGCGAGGAAGAAAATTTCTTCTAAATCGCACTGTGGTGGACCGAAAATCATCCAGATGGTATGGATGTAATCGCGAAATTCGTCGCGATGCGCGATGGTGAAATTGAGCGCCTGGAATTAGTCCGAAAAATTACTCTGAGCACTCCCCGTGGTAGATGCGATAAAATACGCAAAGAGATGCAACATCTCTTCGCAGTGCCTGTGAGTCAAGCTGTTCAGAAAGAGTTCGGCCGCCGACGCTTCGAACCGCTCTGCGCTGGGTGCAATCAAATGGAAGGAGCTGGCACTGGGGAGCCCCGGCCTAGAGATGGGAATAGTATTCCATGTGAGGCCGAACCTGATGACTACGAAAATTTGTTACATAGTGTGTTACATTGCGTGATACATAGCACTAATGTGGACGGAAAATTATTTCATTTCATGTTACGTTTTGTAAGTCTGTACGCGGCATTAAAGGTCATCGCACATTTCTCAGCACCGTACGCGCATCACGCGCCGTACGCGACACGTTTAGCGATGGACTCACGCCTCGAACGTACGCGCCGTACGCACCATACGCTAATATTTAGTATTGCCAACAACTTTTGCAGTATTTTCTAACCACTAGTATAAAAATGTACAGTGAAATTGATTTAGCTTTGGAAGAAAATGTAATAGCCTGCTTATTGGCAGAGGAAGAAGAAAATAAAAGTCGAAGAAAGAGAAGGTTCTGGGTTAAGAATAATCATTAAAAAAGTCTGACGAATCATTGTTGCCAACACATTAAAAGTAAATATTCCTGAAATAAAAGTAAAAATATAGTTCGAAATGTGTAAGTGGCTTAATAGTGGAGTAATCATTTAGCCACTAACCGAAACTTAATAATACAGAAACCCTACAAAAAACACCAGCCACTAAAAGCAATATTTCTCCACTAGAAGGGGATCGAAACCACTAGTTTTAGTGGAAAATCCACTAAGTTGGCGTTATTAGGCAACACTGAGTATCAGCACTCGCCGAACGCACTGCATTATATGACGTCACCAACATGCCTTTTCAATATTGGGACATCTATCCCGCATTTTATAAAATACGGCGCGTACGATGCGGGTGAAATGTGCGGGGTTTCATATGATTTCATACAACGAATTCTAAAATGCGGCACCTACAGTAAGAAATGTGTGGTCACCTTAGGTGATGGATTTAAAAATTCGAGAATTTCCTACGGTGTAATTTCGTGGGACAACTCTTGTAATTTAGACATACATTTTTTACATAAACGTAAAGACGTACTTACATTTTTTTATTTCAAAGGATTGTGTATGAATCATAACGAATATACAAACCAATAGTCAGTGTAAAGTCTTCACACTGATTTTAAGCATCAAATAATCACTTCACAGTCATGTGCAGGGATTAATTGATGGTAAAGTGTGAAATAAGTGACTAGATTTTTTAGTTGAAACAGCTAGTCGGGCCTGATCTCGGTCACTATTGAAATTATTAAACAAATCTTTCTGCACACTCCGTACTAACGGGATACCCTGTTGTTTCTGTTGGTTAACTTCAAATGGAACATTATCACTGGGACAGAGTATTTGCATGTTTGCCTTGCTTCCGCTGCAAAGCACAGGTCTACTTTATTATTTAGAATTTTGTAACATAAATCACTGACTTTAAGCATGAAAGCAAGGAAACCGGGCAACGTAACGCTAGAAATCCTCCATATTTTATAGGTAAAACTAGCTTGAATCGAGGCTGATAATTTAATTTTTTTTTTCATCATCATCATCATCATTACAGCCCTTCACAAGTCCACTGCTGAACATAGGCCTCCCCCAAAGAATGCCACAAAGCACGGTCCTGAGCCACCTGCATCCATCGACTTCCTGCATGTCTTACCAGGTCGTCAATCCATCTCGTGGGGGGACGCCCTACACTTCGCCTACCGGTACGAGGCTGCCACTCGAGAACCTTTCCTCCCCATCGGTTGTCGGTTCTTCGAGCTATATGGCCGGCCCACTGCCACTTCAGCTTACTAATTCGTTGGGCTATGTCGGTTATTCTGGTTCTACTGCGGATGTCCTCATTCCTAAGTTTATCACGCAGAGAAACTCCGAGCATAGCCCTCTCCATAGCTCGCTGAGCGACCTTGAGCTTCCTCATACGGCCAGCAGTGAAGGACCACGTCTCAGTTCCGTAAGTCATCACTGGCAACACGCACTGGTTGTACAATTTCGTTTTAAGGTTTTGAGGTATGTCTGACGAGAATATGTGTCGTAGCTTCCCGAACGCTGCCCAGCCGAGTTGAATCCGTCGATTGACCTCTCGGTCGAAGTTGGACTTACCTTGTCGGACTATTTGTCCCAGGTAAACATACTCGTCAACAACTTCGAGCTTAGTGCTCCCAACAACTACCGGCATAGGTGTGACATGGATATTAAACATGATCTTTGTTTTGTCCATGTTAATCTTAAGACCTATCCGTTGGGAAACACTATTGAGGTTATTGAGCATAGTGCTTAGGCCCTCCAGCGATTCTGCCATAAGGACTATATCGTCGGCAAATCGAAGGTGAGTGATGTACTCGCCATTGATGTTGATACCGTATCCTTTCCAGTCCAGAAGCTTGAAAACGTCTTCCAATGCAGCGGTGAAGAATTTCGGCGATATGACGTCACCCTGTCTTACACCTCTCTGCAATTGGATAGGTTTCGTACTCTGGTTCTGTACTCGGATAGCCATCGTAGCCCTACTGTACAAGCACTTCAACACTTCGATATACCGACAGTCAACTTGGCACCACTGAAGGGACTGCAGCACCGCCCAAATTTCGACGGAATCAAAGGCTTTCTCATAGTCCACATACGCCAGACATAGTGGCAAATTGTACTCTTCGGACTTCTGTACAACTTGCCGAAGGGTATGTATGTGGTCTATGGTGCTAAAGCCCTTTCGGAAACCGGCTTGTTCAGGAGGCTAGAAATCGTCAAGTCTGCGCGCAAGACGATTCGTAATGACTCTCGAAAACAGCACGTAGACGCGGCTCAGAAGGGAAATCGGTCTGTAGTTCTTCAAGAGAGCGTTGTCACCTTTCTTGAAGAACAAGACCACCGCACTTCTGCTCCACGCCTCCGTTGTAATGCCACCATGGAAGACGGAATTAAAGAGCCTCTGAAGGACTTCAAGTACCGGTCTTCCACCCGCTTTCAGAAGCTCCGCTGTAATTCCATCCTCGCCTGGGGCCTTACCGTTTTTAAGGTGCTGGAGAGCCATTCTAATCTCGCTCAGACTGATGTCCGGGATATCTTCGGAATAGTGTCGGATGAGACTCGCTCTTGGATCGTTACTCACACTTGCGTGTGGCTCCAACGATGACGTGTACAGCTGCCCATAGAACCTCTCAATCTCACTCAAAATCTCAGGTGTCCCGGAAACGATGCTGCCACATTCGGCCTTCAGCTTTAACAGTTGGCTCTTTCTGGCAGACAGATCTCTGGCAAAGACTTTGGAACCTTGGTTCCGCTCTATCGCTTCTTCAATACGAGCTGTATTGAAGTTGCGTAAGTCCCGCCGCATGCATTTGGAGATCTGTCTGTTCAGATGCCTGTATGCTGTCAAGTCTGTTGAAGAATGTAGCTTCATCTCCCGTCTAACAGCCATGAGATTAAGAGTGTGATCGGAGAGTCTTTGTGTTCTTCTGCGGCGGATCTTGCAGAACTTAGCTCCGACCGCATGGACAGTTTCCACGAGCTTGTCATTCAAATCGTCCACTTCATTGCAGTCTTCTAGGCACTGAAAACGGTTTTGTAACTCGAGCTGAAAGGTTTCGGGACTTTGGATTAGAGCACGAGGGGGACGGAGCGTTGACTTCATTAGACGAGACCTCTCCAACTTAACGTTTAGGTTCAGTGTGCCTCTAACCATTCGGTGATCGCTACCAGTTTTCACCCTCGCGATCACGGAGACATCACTGAACAGTTGTCGTCTGGTCGTCATAATGAAGTCAATCTCATTTTTTGTCGAACCGTCGGGGCTCGACCAGGTCCACTTCCTGTGGGGCCGCTTCTGGAAGAAAGAGTTCATCATAAAGAGTCCCTCTTTCTCCATGAAGTCGGCCAGCTGCTGGCCCCTTGGGTTCCGTTGCCCTATTCCAAATTTCCCAACTTTCAGCTCACCGTTCTCTCTTGTGCCTAGTTTTGCATTGAAGTCTCCTATTAACACTGTATATTGGGTTTTGGAGGAATGCATGGCTCTAGAGATATCCTCATACATTTCCTCCACCTCCTGATCGGGGTGTGCCGAGGTTGGTGCGTAAACCTGTATGACCTTCAGCAAATACCGTTTGGTGATTCTGAGTATAAGGTACGCAACCCTTGTCGACACACTCCCGATCTTTACAACGTTGTTAAAGAGAGACTTGTGGACGATAAATCCGACACCTCCTTGGGACAGATGGTCGCCCTCCCGGTGATAGAGCAAGTTGCCGGATTCGAGGATTACCGTGTCCTCCCCCTCTCTTCGGACTTCGGATAATCCGATAATATGCCAGCGCAACTTGTCTATCTCTTCTTCCAGCTCCGCGATCTTCTCGTCAGTCCTCAGGGTGCGTGCGTTGTACGTTGCCAGGTCGAGTCGTCTAAGGTGGCAACCGAACCTCCACCGGAGATTCTTAGCACCCCCTGCCCCGCCGTTACCATGGTCGCCACCGAAGCCAGGAATAGCGGGGCCGCCAGGGACTGGGGGCCGTCTGTTTGTTGCTTTAGTCATTGGGGGGTATTTGCCATAGTTGCCACGCTTGGCGAGCGGGTTGCCAACCGCAGTTTTTTATTATAATTTTGGCTATTATCAGGAAGATGCTGCTGCCCATCTTCTGCCTGTTTCCCTTTGTCGCCTTTTACGACACCCACGGGAGGATATGGGATAGTGGATATTCATGACCGCCACTACACGGCAATATTTATATATAATTTTTTTTTATATAATTATTTTAAGATGATGATAATGTTAAGTCTTTTAAGACAATATTAAAAAAAATGAAAAGCATTACCCCCTTAAGGTAGCAAATAAATAACTTCTCTTTCAGCAATTTGAAGTGGGTTTTTACTTTTTGTTAAAAGTTTTTATTATTTACGGCGTAATACAATGTTCAATAATCATTCTTTTCATCCCGTATAGGTGTCAGTATGATCACTTGGTTTACGCTAAACATAAAATAGCCAGACCGGCACGTTGCAAGGGAGCAGGGAGCAGCGCCAATGGTTCGAGCGTGTCTGGTTAATGCGATCGTTAATTCGCCAACCAAAAATACTTTTGCGGAGTGATGAAGAAAAAGATATACTCATTTACCCGTCTGCGTAGTGAGTATGGATCAATATCTGTAATTCTATATTGTAAATACTTAAAGTAATGATTCATCTGCAGCATTAAGTTATTACTATATATACTATATTAGCAATACAGTCAACAAAATATTATTAAAAAAGTATGGAAATTAGTGTGCATTATAAATGGCTGTGTTATAAAAAAGCACAAGGTGTATTTGTATATCACAATTAAAATAAACATCATTTTTAAGCGATAAATAAAAGAGGCCTAAAAACAAAATATACAACAGCTTCGTTATGCATTCGCGACTGCTTTCACAATAAATTTTTAAAAATTAAAAAAAAGACATTGATTGATATGGGATATGTTGATTTATATACGGGGACTTTTCGTTTGAAAATATATATACTCACATAAACTCTCACGTCTGTCACCCAGAAAAGTAGGTAGACACGAACTTTCCTTTTTAGCCCTTTATATGGCACGATTCTCACACACCTCTCTCGCTTCTTTCACATCCATTAATCTACGCATACATGATTTTCGGTTAAGTTAAGGGTACTTTTAATTATCTCTCAAGTGTTTGAATAGACCCAGAAAAATCGACTAAGACCTCGAAGATAATTTTCTACGTTTCCGAAAAAATATAGTAATACAATATTGAATATTTTATTAATTCCAAATATTAGCTGCATCGGAATATTTGTGGATAGAATCATAGCTTTATTTTCAATAAATGAATTTAATATTAACTAAAGTTGTATTTTTTTTTCTTGAACATAAGTATGTTGTAGGCAATTATGCGTCGAAAGCGATGTTCATGAATGATGAACATAAAATAATTCATAATCTCCTAAGCTCGCTTAAAGTCGGATAAAAATAAAAAAGTCTATATACTTAGTACTATTAATTATTTAGTAACTTTACACAGTATAAATGTCATGTTGCTTGTGCTATATGAAATTCAGATGATCATCAAGCCCCCGGAGATATACCACGTCTCTATCTAGAATGCGTGCTCGTAAACCCCAATCTATATACGTAACGAGGCACGAAATGGCACTTTGCAATACTAAGTATATAAGATGTTGGTATGTAGGTTAACTATCAGGTGATATTTAACCTTTGTAATTCACAGTACTTGGCTAACATATGTTGCAATAGCCTCAGAGTTTAAGGCTCGTTTAAAATAGTGACGTCATCCTATCGTAAATAGAACACTACTTGGCAACGCATTTGAAAATGTTCCTCCAAAGAATATTAATTTACCTGATTATTAGCTAAGATTTTTTTCCAAACGCAAACTACAGGTTTTCGATATGGGTTTATTCTTGACTGCACTAGCGTGTAATATGCGTCGTATTTTTTTATAGTATGAGCCTTGCAACATTAACGTAATTGTTATCAAGCACAGCTAGGTTGTGAAGTATAAAAAAGGCAAGTCATCATAATTATCAATTATAGCCCAAAGTCAACACGCACTGGAACAAAATTATAGTCTTCAGATACACTTAGATTTACATGCGAACGACTGTCCGACCTTCTGGGAACTTGAATAGGGCCTATGCCCAGTGGGTTGTTTGAAATTAAGTACATATAATATAAATTTAAAAATTATTTAAAAATTACAAAAAAAACTATAGAAAAGAAACTATGAATCATGGTACGGTAAACACAGTTACTAAGGAGGAATTTGCACTTACTGACATTTTACTTTAACCACGGTGAGTGCTATATCACGGTTAATCCGAACAATTTCTCAAAGTTGCTAAATTCAGCCATTCTCCATTGCGACAGGCCACTAGCGAGCGTTATACTGAGAATTTTCTGCATCCTGCCTCAAAACATCGGGTATCTGCTCTGTTGTTGCAGCAATTTTATGACAACGATTTTTTTAAACTTTCCTCGTTGGTTTCTTTCTCTCCTTATCTCCTTGCCCCTCCCTCTCTCTCTCTTTTCTCTCTCTCTTTCTCCCTCCCTCTGCCCTCCATTTTCATCTCCATCTGAATAATAACATCGGAAAAAATCACAAAAAACAAAATAAAGCGTGAAATGTATAAAATAAAATCACTACATAGATGATTAAAACTGATATTCATGCTCATGGCGAAATTTCCGCTAGGTGAAAACCGATAAATTCAGGATATTATATTTCTCAATGAAATATGTGTTAGGGTATATCACAACAGTAATTAGCCGTGATCCATGAACAGCTAATTGATTTTGCGGTTAATATTAATAACATATTATGTTATCAAATATAATGTAAATAATTGGTTCGCACATAATACTAATTATCGATAGTACTATTATCCACGTATATCAAATGAATGTAATTTTTAAGGACTATGAAAGACCCTTGAGCGTATAAAACATTAAATATACTCATGTCAAAGAAATTCGCTAATACTCGCTGGAACAACATATTAGATCGCCCAAAAATCGCTTTCGACGCATAATTGCCTACAACATACCTATGTTCAAGAAAAAAAAATACAACTTTAGTTAATATTAAATTCATTTATTGAAAATAAAGCTATGATTCTATCCACAAATATTCTGATGCAGCTAATATTTTGACTTATTAAAATATTCAATATGTATTACTATATTTTTTCGGAAATTTACTATTATATATTATATTTTATCGGAAATAAGCATTTTCAACCTAAAACACTTATCTCCATCTAGCGTTTTCTTCCTTTTTTTTATATAGATAACTAGTCTTGATTGCTAAGATTTGTCTGCCATGTTATGTAGTCTGTATTTTAAGCCCACTTCAAAAAAGGAGGATGTCCTCTTTTCTATTGTACATATAATATTCCTTTTTTACATGTATCTAACGGGTTAACTTCATCAATTTTGAATTGATTTTAATGATTATTTTTATTAATTAGGTTAATTATATTAATATGATGTATTTAGATACATTCTGGATGAACATTCACACAACATTCTGGATGTTACCGTGAGCTTCTAATATTCTTTTGTCTACTTTAAAGGATCAAAATTTAACATTTAATTAATAGTAAAGGCCAAAAAATTTGGAGCATAAATAAAAAGTAAAAGCCGACTTCAAATAACTTTAAAGAATATATTAAGTTCCTAATAATAGCTTCAGAAGTCAGTGCCGAGACATAGTATATAATAGAAGCATTAAAGTGCTGACTACAGAAGCTTATTGTGTGAAAATTTTTTTTAGTTGTTTGATGTCTAATTTTAAATTGAAATTCGTCGAATGTTGTCCAAATAGTTACATTTAAAACATCATCCTAAGGAGTGAAATATTTTCTTTATTATTATACTGACTACTAAGGGGCAAAAATAAGCATAAAAATCGGTTCAATTGACATACATACAAAAAGAACGAATTGAGAACTTTCTCCTTTTCTTAAATCGACGGTAAAATAATTTATACGTAATAATGTCTCTGTCCGTCGGCGCTTTAATTAATAATAATAATTACGTTTATTTCCTCACCACAAACAAAGTTTCGTTAAGAGTTATGAGTAACATCTAAATGGTACATAAAAACTTTTTATTAAACACAAAAATATTAAAGATAAAAGAAAAAGATTTCTTTTTGATAATTACACAATAATCCTTAGAATACAGTACACTGAATATTTCTTGAATTATAAAATACCTGTGTCAATCACAAACAGTAACATTCTTCAAGACTACATAGAAAAATACAAATGTCGAAATTAAATTACTTACGCACAGTTTTAAACTTCGTTAGCGATCAGTGACAGTCTGATCTGATGTTGGAGGATTGATTCTTTATCAAATTATCGAATACTAATAATCCAATTAAAATTTTATTTTCTGGAGCAATGGGCGAGAGGGACATAATACCCTTTCCCATTTTCATAAATGATAATAAATAGAAGTTTCGCGAAGCAATCAACAAGTGCAAATAAGTGAACTTAATTTACTTAAATCGTTACTGTATTATGCTATTCGTGGAAATAAATAAAATTTTACAATAGCTTATACTAGTAATGCTATTAAACATTACTAATATTCCCTTTAACCACTTCTGGTAAGCTTAAAATGCTTGTGTTAGAAGTGGTTCACGACAGAAGTCGAATGGTGGATTCGAACCCACCACCTTTCGAGTTCGCGGTCCACGCCCTGCCATTAGGCTACTGACGCTTATAGCGTATATACTTAGCTTTATTTTCTTATATGCTTAGCTTATATATATATATATATATACTTAGCTTTATTTTCTTAGATATAATTATAAACATCTTCAGCAAATAACAATCCACTGGCCATGACTCTCTTCTTTCTTTTATTGTTGGGAATACTTGGCAAGTCAATTGACGATCGTACTTCTAGACGTCTCGTACCTTTGACGCTGCACCCCGTCGGGTCGCCCCGTAAAGAGATTTTTGTACTACCACCTATTAGAAGTCATAAGAACTATTTGGCATATTCCATTAACACTGCCATAGTCACCTTTTACGGCGACCTTTATTAGGTAGTAGGATTCCATTTTTGTGTAGGAGTCCGTCCGGGTAGGGCCGGCTCTCTTACCTATTAGTGCTGTCAAACAGCAGTGCGAGGACTGCTGTGTGCCAGTCTGAAGGATATAGAGAGCCGGAATAATTAAAGGACGCTCGGCATTCCGTCTTAATTAATACGATCCGACGTTACTTTGTGGAAATCTATTAAATAACCATGATAGAAATTAAATAGCTAAGATAGTAAAACCATAATCCAAATATGGATGATTGGCGGTCCACCACTGTGCGATTTAGAAGATGTTTTCTTCCTCGCACAACTTCCTTGTGGAATAGTTTACCACCAGCGATTTTTCCGGACCGATACGACTTAGGGACCTTCAAGAAAAGAGCCTATTACTCCTTTTTAAAAGGCCGGCAACGCTTCTGCAATTCCCCTGATGTTGCGGTTGTTCGTGGGTGGCGGTATTCACTTACCATCAGGTGAGCCGCATGCTCGTTTGCCCCTCTCCTATAAAAAAACAAAACACCATCATCACTACACTAGGAAAGACACCCCACTGTCGACACGTGTTACGCCTATAATCGAGGCATCATCAAGTGAAATATACTGTGATGACTGACCGGTAAGTGTACTTAAGTTTTAAATAAACTTAGCGGTTAGCTATCGCAGAGTCTACGAGCTTCATCGTGTTCTCAGATGTGACAACGCCTATCAAACTTATGAGATCTCATATTCTCTCTTTGATGATTCATTACCTTTTTAGAATCTGTTGGTAAACAGGCCTTTTAAATAATAATGGCGCATACAATAACCAATTTTAAAAGATTTTACTCACCACGCTGAGTATTGGTGAGGGAAGTGATGGCACTCATACTGTTACTACTATTTTCGATCAACAGGATTTGGGTTTTGGGCTTAGTGTAGTGAACAAAACAGGAATCTCTGATATACAATTAATCAGATAAATTCCATTATCAAATTAGGACAGTATCTATATAAGCTGGTGATGATGGTTCGATGGTCCCATGCTTTAAGGCCATCGATAAAATTTGATATCTTTATTATAAATGATGGCAATGTTGGCAGAACAACAGCGTATTGCTTGACTATAAAGCGAAGTAAGGTTATTTTGAATTCAGTTTGAATATTGTACAGTCATGCTGAAGCACGAATGGTACAGTTTAATCGGGTATGACCATGCTCTCACAGCATTCCAACGTAAAACAGCTAAATAATGCTGCTGTGTTTTGTATGGTGACTATAGAGAACCGGAGACATTTTTTCTGGTAACGAGGCATTCTATCTTAGTTCTGACGGGTGACAATGCATCTGCACTTTGATTCTTAATTGAGTATAGATGTTAATGTCTATGGATACATATCCACTTACCATGAGGTGGACTGTGTGTTGGATACTCTCATTTAATCAAAAAAATTCACTGGCGATTTGGGCAATGTGTAACGTTTGTAATAAAAAAAAATCCGGCATGTTCAAAATAAAAAGTCATTTCTTGAATTCAAATTTAAGATGCACAAAAGATGATTCACACATGGCGGCCCCATTTGTGTAGATGGTTTTACCATAACACGCCGGTGAACGGCAGCAACGTCAAAGGTGTAACACGTAATGCGGTACTGCGATCATCAAATCACCTGCCAAGTGTGACGATTAAGGCAAATTCTCCCTGAAACGGGAGAGGTCCATGTCCAACAGTGGACTTTTACGGTTTGGTGATTAATATCATCACCAGCTTATATAACGATGATCACGATGACGATGATGCTGATGATGATGCATGTCAGTAGGAACATTCTTAAAAAGGCTTATTTTAAGTAATTGATAAAAAAGACTAATAAAGATTAAATTTATGTTGCGAGTTTCCATTAATTATTTTCACGCGATCATTTATTAAAAGGTTGTAACCACCCGACCACGGTTAGCCCTAATGAAAGTCAGATAGTACACCTATAATAAATTATTGTATTTTGTTAAACACCTCGCATCATTTTACTTTGAAACAGAAATTGAAAATAAAAGTTATTTCTATTTAAACGCTCCTATAACCCTTATTTATTTTAAGTATTTACTGACGTGTCTGAAATTAAAAACCAACAGAAGCTATATGAATTTAAAATAACGAACTGCATTATTTTAATAAAGCGCTTCATGTTTTTTTTATCATTAAATATTTAAACAACATTGAACACATTTGTAATAATAAAAAATAAAATGTTGCTGCTTAGAGAACCATTCCACATAACATTATTTAAAATATTGAATAAAAACGATTATTAATCATTATAAACACTATTTACTATTTACAGTGCCCACAAAACATGTATTATTATTATGTCAGAAAGTCGCTCGGAGCCATCATTATTTATGATACGCATGCAGACTGAATTTTACACGAGAGACTTCATTATTATTTCACTAGGTAACTCTAGTAATTCGTGGATTAACTATCTCGAATTTCATACGTGTTCACCGATTTTACGGGTCTAAACAAGCATTAAGCATTAATTCTAAATTATTAATTAACAAAGCTATAATATGTAATAAAACTTCATTTTCATCTTCGCATTATTTGAAAGTCTGAACAATTAATACGCCATAATAAATAAGTCTATTTAATAACGCTCTATAGAAGCACTACAGACGATTTCCCTTTGGAGCCGTGTCTACGTCCTGTTTTAGAGTCATTACGACTTCCAGACTCCCGAACAAGGTGAATTTTGAAAAGGCTTCAGTACCATAAACCACATGCATACCCTTCGGCAAATTTTACTTCGTCTTGTTTATCTGGTCTATGAGAAAGCTTTCGAATCCTTCTAAATTTATACGGTTCTACAGTCCCTTCAGCGGTGACAAGCTGACTGAACTTATTGAAGTGCTGAAGTATTTGTAGAGTATAGCTACCCATTTTGAAGAGCACCTCCCGCCAATGCAATGGATTTCCGCAAAGTAACGCTTGATTCTATTAATTATTATATTTTATTTAAATAACATAACATATTATATTCTGTTAATAACACATGTAGGTAACGTGATATTATTTTGATTTCGCATATATTTGACTGAAATGTTTTTGTATACTTAAGATAAAAGGCGATGGAATTCAAATGGGTATTTGTGTAAAAGTCTGAAGCTTAACTTATAAAAGCAAATTTAAACACGTCGCAAATATACGTCCGACATAATATTTGTTTGGGCTGTTAATACGACTTTGACTTTTTATGGTATTAAATATGGAGAGTGTTTTCTTTGTACTGTAGCCAGTTGTTATTGCTACTCTTTAATTTATATTTAGATTTTTTCTATCTTATCATTTTGGATTTGATATGATTCAAATTTAGAACTTTTGTTCCAATTTTCTTTATCTAGGCCATTCTTCGTCGTTCGTCCATCATTCGTCGATTAATGCCAACAGGAATTTGAATAATTAAATAGATTTATATATAGATTTAGATTATAGATATAATATAGATTTAGATTATCAAATCAGGAGCGTTTTGATTTGAATAAAAGTTACTTGCCATGCAGTAGCGGCACAAATAAATCCACTTCCCTATATCATCCCGAGGGTATCGTAAAACACGTCAGAGGGAATTGAAACAGGAGATGGGCAGCAGCATCTTGCTGATAGAAACTGAAAAAATTACTCAAAAAATATTATGTGATTGCCAACCCACCTACCTAGCTTGCTAACTACGGCAAATATCTCTGAGGTAATCTATAAGGGAGACCTGTGTTTAGCATTGGAATTTTGATGGGTTGTAATGAATGAAAATGAAAAACAGTTACTTGATGAAAAGGAAATATCAAAAATATTTTCAATGACAATCACAGATAGCATTAAGTCTGTAAGTGAGGTTCTTACGAATTGAGAAATATTCCCATAAAATTCGTGCAATGAAGGATTGCCTAGAGAACCGAAATATAAAAATCATTGCTCATTGACGAAAAGTAAATTACATTGGAATGAGATCAAAATATTTTCTGATCATATGGCAATTCAGCAAAAATCCTTGAATGATTTACGCGACAAACTCAACCACTGTAAACAAAAAGGGGTATCAGATGCTATAAATAAATATCTTGAATGTAATGCTCCTGCAATTTATGATTAATATACCAAAAATGACAACAATGGCCAGCTCCAACACTGTCCTGGCTATGATCTCGCAAAGGTGAGATAGACTAGGTTAGATAACAATATAATCCGACATTGCTGCGATAGACATGTCGCAGAACAGTTGTCTCTGAGAAAGTTTTGATTGATCTCGTCTCCTGACTAATAAAAGTGTGTTTTAATTCCGATACGTATGTTTTAATTTTATTTTATTTGATTTGATTATTTTATATACTGACATTACTGCTTATTGAAGTTGACTGGATTTATTATTTTAGAATAGTTATTTCGTTGACATTTATTTATGTATTGTATTGCTAAAATTGTGGAGATTGATTTTAAATTAATAATTTGAGTCCAGTCTGGAAATGTTCGGATATTTTAAGAGATATTGATAATAATCTTAAAATATTACATAAAAAATTGGTAAATCCAATTGGGCACGCCCTAAGCGCATTAAAAAAATTACTTGCTTACTTGAATTTTTAAAAGTAGTTTAAATACATTTTGACAGCACTATCGGCTTCAACACCCTCGAAACCCATGAAAATGACACCCATTATGAAAAAATTGATACCTATTGCAGCCGCCATCTTGGATTTACATTTCGACAGCACTATCGCCTTCAACATCTGCGAAAACCATGAGAACGACACCTATGATGAAAAAATTGATGCCTATTGCAGCCGCCATCTTGGATTTACATTTCGACAGCTCTATCGGCTTCAACACCCTGCAAACAACCGTAACAATGTCCATTCACGACGGCGACTTACGCCGAACTGAGTGACGCAGTCTCTATTTAGTAATAATTTTTTCATATAAGGCTGCCGAATACATCGATAATTTCGCCATTTCGCAGCCGAAAAAAATTTATTATAACTAAACTAAACAAAATTAAACTGCCATTTACATTCAATGACTTCCTATATGATAAATGAAGGGTTTTAAAAATATATTGAGTTGAACAATTGATATTTTCAATAGTTATCGTGATAACTTGATAAATCCACACCATAAGCCACTAAAACCCCTTATTTATTTATTTAAAATTAGCAATTAATCGATTAAAAAAAAATTTCAACAATCATTTATCTTTCTGACAATGTGCTTTTTATATCACTTATATGTACAATATGCTTGCTAGATACGATTTCATGCGACAAAACGTTGAAATCTTAATTTTTAGGCCCTACATAGAACAATACCGATGCGCTTAAGCGCTTACGGCATGCAATAGCTATAGAAAAAATTCTAAATTTAACTTTAAATACAACAACCTGGACTCAACCTACTTTACCTATAAAATTTGGTGGTATTGGTGTGAGAAATCTTTCTAGCGTTGCAGTGACTGATCTATCTATAATATAAAAATGAATCGCTGAATGTGTTGCTAAGCACTATAGACTATTTCCCTTCTGAGCCGCGTCTACGTCCTGTTTTATAGTCATTACGACTTACAGCCTCCCGAACAAGGTGAATTTCGAAAAGACTTCAGTACCATAAACCACATGCATACCCTTCGGCAAATTTTACTTCGTCTTGTTTATGTGGTCTATGAGAAAGCCTTCGATTCCTTCTAAATATGTATGGTTCTACAGCCCCTTCAGTGGTGACAAGATGACTGTCAACATATTGTAGTGCTGAAGAATTTGTAGAGTATGGCTACCCATTTTGAAGAGCACCTCCCGCCAATGCAATGGATTTCCGCAAAGTAACGCCTGATTCTATTCATTATGATTATTTATTTAAATAACATAACATATTATATTATGTTAATAACACATGTAGGTAACGTGATATTATTTTGACTCCGCATATATTTGACTAAAATATTTTTGTATTCTTAAGAAAAAAGGCGATTGAATTCAAATGGGTATTTGTATAAAAGTCTGAAGCTTAAATTATAAAAGCAAATCCAAACACGTCGCAAATATACGTCCTACATAATATTTGTTTGGGCTGTTAATACGATTTTGACTTTTTATTGTGAGTATTTTCTTCATACTGTAGCCATGTTGTTATTGCTGCCCATTAATATATATTTAGATTTTTTCTAAATTTATAATAATTATTGGGAATAAAAATTTCAAAATCAAATTTAGTATTTTTATTCCAATTTTCTTTATTTAGGCCATTCTTCGTCGTTAATGTCAACAGGAATTTGAATTAAGATTAGATTATCGGAGCAGGCGCGTTTTGATTTGAATGATAGCTAGTTGCCATGCAGTAGCGGCACAAGAAAATCCACTTCCCTATATCATCCCGAGGGTATCGTAAGATACGCCAGAGAGAAATGAAACAGAAGATGGGCAGCAGCATCTTACTGATAGAAACTGAATAAATTACTCAAAAAATATGTGGTTGCCAACCCCTCCATTGCCAACAACGGCAAATATTTTTTTTTATAGGATAGGGTGACAAACGAGCACACAGTCCACCTGATGGTAAGTGGTATCTGTGGCTCATAGACATCTACATCTATCCTCGTTTGCGAATCAAAATGCAGATGCGTTGTCACCCGTGAGGACTAAGATGGAATGCCTCTTTTCCAGTAAAAAGGGTCTCCGGTTCTCTACACTCACCACACGAAACACAGCAGCATTAAGCTGCTATTTTACGCTGGTATTCTGTGAGAGCGTGGTCCTTCCCCGGTCGAGCCGACCCATTCGTGCTACAACTATACCCGAAATATAGCTGCAGCATGGCTCTACTACGTACAAAAATATCTCTGAGGCAATCTATAAGGGAGACCTATGTTGAGCAGTGGAAGTTTGATGGGTTTTCCGAAATAAGATACTGGAGTCAAAGATTTTAGAAGTATTATTTTTGTTTATTAATTTTATTTTACAATTAAGAATTATACTTTTTACCGCTCTGTCAAAGCTATTTGCGAAGTTATCTGCCGTAGTTTTGGAGGTAAGTCCCTGCACATCAAACGTCTTGAGTATAGCCGTATCAATAGACAGCGTCATTCTCCCCAATATTTGATTTACAACATTACAATTTTTTTTAATATTCTTAAAATTATTATTTATTTGCTTAATATAATATGTATTCTTTTTGCTTTCGAGAACTTTATGTACTTTATTGCGTATTTTATTATATTCTAGTCTTAGTTTAGAGTTATTTGGATTAGTTTTCCACTTACGATATAATTTGTCATTTTTAACACAAAGACGAGTAATATTGTCATCAATCCAAGGCAAATTAAACCGTTTAGGGATCTTTCTAATTAATTTATAGGTTTTAATATTAGTTCCGGAATTTTTTGCGGTCTGAAAAGAATTATATATAAATCTCGCCTGGGAAATTCATATCTTTAGACTTTGACCAAGCCACATTTATAAGTTCCTTATAAATGATCTCGTAATTAATCAGTCGTTTTGTGAACTGTGAACCTGTGAACGCCTGAGCATTATAGGTGCATCATCAACGCACGCAAAGATAATACCTCGATGATCGGCCAGTACAACATCGAGCACCGCCGAAAGCGAAGCGAAAGGTGGGAAATCGGGCAAAAATATGGTCTAAGCAAGATTGAGTAATTAAATTTTGTTTAGTTTCAATTCTTGTGTATTCCGATATACCACACATCAATCCGTGCCTGCTGAGTGCTCCTCCATAAACATCCTTATATGAGGTTGAAGTTTTTAGATCAATGTTAATGTTACCGATTAAAGGGAAGTTCTGTTCCAATTCAAACTTAGAAATGTACTTGCTTATTTCACTTACAAACAGTTTTTTATTTGTAGACGGTGGTCTATAAACTGCACACACAACTACATTTAGTGACGAGCTTACTTTTATTATGCTGCCCTCATCGAAGATGGTGCTGTGATCACACCAACGATTCTTTACGTATCTGCCGTCACATATGCCAGAATCGCACCAACGATTCGCCACATATCTACAGTCACATATGCTACAACACATGAGGGGCTCTATGTACCAACACAGACAAGAATCGCACCAACGACTCTCTACAGACCCATCGCCACATGTTACTCATTTTAAAGGCCGGCAACGCATCGGCAATTCCCTCCCTGTTTTTGCAGTTGTTCATGGGCGGCGGTAGTCACTTACCATCAGGTGAGCCGCATGCTCGTTTCCCCCTCTCCTATAAAAAATAATGAGGTGCGATCTAAAATTTTGAGTATGAGTATACAAGTCATTCTTAATCAAATTTGGTCTCACTACCACTGTCATCAACTATGACATCTAATTCTCGAGAAACTTGGTGATCGTGGATCTTCCTCACATGATCCCCCCGTATTTGTGGGGTACTTTGCACACTAACATGACCGCTTCCGGTTGAATTTACAATATTATTTACACTTTTGCCACAGCACCATCTTCGATGAGGGGGTATTCGGCCCGGAATCATAATAAAATGGGTGCGACTCAACAGTATTCATCAGCACACTGCTGGGATTGCTCACATAGCAAACGTCAACACGTCATTCACTGCTCGCCGTTGCAGCAGGCAAAAGGGATGCGCACGTGGCTATTAAAACAAACCAGCACACGTCATACTTAGCTACCATGAAGCAAGCTCTCGTGGTGAAAACAACAGCACATACGAGTTTTCAAAATCCAGGCCATGATATAGCTGGACCCGGCAGTTCGTTCCGATCAGCAAGGCACACACTCGCTTCATACTACGCGCACATGTAATCACATCACACGTGCTACTGTACCACATAAAAGGAAACATATTAAACAGATTCAGTAGATACGATTTTTTTTAAATGCAGCACAACTCTCGGGACACCATTCGCCTTTCCAGGGCACCATATACTGAGCTGCAGCTACACTACAACCTCTGGTATGGTGCGGACCTCATGTTTTTTTTATATAGGAGAGGGGGTAAACGAGCATGCGGATCACCTGATGGTAAGTGACTACCGCCGCCCATGAACAACTGCAACACCAGGGAGGGAATTGCAGATGCGTTGCCGGCCTTTTAAAAAGGAGTACGCTCTTTTCTTGAAGGTCCCTAAGTCGTATCGGTCCGGAAAAATCGCTGATGGTAATTGATTCCACAAGGAAGTCGGGCGAGGAAGAAAACATCTTCTAAATCGCACAGTGGTGGACCGCCAATCATCCAGATGGTGTGGATGGTATCGGGAGTTCTGCCGTGATGTGCGTTCGTGAAATTTGGCGGCTGGGATTAATCCAAACAATTCCTCAGAGCACTCCCCATGGTCGATGCGAAAGAAAATGCAAAGGGATACAACAACTCTTCGCAGTGCCAATGAATCGAGCCGATCGGAAAGGACTCGGTCGTCGACGATTCGAGCCGCTCTGCGCTGGATGCGGTCAAGTGGAAGGAGCTGCCACTGGGGAGCCCCTGCCCAGAGATGGGAACAGTATTCCACGTGAGGCCGAACCTGCGCCTTGTAAAGTTGCAGGCGGTGTGCCGGCATGAAATACTGTCCCGCTCTGCTGAGCTTTTTAGAGACCAATTTGGCCTTCTCTTCCAAATGACCACGAAACTGCACGTCATTCGATATGTCGAATCCGAGGATTCCGATACTGACTGAGGCAACAAGTGCCTTGAAACTGAGGAGATACGACAAAGGGGTTCTTTTTAGCGGTAAACGCGCAAACTTGTGTCTTCTGAGGATTAAACTGGACTAGATTTAGTCGCCCCCTATCCGAGACTTTATTCAGCAAAGACCTGACTTCAGACACAAGTTTGTTTCGGTACTCGGCGAAGTTTTCCCGAGAAATATTGGCACGGCCAGTGTATAGAGCATCACCAGTGCTGTCATCCGCATAGCAATGAATGTTACCAGTTAGCAATATATCATTGATATGCAGAAGAAACAGCGCTGGTGATAGCACACAGCCTTGTGGAACACCAGCGTTAATAAGCTTGTAGTCAGAGCATGCACCGTCTACAACGACCTTGATGCTCCGATCTGCAAGGAAGCTGGTGATCCAATTGCACAATTTCTCGGGAAGCCCATAGGAAGGGAGCTTCGAAAGAAGCGCTTTGTGCCAAACCCGATCGAAGGCCTTCGCAATGTCCAAACTAACGGCCAACGCCTCCCCCTTGGACTCTACTGCCTCCGCCCATCTATGGGTCAGGTAGACCAGAAGATCACCAGCTGATCGAGCACAACGAAAACCGTATTGGCGGTCACTAATCAGCTGGTGATCCTCAAGGTACCGCATGAGCTGGCAGTTAATAATGGATTCCATTATTTTGGAGAACAAGGAGGTGATCGCTATAGGCCTATAGTTAGACGGGTCTGAGCGGTCGCCTTTTTAAGGGATCGTGTGGACAAAAGCTGTCTTCCATGAAGTCATTCCAGTAGGAGTACCGGAAAAGATGCGTTAGGACCGGTGCCAACTCCGGAACACACCTCCTCAGCACAATTGGGGGTATCCCGTTAGGCCCACTCGACTTCTGAATGTCCAGGGAGAGGAGTGCTTTGCGAACTGAGCGCTGTGAGAACAGCACATCCGGCATGGAGAACTCACACCGCGGGATGGTCGGTGGTGTTTTCCCCCCGTCATTGAGTTGGACGCAAAAAGGGAGCCTAAAAGGTCGGCTTTGTCTTTTGCGGCTTGGGCCAGTGAGTCGTCCTCCCTGTGCAGAGATGGTAGTGATGGCTTACAGAAATTCCCTTGGACAGCCTTGGCGAGAGACCAGAATGCACGGGTTCCCGAAGGAAGGCGAACTAGTTTCTCGCCAATTCTGCCTATGTGCTCTGACTTTGCCTTGGCAATAACCCTTTTGAAGGACCTGGAGGCAAAGTTATAGTTCTTTTTAAGTGTGCTGGTGTTTACATCCTGAGTCGCCGAAGCCGCAGCCCAGGCTTGATAACACTCCTGTTTACTGCGTAATGCAGTCTTACAGAAGCGACCAAACCAAGGCTGAGATCTGCTTCCGATGGGTACCACAGATGATGGAATAAATAGTTCCATTCCCTGTAGCACCACATCAGTGACAGAGTCAGCAATAGCGCTGGGATCATCCGGTGAGAGGCAAACCCGACCTCATGGGTAGGATGCAAAGAAAGACCGCATTCCGTCCCAATCCGCCGACCTGTAATGCCAAACACGGCGGCAACCTGCAGAATGCAACCGCGAGGGGAGCGTGAGTGGCACCATACTCCGGATCAGACAATGGTCTGAAGAGTCGAGAGGGGCATCTACAGAAACCTGATATCCGTCCGGATGAGAGGTCAGCAGAAGGTCCAACAGGAAAGGTGTATGATCTATTCTATTCTATTGTAATCCGCGTAGGCGAAGTAACCAGTTGTGTCAGACCATATGCCAAGGCAAAGTCATAAACAGATCTCCCCGCATGATCGGTTAAACGTGAACCGAGCCATTCGGCGTGGTTGGCGTTAAAGTTGCCAAGGATCACGATCTCTGCGGATGGGACCTGTTGTAGCAAGGTATCTGTAGTCATTTGGACGTGGTCGATGAGTCTGTCTGTTTCGGCATTACCGCTATGGGACCTATAGAGGCACCCGTAAACGCGCGGATGGTCGTCGCTGTCTACGCGTAGCCAAAGGATGGACAGGTCCGAACCTTCAAGACTGCCGAGGCGTCGAGAACAGATGTCCTCTCTGACATACATGCAAACTCCAGCCCGAGGCACAAAGGAGTGCTCCAATTTGTGTTTTGGGTAGGAGAGATATGAAATATCAGCCGGAGAGGAAATCTGCGTCTCGGTCAGAAAGAGCAAGGCCGGCTTCGCCGTCTCGAGATGGTAGTGGACGGCGTTTAGGTTAGAGTGAAGTCCCCTGATGTTGCAAAAATTCACGGATAGCGTGGCAGGGGTCGCCTTGGTATTGTTGCTCAGTTTGCCCCGAGCAGTTATGTTTTTGAGCGGAATTTTGCCCCCCCCCCCCCCCCAGAATACGCGGGCCAGCGATGGATGGATGCTCAGCGATACCCTCCTGAGGTAGTCTTTCGTGTAATTCCGTTACCATGTTGATGGGGGGGCGGGGGGGATTGGGCCTCCGGCCACCTGCACTCACCAGACGAAACGCAGAAGCAAAGCTTCTACTTCACTCTGGTTTTATTTCGTCAGTTATACTTTGGTTTTCCGATATTTTTCGCAACGAATTAAAAAGTTAAACGCTTACTCTTACAAAATATTTTTTAAGACAATGTTTAGTATAAATTTCCTTTCCCCATGTATCAAATGGTGATTGGTAGCAGCTGTAATTAATGTGTCCGCAGCGTCATAAGCTGACAGCATACTTCCAGTCAAGAGCGAGCGCTACAACTCCACGCTCTCCAGTCTCCACTAAACCCTCAACATTTTAAATCCCAAGTTTGTTGACTACGTAATACTCGGAGTAAACTGTAACACTTATCAACACATTAGAACACAAAAATAGTACATAGTGCTTTTAATTCATAGCACGTTAAAGTAAACATGTTTTTGGTACATCGTTTAAACATTTTGAACTTTAAAATTAGCCCATGTAAATCACACCTCGTGTATCTAATTATAACAGTCGAACTAGTTGAGTTTCCACTGAATGCAAAGTATAACTCCTTTAGAATACCTCCAACATTTCTTCCGATATTTGTTATCATATTTGGGTACGTTAAGAAATAATTAAAGTACTTGCGGGTACTTTTTATTATAAATCGAACAAAAAGATTTAACTTTTGGCTTAAAACATTTCACTTTAAACTTTTACTCTACACTTTAATGGTACGTCAATATCGTAAATAGGACAGCAAATTTAATTTCGACATTTAATAAAAACAAAGTCATCAAAACGAAATCTTTCGCAAACGTAATAACCATCACACTATTCGAAGATTACATATCGGCGATAACAGGGACTTTATCCCACTTCTGATCTCGGAACGTACAACACGAGATCCCACTTCTGATGTCGGAGATTACAACAACTAACAGTCTTAGCACTAGTAGAGTGACCACACTCGTTGAATGACTTAAGCGGGAGTTTCTCGATATACCCCATGAAGCAAATACAAAGAGGAGACATTGTAATTAAATTTCACTATGTAACAAAGCGTGACAATTTGCGGGGTGAGGGGATGCAAAGCCCCGCCCACTTTACATTATCTACATCTACCGATAAATAGTAAAACTACTCGAATCTTTCCATATCGATGTTGCAATGTAGCTTAGCTACCTTGACGGTAGATGGCGGCATGTCCTCAAAATGTTATAAACTTTAAAAATAACACTTTGGCGATTAAAATTTCTTTATATCTGAATGCAAAGAAATTTCAGCACCTTCGTATGATTATTTTATCATTACTGAGCTCTACGTACCTTTATATTTTTAGTTCACAAGACACATAAGTGTCGCCATCTAGTGTGGAATATATTTAATTATATTTGAAAGCCGACGCAAAGAGATTTTTCTAGAACTATTTTAATAAATTAGGTGTAAAATTACTTACAAATGAAATGTGATGCCATCCATAGCATCGGAGCGTCTATCTTATGAAGCAAATACATTCAGACAAAGAAATTTTAATCGCCAAAATAATATTTTCATAGTTTTCATAATAATCTTGGGGACAGGCCACCATCTATCGTCAAGTAAACCTCATAAAAAATAACAAAAAGACAGGGCCGCAATTAGAATTCAATCATTTTACCCAGTAACAATACCCAACATTCAATATTAAAATGAAGGAAATTGTACTTGGCTGATTTTTACGAAATGTTTAAGCTATATTTAAGTGACATTCTATATGCAAAGAATCACTTAAATACAATTTAAATATGTTTATCATTTCGTGAAAGTCAACCTTCAAGAAATATTTATTTTATCCATAAAATAAAGTATCTTTGAAACTAAATATTCTATGTTCAATATTAAGTAGGATATTTAATATGGAACTAAATATCCTACTTATCTCACTAATATTATAAAGGCGAAATTTTGTGTGCTCTTTCTGTCTCCTTGAGCTTATTCCACACTAAGTATGTGTAATTTTTTCACGCAGAAACGGCTGGATTATTATTTATGTGTGGGTTATACTACTTAATATCTCTGAGGGAGAACAAATAATAGACAAATTATAATAATTAATATAATTTTATTTACAAATCAATTAAAATATAAATATTTTATTCCAAATTAGGCATCCGAATGCACTTTTTGAATGCCAATCTAAGAACATTAAATTGTATTTAAGTGATTCTTTGCATATAGAATGGCACTTAAATATAACTTAAACATTTCGTAAAAATCAGCCTAAGTACAATTTCCTGGATTTAATATTAAAAGTTGGATTACTGGGAAAAATAATTGAATTCTAATTAGGGCCCTGTATTTTTGTCATTTTTATGAGGTTTACTTGACGAGAATACGGCCTGTTCTCAAAATGATTATAAACTATAAAAATGATATTTTGCGATTAAAATTTCTTTATGTCTGAATGCAAAACAAATTTCAGCACCTTCGTATGATTATTTTACCAATACTGAGCTCTACCTTTACATATTTAGTTCACATGACACAAAGTGTCGCCATCTAGTGTCGAATATATTTAATTATATTTGAAAGCCGACGCAGAGATTTTTCTAGAACTATTTTAATAAATTAGGTGTAAAAATATTTACAAATGAAATATGATGCCATCCATAACATCAGAACGTCTATCTGAGTAGTTCTTACACAATAAAACACAACACTTCATCCTTTTCTTCTTAATACTACGAAAATACACCGATTTGTGATTTTTTCAACACATAAGCGCACAGGACGAATGCTGACAGTATACTAACTAAAGCCACGCCCACTATGATGACGTCAGGACCTACTTAGAATCACAGTGCACAGTTGCTTATGCCGTCTCCCCTTTGTATTAGCTTCATGATATACCCTCATGTCCACCTCGATCCAAGTGATATTTTATAGACGCTCCGAAATATATATATATATACCTATATATATATATATATATATATATATATATATATATATATATATATATATATATATAATATATATATTCTTTACCTGTTTATTTCGTCTCAACGAATTTCTGCACTGGGATATTTAGCATTATTTCTGTAAAATTCGTCCACTAATACTATCATCCTTAGGAAGATTGTCAGATTGAACTTTAACAAATCCGGATTCCATGTTATTTTAAAACTACCTTAATCATATAAATAACCTTACAAAATACATTTAATTTCAAAACAGGTAAGATAGTTTACAACCGCAAACAGTAAATTTTGTTACGATTGAATGCGGTAAGAATTAGTGTTCAGTTAAACGCGAGCAGAGCGAGAGCGAATGACGACGTCATTGCTCGTGGCGGCCGGCGGGCGCCGAGTTTCAAATTAAGCGTTTAGAAAACTTGTAATCATTTCATAATTTCTGGACCGATTTGTGTCATTTAAATACTATGATCATCTACAAAGCATAATACACGTAACTAAATAGGTTAAAGTCCGGAATTCTGTTATGTGTGGAAAGCTCATTATGAATGTTAATTACTTTAAATAATAAATGCCATTTAAATGAGAACAATCCAGTATTATTAGACTTTAAACATTTTAAATTTTATTCTAAGCGCAAATGTTATGCTAATATAAGTGCTGTTTTCCAGCTGTTATGCCTATCATTATTTTGTACTTTTTAGTCTGTGCACTGTTAAGAATTTTACACTGTGCGCAGTAATTAGCAAAGTAATGAATAAAGTGATTTGAAGTTTATTGTTTGGCCCTGGTAGTCAAATATAACTAACTCTTTATGCGTTGCGAATAAGAAACACATTTAGATTACAATTAAATAAATTTTGTAGGAAAAATTAGGCACACGTTTGGTTCAACTCGACGACATAACTTCGGTAATTTTGTAAAACAGTGATTGTACTTTTATTTTTGACATTTTTTATATCGTGTGATAGACCATAACAAGGCTTTCTAAGTAAAAAGCAAAATTTCAAAATAGTAACACTTATTATAACTTTTAAAACAATTATTGAGCATTAAAAGTCTGAACAAATCACACCTTGTTCATGTCTTAAAATGCACTTTAAAGCCAACTTTTTTGTGAACAACAGGTACCCCAAGGGAATTGCAGGGATAGTCTACTTTTTAAAAGAAGCAGGCTCTTTTCTGATGATGATGATGAATGCGAAAACATTTTTAGCACATTTTTATAGAAATTGCATTATGATTTAAACTGTTTATACACGTATTGACGTTATTGTTACGAACATGACACACATTTATAAATGAATTCATAACTCAAAATAATTACTAACACAGAGTAACAAGGTTACGATTAATTACTCGTATTTATCATAATTTCTATGCTAATCTCGAAATATGTTCTACAGGTATTGTGTAAATAAAGACGATTTATATATTTACGATACTTGTACGTGGGCGAGTTATTTATTTCGTTGAGTCAATCGTAATTCCCAGACAGTCACGTACATATTTCAAACGTAATACACGTAGTACACGTAAATTGTTTTGACATAAATTGGATATAAAATTCGTTCATACGCCAGCTTACGCTTCTCTATGAAACAACGACCTAATCTGCTTGCAAGCGTACAGTCAAAACATAAATTTTAATATAGAAAATTACTTAAGTAAACAGAAACAAAAAAGACATTACTATAAAAATGGTAGTAGCATTTAATAACCATGGTATTTGGTAGAAGAATGGGATTGAAAATGGCGTCGCCTCTAATCACCTCTTGCTCGCACACTGTCACTATTTATATTCACACCTGCTGATAAAGCTAAAGACTGCCAAAAATACGTTGCCAATGTGCGTCTTTCGTACGTTCTACAACTTCAGTCCAACTTGTCATTGGAATCAATGATAACAAATCCCCATAAACTACAGAAAAACGGTTTTGCTAATTTGTGAGCTACGACGCGTTGTAAGAGGTAATTTCATAATCTTTATTGATTTTTTTTTGTTAAAATTTTTGTACAACATATTTATAACTTTTTTAATTTTCGTTTGTCTCACTCTCCGAGCTAATCTTGGCTGAACTGATTGTAATAAAACTTTACGAACAAAGAGAGAGTAATACCAGCAGTTATCTAGACTAAATTTTTTTCGAAAAATTTTGAGATTTTACTAAAATAGAAATATTGATAAGATAAATTAAATGGTTTTTAATGATTATATTAAGTCTAAATAACGCCAAATTAATAGATTCCACCCAGGCGAAACCACTAAGGGTCGCTAGTTATAAATGTTATTTTAACATTAAAATACCTACTTGGGTTTTGGGATTCCGTTTCGATATTCCGATTCGGAATTCTGAACGCAGCAAGTCCATATAAGATAAAGGACCCATCACTCACATACGGTAGTTTTCCGTTCAAGATTTTGCGGGCAAAAAGGGGTTCCTAATGTGTGTGACCTAGCTGACCCGTTGGGAATTTCGAGTTAGATTCCGCTTGGAGACAACGTCGCCAAGGCGTTCGTTACGATCCTCCTATTTGAACTTGAAAACGATTTTCCCCTGCCAGAAATGGGGCTTCTGGGGCTACGGGCGCTCGGGCGTGGGTCCCGATCGTTTAGCAATGTAATCCCTGAAGAGGGCGACTACGAGGGTACTGGGGGCAGTAAGGACTACCCGTGCTTTAATAAGCAAAGCGAGAGAAGGGCCCCGGTTGCGATCCGAACGGAGATCCAGGGACAGGTAGGAGTCCAGCATAACCTTCTCGAAAAATATCCATGTGGATTTCCCCACGAAAAAAGTATAATACGAGTACAGAACCAGAGTACGATGTCTCTATTCAGCTGCAGAGAGGTGTTCAGGGTGACTTTATATCCGCAAAACTCTTCACTGCTCTATTGCAAGATATCTTCAAGCTACTGAACTGGGTATGATACGGTACTAACAGCCCATTACTAGATGGAGTGATGACCTGGTAATTCATTCAGGAAGTCGATGGATGCCGGTGGCTCAGATCATGCTTTGTGGCATGCCTTAAGGTGGGTTCAGCAGTGGATTTATTAAGTGCTGTAATGATTAATAAATGATGATGATATAATGATTTTGAAGCCAAACGATTTCTTTTCTGGATTCAAAATTAAAATTGATGAAAAATGCTGATGATGTCGACATTGTGTAAACAGCTTTTTGTTGATTTGTACCAAAATTTAGGGGATACGCGGCTGTAATTACAAATTTTTTGCCATCTGACGTTAAAATCTTTTGAATTCAATAACCAAACAAATAACATATGTAGGTATGTGTAGAAAGATGTAAAGGACATTAATTTTTCAAATGGCAAATTCACTACTGAAATACCTCTGACTGGTGATAGCGACCGGTATGATATATGATAACAATATTTATGGTGGTAGAACCACGTTGTAGTACGAATGGGTTAGCTCGACCAGGGAAAGACGCTCTCACAGAATTCTGCTGTGAGAGTTTTATATGGCGAGTGTAGAGAGCCGTAGATCCTTTTAACTGGAAACGAGGCATTCTATCTCAGTCCTCAGGAGTGACTAAAACAACAAACATAGCTTCGTACTATAAATAGTCACAGACAAATCACAGTTCCACGGGGCTAGCAGCAGCGAAACAAAATATGTATTCTTTCTTGTTACACTAATAAGGGCTATCAAACAAGATCCCAAAGATAGACAGCGTATTAAAATGATAATGTTATAACAGACCCTCTCCGCCCTGCCAATAAAATTACATAATATGTATCTGTTGTACAAGTCTTGCAGGCTTAGTTAAAATAGATATAGTGTATAAATGTATATGTCACAGTCAACACTCATAACCGGTCAAAACCACTTTTGAAAGCAAAAATCAGGCAAACGTAGTTTTGACTAAGGACGTTGGTCAAAATCACTTTTAACTGATTTTTGCAGTCAAAACTAGTTTTGACTAAGGACGTTGGTCAAAAGTAATTTTGCCACATTTAAAGTTCAGACTTTTAAGGCTCAGAATTATTTGTCACAAATGCTTTTGAGTGTGATTTGGAGGACTGCAGTAGATGTTTACCAGCTGCACAAACTTCCCTCTCAATCCTTACACAAAACATCCGCAGCATTAACTTAAACATTACTGGTTTTGAAGTTCTACTTGCAAGATTAAAAGTTAATATGGATATTCTTATCTTGACAGAGTGTTGGCTATCGTGTACGGTTGTTATACCATCTTTGGCAGGTTATCGTGTATTTTCAACTAAACATAATCCCATTCAAAATGATGGAGTGGTAGTTTATATTAAAAATGATCTAATGTCTACTGTTGAAGAGCCTCCATTTGTTGATGCAAACTCGCTTCTTATAAAAATTGGCATTGACACCGCCATCCTAGCGGTTTACCGTTCTCCCTCATACTCTTGCTTAGATCACTTTTTGAGTTCCTTGAATGACAATTTGCAAACAGTAAAGGGCTTCAGCAATATTATTCTAATGGGAGACATGAATATATCTATTAATGATGATAAACCTCATAAATTTTCTGATCAATACCTAAATCTTGCTGCTTACCATTCATTGTTACCTGCGCATACTTTCATTACTCGCGAATCTAGTGGTACTTGTATTGATCATGCTCTTATAAAAACAAAATATCCAATAACCGCGTTAGTAATGCAGTCGAATCTTACTGATCATAAATCGGTTATGTTATGTTTACATAAGAAACAAGTTCGTAGTTACTCAAATCACACAATAACAAAGATAAATTATAATCAACTTGAAATAGATATCTCGAATATGGATTTTTCTCCTGTTTATGAATCACTTGATCCTGATTTTGCTCTAACCTATTTCCTGGAAACAATGATATCCACTCTAAATAAAAATTCTCAAACTGTTTCTTTAGCAAGACGTAAGAAAATTATAAAGCCTTGGATCACACCAGGTCTTTTACGCTGCATTAAAAATAGAGACAAACTGCATTATAAAGTAAGAAAATATCCAAATAATGAAATAATTAAAATTACATATACTCGCTATAGAAATTTTTGTAACACATTGCTAAAAAAGGTAAAAAGAGCTTATGAAAAGGATCAAATAAAAGAAGCTGGAAATAACAATAAAAAAATATGGCATATAATTAAAAATATAACACATACAGCTAAAACAAAAAAATCTTTATTGAATTTATTGAAGAATGAGTCTTGTCCGTATAAGTCCGTCAATAAAATAAATGAGTATTTTATTAGTGTTGGTGTAACTTTAGCAGATACAATAGCGAAAAATCCAAACCATAATTTTTCTAGCGCTTCTAAGGGTCCTGCTTCCGGCTCCATTAATTCTTTTGTTTTATTAGAGACTGACATTGCTGAAGTTAGTAGTTTAATTCTGAATCTTAAAGATAACTGTGCAGCAGGTTGGGATAATATTTCAAACATATTCCTAAAAAAATTCAGAAATTACTTAGTCTCGCCTCTTACATTTATTTTTAATCTTTGTTTACAAGTTGGGGTCTTTCCTAATTATTTAAAAAAGTCCATAGTTATTCCGATACATAAAGGTGGTGATGAAGATCTTATCACAAATTATAGGCCTATATCATTACTTCCTGCTATATCTAAGATCTTGGAAAAACTCATTAATATCAGACTGGTGAGTTATTTGGAAAATCGTAAGTTACTTTCTGATAACCAATTTGGTTTTCGTCAGGCAAAGTCTACTTCAGATGCAGTTCATGCAGTGACAAATTTTATTGCTACGAATTTAGATAAACATAATAAATGCTTAGCCATATTTCTAGACATTGCAAAGGCGTTTGATACAGTATCGATCCCCATTCTACTAAATAAGCTTGAGTCTATAGGCATAAGAGATAATCAGTTGAATCTTTTTAAGAGTTACCTTACAAATCGTGTTCAAGCTACAGCAGTTGGAGAATATATTAGCACATATGCACCTATATCTTATGGAGTTCCACAGGGCAGCGTTCTTGGACCAACTCTATTCCTGATTTACATTAATGAACTAACTTCATTTACACCTTTAAATGGTAATCTGATCTCCTATGCTGATGATACAGTTCTATTAATTTCAGCCATTTCCTGGCAGAAAGTTTTTGATGCTGCGCAGGATGCTTTTGACAGTGTCTCTAGATGGCTGGGTGAAAATCTTTTGACACTAAATCCTAATAAAACAAAATACATTCCTTTTTCTATTCGGAAATTGAAAGGACTTGGAGATAAATTTCATCTTGTGGCTCACAGTTGCAATTTTGTAGATAAAGATAAATGTTCCTGTCCTAAATTAGAGCGTACTAATGAAATAAAATACTTAGGGGTAATGTTAGATTGTCACTTAAATTTTAAAACGCATATTGAATTATTAAGCAAAAGAGTGCGGAAATTAATAATAATATTTAAAACACTTAGACATACTGCAGATTATAAACTCATAAAGCAAATTTACTTTGCACTTTGCCAATCACTGATATCGTACTGCATTACTTCTTGGGGAGGAGCGCCAGCTTCTACTATTAAGTGCTTAGAAATTGCCCAGCGTGCAGTACTCAAAGTAAGCACTTTTCGACCTTTCTTATTCCCAACCAAAATTCTCTTTGAAAATTGTGAAGTCCTTACCGTCAGACAACTGTTTATCTTAGGTATAATCTTGAAACAACACAGTGAAGTGATTTTTGATCCTCAAAAATGTATAAACTCCAGAATAGTCAGACCTTGTGAACTAAAACAGTTTCATACTTCATTTGTTCGGAGATTTTACTGTGCTTTAGGTCCTTTTGTGTATAACAAAGTTAATAAAATTATTCCAGTTTACTCCCTACATATAAAGCAATGCAAAAAGAAAATAACATCTTGGTTACTGACTCTAGGATATGATGAAACGGAAGATCTCTTGACAGTGCAGAGCTAAGTTATTATGGACAGTGCTCGAATTTCTATTGTTAGGTAACTTAAGGTATTCATTAAACTGTATTCTTCACCTTGTACACACCCTCTTACACGCGCTCACACATACACACACACACACACACTCACACACACACACACACACACACACCACACTCACACACATCCACATACATACGTACACTAGCACCATATACAAAAGAGGTACATTTTACATATATAAATATATATATATATATATATATATATATTTTTTTTTTAATTTCAATTTTACTTTTTGTTTTATACCACATCTGTAATATAAAGAACAAAGTTTTGTAAATTTTCTATAATTTAAATAAATAATCTATGTTTATTATGTCTGGGGAGTGGCGCCATATGCTGAAATACAGGTTTTGGCCTAGTTCGGCAATGGATGCTATTTTTCATGTTATAAGATGAAATATTCCTATGTAGTTTATAAATAGACATATTGTTAACTGATATATATATGGAAAATATGGAAATAAAGATTAAAGATTAAAGATTAAAGATTAAAGACTATCGGTGAAAGCTCTCATTATCAGTGACAGTAGGCTAAGGGACCGCTGGGGTGGATTTTGGGCCACCTTAATGACGCGTACATTACAATAATATAAATATAATATTGAAAAAATACTTTTTTCATTTTAAAAATTCAAAAGTATAAGTCAAAAGTAGTTTTGATTAGAGACTTAAAAAATAATGCCATGTAGTAATTTTTACGATTTAAACGCTACGAAACCCAAAAATATTAATATTACTCTTTAGGTTAGGATTTGCCGTTACCAAATATTTAATTTTTCTATCTCTTATTAATGTTCTATCATCACTTCAAAAACACACAAAATGAGACAATACACAACGAGATGCAAACACAAAAAGTGATTATATTCTCTTTGGCAACAATGAAGGAGAGCGCCGATGTCAATCGTAGAACTGTTAAATGTCAAAAAAATCCGTTTCACTCGTGTGCACTCAATTACATACTGCATTATTTATTTATTTAATTATTATATTATTTTTAATATATATATATATATATATATATATATATATATATATAGAGAGAGAGAAATACTTACCGTTTAGATAAAATAAATGTTTTAAACTCAGAAACAGAGTACAGTTAAGTCAAGTAGCGAAATGCGAAGTATGTGAAATGGAACGTCTTAGAAAAAGGGTAGTTGAGATGCGTTCAAAATATGGTGGTAATAAGTTTACCCTTGACGTAGAATAAACATAAATGAATATTAAAAATATTTTTCTCCTGCGTTTCTTTTAACATTGTGATACGCGTATTTAATTAAGAATTCAATTAGCTGAATTTTAAGATTTATTTCATTTCTATACATAGTCAGGTGAAAAATGGGCATCCTTCTTTATCTAGCGATTTCAAATGATGAAAATTTTGCTTGTGGCTGATTTCAACTACTGTGCTGACTTCTGAGTATTATCAATTCTACTGATACTTAAATGGCCATTAAAACTTTGATTGAAACCTGTAAAGTACGGTTAATTGTTTTAAATTATTGCTTTTACTCGAAATGGTTTGGAACAACAATTAAATTTATCTGAGAAATTTCTCGATTTATGTGCCTATAAATGGCGATATTTCTGAAATTGAAGAAGGAGTTTCGATTTAAATTTACATTAAATTATAAGACTAAAAATTTATGGGATTTAATAAACAAGTGGTTTTTTTAAATTTTGTACTAAATTTTTTTATACATAAAATACATACATAAACACTCACGCCTGTCACCCCTCTGGGGTAGGCAGAGATTATGGACTTCCATTTGGCACGATCCTGACACACCTCTCTCGCTTCCTCCACATCCATATACCTACGCATACACGCTCGTCGGTTAAAGGTACTCTTGATTTGGCCTAATTTTAATATATCGCCAATTTGGTCGATAAACTTTCGCCTAGGGCGACCCTTCCCGACTATGCCGTTCACCTCTGCAACATAAATTTGCTTTGTCACTCTTTCCTCATTCATTCTTTCTACATGGTCAAACCACCGAAGAATTCCTTTCTTAATCCTGGTCACAACATCATCTTGCAAACCACACTCTTCTCTTATTAAACAATTTCTCACTCTGTCATTCAGATTCATCCCTAACATACTCCTTAATGACCGCATTTGTACAGCATTTATTCTACTCGCGTGCTTCTTCTGCCACACCCAACTTTCACTACCATACATTAAAGTAGGTACTAACACAGCATTGTGAATTGCCATACGTGCATGTTTTTTATATATCACGTATATTCATATTCCCACATTGTAATTCTATTCTGAGCTATGTTTAAAATTTCAAGCATCTAGCTCATCGGAAAGTGCTCTAAATTTGAGTTAAAAGAATATTAAGAATATACCTGGAACAACAGACAGGCAGACAGATAGACAACCAGACAGACAAACAAGTAAGTGGCTTAGTAAAAACGAAGTAAAATAATGTAATTTTCCTAATGCTATTGATTATCATCATTACAGCCCTTCACAAGTCCACTGCTGAACATAGGCCTCCCCATGGAGGAATGCCACAAAGCACGGTCCTGAGTCACCTGCATCCATCGACTTCCTGCATATCTTACCAGGTAGTCACTCCATCTAGTGGGGGAACGCCCAACACATCGCCTGCCGGTACGAGGCTGCCACTCGAGAACCTTTTTTCCCCATCGGTTGTCGGTTCTTCGAGCTATATGGCCGGCCCATTGCCACTTCAGCTTACTAATCCGTTGGGCTATGTCGGTCACTCTGGTCCTACTGCGGATATCCTAATTTCTGAGTTTATCACGCAAAGAAACTCCTAGCATAGCCCTCTCCATAGCTCGCTGAGCGACCTTAAGCTTCCTCATCCAGCCAGCAGTGAAGGACCACGTCTCAGTTCCGTATGTCATCACTGGCAACACGCACTGGTTGTACAGTCTCGTTTTCAAGTTTTGAGGTATACCTAACGAGAAGATGTGCCGTAATTTCCCGAACGCTGCCCAACCGAGTTGAATCCGTCGATTGACCTCTCGGTCGAAGTTGGACTTACCTAGTCGGACTATTTGTCCCAGGTAAACATACTCGTCAACAACTTCGAGCTTAGTGCTCCCAACAACTACCGGCATAGGTGTGACATGGACATTAAACATGATCTTTGTTTTGTCCATGTTCATCTTAAGACCTATCCGTTGGGAAACACTATTGAGGTCATTGAGCATAGTGCTTAGGTCCTTCAGCGATTCTGCCATAACGACTATATCGTCGGCAAATCGAAAGTGAGTAATGTACTCGCTATTGATGTTAATACCGTATCCTTTCCAGTCCAGAAGCTTGAAAACGTCTTCCAATGCAGCGGTGAAGAGTTTCGGGGATATGACGTCACCCTGTTTTACACCTCTCTGCAATTGGATAGGTTTCGTACTTTGGTTCTGTACTCGGATAGCCATTGTAGCCCTACTGTACAAGCACTTCAGAACTTCGATATACCGACAGTCAAAATGTACCGCTGAAGGGACTGCAGCACTGCCCAAATTTCGACGAAATCAAAGGCTTTCTCATAGTTCACCATAGTCCACATACGCCAGACATAGTGGCAAATTGTACTCCTCTGACTTCTGTACAATTTACCGAATGGTATGTATCTGGTTTATGGTGCTAAATCCTTTTCGGAAACCGGCTTGTTCGGGAGCCTGGAAATCGTCAAGTCTGCGCGCAAGACGATTAGTAATGACTCTCGAAAACAGCACGTAGACGCGGCTCAGAAGGGAAATCGGTCTGTAGTTCTTCAAAAGAGCGTTGTCGCATTTTTTGAAGAACAAGACCATCGCACTTCTGCTCCACCCCTCCGGTGTAATGCCACCATGGACGACGGAATTAATGAACTTCTGAAGGACTTCAAGTACCGGTTTTTCACCCGCTTTCAGAAGCTCCGCTGTTACTCCATCCTTGCCTGGGGCCTTGCCGTTTTTAAGGTGCTGGAGAGCCATTCTAATCTCGCTCAGACTGACGTCCGGGATATTATCAGAATAATGTCGGATAAGACTCGCTCTTGGATCGTTACTCACACTTGCGTGTGGCTCCAACGATGACGTGTACAGCTGCCCATAGAACCTCTCAATCTCAATCAAAATCTCAGGTGCCCCGGAAACGATGCTGCCACATTCGGTCTTCAGCTTTTATAGTTGGCTCTTTCTGGCAGACAGATCTCTGGCGAAGACTTTGGAGCCTTGGTTCCTCTCGATCGCTTCTTCAATACGAGCTGTGTTGAAGTTGCGTAAGTCCCGCCGCATGCATTTGGAGATCTGTCTGTTCAGTTGCCTGTATGCTATCAAATCTGTTGAAGAATGTAGCTTCATCTGCCGTCTAACAGCCATGAGATTAAAAGTGTGATCGGAGAGTTTTTGTTTTCTTTGGTGGCGGGTCTTGCAGAACTTAGCTCCGACCGCATGGACAGTTTCCACGAGCTTGTCATTCATATCGTCCACTTCATTGCAGTCTTCTAGTCACTGAAAACGGTTTTGTAACTCGAACTGAAAGGTTTCGAGACTTTGGATCAGAGCATGAGGGGGACGGAGCGTTGACTTCATTAGACGAGACCTCTCCAACTTAAATCTTTACAACGTTGTTAACGAGAAACTTGTGGACGATAAATCTGACACCTCCTTGGGACAGATGGTCGCCCTCCCGGTGATAGAGCAAGTTGCCGGATTCGAGGATTACCGTGTCCTCCCCCTCTCTTCGGACTTCGGATAATCCTTCGGATAATATGCCAGCATAACTTGTCTATCTCTTCTTCCAACTCCACAATCTTCTTGTCAGTCATCAGGGTGCGTTCGTTGTATATTGCCAGGTCTAGTCGTCGTAGGTGGCAATCGAACCTCCACCGGAGATTCTATGCACCCCCTGCCCTGCCGTTACCATGGTCGCCACCGTAGCCAGGAATAGCGGTGCCGCCGGGGACTGGGGGCCGTCTCTTTGTTACTTTATCCATTGGGGGTATTTGCCATATTTGCCACGCTTGGCGAGCGGGTTAGCAACCGCAGTTTTTTTATTGTAATTTTGCTGTTATCATGAAAATGCTGCTGCCCATCTCCTGCCTGTTTCACTTTGTCGCCTTTTACGACACCCACGGGAAGATATGTGGTAGTGGATATTCTTAACCACCACTACACGGCATGCTTTTGATACATAAAATTAATTGTTCGCGTACGATGCGGCGAGCTCTCAGTCCCTGAGCTACCACGGCTCGGTTTTTATTCATGCTGGACGTTGAATTGTAATTATTTGCTTTGCATGCTTTGAGTTTACAAGTTTGTAGTAACTTTCAAAAGTAAAATCACAGCCACTATAAATTTCAGTATTCAATTTTCGTTTTCCTCAAATGCAAGTTTGCTTGGAACCATTAGCTTCTGGTTGTTAAAAATATCTTTCGCTACGGTGTTAATTTTTTAATGTAATTCTGATTCCACAACACCGATAATGTGCGTAATTAGGTCACAAGAGATGCCAACATCATTTATTTTGTGTACTTATATCTACTATTGATTCAGAATCAAAATACAAATGCCTTCTCATCTCTGAGGACTCAATTGGAATGCCTCGTCGCTAATTAAGTGTCTTCGGTTTACACAGAACTATGCTGCTGATTCATAGTGGCCCTTCCCCGGTCGAGCCGATCCATTTGTTCAGCGGCGTATACGCTGCGGCTGATCTCTACCGCGTAATTTTTTGGTAACGGTAATGATGATTTGAGAATTTGATAGGTTATTTTATAAAGTATTTATTATGTTATAGAAGGTTTTTTTAAATTTTATATTTCGGTGTTAGTTCAAATACCCAGGACTTCATTATGGTAGAGACATGCTGCAGCTATATTGTGGCTGCAGCATGAATGGGTCGGCTTGTCCGAGGAGCTACTCTGCTGTCAGAGATACTAGCGTAGGAATAACACATAGTCCTTTATTTCGTAGAGTAAGTATAGGGGATTGGGGACATCTTTTGGTGGTGAAGGGACACTTTATTTTAGTCTTCAGGGGTGATCGCATCATCATTTTGATTCTTAATCGAAGATAGATATAGGTGTTTATGGGAGACCCATATTACTTACCATCAATTGACCTGTATGCTAGTTTGTCACCTTTATAAAAAATGTCTCTCACTGTAAGGAGGATTCGCCATAATCCTCATGCTTGGCAGGCGTATTGGCAATCGCAGTACTAGATGTATCACACCATTTATGTTGCTCTTCGACGCCCGCCTGGGTCTTTACATCTAGTATGTAAAATGAGTATACCGCGCTATCTATCGGAAGCCATGAAATATTTTTGGCATTTCCTATAGTAGTTTCTTACATTACCCGTGCGGCGAATTTCGATGATGTATTTTCCTGTATCACCACCAAATTTTATTTTAGGTATATTCATTTATAAATAGGTTTCAAGAAAAAAAACTGAAGCTTAATAAATTTTAAATGTGTTGTTCAGATGGAATTAAGCATTCATGTTATAAAATGAACTCAAGGGGCTTTCTCAGCTAAAAATTGTAGGGCCGTTTGTCATAAATTTTATAGTAGGTGAGTAAACTGAACTCGATTACAAGTGCTGAAATTGTTAATTTCAAGCCAGTTAAGAAAATATTAGGAAAGGAACCTGCATTTTCGAGAAATAAAATATAATATATTAACAAGTATGCCAACATTGTCATCACACAGCCCTATGGATTCTTCCTGCTTCACTAGTCTCCGTCTCTCAGGTATGTGTATTTGTTCCTCATCTATGGTATAGTCTTAAAAGAAATTAAAGATTAATATTTAATCAAACAATTTGTGACTTACAGATTGTCAGCGCAGTGCTGGCATGTGCATAAGTAATGATTATTTAGACGCCTTAAATGATATTCTAATTGTTACCTTGAACACAAAGGGGTAAAATAATAAAACTTAAAAGAAAGGTAAAACCGACTTCAAAAACAATAATCTGACTCTGCATCTCAGCCTAGCTTCGATTGTATGGCAAAAGGTGATGTTTACAATTATCATTAAAATTTATAATATCATCTCACCCACTGGGTGTCGTTAGAAACAAGTCAGGTGATGAATCGCGTGCCTAAATCAACGAAAAGACGGGAAGCAGCGTCGAAGAATACGTCTTGTATTACTATCATCAATCCGGTTATCAGGTGTATACTGAATTCATAATATCCCCTCTTTTATGGGGGAGGTCCCTGTCTAGCAGTGAACTAGTTATTTTCTTGACGAGGAAAAGGCTTATTAAAATCGTAGAAAAACATATAAATAGGTAATTATTAATATTTTTATACATTGTTTCTTTTCACTGAAATAAAATGAAGAGGTGAAATAAAATGTACGTGGTATAGCCATGCTACAGCTATATTATTGGTATAGTTGAAGCACGAATGGGTCGGCTCGACCGGGGAGGGACGCGCTCTCACAGAATGCCAGCATAAAATAGCAGCTTAACGTTGCTGTGTTTGGCATGGTGAGTGTAGAGAACCGGAGACCCTTTTTACTGGAAACGAGGCATTCTATCTTAGTTCTAACGGGTAACAACGCATCTGCGTTTTGATTCGTAATCGAGGATAGATATAGATGTCTATTGGCCTTAGCTACCACTTACCATCAGGTGGACTGTGTGCTCGTTTGTTACCCCTGTCCTATAAGAAGAGCTAATTAAATAGAAACTTTATTTTATGACGTCAGAAACTAAAATTTCGTTTTATAAAAGTCAAGGCATACATTTATGTAATAAAATAGAATGAAATCATTTTATTCAATATAGATTATAGTACTTATTGAAAGTCATATTTTACTTTCACTACTGTTTCGCAAAAAAACCTCTGTCCTGGGAAGAACCAGCAAGAAACCAAGCGGGACTTTTTTTCAAAAGCACAATTTAATATTTTATACAATTATTATGAAAACAATTAGAAACAGCATGGTAGTGATCACCTTATTCCCAGGGGTTATTATCAGTCATGTACTCTTTAGTAGTATAATAACCCTTACTAGACAATTTTTGCTTAATAAATAATTTAAACCTTTTGATAGAAAAGGTCTACATATTTTCTGGGACTTTGTTGTAAAAGCGTATACATTGCCCCTTGAAGAAATTACTAACCCTTTGGAGTCTAGTAACTGGTATAACTAACTTGTGCGTGTTCCTAGTATTTACAGATTTACAGATTTGTTTTTGTGTACATACAATAAGTTCTCGTATACATATTGAGAGGCTAAAGTTAATATATTTATTTCTTTAAATTTTTCTCTAAGTGATTCCTTCGGACCTAGGCTATACATTGCTTTAATGGCTCTCTTTTGCAAAACAAAGTTAGTTTCAATGTCAGTCGCAATACCCCATAGCAAGATTTCGTATGATATTATGCAATGGATAAAACTAAAATAAATTAATTTAGCTGTTTCAACCCACATCTAATCTTTTTTACGGCATATGCTGCAGACCTAAGTTTGCTAGCTAGTTTAGATAATATATGAGGGCCATTGAAGCTTCGCGTCAACTGCAATACCGAGAAAAACAGTGGATTGAACAAGATCCATCTCCTCCCTACTTAAAAGCACACTGGTATTCACCTTATTAACATTAGGTGTAATGAATTTTATACATTTCATTTTATTACCGTACCAAAGCAAATTACTGACGATAAACTAGTTTACTACTTTTGATATATCATTATTCACTTCGTCATATTTCAATAATTTCCTTTTTAGTCAGAAAATTAACGAAGTATCATCAGAAAATAATTCTATATCATGGTTATTATCCAGTAAGTCATTAATATAAACTAAAAACAGAAAAAGACCAAGAACTGAGCCCTGAGGAACACGCGTAGATACTACCGATCCGGAAGCAGTGCATCTATTAATAACAACTGTTTTCATTCTATTATTTAGATATGACATAATAGGTTTAAGTGCTATGTTTTTAAACCATAAAGACTTGGAAATATCACAAAATATGTTTGATTAACTCAACACTGGCATCAGTTGTCGAGCGACCCCTTGTAAATCTGAACTGATTGTCTTCATCATCATCATCATTACCGCCTTTCATAAGTCCACTGCTGAACAGAGGACTCCCCCAACGAATGCCACAAAGCACGGTCCTGAGCCATCTGCATCCATCGACTTCCTGCATGTCTTACCAGGTCGTCACTCCATCTAGTGCGGGGGTCGCCCTACACTTCGCCCACCGGTACGAGGCTGCCACTCGAGAACCTTTTTTCCCCATTGTCGGTTCTTCGAGCTATATGGCCGGCCCACTGCCACTTCAGCTTACTTATCCGTTGAGCTATGTCGGTTACTCTGGTTCTACTGCGGATATCCTCATTTCTAAGTTTATCACGCAGAGAAACCCTGAGCATAGACCTCTCCATAGCTTTCTGAGCGACCTTGAGCTTGCTCATACGGCCAGCAGTGAAGGACCACGTCTCAAATCCATAAGTCATCACTGGCAACACGCACTGGTTGTACAATTTTGTTCTCAGGTTTTGAGGTATGTCTAACGAGAAGATGAGTCGTAGTTTCCCGAACACTGCCCAGCCGAGTTGAATCCGTCGATTGACCTCTTGGTCGAAATTGGACTTACCTAGTCGGACTTTTTTCCCAGGTAAACCTACTCGTCAACAATTTCGAGCTTAGTGCTCCCAACAACTACCGGCATAGGTGTGTCATGGACGTTAAACATGATTTTTGTTTTGTCTGTGTTCATCTTAAGACCTATCCGTTGGGAGACACTATTGAGGTCATTGAGCATAATGCATAGGTCCTCCAGCAATTCTGCCATAAGGACTATATCGTCAGCAAATCGAAGGTGAGTGATGTACTCGCCATTGATGTTAATACCGCATCCTTTCCAGTCCAGTAGCTTGAAAACGTCTTCCGATGCAGCGGTGAAGAGTTTCGGGGAAATAACAACACCCTGTCTTACACCTCTCTGCAATTGGATAGGTTTCGAACTCTGATAGCCATCGTAGGTCTACTGTACAAACACTTAAGCACTTCGATATACGGACAGTAAACTTGGCACCGCTACAGGGACTGTAGCACCGCCCAAATTTCGAGGGAATCAAAGACTTTCTCATAGTCCACATACGCAAAGCAAAGTGGCAGATTATACTCCTTTGTCTTCTGTACAATCTGCCGGAGGGTATGTATGTGGTCTATGGTACTAAAGCCTTTTCGGCAACCGGCTTGTTCGGGAGACTGGAAGTCGTCAAACGTGCATGCGAGACAATTCGTAATGACTCTCGAAAACAGCACTTAGACGCGGCTTAGAAGTGAAATCAGTCTGTAGTTCTTCAAGATAGCGTTGTTGCCTTTCTTGAAGAACAAGACCACCGCACTTCTGCTCCACGCCTCCGGAGTAATGCCACCATGGAGGACGGAATTAAAGACCTTCAGAAGGACTTCAAGTACCGGTTTTCCACCCGCTTTCAAAAGCTGCGCTGTAATTCCAGCCTCGCCCGGGGCCTTGCCGTTTTTAAGGTGCTGGAAAGCCATTCTAATCTCGCTCAGACTGACGTCCGGGATATCTTCAAAATAGTGTCGGATAAGACTCACTCTTGGATCGGTTACTCACACTTGCGTGTGGCTCCAACGATGACGTTTACAGCTGCCCATAGAACTTCTCAATCTCACTCAAAATTTCAGGTGCCCTGGAAACGATGCTGCCACATTCAGTCTTCAGCTTTGACAGTTGGCTCTTTCTGGCAGACAGATCTTTGGCAAAGACTTTGGAGCCTTGGTTCCTCTCGATCGCTTCTTCAATACAAGCTGTATTGAAGTTGCGTAAGTCCCGCCGCATGCATTTGGACATCTGTCTGTTCAGTTGCCTGTATGCTGTCAAATCTACTGAAGACTGCAGCTTTATATCTCGTCTAACAGCCATGAGATTAAGAGTGTGATCGGAGAGTTTTTGTGTTCTTCTGCGGCGGGTCTTGCAGAATTTAGCTCCGACCGCATGGATAGTTTCCACGAGCTTGTCATTCATATTGACCACTTCATTGCAGTCTTCTAGGCACTGAAAGCGGTTTTGTAACTCGAGCTGAAAAGTTTCGGGACTTTGGAACAGAGCGCGAGGGGAACGGAGCGTTGATTTCATTAGACAAGAACTCTCCAACTTAACCTTTATGTTCGGTGCGCCTCTAACCATTCGGTGATCGCTACCAGTTTTCATCCTTACGATCAAGGAGACATCACTGAACAGTTGTTGTCTGGTCGTTACAATGAAGTGAATCTCATTTTTTGTCGAAGCGTCGGGGCTCGACCAGGTCCACTTCCTGTGGGGCCGCTTCTTGAAGAAAGGTATCTTGATAAAGAGTTCCTCTTTCTCCATGAAGTCGACCAGCTGATGGCCCCTTGGGTTCCGTTGCCCTATTCCAAATTTCCCTGTTTTCAGCTCACCGTTCTCTCTTGTGCTTAGTTTTGCATTGAAGTCTCCTATTAACACTTTATAGTGGGTTTTGGAGGAATGCATGGCTCTAGAGTTATCCTCATATATTTCCTCCACCTCCTCATCGGGATGTGCCGAGGTTGGTGCGTAAACCTGTATGACCTTAAGCGAATACCTTTTGGTGATTATGAGTATAAGGTACGCAACCCTCGTCAACACACTCTCAATCTTTACAACGTTGTTAACGAGAGACTTGTGGACGATAAATCCGACACCTCCTTGGGAGAGATGGACGCCCTCCCGGTAATAGAGCAAGTTGCCGGATTCGAGGATTACCGTGTCCTCCCCCTCTCTTCGGACTTCGCATAATCCTATAATATGGCAGCGTAACTTGTCTACCTCTTCTTCCAGCTCAGCAATCTTCTCGTCAGTCCTCAGGGTGCGTGCGTTGTATGTTCGAGGTCGAGTCGTCTTACGTGGCAACCTAACCTCCACCGGAGATTCTTAGCACCCCCTGCCCTGACATTTCCATGGTCGCCACCGTAGCCAGGATTAGCAGGGCCACCGGGGACTAGGGGCCGTCTCTTTGTTGCTCTCATCATTGGGGGGTATTTGCCATAGTTGCCACGCTTGGCGAGCGGGTTGGCAACCGCAGTTTTTTTGCCCAACTCCTGCCTGTTTCCCTTTGTCATCTTTTACGACACACACGGGAAGATATGGGGTAGTGGATATTCTTAACCGCCACTACACAGCTAACTGATTGTTATGTAGTTAATATATTTACATGAAAAAAAAACTTTACATTTGATCTAGAATAATTTTTTCCAAAATTTTACTGAGCGTTGGTAGTACAGAAATAAATCTAAAATTAGGGGTGTCCAATGTAATGCCAGATTTAAATAAAGGTATAATTTTACTATGTTTCATTAAATCAGGAAACAGCATTGAATGTAATAGCATGTTGGGATGCGAATATAAATAAAAATATAGTACATAAAGTATACAGCGAAAAGCAATAAAGTCAAACAAATTGATATTGAAACCTTGTCAATTTCCATATTGCCACGTATGAACTAAGCAAGTAGTTTATCGACTTGTCAAACTTTCAACTAGGTTTCGTTTCTATGCATAGAAAGGCTGGAGATAAATGTCATTTAGCAGTAGTCTATCACACGTACTTACGCTAGATACTTCAATTTTAGAAATTTTCGCTCTTGGATTTGTTTTAATAACCAGTGTACTTCTACTTTGATTGCTAGTTATCACTTTAAATGCATATTTCGTCATCACCATTATCATCATTACAGCCCTTCACAATTCGACTGCTAAATCCAGCCCTCCTCCAAGGAACGCCACAAAGCACGGTCCACAGGAACCACCTACATCCATCAACTTCTTACATATCGCATACATATACATAATGCATATCTTCGCTTACCGGCACGAGTTTGCAACTCGCGAGCCATTGTATGCGTAATAGCTTAGAATAATATAATATTTAGAACTAACTTTCAAATGTGTACACAAGCATTCGTAATAAAATAGTAAGTATATAAGATTAATTATGAATAGAGTTTATTTTCTATAAAAGTAAGGATGAAAACGTGCACACCGTCCACTTGATAATTAGGGGATACTATAGCTCAACCTGTTTCCGTGTATTGGTGGTCAAGAATATCCACTACCCCATATCTACTCGTGGGTGTCGCAAGAGTCGGGAGTGCGAAACAGGCAGCAGAATCTTCCGGATAACAGCAAGATTACAATAAAAAACTGCGGTTGCCAACCCATTCGCCAAGGATGGCAACTATGGCAAATAACCCCCATGAAATGTAAGTTACGAAGATACGGCCTCCAGCCCCCGGCGGCTCCGCCGGTGACCATGATAACGCCAGGGCAGGGGTGTTAAGAAACTCCGATGGAGGTTCGGTTGCCACCTAAGACGATTCGACCTGGCAATATGAAACGCACGCACTCTGACGACTGACGAGAAGATTCTGGAGCTGAAAGAAGAGATATACAAGTTACGCCGGCATATTATAGGATTATCCGAGTTCGGAAGAGAAGGGGAATAGACGGTAATCCTCGAGTCTGGCATCTTGTTCTATCACCGGGAGAGCGACCATCTGTTCCAAGGAGGTGTCGGATTTATCGTCCACAAGTCTCTTGTTAACAACGTTGTAAAAATTGGGAGTGTGTCGATGAGGGTTGCGTACCTTATACTCAGAGTCACCAAGTAGTATTCGTTGAAGATCATACAGGTTTACGCACCAACCTCAGCATATCCCGATGAGGAGGTGGAGGAAATATATGAGGATATCTCTAGAGGCATGCATTCCTCCAAAACTCAATACACGGTGTTAATGGGAGATTTCAACGCAAAACTAGGCACAAGAGAGAACGGTGTGCTGAAAGTAGGTAAATTTAGAATAGGGCAACGGAACCCAAGGGGCCAACAGCTGGCCGACTTCATGGAGAAAGAGGGACTGTTTGTAATGAACTTTTTCTTCCCGAAGCGACCTCACAGGAAGAGGATCTGGTCGAGCCCCGACGGTTGGACAAAAATGAGATTGATTTCATTATGACGACCAGACGACAACTTTTCAGTGATGTCTAAGTGGTCGCGAGGAGTCGTGATCATTAGAAACGGCAAAATCGGGTAGGCTTCTATTGTATTGTGTGTCCTTTAATTTTAATAAAGGTGCTGAATAAGTGCCAAGCTTAGTAATGTGAAGCAACATTGTAACATTGTAACTAAAGGTCAAAGTGATATTACATACTAAAATGTATAAAATTATGTATGACCAGTGATCACATATCACATTCTAGATGTATTCTTGTTGATATTACTTCAAATATATACACATGCTAGTAAGACACGTAGTGCTTAAAGTCCAGATTATAAATTCATGTAGCAATCTGGCAATATTTTAAGGGATATGATAATAGCCTGTTTTCATGAAAATAATAGTGCGCCTAAACTAAAAACATTTACTTTCGTTGCTTTAAGCGTTGCATGAATGTCCATAGTCAGTCTGTGTCTTGATGAAAATCAAGGTAATGCATATAAAATTGACCGAATCAAAATTAAAATAAAGTTAAATGTTTGGTTTTTTTTGTTAATTACACGTTTAACGTGAATTTCAATATATATATATATATATATATATTGAAATTCACGTCAATATATATATATTGTAGGGCGTCCCCCCACGAGATGGAGTGACGACCTGGTAAGACATGCAGGAAGTCGATGGATGCAGGTGGCTCAGGACCGTGCTTTGTGGCATTCTTTGGGGGAGGCCTATGTTCAGCAGTGGACTTGTGAAGGGCTGTAATGATGATGATGATGATGATATATATATACAAAAATACTGTCATATTCATAATATTTAATCGTATCTACAAAATAAATTTATACAAATACTTTTTAAGAGGATATCTAGGTTGCGTGAAATTTAGAGAATGTGTTTTTAACGACCTTTTGCTGTCGTGGTGTGCCCGAGCGACCTAGATAGGTAACCGAGAGAGACAACTGCAGCTCTGACTGCTTACCTATGGAAAAATTACATAATCATCATCTCATATTCCCCTATGTCCTCTTCGTTTCAAGAACAATATAAGAATATTATGGCTACGTTTGTATGTTCTTTTTTTTTATCCGTTAAATTTGTTTGCTAGATGCTTAATAACGGCGGTATAACTAAATAGTTTTAGTAATACAAGAAGTTTCTTCATTTTAAAAATAATTAAATTGGAACATGAGATCATAAAAATATGAAAACATGCCAACTACAGATTATAATGTAAACAATTGAATCTTAAAAAATTTATCCCTAGATTAATTATCCAGGGAACAAACAGAGGAATACGTTTGTACTCGTATAAACTAGACGCCGCCTCTCGCTTCGCTATCAATAAAACATTTGATTACTCTCTTCTTTAAACAATCACCGTATGTATGCAATTACTATAAGGCTCTAAGTTTACCCATAGATAAAACAGTGTACTCTAAATTGAGGATGTGTGATAACTTCTTATAACCAGCAAGTGTGCTATTTGTGGGTTTGCCATTATTATTAAAAAAATACTTGGTATCTTGAGAATCAACTTCTTCATACTTTCAGATTTTATAAATCTGAATAAGTTTATCATCAACTTGAATATTTTTATTAACGAAGGTTGATATTTTACTAGTAATTAAATGCATTAGTTACATATATCTCGTCATATCTATCGTTATATCATTGAGACCCGAGTTCAAAATATGCTTTTTGTGCTGTAAAACTCAACTATGTCAAGATCCACATTATCTAAGTTGAAACGCGTCACTAATTTGCACTGTTGTGTTCTAGTTTAAAAGATGAGTGAGAGTGCTCTGGGTCTTCTTATATTGTTTTAAATGTCAAATATCTTTAGTTTTGTAATTTGTCATATCGCTTGTCACTGAAAAATTGAAATATAAAAATATTATTCTACTACTTAATGAACCTTTTCCCCCCCAATAGTCCTGTAGCTATTTAGACAGCCCTTAATATTGATAACCAGTCCAAGATGAAATTACGAGTATAATGCGTTATATTAGTTACAGTTACATCTTAAAACCTATTGCTTAAAATAATTATGTTCTATTAGTTTCAAATGGTACTTATCTGTATTTAGATTTATATTTCTGGAAAGTAAATAATATTAAGCTATAAATAAACCACTTTAAACTAAAAATGAGGTTTTATTTTTCATGAGCATAGTAAATGGCCCTTGATTTTTTTTTTTTGGTTTATCAACCATATTATTTTCTCACAGTGTTTCCTTTTATTGTCACCGTGTGGTAAATCAGCATTTAATACTGCATTTAAAATTTCGTTGGTGTCAGTGGGTATCGAACTAGGTTTGGTTTTGTTAAATAACATTTTGAGGCAAGAGCTTTTCCTTTAAACTAACACGCCTAACGTTACCGTTTTAGCCCATAATAGTCCACCCATTGGACTCGCCCATACACTATAGGGGGTATTTTTCTCATAGTTGCTTTGTTTATCGAGATGGGCTTGCGGCCGCAGTTTTTATATTTTTATTTGTTATTAGAATGACGCTGCTGCCCACCTCTCAGTTTGTTTTCCTTTCTCGCCTCACATGACACCCATGGGGCGATACGGCCAGTGGACATTGTAACATTGGTGTAATAATATCCACTAGGAAACAATTTTTTCCTTATAGTATATAACACAAAAAGAAATCTTAAACTACTTGAAATACCGTTAATTGAACCAGAACTTAACCTACTTTTAGTTGAAGTGGGTTATGAAAAAGGGATTCTACCTTCAACTTTTTCAATAGCAGTTCATTTACGTTGCTCGTTTTTGCAGACCGCTAAAATTACTGGTGAATTATTACAAAGTACTTATTTTACCTTATTCGATAGACTTTTCTCCTTTTTTGGTTAAATTACAATTACGAAACGAAAAAGTCATGAATTTTTTAATGAAATATTCTAAGATATATTCATAAATGGTTCATTGTATAAGTCCTAAACTTTAGTAATAAATAAAAAAATTGTTTATAGAATTATGTTTCGTAAACGAATATTTCGTCAAGTTTCATAAGTCCACTACTGAACATAGGCCTCCCCAAAGCAACGTGACACAGAGCACGATCCTTTTTTTAGACGGGGAAATACCTACGCATACCCGCCTCGCGGGGACAAGGACAGGTTATGTAGGACACGCACCTACTAAAAGCCTAAGGTGTTTCACCTTCGCCGCATATTGGCATAGCCACGGGAACGCTTTCACGCACATCCGCTGCCCTAGCAGCACCGGCCGCCCCATGGCAGCCTCCCTTCGAAGAAGGAATTCTCTTGCCCCTTTTCCTTCTCAGGTTCCAGATTACCAAGAACACAAGGAGCGCTTTCCTTCTGGGCCTTAATTTCACCTGCACAATGGACCTCCACGAGTCCGATACGCGAGGCCAAGGGTTGGGGTAAAACGAGCACTCAAAAGGGTGCTTTTCTGACCCCAGCGGTGGATCTGGTCTTAATTTTCGGTCACGAAGGGTAGCGAGGGCAGCACCTCGTAGTACTGACACTCTTCTCCCCACGCGGCCCCACCAACATCTCATCGACTGTGCGGCCCTGCCAGAGTCGCGGATGATAGAGCGAGTGGCGCCTGGTCATACCAACACTACTCTTCAGCCGCGACTCCACATCGACTGCAGTGGTAAAGGGGGAAAAAGTGGGCTTGACAAGCCTCGGGCCAACTATTCAGCGTGGGTGGGTGGCTACTAAGCCCCCCGCCACGACAAGGTGGGAACCCGTTTGGAAGGGACAGAGCACGGTCCTAATCTATCTGTACCTATCAACTTCCTACATCTCTTAGAATTTAGATACTCCATCTGGTGGAGGGCTGCCCTACCCATCGCTTGCCGATGCGAGGCTGCCTCCCGCAAAATTTTCTTACTACTTTTTATTATATTTACGTTTCAAAGCCACGCTGCAGCTATATTATAGTTTTAGCACGTATGGGTCGGCCCGACCAGGGAAGAACCACAGTGTCACATAATACCAGCGTAAAATAGCAGCTTAATGCTGTTGTGTTTCATATGGTGAGTGTAGTTTTTTTTTTAGTACGGCAAACAAGCATGCGGCTCACCTGATGGTAAGTGACTAATGCCGCCCATGAACAACTGCAACACAAGGGGAACCAGGGGAATCGCACATACGTTGCCGTCCTTTAAATAGTAGTGAGCCGGAGACCCTTTTTACGGAAAACGAGGCATTCCATCATAGTCCTCAGGGATATTTGGACACACAACGCATTTGCCTTTTGATTCTTAATCTCTACAAATAAATAAAATTAAAGTGTCTGTTTGTAATGTCAAAATACAGCTTTTTACTTAATGCATATGAAAGTATATACGGTACTTATTTATAACAAAAACACAATTTTTAAATTTTTTGTCTGTCTGTTTGTTCCGGCTAATCTCCGTAACGGCTTGACTGATTTTGATGGGACTTTCACTAGCAGATAGCTGATGTTATAAGGAGTAACATAGGACAATTTTAATTTAGAAAAATAATTAGGATTCCGCGAAAAAAAATTAAAACCAATAAATTCGTTGTAAAATCCACGCGGGCACAGCGGTGACACTCTCTGTACGTGAGAGTTGAAACGCCGGTGACATTAGGCCGGAGCGTGTAACGCTAGGGTTGATACCGAACCGAAATGGAATATTATAGACTTGTGCCAAAAAAGATACATAGTAGGTATATGTTATATAATGTAAACTTATGTATTTAGATAGTGAAAGATACGATCAATTTTAATTCAAGTTTTATTAAATATCTTTACAGATGGGGAAAATATAAATTTCCGACAAAACAAAATATGCATGACAGTTAATTGTAATCTTAAATAATAATTAACCAACACTTAGTATTTCAGTACGTAATAATCAGTATTACCTACTACCCTTTAAAAATTACTTACTCTTATATATTTTTGGCTTTTTTGATGACTTTTATAATTTTTATTATTATTTCTAATAATTAAAAAAATTCGTTGCCGTATGTATAATTTTTTTAGAAAATCCATAGGGAAGCATAGATAGATAGATAAATAGATAACACTTAATTATACGCCAAAAAATAACATAAATATTAACAAAAAATGAGAAAAATTAATGTGGTACAATGGGTGGGCTTATCGCTAAGGGCGATCTCTTTCAGACAACCTTTGGATGGACAGGATTGCAATAAAACAATAAAAACAATAAATAAAGGAAGAATAATTATATACAAATAATGGGCATTATTTTGGTATAAAGCGCAGCCCTAAGCCAAGGCAGTCGGCGACGGCCCGTTCCACGCCCCGCGCGCCTCTCAAGGCGCCCGCATACATCCAGACACCCACACATAGCTGCAAGTGATTTTACGTGCACACATGCTTAAGTGTCGTTTCTTTTAGCGTAGTGTATATATTCTTTGACGCGGGCGAAGTCGCGAGGGACAGCTAGTCAATTTTATATTATGAGGTGAAATATAGAATAAGGGAATAGAAATCGTAGTGTAGCACTAGAGCATGTACTATATGTTGCGCTTACGGTCGTGATGTACTGCAATGATGACCATTTTTGGCATTCATCGGACAAAAATTTCTATGCTATCAAGAGTTATGCTTAGTTAATATCAATATACTCGTATTATTATCAAATAAAATATTGCCGTCGGGGTGTGGTAGCAGGAGCCAAGTGCTCCCCGTAAATTTCATAATACGTGAGCATCGGAAGTTCGATCACCGACAGCAAGCCAGCAACACTTAAATTATTAATTGCATCTATAAATGCTGAATTACACGTAAGAAAACCTGCATATTTAGAGTATACATAACCAAGTTATGCTTATGTATACTCTAAGCTAACATGTCTGACAAATTAAAAAAAGTGAATACGTGAAACCCACTATCACCAACAGCAGCCCCGCGGTGGCCTTACTGCACTAAAACCCTCTTAGAAATTAGAGGCGGCAGAGTATTAGAACCTGTAAAGAATTTATAAGCCCCATATTTCAACACAATATTGCTGGATATTTTATGTCCGGTATTGCATAGATATGATTAAATGAAATTTTAAAACTTGTAGGCATTATAAAAATGTCTATAGAACGCAAATGGTGAGGGGTCTTACTCTTCTTGACATTTCAGTCAATCAAAATTTCAGGGGCGGGTGCCTGCTGCCCGTCTCCAGCTTGATTGTTGTCGAGTTTATTGAAAATTATATTTGTAGTACATCTAAAAATTAACATTTACCTGTTAATATACATTGCTATTGATAATTTGTATTTTTGACATTTCATTATATCAAAATAAGCAAAATATGTTCCAGACCCCCCAAGAAGTTCAAAGGCACTCCATGGCCACATTGTTTCAGGAATCTAAAGGAATATTGATCGAGTACACAAAAAAAGCGAAAATAAAATAAATACTTAACCTTAGCCCAATTTTATCTTAATTCATAACGTGCTAACAAAACATCTGATAGAAAGCTGAAAATTAACAATATTTTTAGGGCTAAGGACTTTCTTGCTTCAACAATTTGACTGCCAGAATTCATTCATCGATCATTTCGCCTCGCTTTTCACGATTAACTTGCGGTGTGAGTGTTCCATGCCGGATTTACGGTTTACACAACACTCAATGCGCGTAGCTCTTATCGCCCCGAACAGCAAGTCACGTCAGCCTGATGGAGTTCCTCCCATTGTGCTGAAGACGTGTGTTCCTGAGTTGGCACCGGTCCTAACGCGTCTTTTTCAAAACTCTTACGGCTTAGGCTTAGTGCTAAACTCATGGAAGACAGATTTAGTGCACCCGATCAACTACAGACCCATCCAACTACAGGCCTATTGTCATTAAATAAAATAATTATTTTAAAGAAAGAAAACTTGTTCCTAAAGAAACTCCTTTTCTCATTTGTGAGGCTGTAAATCTAGTCTAGTCTAGTTTGTTTTAGTAAGAGAACCACTACCCCAAGACATTCTATGGATGTAAGAGGCGACAGAGGGAAACCGAAGCAGCAGATGGGCAGCAACATCTTCCTGATAATATCAACTCTATAATAATAATAAAAATCGGTTGCCAAACCGCATGTCGAGCGTAGCAATTATAGTAAATACCCTTATGAGGCAATCTATTTGTAGGTTGTAATGATGAGGATGTTTTTTTTTTTGGTATGTATTTGATGGTATTGACCACAAAAAAAGGCGCTTGCTCTAATTCGAAAGCAGCTAAATAGAAGTTACGGATTTCATTGCATCTAATATTAACTCTTTTATTTCACGAAGTTTTGGGCACTTTTCAGCATTCATCGTCATTTATGGTCACGTATAAATCGTTAAATTTGTATGTAGTATTCGCATAACGAAAGCATTATTTAACATTTTGCGTACAGTAAGATATTACAGTACCTATGTTAAATTTGTACAATAAAAACACGCATATTTAAATAATAATAATTTTACGGATTTTATCGCGTATATTAACTTATTTTACATTCCCGACGTTTCAAGCACTCAAGCAAGTTTTACACGACAATAAGCTTCAGGTCCCGCGCCTACGTCACAGTGAACGAGTGAAGCCGGCCACAGTCGAGCGAGTGCCTGCTGTACTGCCATATTTCAGAGGTTTCACTGACAAGATTGGCTACATCTTGAAGCGTGCTTCCATTAAAACATATTTCAAGCCGCCGAAGAAGATTAGTCAGTTTTTACCATCAGTCAAGTGTAATATTCCTCTGCAAGATGCAGGAGTGTACAAGCTGGATTGTGAATGTGGTCTCTCTTATATAGGACAAACTAAAAGATCCATAAAATCCCGCGTTAAAGAACACATAGCTGATGTGAAGAATAGACGCTCCGGGAAGTCTGCAGTCTGTGAACATGTACAGGATCGCCCCCGTCACTACATTAGATTTGATAGACCACAAATCCTCGCTAAAGAACACCGATTCCTTCCAAGGATGAATTTTTGGTAGCATCCAGCCACCTTCTCCTTGGAAAATTCCAAGGAGAAGGTGGCTGGGTGCTACCATTTGCTTGGGATCCCATAATTAATAAAATTAAATCCCAACCCAAGCATACAACTGCAAGACTTCATGATACTGTAAGTTCATACTGCGTAGATCGGAACAAAAATTAATAATTTTTAATCTGGAGGTAGCCGTGGTTAACTATGACATTGGGACGTCATACACCTCGGTCCCCCCCGTGACCATGGGTGCTGTAAAGTGCTTGAAACGTCGGGAATGTAAAATAAGTTAATATACGCGATAAAATCCGTAAAATTAGTTTCCGGTATAATCTTTGCATTCTAGCAAACTTGTAATTCTCAAAACTTACGTTTTCATATGGAATTAGTGATAGAAAAGCAGTCGTTCTTTTTTTTATGGAACTATTTATATAATAACACGACTCAAAACAATAAATCCCGCTTGTGCACAATAAATATTGCCTACTTTTAATTTATATCTCGGAACCCATTCTGTATTTGTTACTCACGTTTTATATAAAACGTGAGTAACAAATTGAACAAAAGCAATATTTCCTTAAGAAAACTTTATGTTGAAATTAAATTTTGCATGATTTGAATAAGCTAACATAAGGAACAAAAGCTTGGACTGAATTTAACTCAATACTAATTCTTACAAAAAAATTCTTGTCAATTGACCTTACATTTTTGGGTATGACAAATACTCGAATCTCCCGTGGGAGTCTAAACATGTGACTACGAGAGAGGCCAGAAAGACACAGGGCCTCTTAATGTATTGTTGCAACCATCTCGTATGACAGATATAAATTATCATTTCATCATAAAAAATAAATAAGCACATAAGATGTGATTAATGTAATACAATTCGGTAATAACACCTCGTTGGTCCTAGTGGTCGTTAACGCGACTGTTGATCATGAGTCCCCGGCTACGAATCTCGGCTCGGGGAGTCAAAAATGACGCTGACGTTTTTGTAAATCTGGCCTATTGTGGTACCAGTCTGTCAACCAGTAGTTAGCTCAGTAGTGGATGAGAAGGATATAATATTTTCAGAGATATCATCATCATAATAATATTAGAAAATTAGATTCCTTAAACAGTTTCCACAAGGTTGCAAAAATAATACAAACACAGTGTAGTTGCTACAAAAATTATACTTGCATTGGCAATATTAGTTTACTTATATACTTTATGTAATATATTTACATGCTCAAAAATAGCAATATGCAAACTCGTGTGGTTTATAATAATTAAATTGGGCAATGAAAATAAACGGATAATCAGTGCTTTTGATTTTATTTGTTTCCGCAGCTAGTTAATATATTAAAACTTAATAAAATCACTCTTACACGCAGCTCTTCGAGTCATAAATTCGTCCTCGTTGACAGGGTTTAGATTTTATGAGTTATTAAAATTTGTTTATTCATGTATGGAAATTAGACTTTCAACGCACTAGATTTTACTGTTAATAACCAAGAAAACAAGGGTAGTATAAATTAGAAACACCTACAAACATCTCAGATAGGCAGAGGCAACCACTTTTATCTAAGGGCGTTTTTGAGGTAGTATATTGGTGAACTTCACGTGTATTACATATTTTTTAACTTACTCTGCTAGTTTATTAATCATATTTTCCTGAACCGCCATGCAAGTGGTAAGTCAGAACTTAAAGTTGAAATTTTCAATTTCACTTAATATTTCAAATGATGTTTAAAAATTTCACCTGAAAAATACCCAAAAATAAAATCTAAAAGCAGGAGCAATGAATGGTCCACACTAACTCTGTGTGTATTTGCGGACTTCATGACCAAAAAGACTTTTGTAATACAAAAGCCTTTTTGCCCGCGGCTTCACCGGCATATTAAATATTCCTTTCGGAGCACAACAGTCTTTGTTACGTGACAGTTGAAATGGCAGGCAGTATGTGAGTAGATATTTCAATGATGGACAAAGGGTCAACTTCTCTCTAATACAATAAAATTAACAATAAAAACAAATGAAGGTGAAGTTGTTTGTGTTAATATGGTTAGACTGGTTCCATAAAAAAATCAAATTGCGCGTATCAAACCTGGAACATAATATTATATCACGTCAAGTTTTGCTTAAAGTAAAAGTTTTCAATGTAATCAAAGCTTTTGGATTTAATTTATAACTACGGTTTCCATTTTTAAATTTTCAAGCAATATTATTAGCTAATTAATTTTCACAACAGGTGATACATTTCGGAAACTTATTATAATCAATATAATGAGTTTTAGGAAAGTTTAGATTTGAAAACTAATATACAGTAATAGTAACCTTGTTTTTTATTAATTCAAGTTTCAATTAAATATCGACGGTGATTTAGCAAAACGGGTTCCCCGGTCGACGAAACCACATCCTTTCCTTAACCACGCCACCGTGGATCGCGTTGCTCGTATGCAACTACATGTAGTCTGGCGTATATCCATACTTTAGTCAACTATTATAGTACGTATAGTGGCGGTGCAAGATAATCCATCAGCCTATTCAGCCCTGTGGGTCTCGAAAGAAGCAGCTATGGGAAATATCAGAAAAATTATATGGCTTCCGATAGATAGCCGTCTAATTTATTTATTTAAACTTCATACAACATGATGTATAGGCGGACTTAATGCTTGAGGCATTCTCTACCAGTCAACCTTTAGGTGATGCAGAGATAAAAATATGAAGTAGGTGTGTGAAACGCTAAAAGACAAGAATATAATTTAAAGTATATAAATATAAAACACATATTATACATATACCCATACATAAACATACAAATTAAAAATTATTTAATATACCTATGCATAGTATTATATATAAATTATATACATAAAATAATACAATATATAATTACATATTTACATGAATACATAAATAAATACTACAAATGAGATGATTCTGCCAGTTTATTAAAGTAATGTTCACGAATTTTCTTTTTGAAGGCATAACGATTATTACCAGTTTTAATTTCAAGAGGGAGTGCGTTCCAGGGGAGAACAGACTGTACAGTGAAGGAAGAATGTAGGAAGCCAGATTTATGAGAGGGACACTTTAGTAAAAGGTTGTTCGAAGAACGCAGGTTTCTGTCATGGCTAGAGCAAAGGTACTGGAAATGAGAAGTTAAGTAAGAGGGGGGAGTAGGAGACGTCAGAATGGAGTATAGGGTTGTGAATGCGCGCATACTTCGTCTCTGACGAATGGGAAGCCACTTAAGTTGGGAACGATAAGTAGACACATGGTCATACTTACGAAGATTAAAAATGAATCGAATGCAGTTATTAAGAAGACGATTATATTTGTCAAGAAGATCTGCATTCAGGTCAAAACAACACATATCACAGTAATCAATCAGGGTAAGAATTAAGGATTGCACAAGTAATGTTTTGGTCCCGGATGGAAGGAAATTTTTCAGACGGTAAAGAGCCCGTAAAGTAGTGACTTTCTGGCTAACATTTGTCACTTGGGCATGCCAGCTCAAAGTGGAGTCAATGTTTAAGCCAAGATCATTAACCGAAGAACATAATCCCAAAACAGAACTGTTGAAAATGATCGCGGGAAGAGCTGTAGTGTCTATTTTTTTAATTGTGCGATGGCTACCTAGTATTATTGCTTGACACTTGGATGAATTAACACTTAAAATGAACCTGTCAGACCAGCTCATAATATGCTCTAGGTCCTTGTTGACCATATCCACCGCGACGGACACACAATTAACATTCGCCTTTTTTTTAATTCTCCTGTGCGTACAACTGTAGGTCATCGACATATAGATGATACGCACACTGAAGGTTGTGGGTAATAAGATTAATAAATACTGAAAATAACAATGGAGACAGAATACCACCTTGAGGGACACCAGCATTTATGTCACACCAGCTTGATGCAGACTCACCAATGCGGACTGACTGCTGACGTCCCCGAAGATAAGTTGAAAACCAATCCAGTGTTTCGGAAGAACTCATGGAATGGGAAAGGATAGAAAATAGGATGTCATGACTGATGGTATTGAAGGCGTTCGAAAAGTCAACCAAAGCCAGTACAGTGACTTTGGCGTCCTCCATGCCCACCCTAATGTCACCAGTGATCTTAAGAAGAGCGGAAACAGTACTGTGACCGGGACTGAAGCCAGACTGAAAAGGGCTTAAGAAATTGTTCTTATAAACAAACAGAGATAGTTGCCTATGTACACAGGCTTCAAGTACTTTGGATAGGAAAGGAAGAATGGATATAGGTCTGAAGTGATTGGGTAAAGTCGGATTGGAAGTTTTCGGCAAGAGAATAACGTGGGCCATACGCCACAGTGACGGGAAAACTCCGGAATCTAGGGAGAAGTTTATGATATGGGAAATAACTGGAAGAATATGGTCAAGGATATAAATGATCATACGGCGGCTGATGTTATCGTAACCCACAGCGTTTGACTTAATGGAAAGGATTATCTTTTTAACTTCATCCGAAGTAACTGGAGAAAAATGGAAGTGATCGATATCTAGACAAGGTAAGCCATTTAAATAATCAACAGTGTGACACTTGGTTTGGTGATCCAGAGGAGTATGAGAAACAAAATGACTGTTAATATCATCCAAACCAAGTGTCCCCTGAAACTCAAAACGGGGCTGTTTACCGATTCCGAGAGTCCTAAGGAACTTCAAAATATCGGCAGAGGAAGAGGAAATTATGTTATCAAGAATATATCGGCGTTTAGCGTTGCGTATCATCTAATTACACCGATTCCTAGCAGCTTTATAGATGTTCCATCTCTCTTCACTCCGCTCTCTTCTAAAACGTTGAAAAGCCCGGTCCTTACGCCTCATGGCTATGAGAACACCTCTCGTCATCCATGGAGCAGGTGGTCGCTTGACTTTCACCCTCTTGACTGGAGCATGTACATCATAAAGCTTGAGAATAGTATCATTAAACGCAGCGACTTTTTCGTCCACAGTAGAGGCGCTCACCACTCTGTCCCATTTTAATTTAGACGCATCTAAATACAACTCTTCTAAATCCATACGACCAAAACATCGCATGTGCAGGATTTTAGGCAGCAATTTAGGAGGTTTTAGGACATAAGAAAGGAAAATGAGGTCATGATGGGAGAAGCCAGAAGCAAGGTGTTGACCATGGGAGCACACGCGGGTAGGGGAAGATGTAAGGATTAAGTCAAGCCAAGTGTCATTTCTATCAATATTGTGATGAGTGGCTTAGAGTAACGAAAGCATGTGGAGACCAACCGACTCGACAATATGAAGGAGTTTAGAAGAACGGGGTGAGGTAGGAACCAAGAGGTCAGTATTGAAGTCGCCCATGATGATGTGATGCGTGTATTCCGACCCTAAAGATTCCAGAGTCGTTTCGAGACTGGAGAAGTAATCAACAGAAAGGGGGACAATAAACAACATCGAGAACCAGTTTTGTTCCCTTCACACATACCTCGAGAAAAAGAAACTCTGCAGAGGTGGAATAGGAGGGTGAGGAGGAGGCTAGGATTTTGTAAGAAAAGTCACAGCGGAGATATATAGCATCACCACCCCCTCTTCTGTCTACACGATCATTGCGTATCAGAGTAAAGCCAGAGAGAGGATAAGTGGTCGAAAGAAGATGAGGTTTAAACCAACTCTCATAAATCAAAACAGCATGAACGTTAGCATTCGAGAAAGCTTCAATAAGGTCGCTGTAGTGACAAGGTATGCTTTGTGCATTGACATGACACACGTTCAACGAAGTGTGCGACTGATTAAACGTATGCCGCACGAAATCGCCAAGCGTATCAGTTGCAGGACAAAAACTATTATTATTAGACGATGTGACAGATTCATTGGCAGAAAAAAAAGAATCATCATCAGAAGCCATTAATATAAAAATAATACAATAAATATTATATATATAAGTAATATAAAATATTTACAATAATTAATAAACTATATATATAAATATATCTGACAAAAAAAATATGTGCAACACTGCTATGTCTGCACCACCCGCCAGCTGGCACTCACACACATTGGTGGAATGTTCACTATACAAATAGACAGAATAAAATAAACATAAGAAAAAACTCGAAATACCTAATTAATACTTAAAATTAAAAATAGTACATTATGCAAATTACAAAGAAAATTCCTGAGTGAAACTATCTTCAAGTATAAAATTTACCAGGTTAACAACTAATCTATGATAAGTATCTTAATGAATTTGACAATAAAATTTTAGTTGGTTAGTACCTATTACACACCTCAAGAAGTTAATACTAACAATAACAAACATTGTTCATGTTATATCTTAAGCAAATAGTTTAAAATAATATAATAGGTCACTGATAATACACATTAAAAAAATTAAAACAAAAAGAAAACAATGTTAGTTGAGTCTGACAGTAATTGCAGATTTGTTAACTTAATGTCAGATATAATTTGGACTATCATATGGACTATCATGTGTAGTAGTAGTCTGATAAAAACCACAAGGTAAAATATAAAAACAACAATAATCAGAAAATGAGAAGAACATACCTAAGACTAAAAATATTAATAAAATAAGCCTTTAGACTAAAAATATAAGTACTCAAAAATAAGAACATATTATTGTGAAAAAAAAAATACAGATATTATTGACTTATGAGGAAAACTTATCTTATCATCAAATTTAAGACTTTGAATTTTGATCAGCAGCTATTAGTTCAAGCCCGATTCTCCCTCATTACTGGTGATGCTTTTACTTTTACAACCTATTTATGGACAGTTGTTCGGAAAATTTGAAAGTAGAAGAATGCGGGTTAAGAATGGGTGAGTTAAACGTCAAATGCCTTTTGTACGCCGATGATCAACTCATACTTGCATCGTCAGCAGCCGAGTTGCAAATGATGGTTACATTAATGAACAGGACATTAAAAGAAAAGGGAATGAAAGTGAACGCAAGTAAGACGAAAGTTATGGTTTTTGAAAGAGAAGAAAGTAAAACGATATGTGAAATAAGAAGGGGAGTTGGTAGAGCAAGTAGATGAGTTTGTATATTTGGGATGTGTGTTTAGCAGGGATGGTAGATATGATAAGGATATAGAACGACGAGTGAATGCAGGAAATAGAGTGAATGGGGCTCTACACTCTATTGTGAAAAGTCAGAATGTGTCCAAAAAGGCACGTATGGCAATTCACAATGCTGTGTTAGTACCTACTTTAATGTATGGTAGTGAAAGTTGGGTGTGACAGAAGAAGCACGAGAGTATAATAAATGCTGTAGAAATGCGGTCATTAAGGAGTATGTTAGGGATGAATCTGAATGACAGAGTGAGAAATTGTTTAATAAGAGAAGAGTGTGGTTTGCAAGATGATGTTGTGACCAGGATTAAGAAAGGAATGCTTCGGTGGTTTGGCCATGTAGAAAGAATGAATGAGGAAAGAGTAACAAAGCAAATTTATGTTGCAGAGGTGAACGGCATAGTCGGGAAGGGTCACCCTAGGCGAAAGTTTATCGACCAAATTGGCGATATATTAAAAATGGGCCAAATCAAGAGTACCTTTAACCGACGAGCGTGTATGCGTAGGTATATGGATGTGGAGGAAGCGAGAGAGGTGTGTCAGGATACTGCCAAATGGAAGTCCATAATCTCTGCCTAACCCTCTGGGTGACAGGCGTGAGTGTTTATGTTTTTTTTTTACTTTTACCTGAAGATACCGTTGCTGCCTTAGGATATTTCAGTGTAATAGAGTTCAGCTCATCCATTGTGGTTATCTTGTAACTGGTCCCATCAGCAGCTTGAACCACTATTATGCCATCCTGAGTCCAGCATGCACTCATACTAAAATGCAACCGAGCTTTGCCAAAAACAGTCTGTCGTGCCTTTGTCAGAAAATCTTTCACTGAGACAGAAGATCCTTTAAGCCGGGATTTGGCCCTCCACACAGATAATCTGGATTCAACACTAGCAAACCTTACAAGGATTGGCCGATGATGGTCTTTATTGGCTACTCCAATTCTATGACAAACACGAATAGAAGTTTCTGTTATGTCACTCAGTTTCATCTTGTGGATTGTGTTTAGTACTGCTGTACCTTGCAGTCCTCCTCCACTTCGGCGATTCCCAAGAAAATGAGGGCCTTACGTCGTTGTCTCGTATCAATGACATCAACCATGCGGGAGCACTCATTAATTTGCTTGCGAAGCAGACCTAGCATGGAGAACATCAGTTCTCGATAGGTCCGAAACTCCTCTGCCACCTTTGCAACAGTATCCTTTGCCGGTCCCCCAGACTGTAGCTGTGCTTCCAGTTCGGACATTCTCTTAGAAAAGCATTCCTCCAGGCTATTTTGTGCGATTTTAATTTCCTTAATTTGAGACACTGTATAGTGCCCAATTAAGTAACAATGTGTTAATAAAACTCAAATATGTAATGTAAGTGCACTGTGCTGGCAGGTGGTGGATTTAATAAGAATCACTTTACATGTACACTGTTGAATTTACGTAAGTACTGTATATTTATGGACTCAAGCACTCAAAAATTATAAAATGTACAGTAAATTATTATTTAATTTAATTTAAAATGAGATCTCAAAGCGCAAATATGTGAAACTTTTTATTCACCGACCGCCGAAAAAAGTATAATCTGTTACGTACATGTAACCTACGCTTATAAAATTGCATATTAAAGAACTTAATGGTTTAGTATTCAAATATAAATATATTGACGAGAATTATGTTAAGAAAACGATACGATCCACAGAGCACAAAATAAATCTAAACATCAGCAGTTATGAAATTTTAATGAAAATGAGTTTTTAAAACATAACATATAACGAGTATAAACGTTATAACTTCAAATATTTTCATTTATCAAATTCCGCAAATCATGAGTTATAAATTTAGAAGCACGCAAAAAAAAGTATGAATGAAACATAATATCATGTGACAATTAGGTTTATTAATTTGAATTTTGCTTATTATTCGTTTATTTAAAATTGCAAACGTCGATATAACAAACGATCAAATGACAATAATTAACCATAATAAGAAAAAAAAAATATTACAGAAAAGAACCTTATTGTATTTAACATTTTTTTCATAAATGCTTCGCAGGCTATATAATCAATACTTAGTGTTGCCCCCTCTAGCTCTTCGAACTGCTTCCAGTCTCCTAGGCATACTCCTAATCAAGTTATCAGTAAAATCTTGAGAGATTACGTTCCATTCTTTCTGTATTACGTTTTCGAGATCTCTCAAATTAGCGGGAGCCGGATTTCTTTTCTTGTTTATTCTACGGCCTCAGTACGGAGGCGTGAATTGGCATACATAAAAACAAATCTATCTATAAAAACGGCAAATGGTCCATTTTATAGGAGATATATTGACAAATGGTTGATCTTTTTGTTGCTATGATTTTGAACGGTTTAAATGATCTCATATATTTCACGCTGTACGTTTTCCGATTTATTTGAACATGTCGTCAATAATTTAGCCACTATAGACGGTTGAATGCCTATGATTATTTTGATTGTCTCCAAATATTTGATCACCTTGACTGCTTCCTTCTATCAGACGCTGACGTATAAATGTGAACGTAGTAAAAATTCCTAATTGTTAAAATTGGTCCTGTTAGGATTCAACAGGAATTAAACAAAAGAGAAAAAGAAACATAATAAGCGTCTAATTCTTAAAACAGGTTTTAATAATAACGAATATACGAATAGGGAATTAATTTCAGTAAGATTCTACTCAACTCCGAACAAAGGAAGGGAAATATTCATGAAATGGAAATATGACTCTTTTGAGGATAACAATGGTCCAATATTACTTTTGGTATGTTTCAAAATTCCTCGTTCCAATAATGTTACTTTTTTATGGCTTTATTTTATGAGTATTTGTAATTTATCTACCGTTGAAGTATTTTAATAACGACATAGTATGTTATTCTTTGTATATGTTGGGATACGAATTATATTATATTTCTTTTAGTAGATTTCATTTAGTAAAGGGATATGCTCGGAATTTCTCTGCGTGATAGACTTAGAAATGAGGATATCCGCAGTAGAACCAGAGTGACCGACATAGCCCAACGGATTAGTAAGCTGAAGTGGCAATGGGCCGGCCATATAGCTCGAAGAACCGACAACCGATGGGGAAAAAAGGTTCTCGAGTGGCGGCCTCGTACCGGCGGACGAAGTGAAGGGCGTTCCCCCACTAGATGGAGTGCAAGCATAATTAAAAATAAATTTTATCGTTATTTTTTATAGAATAGGAGATAAGCGAGCATGCGGCTCATCTGATAAAAAATGAATACCGCTACCGTTAATATCAGAGAAATCGCAAATGCATTGTCGGCCTTTTAAGAAAGGTGTATGCTTTTTTTGAAAGCTTTTAGTAAAATCGGTCCGATAGCAAAAATAAATAAATTTAATACTTAGTTATGGTGGTTTTCACAGACAAGTGACAAGTTTTACGTAGTAGAGCCATGCTGTAGCTATACTAATAGTATAGTTGTAGCACGAATGGGTAGGCTCGACCGGGGAAGGGCAACGCTCTCGCAGAATATCAGCGTCAAAGAGCAGCTTAATGCTGCTGTTCGCTCACCCAACTAAGTTAACCCAAAACGAGGATTGTATTCCATATGAGGCTGAACTTGAGCCTTATAAAGATGCATGCGGTATAAAATTTTATCCCGCTATACTGTGCACGCCAAGCGTTTAAACAACCAAGTAAACAAAAAGTATCTGATTATATTTTTAGAATTATATCTAACAAGAATAATAAAATGACAAAAATAATTTCTTCTTTCAAATCTTAATAATCACAAAGTGAGGGAGAGATAGAGGTCTTTTATCGAGCACTTGCAAACATATTACATTTAGTCCACAATTTTATTATGATTGGTCGCGACGTTACGGGCTAGCTAACATGTCTGTTTTCTGTTACGGCACGTAATGAGAATCCGACCTCTTTTCCAACCTACCAAAATATAGCAATAATTATATTAAAAATAGTATAAAAATGTTTAGCGAGCCCATGACTTTATTTGTATGAACTGCGCAATTTTCAATAATCATAAATAGCTTCTTGAAATAAGCCACAACCCATATGTTAAAAAGTGTTTCTAATTTCTAGTTAGAGATATGACTTTAGTACCAATAAATAATCAAGTTTTTGTTACGGACACATTATTACATTGGATACTATTGATTGATTATATTTACAAAATGGTATCTCTGAATTAGAAATTTACTTTAGTTTTCTTATTATGCTAGGTTAGATAGAGAGACGATCTACTCAAGGTGGATGCCCGGACTAAATGGCGCTCTTTGGGACAAACCTAAGAGTATATAAACCTATAAGTATGTGCCTGCGACAGACCACATGATATTATTTATTATGTGGATCACCAATTTGTTACTTACATCATTTTGAAGATCTGGTGTTAAAAACAAACTTTTTTACTTTGTTTTATAATATGTATATACCCGTTAATACCACTTTTGTTAAATTCTCATGGACGAATTTCAATTTAAAAGAATATTTTTTTCTAGTCTGTAAAATTTCAGTATGAAATTGAAGTAAATATTAATACTTTCGAAAATTGCCTAAATAAAAAATAATTCTGGTAGACAACACGCAGCTTACTGCGTCTCACATACCTGATACCACATACCACATACCACATACCAAGAATCCTGAGTCTCACAGCACTTATGCTGTGAGACTCAGGTATCCTTTCTGGCTGATACTTCATATCTCTCCTACCCTGGCTACAAATAAGAACACTCCTTTGTGCCTCGGGCTGGAGGTTGCGTATACGTCGGAGAGGCATCTGTTCTCGAGGCTTTGGCAGTATTGAAGGTACGGACCTGTCCATCCTATGGCTGCGCATAGACTGCGACAACCGTCCCAGCGTCTATGGATGCCTCTACAAGTCCCATAGCGATAATGCCGAAACAAACCGACTCATCGACCACGTCCAAATGGCTACATATTTATTACTACAGCAGATCCCGTCCGCAGATATTGTGATCCATGGCGATTTTAACACCCACCACGTCGAATGGCTCGGTTCACGTTTAAGCGATTATGCGGAGAGATCTGTTTACGACTTTGCCTTGGCATATGGTCTGACACAACTGGTTACTTCGCCTACGCAGATTACAGATGTGGAGGATCATACACCTTCCCTGTTGGACCTGCTGCTGACCTCTCATTCGGACGGATATCAGGTTTCTCCCGATGCCCCTCTCGGCTCTTCGGACCATTGTCTAATCCGGAGTGTGGTGCCACTCACGCTCCCCTCGCGGTTGCGTTCTGCATGTTGACGCCATGTTTGGCACTAAAGGTCGGCGGATTGGGACGGAATGCGCTCTTTCTTTGCATCCTACCATTGGGGGCGGGTTTGCTTATCGCTGGACGATCCCAACGTTGTTGCTGATACTGTCGCTGATGAGGTACTTCAGAGTATGGAACTTTATATTCCACCCTCTGTGGTGCCCATCGGAGGCAGATCCCAGCCATAGTTTGGTAGCTCCTGTAAAATAGCATCACGCTATAAGCAGAAGTGCTGCTGGGTCTGGGCTGACGCATCAGTGCCTCGTGATCTAAACACCAGCGCTCTAAAAAAGAAGTATCATTCCGCCTGCAGGTCCTTCAAAAGAGTTATTGCCAGGGCAAGGTCTGAGCCCATCGGCAGAATTGGCGAGAAGGTAGTTCGCCTTCCTTCGGGAACCCGTGCATACTGGTCTCTCGCCAAGGCTGTCCAAGGGAACTTCTGTGAGTTACCTTTTCCATTTCTGTACAAAGAGGACGATTCACTGGCCCATGCGCAAAGAAGAAAGCCGATCTGTTGAGTTCTCTCTTTGCGTCCAACTCGACTCTCGATGACGGGAAAACACACCACCGACCATCCCGCGGTGTGAGTTCTCCACGCCGGATGAGCAGTTTACACTGCGCTCGGTACCCAAAGTACTCCTGTCAAGTTGAGTGGGCCTGATGGAGTTTCTCCCATTGTGCTGAAGACGTGTGAGCCGGAGTTGGCACCGGTTTTAACGCGTTTTTTTTTCGGTACTCCTACTCCCAAGGCGTAGTCCCTAATTCATGAAAGACAGATTTGGTCCACCCGATCCCTTAAAAAAGGCAATCGCTCAGACCCGTCAAACTACAGGCTATTCTCCAGAATAATGGAGTCCATTATAAACTGTCAGCTCATGAGGTACTAGCTGATTAGTGACTGCCAATACGGTTTTCGCCGGGGTCGATCAACTGGCGATCTTCTGGTCTACCTGACGCGTAGATGGGCGGAAGCAATAGAGTCCAAGGGAGAGACATTGGCCGTTAGTTTGGACACAGCGAAGATTTTCGATCTGGTCTGGCACAATGCGCTTCTTTCGAAGCTCCCTTCCTATGGTGACGCTGGTATTCTCACAGAATACCAGCGTAAAATAGCAGCTTAACACTGCTGTGTTTCGTATGGTGAGTGTAGAGAACCGGAGACCCTTTTTACTGGTAAAGAGGCATTCCATCTTAGTCCTCACGGGTGACAACGCATCTGCATTTTGATTCGCAAACGAGGATAAATGTAGATGTCTATGGGCCACAGCAACCACTTACCATCAGGTGGACTGTGTGCTCGTTTGTCACCCTATCCTATAAAAAAAAAAAAAAAAAAAAATGGGCTTCCTGAGAAATTGTGCAATTGGACCACCAGCTTTCCTTACTGATTGGAGCATCAAGGATGTAGTAGACGGTGCATGCTCTGATTACAAGCCTATTAACACTGGTGTTCCACAAGGCCGCGTGCTATCACTAACGCCGTTTATTCCGCATATCAATGATCTGCTACCATCAGAATCCTCGGCGTCCACATATCGAGTGACGTGCTGTTTCGTGATCAATTGGAAGGGAAGGCCGAATTGGCCTCCAAAAACTCAGCAGTACTCAGCAGAGCGAGACAGTATTTCATGCCGGCACATCGCTTGCAACTTTACCAAGCGCAATTAAGGCTTCACATAAAATACTTTTCTCATCTCTGAGACTGGGCACCGCAGTGCCAGCCCTTCCACTTGGCTGCATCCAGCGCAGAGTGGATCGAATCGCCGACGACCGAGTTATTTCTGATCGGCTCGATTCACTGGTGCTGCTTAGGGATGTTGCATACCTTTGCATTTTTCTATCGCATCTACCACGGGGAATACTCTGAAGCATTGTTCGGATTAATTCCAGTCGTCAAATTTCACGAACGCACATCGCGTCAGAATTCACGATACCACCCTGACAATCCAAATGGTGCTTGGAGATCCACAACTGTGCGTTTTACTAGGAGTTTTCTTCCTTTCACAACTTCTCTGTGGAATTATTTACCATTTTTCCAGATTGATACGACTTTCTAACCTTCAAGCAAAGAGTTTACTCCTTTCTAAAAGGCTGACAACGCACCTGCAATTCCCCTGGTGTTGCGGTTGTTCATGGGCGGCGGTAGTCACTTACCATCAGGTGAGACGCATGTTCGTTTGCTTCTTCTTCTATAATAGTAATAATAACAGTTGCCTCCCTCCACTGGCTACATTTTGGTGACCTCTTCGGGGAAACCGAGGGTTTTATCTGTGCAATACAGGATCAGGTTATTAAGACCAACAACTATCGGAGATACATCCTAAGGGATGGCACCGTCAACATCTTTCGAGCTTGTCTCCATTTCGGTGAGTCACTTAGACATGTCACTTCGGCTGTTCGGCGCTTTCTAACTCTGAGTACTTGCACAGGCACAAACTAGTAGCCAGGATTCTACACCAGGAGTTCGCTCTGGAATACGGTCTCGTGGTTTAGAAACCGCCTTATTATAAGTACTTGCCGGAAGCCGTGCTCGAAAATGACCGTGCTAGGCTCTACTGGTACCAGACCATCATCACAGTTAGGACTATTCTTGCGTATAAGCCTGATATTGCTGATGGACCGGGTACATTCTAGGATATTTTTGGTCGACATTACCATTCCTTATGACGAGAACCTCGTGAAAGCCGAAACAGATAAGCAGACAAATTATCTGGACCTGGCTCACGAGGTTACCGACACGTGGGGTGGTTTGCCGATCGAAATTATTCCTGTGATCGTTTTTGCGAACGAGTTAATCCCAGTCAGCCTCTCAGGTCATCTGAGGCGACTAGGACTCCGTGATGGACCCTTCTGGACTCCTCTGCTCCTCGATACCGCACGCATTGTCCGCCGGTATTCTTTCCCTTTCTTCCTAACCCTCGGCCGTTTGGTCTCTCCTGCCGAGGGCTTCCATCTGGTTGGATTTTTATTTATTTATGTACATTTATGTATTTATTTTATTTTATTGATATTTATGTATATTTATCATTTTCGTTTACATTTACATATTTAAACAGGCACACACATACATAATAATAATAAGGGTATAGAAAAATAGTTAACAAGACCATTTACTCCAGCTTTTTCTTTAACGTGCAACTTCTTACAAACGACATGCGCATCAATTGTGACCAGACGTAAGAAACTTTATTGGATTTTCGAAAACCAGAAACCAGTATTTTTATAATCATCTTTGTTATGGTAATTAACTATGTCTCCTAGATTTACCTACAATACGAACAATCGCGGTCTTTATACAGGATTCAAATGTTTTCATTATATTAACGTTCGTTTATTTTGTTGGGCACTCACTTCTGAAAGTACAAGAACATGCTGCATGCTGGACGTGTAGCCCTCTCCCAAATTGTCAAAAGTAAATAAATAAAATTATATTTAATTTAGCATTTTATTGTTATACTACTGTATTATTTTATTTTTAAATGTATACATTCAAAAGCTCATTATCAGAGTTATCAAACCAAAACACGTTTCTGAAACTGAAATTAATTTCTTATCAAAGAACACCACATCAAAAGAACAAACAGTTAATTTTAACATGATACTAGCCAGTTGCAAACAAGTGGGAATAAGATCCATTTTCGATAACGATTGGCTTAATTTTCCTTTCCTAGCATTCAGCGTTGCCTCGCTTTCAAACAGATAAGCTTAATTAAACATTTCGAAGATCTCTGTATCTTTGTAGCCCTTTTACAGGTAATTGTAACGAAAGATCCAGAGTTATAGTTATCAAGTTATATTTATATAAAATAGCAAAAATATGCCACAAAACATTGTGTGCCTTTACTTAGAAGATACCTATGTTCAGCAATAGACTATAATCATATTGATATTATTTAAAAATATTAATATATATGAAAATCATACCACATCAAAAACAAAAGAAACACCTATTTTTGACTCGGAAAACTCGATAATAACTATTTGCGTTATAATATGAAAAAGAAAGATATACATTTTTGTACACCATTATATTATAGTTTTGTGATTAATGCAATATGCTTAACGTAGCTGTAGGCTTTGTAAAAGTCACAAATAAATCAAGCATCCTGTGAATTCTTCACGAATCGAAGATTAATATTTTTATCAACACCGGCATCAGTTACCGAAGGACTTCTTGTAAAACTAAACTGATTTTATTGAGCAATTTATTGAAAGTATAAAACCTTAGAGTGTAAAATAAAGTGAGAAATTTTAAAAACTCAACATTTTTCTTGACTCTAATAACAGTTTTTCAAATCGTAAAGCGTTAAATTTATTTATTAAAGCCCTGTTGTAAAAAGGAGTTTATTTTATTTATTTATTTATTTAAACAGCCAGAGGTAATTACAATAATACATGTTCACAAAACATAATATATATGCTTAATTTTTAAATGTAAAACTTATTAAAGGCAGCCACAACATGCTTCACAAGAATAGTAACACTTTATAACATAAAATACAAAATATTAGAAATATAACCTAAAAATAAATCAAAAACCGAGAGATACCAAAAATATTAAAAAAATATACACTAATAAACTGAGACACCTTAAAACAATACAGGGGGAAAATCACAGTAATCAATTATACCAAATAACAAAATGAATACATATCGAACTCTTAAATATTATCTCTTAAGTACTGTAGCACTGGTTTTTTAAAAGAGGACAAAGAATTGCTAAAAATATCCACAGAATCCGACATCAAATTCAGCAAACGTGACATTCTACTAAATTATTGTTATGATCTAGATTAGATTTAGAAGGAAGTGGATAAAACAAAGGTACAGATTTACGCGGATAACGCCTTGGAATTTTAAATTTTATTTCTCGCAATAGCTCAGCGCTGTCCGTAGTACAGCGCACTATTTTATAAAACATTACCATATCCAGATACTTTCTTTGGTTTGACAAGCTGTCAACGCCGAAGAATTTTAACTTCTCATTATATCCGGCAAGTTTTTTGTCATTTACGTTACTACAATAAGCTTGATTCCTCATAAACCGTTTTTATATCCTTTCTATACGTAGTTGATGGACTTTGTATTGTGGTGACCATATTACGTATATCCCATATTCTATTATGCTGCGGACATAGGTATTAAATAATATTTTTTTAGTTGTGATGTTCTTAAAGGTTTTACTATTCCTTAATATGAAACCTAAAGTCCTTGAAGCTTTTCCTATCATGCGGTCGATTTGTGGAATAAAATTCAGTTTAGAATCCAAAAAAATGCCCAAACCCTTAACAAGATCCACAATCTGTAATTCTTCATTATTTATTTTATATTTCATTTTGAATGGAGATAGTTTACGTGTGAAAGAGATTTGAGAACATTTAGTTGGATTTAGCTGCACATTATTAATGCTACACCAATTTACTAGACCATCAACATCGTCTTGTAAAAGTTGTGAATCATTGGAATAATTAATCACTTTAGCTATCTTTAAGTCATCTGCAAATAATAGGACCTTACTATTTCTTATTTGTTGATCCAAATCATTAATGAACACGTTAAATAGCCACGGCCCCAGGTGAGAACTATGTGGAACGCCAGAACTAGATATATAGTTATCAGACCTGTAACCGTTTAGTACTACATAGATAATTTATGTAATAGAGTTGGATGGCACACTCTGTCGAATGCTTTAGAAAAGTCTGTGTATATAGCATCTACTTGAAGTTGAGTCGTCTTTTTCTGTTAAGAAACCTACATGAGATAATAAATTTGTTAATGTTGAGCGATTTTTAACAAATCTATGTTGGTTTTCAGAGAGGTAGGGCTTAAAATAGCTAGATAAATAAGGATAGACTACGGCCTCAAATATCTTCGAAAAAGCTGACAATATAGATATTGGTCGACAATTAATAACATTTTTACTATCGCCGTTTTTCAATACTGGGACGACTTTTGTTATTTTCCATTTTTCTGGAAACACACCTGATCGCAATGATTCGTTGAAAATTATGGTTACGGGCTTGCAAAGAGAAGAAGCACAAATATTTATAAAAACTGGATGAATTCTATCCGGACCAGCTCCTTTATTTTTTCAAGTCTTTTTAAATACTTGTAAACTGTTTTTGTGGGATGTATAAGGAGCTAAAACAATTAGATGAATTTGTGACGGAGTTATTAATGCTATTGGATGGTATGGAGACTGTGGTATTGGTATAAACGAACGAAAAATGAGTTGCAAAAAGGTCACATATCTTCGAACATATCTTGTTATTAAGGTTCATAGTTAATGGATATTGATTTACAAAATTACGCTTATTTTTAATATATAACCAAATATACTTAGGATCGTTGCCTATGCTACTTTCAATTTTAGAAATATATTCCTGATAACAAAGTTGTGTATAAATTTTGCAGCGTTTGCTTAATAATTGTAGCGATATTTCATCAAGCGAATTTTTATAAGTTTTATATTTATGCAGGAGAGTTCTTTTCTCATTTATTATTCTTATTAAAACTTTATTGAACCAGTGTGGATATTTTAAACTGCGTGGCTTTGATTTTGGAATATACTTTTCTATTGTCTTATTAAGTATATCATAAAATATATTAATCATCTAATTCACACCATTACAATCAGCAAATTCAAGAGACTAGTTTATATTGTTAAGTGATGCCCTAACATTGTTATAATCTGCTTTAAAGAAGTTGTATTTAGTTTGCGATACATTTTATTTAAGCCCCGTCTGTGCAATAAAGGCAAAATTTATGTCCAGAGGAGCATGGTAATGGTGAGTTTGGACTAAGCTATGAACTGAATACAGAACTTTAATATCTTTTATATTTGCTATAATTTATCATTTTTATTCTTTATATTATTATATTGTTTTAAGTAATTAAGGGATGAAAAATCTATTAATGTTTGGCCTAAGTTAGAGGCGCAACGAATTGGACTGCATGTTCAGTCAATATTGCTTAAATTAAAATCACCTAAGAGACACACATTTTCTAATCCTTCAGATACTCTATTAAAATTGTCTGTATTTTTTTTAAAAAGTATGATTCACAGGGGGAGGCAGGTATACCGCACAAATCGTCATTTTGAATGTCGAGGATTCTATTTTTATCCATAAATCCTCACATTTACTCTCAAGCCCAACAATCCTAGTAGATTTTAGCCTGTTAGAGACAGTAATTAATACACCGCCACCCTCCTTTGAACCATGAAATCCAGAACTTTCGCGATCACGTCTATAAATACTATAGCGATTGTCGAGGATCTCAGCATTATTAATAGATTGGGTTAACCAAGTTTCAGTCAATATTATAATCTCATAATCAGCGCAGAGAGCATTACAAAAAAGATGATGTGTTTTGGTTCGGATTCCGCGGACGTTCTGGTAATATACAGATATAATGTTAGAAGTCTGAGAGCATGCACAATTAGCAAAGACAACCTACTCTAACTTCTCCAAACTACTCATATCTCTTATGTATATATATGGCGAAGTATCTGTCTTCCGCATGAAGATCTTGCCCTGCTTGATCCACACAAACTTGTAGCTTTTCTCTTTGGCTTTAAGGCGAGCAGCGGTATGTATTTTGCAAGTTTAACAATAATAGATCTTGGACTGCCGCTCTTTAAGTCAATTTTTGCTACACGTGTGTATGTACACGTGTAGCAAAAATTGACTTACGTACATACATGGATATCAGCTTCTTTGATATCACAAGGAACGGTTTTGGCGAGTTGTAAGACTATGGTGAAAAGGTTTTTATTTTTGTGCTCTAGTACTCATTGTATTTCAATATTTTTGGACCGACTATGCTGCTCGATAGGTTGCAGTCTAGCTGTGATGTCTCTGGTAGTATCAACCATGGGTTGGTATTCCTTACGAATTTCAGATAAATTTTGCAAATGCATGTCTAAGTTCTTCTTAATGGTATCATATTCGTCGTTTAAAAATGCTATAGCCTTTTCAGTTGCTTCTATCGTGCCTTCGAAGGAATGTATTTCTTCCTTAACCATATCTCTAACAATGTGTTTAAATTTATCTATCAACGAATTTTAAACAAGCTCCAGTTCTTCTCTTATTATGTTTCTTATATCGGAGGAAGTGAGAGATGATTGTGGTGACATTTCTCTGCGTCTCATTGTGACATTTTGGGCGCTGTCACTAATGGTGGGTGGGGAATATGCGGCAGTATCGCCGCGTAATGGTGTTTTAAAGTTGTCACCTCCTCTCCTCCTAGCAACAAGTAAAGTAAGTTTGTATTTCCTTAGCATAGGGATTTCAGCCATTTATTAAAATTTGATTTTCTTCCACTTCTTCGATTGACTTAAAAGTTGACACACTTTTCGTTTCCGATGACGCTGCAATATGGTGATTATAACCTGAAGATGCGACTGAGATTATCACCAGATAGAGATTAATTGTTATGGGTACGATAGTTAGTAAAACTTAAAAGTACGAATCTACTAGTAACCACAGCATTTTAAGCTTAACTGTAGCAGTTAACGGTAATATTAGAAGTGTTAATAGCATGTTAATAGCAATGTTAATAGCATTTTTCATCATGCGTATCTACCCAGACATTTGATTAAAACGATAGGTGTACCAATAGTGAAGAATAAAATGGGAGACATTTCAGATAAAAGCAATTACAGGCCTATCTCTTTAGCAAAAGTGACGGCAAAGGTGCTCGACCGGCTACTAAGCAATAAGTTAGAAAAAGTTCTTTAGATTCATGAAACACAGTTTGGTTTTAGGGCATGACTGTCAACAGAAAGTGCAATATTAGGTTGAGAACATACAGTCAGATATTATACAGATCACAAAACCCCGGTTTATGGATACTTCTTGGACCTGTCGAGGGCCTTTGACCTGGTGTCGTATCATATTTTATGGAAAAAACTTGCCGAATGTAATTTTTCTAATGATCTTCTCGGTATCTTCCGCTATTGGTACAATCATCAAACCAATCATGTAAAATGGGCAGATAAGCTTTCTGAACCGTACGAATTGAAATGTGGCGTGAGACAAGGTGGAATAAGTTCACCTCAACTTTTTAACTTGTATATAAATGAGCTGCTTGAGTGACTTAGCAGCACTAAGGTCGGTTGCCATGTGGATGGAAAGTGTGTCAACAACCTAAGTTACGCCGACGACATGGTGTTGTTGAGTCCCTCGGTCAGTGCGCTCAGAAAGCTTCTGGGAATCTGTGGGGCTTATGCAAATGAACACGGTCTAATTTATAATATAAAGAAAAGTGAGTTTTTGTTGTTTAAAGCTAATAACAAGAGTCCCACGTACATACCACCTATAAGACTCTACAATACTGCTTTATCGAAGGTATCACAATTCAGATACTTGGACAGATTACTACGTGACGTAGGATTTGCGCGATGAAATGGACATTGGACATGGAGAGGGAGCGTAGGGGCTTAGCGACCCGGAGTAATATGTAGCACGATGCAGTAATGCCGTAAAATAAATATTTTTAAGGCATACTGCCAGTCTTTCTTTTCGTGCTCCTTTTGGGTCAACTACACACAAAGGGCGTAAAAAGCATTATAGGTGCAATATAACAATAATTCAGAGTTCTTTTGGGGCTGCCCCGCTACTGCAGCGCTTCAAGCATGTTCTGTGAGGCCGGCACTGGCGGGTTTGACGCGTTAATGCGCAAAAAAGCCGCATCGCTACTAAGCAGAACAAGGAATAGGTCCAACAGTATCCTGGGTGTTGTAGCACAAAAACATGACTGTCCTATATATAATAAGGCAAATTATTAAGGTCCTGCATGGCTGACTTACCTGTGTGTGTATGTATGTATGGCTGCAAGTGGGCGGGCGCGCGCGCGCGCGCGCGCGTGTGTGTGTGTGTGTGTGTGTGTGTGTGTGTGTGTGTGTGTGTGTGTGTGCGCTTGCGTGCGTATGTGCGTGTCATTTTACTTTCTCCGTCCACCTAGCTGTATTATTATTATTATTTTGTGATTCCTCTAATATCTGTAATATGGATCTCATTTGTTATACGAAATAAAGATTTATTATTATTATGTGGTATCTATAAAGTTTTCTCATCTGGTTGGGAAATATAAATATATAATTGTAAATAATCATGGTAAACATACATAAATATCAATAAAATAAAATAAAATACATAAATATATAAAAACCCAACCAGAGAGCCCTCGGCAGGGGAGACCAAACCGGCGGATGATGCGGGTGGTATTGAGGAGCACCGCCTTCTGCATTTGAGCTTAGAGCGGTCCGTCATGGAGTCCCAGTCGTCTCAGATGACCCGAGACTGACTGGAATTAACCCATTCGCAGAGACGACTACAGGTATAATTTCGGCCGGCAGTCCATCCCACATGTCGTTCACCTCGCGAGCCAGGTCCAGATATTTTGTCAGCTTATTTGTTTCGGCTTTCACGAGGTTCTCGTCATAAGGAATGGTAATGTCGACCAAAAACATCCTTGACTGTGCCCGGTCCATCAGCACAATATCTGGCTTATTCGCAAAAATAGTCCTATCTGTGATGATGGCCTGGTCCCATTAGAGCCTGGCGCGGTCATTTTCGAGTACGGCTTCCGGCAAGTACTTATAATACGGCAATTTTCAATCCACGAGACCGTATTTCAGAGCGAGCTCCTGGTGTAGAATCCTGGCTACTAAGTTATGCCTGTGCAAATACTCAGAGTAAGAAAGCGCCGAACAACCGGAGATGACATGCCTAAGTGACTCACCGGGATAGCGACAAGCTCGACAGACGTCGACGGTGCCATCCCTTAGGATGTATCTCCGATAATTGGTGGTCTTAATAACCTGATCCTCTATCGCACAGACAAAACCCTCGGTTTCCCCAAAGAGGTCACCGAAACGTAGCCAGTGGAGGGAGGCGACTGTGTCTACGAAAGGCTCGTGTAGAGCCTTGTAGAACCTCCCGTGGAGCTTCTTCTCCTTCCATACGGTCTCCCGGTCGGAAATGCTCTGTACTGCCATTGCTCGTTGGCTAAGGATAGAGGAGTAAGTCCTTTATCACAAGAAATAACGTCCCTATAGTATAGATCATCCGCTCTCGTCAGAAAGTAATTACGGAGGCTGCACACATCGCGATTATTCATGGTAAGTGCGCTTAAAAAGCCGCGCCCACCATGCTTCCGTGGCAAGTACAGCCTCATTACTGACGATCTCGGATGATGCATCCTGTGAGAAGTCATTATATTGCGGACTTTTCTGTCCAGAGCGTTTAGTTCGGTCTGAGTCCACCTGAGTATGCCAAAGGTATACATGAGAACAGGCATGATCCAACAGTTATATACGTGCGTCTTATTCACACCGGACAAAAGGCTGTTAAGCACTTTAGTCAAGCGTGCATAAAATACATCGCAAACTGACTGTTTCATACCCGCCTCCGATGTTCTGTGACATACCCAGGTATCGATATGTTTCAGCCTCGGAAGGGGTCCTTATGTTGATGAGCATAGATAAATCTATGCCCTCAGAGTTAGCAACCCTTCCCCTTTCAACATGGAGGACCGCACACTTATCCGTCCCCAGCTCCATTCTAATAGAATTGCTAAAATAACAAGTGATGTTTAGCAATTCCATAAGATGAGAGCGACTGGAGGCGAATAACTTGAGATTTACCTATATTGAAAAGTTGGGTCACTTTTGTACCTCCCTTCCGAAGCTGAAATCCCCTCTCGGAGCCCTCCAGTAAGGTACTGAGAGGGTTCAGAGAGAGGCAGAACCAGATTGGACTCAAACAATCGCCCTGGAAGATACCCCTTCTTATCTTTATGTGGTCCGCAGCCGTCATCCGCTCGCCTAGATGACAAAGGATCGTTCTCCACTGCCCCATACACTACCCGAGGAAGTCTCTAACTGTACAGTCAATCTTGTACAGCTCAAGGACCCTCTTAAGCCACGCATGGAGCACCGAGTCGAATGCCTTTTTGTAGTCTATCCAGGCGGCGGAGAGGTTCCGACGGTTGCGTTTAACCACCTTGCTAATGACCGCGTCAATGAGGAGTGGTTCCTTGGTTCCACGACCACCGCCCCTACATCCATTCTGAGCGCGGGACATCACCTGATTTGAGTTCAGGTGACGACTGATTCTCGCGCTCAAAATGGACGTTAGTGTTTTGTATGTCGTGGGTAGACACGTGATGGGGCGGTATTTGCTCGGTTCTGTGGTATCCTGATCTATAGGAACCAAATGAGTGATCCCAGTAGTGAAGAGGCTCGGGAGCGACTTCTGGTCGAGAGCCACTTGAAACTGTCGGGCGAGCACAGCGTGACACACCACGAACCCCTTCAGCCAGTAGTGATGCAGACCGTCGGACTTTTCCAGTTCGGGGCCCTTCGGACCGCCTCAACTACGTCATCTGGCGTTATGATGACGGGGTCCATGGGCGTAATATTCGCACACTGACTCGCCACAACTTCCGTCCAAGGGCCCTCGCTGTGGTTTACGGGCTCTGACCACAGGCCGCGCCAGAATGCGATAGTGTCGGCCTGATTCGGTGCTAGGCCCGTTCCACGTACCATTGGCCGCTCCAATGACTCATAGAGCCTCTTCTGATCACTCTAAAAGAGACGATTCTGGTTGAACCGTGTCGACCGCTCGGTATATCGCCGAATCCGCTTCCCCCAAGCAGCGATTCTCTGCTTCAGGTCGTCTATGCGCTCCGTTAGTTTTTGCGTTATATCTATCCGGCTGGGACAAACTGATATTTGTCCCAGCAAACGCCATCCTGACGGTGCGCACAATTCTCGGCCTATTATTGCTCGACCTGAAGCTTATCAGCCTGCCAATGAGGGCCCTTGCCTTTACGATACGGTCCTCAATCCTTCCTCTCCAGGCTGGGATGGCGCTACTTTGTCTAGTAGCGCGTCCAGCCGTGGGAAGTTTAGCGCCAACAATACGGCAAACTGCCAGTGCGGCGCCAAAAAGAATTGAGTCCGTCTCGCACAGGTCCCGGCTAGCTTCCAAATAGGTCATCAGCATTGGGTTGAGAGCTCTCACGACAGCCCGATTCCGCTTGTTTAGGGGTATGCGCGGGAGTCGCGGTCGATTTTCGAGAAGCGTACTGCGCGTTTCCACTATTGCCTCCTCCAATTTACTCCTCATCTGCTCTAGTTCTTGGGTGACCATTCCATCATCGCCTGAATCAACCAGAGCGGGGAGATCCATGGCGCCCTCTATATGATGAGGGAATAGCCTCACGGCGTAGTCGTTCGAGCTTGGCATCATCAAATATTTTCGAGCGTATGATGTACCGAACTCGGTCTGCCAGGTTTTGCTCTGTGACGGGAACTGACGGCTCAAGCTCAGCAAAAAGGCGATGCATCCGAGCCCAATACGCTATCCCTCCAGTTTCTTGCCCTTTCGCCCTATAGTACGCCCGCAATGCGTTTATGTTCATATTTTTTGTCCAACGCATGCGGCGTACTCCACCAGCGGCGGGTGCCGCTTGCCGAGTCCGAGAGGACCCCGCCGATACCAAGCCGTCTGGTGAGGATGATGAACGCGAGGGGCTGCTAGGTGGTCGTGCAGCACCTCGCGCTCGGCTGGCGGCTCGCATGCTGTCGCGTACAGCGCCAGCTCCAGACGCGCCCCGGCGATCCCCAGGCAGTGGCCCTATGCGCGTTCTATTTTTATCCATCATCCATTAATTTGGGCGTCAATTAACGGGAGACGCCCAGACCCGGCGCCGTTTAATAGTGTGGCCGTAAGCACAAACGGGCCTTTGCACCCTCAATACTGCCGAGGCACGGCGCTCACACCTCTGGCAAGGCGCTGACTGACTGCGCTGACATAGCAGTTTTGTCACTTAACTGTTACGTCAGCGGGCGATGGGGTTGTCACTTCCCTACGCCTATTTATTATTATTATTATTATTATTATAGATGTGTATACTTTAAAAAAGATTACCCAACTCCACGATAACTTTTACTTAACTATAGAAAAAAATTCTAATGACTTTGCAAGCATGTTTGTTTTCACAACAAAGTAACATTGGAAGAATTCTTGCGAAGTAAGCAACTACCTAAAACTAAAGGATACCTACAGCAATCAATTTCAAGATGAAACATCCTATATTTAAGAAACATTAAAAAAATAAGAGTCTATAGATAGATTCACTTCATTGTTTTATGTATGCTGATGACAAAAAAGTTTTCACTCGAATCAACTTTGAGGATTGTAACTTGTTACAGAAAGACCTTGATCACCTTAACGATTATTACGTTTATAATATAATCTCACGTTAGTTTCAGTAAATGTCAAATTATAAATTTCGCTCGAAAATCAAACCAATATATTCATATATTCATTTGGGTTTAATGGTATTCCAACTGAACGGGTCCAAATTGTGTGTGATCTTGGTGTTCCATTAGACTCTAAAATGGGTATAACTGACTTATCACATTGATTTTATAGCTGACAAAAGTCTTCATAACATGGGACTTTGTCATACACAAAGGTTTTAATAGTATTTGCTATGTTCAAAATTTGTATTTGCATATGAATGAATTTTATTAGAATACGCTAGTTGAATCTGGCACCCACAATATGCCGTATATAAAAAGCGGTTAGACCGTATACAGAAAAATAAAAAGCACATTTGAATTATATTTTTTAGTAAATCTGCAAATAATTATCGAAACAACATGTTAGATTTAATATTTTTGTTTGATAAATGATCGATTAGAGTTTCCGAAGTAGTTTGAAGACCTCACAATTTGCGTGCCTAACCGCCGCACGTTTTGTCTCGAACTACGCGACCTTAGGCCGTGTATGTTAGTTTAGTGTGTAGATATATACGGAATGTTTTTTTTTTATTTATTTTTTATAGAAGAGGGGGCAAACGAGCATGCGGCTCACCTGATGGTAAGTGACTACCGCCGCCCATGAACAACTGAGACACCAGGGGAATTGCAGATGCGTTGCCGGCCTTTTAGAAAGGTGTAAGCTCTTTTCTTGAATGTTCCTAAGTCGTATCGGTCCGGAAAATTCGCTGGTGGTAATTGATTCCACAAGGAAGTTGTGCGAAGGAGAAAACTTCTTCTAAATCGCACAGTGCTGGACCGCCAATCACCCAGATGGTATGGATGGTAACGCAAGTTTTGTCGCGATGTGCGATGGTGAAATTGAGCGGCTGGAATTAGTCCGAACAATTCCTCAGAGCACTCCCCGTGATAGATGCGATAAAATACGCAAAGAGATGCCACATCTCTACGCAGTGCCAGTGTATCGAGCCGATCAGAAAGAACTCGGTCGTCGACGATTCGAACCGCTCTGCGCTGGATGCGGTCAAGTGGAAGGAGCTGGCACTGGGGTGCCCCGGCCCAGAGATGAGAACAGTATTCCATGTGGGGCCGAACTTGCGCTTTGTAAAGTTGCAAGCGATGTGCCGGCATGAAATACTGTCTCGCTCTGCTGAGCACGCCAAGCTTTTTAGAGGCCAATTTGGCCTTCCCTTCCAAGTGACCACGAAACTGCACACTATTCGATATGCCGACGCCAAGGATTCCGATACTAGCTGAGGCAGCATGGGGAGTGCCTTGATACTGAGGAGATACGACAAAGGGTTCTTTTTAGCAGTAAACGCGCAAACTTGTGTCTTCTGGGGATTGAACTGGACTAGATTTAGTCGGCTTTATTGTAACTTACAATCTAATATGGTACTAAAAGTTCCAATCCATTTTAAAATAAGTCTTCACTTTTTTCTAATAAACATGCATATGCAATAAAAAAGATCAATAAAACCCACATAACAAAAGAATATAACTTATGTGAAGCACCAACGCTCCAGGAAGTCTGCACTCAGTGAACATGTTTAAGACCGTCTTCGTCATTACGTTAGTAAGAAAAACCACAAATACTCGAAAAGAACACCGATTCCTACCAAGGATGATTCGCGAGGCTATTGAAATAAGAAACATCCAATTTCAATAGAAACAAAAGCTGTAACGCCCACCCATCTGCTTTTGATTCTATAATTAATAAAATTAAATCCAAACACAAGCCGACCACACCCGAAACTTCAGGGATGGATAAAATAGTAAAATAAATCTATAAAATGCGATAAAATCCGTAACATTAGTTTTATTCAATATATAAATGTTTGCAATAACATAGACATAACTTATCAGTTTTCTTAAAAGCTTGTGTCAAATCTGGTTACACTTAGGTTCAAGTAGGTAAACGTTAACATTGTTTTTTATTCCAAATTTTAGGGCACATAAATTTAATAATGTTTTTAGAACTTTAAAGTTTAAATGTTTTATCCAACCAAGGTTTTATCGATTAATTATGAAGTTGTTTAAATGCTTGCTTGTTGGAGGAAATATTAATGCAATTACGGTTGGCACCTTGATCCAGCAACGTCATTGTACCGTAGATTATTCTTGGAGGCCTGAATTTCGTTAGTAGGTAAAATTGATCTGTAAATCGGTTAACGAGTTTGCAATTTGGTTAACTACTGCTATAATTTTTTAATTGACATTACTATTGAACATCACTAGAATTGGTAAATCATTCGTAACCTCAACATATTGGTCATGGTTGTGTAAATATCAAGTGAAAAATTTATGAGGTACTCCACGCACTTCTGTGTCGTACATGTCTAGGTAATATATTGAATTTAACTTTTTAGTATGCGATAGTTATATCAAATAAAATTCCTACAGTGTAATTTTTTATTCTTTAAAATATTTAAAATAATGTGAATGCAGTTTTAAGATTCTAAAGTTGTGATCCGGTTTTGCGATTCATACTCGGTGACTACTACTTGGTGGATAGCAACAGCATCAGCATTTTAAACCAACTTCAAAAAAAGAGGATGTTCGCAATTAGACTGTATTATTTTTTATGAGTGTTCCCTCAGAACTTTTTTATTGGTGAACCGATTTTGAGGATTCTTTTTTTTATTTGTAAGCTGGTGCTTCTCATGTGGTCTTTGTTGATCAAGAGCTGACTAGTAATTTTTAACTTATCCTTAATAATGAGTATTTAATTGACTTCGACTGCATTAATGATGTGAAAATGAGAACGATTTTATTTTGTATTGAAGTCGGTTGTACAAAAATTTTAATTTTACCACTAGAATTTCTTTGCATCTTGTGGAAACGTGTTTCTAGTTGCAGTATTTTTATACCATGAGGGAAGGAGCCATACGTCATAGTAATATTCTAGGATGTTCTTATAGTTTGATCTGACCCAGGGTGTAAGGTCGTAAGCTTTTGTTAGGTCGCAAGCTACTTACCTTACGTCTTAGTTATTCGAGTTCGATAGCATCTAATATTTTCGGGTGTATGATGGACCGACCTCAATCTGGCATAGATTTCCTCATTGGGAGGATATATTCCATAGCTGCGTTTGGCTGGAGAGTTGGCAAACGCAGTTTTTTTTTTAGTTGTTGTTAGGAAGATACTGCAGCCCGTCTACTGGATCATTTCCCTTTGTAACCTCTTACGTCACCCAGGAGACGATATGAGGTAGCGGGTATTCTTACATCGCCATGATTACGGTTTTTATGTACATCGCGATTAAATGGTAAATGAAATTATATTAGATACAAAATAGTTTATATTTAAGTATGTAATATGAACAATTATATATGATTTTCTAATGGTAGTTTTGTTGTGTGAATTTTACATTAGCCTCGCGTTTAACCCATTATTTAAGATGCGAGCAGCATGTTGTAATCTCCCATTTATTCTTAAATTAGCTTTATTGATTAGCATACTATACTTTTGCGTCATTGCTTAACACGATTTAATTATATTTTTATTTAGTCGTTGGCTCTGCTAAAATTAACAAACATATTCATCATCATTTGTAGTCATTTAAGACCATAGATGGACAAACACAAACAAAACTAAAGGAAAGGAAAGAATTTATTACTAATCATTTTCCTTGCAAAATAAATATGAAATATGTCACCAAAATACTAACAACTAACTACAAATAATAACTAACTTCCATTTCCATGACTTTTAAGTTGGACAATTGCCAATCGTTTCGTGAGGCTACTCCCGAAAAATTTAATCCTTGCAGTTTTAAAAAGAAATCAAGTGGTTCCCAAATTTAAAAAAAAAAACTTGTATGTATTTGCTGACATATAAAACAAAATACTTTATTTCAGAAATTTAAACAAATTAACTAAATTATTTGCATAATTATTTAACACTCAAAAAACAAATTGTTCATTGGAATATTTTCTTTCCCTTTTCTAATTAATTAAATATACATAAATTCATCACTGAATGTATACTTGAACGCAGGTCTCTCCCGTAGTAGAAAGAATTCTTCAAGCAAATATGACAATTACGCTTCACGCTTCGCAGGTAGTTTGACGATTTTTTTTATAGGATAAGGGTGAGAAACGAGCACACAGTCCACCTGATTGTAAGTGGTTGCTGCGGCCCATAGACATCTTACATCTATCCTCGTTTGCGAATCAAAATGCAGATGCGTTGCCACCCGTGAGGACTAAGATGGAATGCCTCATTTCCAGTAAAAAAGACCTCCGGCCATCTGCACTCACCAAGCGAAACACAGAGGTAAACCTCTACTTCACGCTGGTATTCTGTGAGGTCGTGGTACCACCCCGGTTCGAGCCGGCCCATCCGTGCGACAGCAAAAGCTGCCGCGTGGCTCTACCACTGTTAAACTGTCCCTGTTGATCGATTTAGGTCAGACATATAAGAGGTGGGTACCTTTTTGTATAGAAGAGGGGGCAAACGAGAATGCGGCTCACCTAACTGTACCTAAGTGTCGACCGCCGCCCATGAACAACTGCAATACCAGAGGAATCGTAGTTGCGTTACCGGTCTTTTAAAAAAGAGTAGATAGGTTCTTTTCTTGAAGGTCCTTAAATCGTATCGGTCCGGAAAACGCTGGTGGTAAACTATTCCACAAGGAAGTTGTGCGAGGAAGAAAACACCTTCTAAATCGCACAGTGGTGGACCGCCAATCATCCCAATGGTATAGATGGTATCGGGAATTTTGACGCGATGTGCGATGGTGAAATTGAGCGGCTGGAATTAGTCCGTAAAATTACTATGAGCACTCCCCGTGGTAGATTCCATAAAATACGCAATGAGATGCGACATCTCTTCGCAGTGCCAGTGTGTCAAGCTGACCAGAAAGAGCTCGGTCGCCGAACATTCGAACCGCTCTGCGCTGGGTGCGATCAAATGAAAGGTGCTGGCACTGGGGAGCTCCGGCCCAGAGATAGGAATAGTATTCCATGTGAGGCCGAACCTGAAGACTACGAAAATTTGTTACATAGTGTGTTACATTTCGTGATACATTGCACTAATGTGGACGGTAAATAATTTCATTTCATGTTACGTTGCGTAAGTCTGTACGCGTGATCGCAAATTTGTCAGCCATAGAATTATACGTAATAATTCTGTTCTCAGCACCGTACGGGCATCACGCGCCGTACGCGACACATTTAGCGATGGACTCGCGCCTTGCACGTACGCGCCGTACGCTTCATACGCTAATATTTAGTATTGCCAACAACTTTTGCAGTATTTTCTAACCACCAGTGTGAAACGTACAGTGACATTGATTAAGCTTTGGAAAAAAATGTAATAGCCTGCTTATTGGCAGTGGAAGAAGAAAATAAAAGTCGAAGAAAGAGAAGGTTGTCAATTAAGAATATTCATTAAAAGTCTGACGAATCATTGTTGCCAACACATTAAAAGTACATATTCCTGAAATGAAAGTAAAAATATATTTCGAAATGTGTAAGTGGATCTTTCTGCAAACTCCGTACTGACGGGATACCCTTTTGTTTCTGTTGGTTAACTTCAAATAGAGCATTATCACTGGGACAGAGTGTTTGCATAAAATTATTTTTTCATAAATTTTACTAAATCTTATTAATGTGTTACCAGATTTAAATAATGGTATGACTTTACTATGTTTCATTAAATCAGGAAACACATCAGATTCGACGCTTGTATTAAATATAGTGGCTAGATAAGGTGCTATAATATCTATTATAGATAAAATAACTTTAACGGAAATCCCTCATAAGTCAGCCGTTTTCTTAACATGAATAGTTTTAAAATATTTAACGATATCTTTTGAATATAATATTTGAATATAATATTTCTCCCCCAAGGAATGCCACAAACCACGGTACTGAGCCACCTGCATCCATCGACTTCCTGCATATCTTACCAGGTCGTTACTCCATCTAGTGGAGGGACGCCCTACACTTCGTCCGCCGGTACGAGGCCGCCACTCGAGAACCTCTTTACCCCATCGGTTGTCTGTTCTTCGAGCTATATCGCCGGTTCATTGCCACTTCAGCTTACTAATCCGTTGGGCTATGTCGGTTACTCTGGTTCTACTGCGGATATCCTCATTTCTAAGTTTATCACGCAGAGACACTCCATAGCTCGCTGAGCAACCTTGAGCTTCCTCATACGGCCAGCAGTGAAGGACCACGTCTCAGCTCCATAGGTCATCACTGGCAACAAGCACTGTTGTACAGTCTTGTTTTCAAGTTTTGAGGTATACCTGACGAGAAGATTTGCCGTAGTTTCGCGACCGCTGCCCAGCCGAGTTGAAACCGTCAATTGACCTCGCGGTCGAAGTTGGACTTACCTAGTCGGGCTATTTGTTCCAGGTAAACATACTCGTCAACAACTTTGAGCTTAGTGCTCCCAACAACTACCGGCAAAGGTGTGACATGGACATTAAACATGATCTTTGTTTTGTCCATGTTCATCTTAAGACCTATCCGTTGGGAGACACTATTGAGGTCATTGAGCATAGTGCTTAGGTCCTGTAGCGATTCTGCCATAAGGACTATATCGTCGGCAAATCGAGTGATGTACTCGCCATTGATTACAATACCGTATCCTTTCCAGTCCAGAAGCTTGAAAACGTCTCCCAATGCAGCGGTGAAGAGTTTCGGGGATATAACGTCACCCTGTCTTACACCTCTATGCAATTGGATAGGTTTCGTACTCTGGTTCTGTACTCGGACAGCCATCGTAGCCCTACTGTACAAGCACTTCAGCACTTCGATATACCGACAGTCAACTTGGCATCGCTGAAGGGACTGCAGCACCGCCCAAATTTCGACGGAATCAAAGGCTTTCTCATAGTCCACATACGCCAGACATAATGGCAGATTGTACTCCTCGGACTTCTGTACAATTTGCCGAAGGGTATGCATGTGGTCTATGGTGCTAAATTCTTTTCGGAAACCGGCTTGTTCTAGAGGCTGGAAGTCGTCAAGTCTGCGCGCGAGACGATTCGTAATGACTCTCGAAAACAGCACGTTGACGCGGCTCAGAAGGGAAATCGGTCTGTAGTTCTTCAAGAGAGCGTTGTCGCTTTTCTTGAAGAATAAGACCACCGCACTTCTGCTTTACGCCTCCGTTGTAATGTCACCATGGAGGACGGAATTAAATAGCTTCTAAAGGACTTCAAGTACCGGTATTCCAACCGCTTTCAGAAGCTTCGCTGTAATTCCATCCTCCCCTGGGGCCTTGCCGTTTTTAAGGTGCTGGAGAGCCATTCTAATCTCGCTCAGACTGACGTCCGGGATATCTTCGGAATAGTGTCGGATAAGACTAGCTCTTGGATCGTTACTCACACTTGCGTGTGGCTTCAACGATGACATGTACAGCTGCCCATAGAACCTCTCAATCTCACTCAAAATCTCAGGTGCCCCGGAAACAATGCTGCCACACTCGGTCTTCAGCTTTGACAGTTGGCTCTTTCTGGCAGACAGATCTCTAGCAAAGACTTTGGAGCCTTGGTTCCGCTCGATCGCTTCTTCAATACAAGCAGTATTGAAGTTGCGTAAGTCCCGCCGCATGCATTTGGAGATCTGTCTGTTTAGTTGCCTGTATGCTGTCAAATCTACTGAAGACTGCAGCTTTATATCCAGTCTAACAGCCATGAGATTAAGTGTGTTATCGGAGAGTTTTTGTGTTCTTCTGCGGCGGGTCTTTCAAAACTTAGCTCCGATCGTATGGACAGTTTCCACGAGATTGTTATTCATATCGTCCACTGCATTGCGATCTTCTAGGCACTGAAAACAGTTTTGTAGCTCGAGCTGAAAGGTTTCGGGACTTTGGATTAGAGCACGAGGGGGACGGAGCGCTGACTTCATTAGACTTGACCTCTCCAACTTAAAGTTTAGGTTCAGTATACCTCTCATCATTCGGTGATCGCTGCCGGTTTTCACCCTCGTGATCACTGAGACATCACTGAACAGTTGTCGTCTGGTCGTCATAATGAAGTCAACGGAACCCAAAGGGCCAGCAGCTGGCCGACTTCATGGAGAAAGAGGGACTCTTTATGATGAACCCTTTCTTCCAGAAGCGGCCCAACAGGAAGTGGACCTGATCGAGCCCTGACGGTTCGACAAAAAATGAGCTTTACTTCATTATAACGACCAGACGACAACTGTTCAGTGATGTCTCCGTGATTGCGAGGGAGAAAACTGGTAGCGATCACCGAATGGTCAGAAGCACACTGAACCTAAACGTTAAGTTGGAGAGGTCTCGTCTAATGAAGTCAACGCTCCGTCCCCCTCGTACTCTGTTCAAAAGCCCTGAAACCTTTCAGCTCGAGTTACAAAACCGTTTACAGTGCCTAGAAGACTGCAATGAAGTAGACGATATGAATGACAAGCTCGTGGAAACTGTCCATGCGGTCGGAGCTAAGTTCTGCAAGACCCACCGCAGAAGAACACAAAAACTCTCCGATCACACTCTTAATCTCATGGCTGTTAGACGGGAGATGATGCTACATTCTTCAACAGTTTTGACAACATACAGGCAACTGAACAGACAGATCTCCAAATGCATGCGGCGGGACTAACGAAACTTCAATACAGCTTGTATTGAAGAAGTGATCGAGCGGAACCAAGGCTCCAAAGTCTTTGCTAGAGATCTGTCTGCCAGAAAGAGCCAACTCTCAAGGCTGAAGACCGAGTTTGGCAGCATCGTGTCCGGGGCACCTGCGATTTTGAATGAGAGTGAGAAGTTCTATGGGCAGCTGTACACGTCATCGTTGGAGCCACACGCAAGTGTGAGTAAGGATCCAAGAGCGAGTCTTATCCGACACTATTCCGAAGATATCCCGGACATCAGTCTAAGCGAGATTAGAATGGCTCTCCAGCACCTTAAAAACGGCAAGGCCCCAGGCGAGGAAGGAATTACCGCGGAGCTTCTGATAGCGGGTGGAAAAACGGTACTTGAAGTCTTTCAGAAGCTCTTTAATTCCGTCCTAAATGGTGGCATTACACCGCAGGCGTGGAGCAGAAGTGCGGTGGTCTTGTTCTTCAAGAATGGTGACAACGCTCTCTTGAGGAACTACATACCGATTAACCTTCTGAGCCGCGTCTACGTGCTGTTTACGAGACCCATTACCAATCGTCTCGCACGCAGACTTGACGACTTCCAGCCTCCCGAACAAGCCGGGTTCCGAAAAGGCTTTAGTACCATGGACCACATACATACCCTGCGGCAGATTGTACAGACGACAGAGGAGTATAATCTGCCACTATGCCTTGCGTATGTGGACTATGAGAAAGCCTTTGACTCCGTCGAAATTTGGGCGGTGCTGCAGTCCCTTCAGCGGTGCCAAGATGACTGTCGGTATATCGAAGTGCTGAAGTTCTTGTACAGTAGGGCTACGATGGCTATCCGAGTACAGAAGCAGAGTACGAAACCTATCCAATTGCAGAGAGGTGTAAGACTGGGTGATGTTATATCCCCGAAACTCTTCACCGCTGCATTGGAAGACGTTTTCAAGCTTCTGGACTGGAAAGGATACGGTATTAACATCAATAGCGAGTACATCACTCACCTTTGATTTGCCGACGATATAGTCCTTATGGCAGAATCGCTGGAGGACCTAAGCATTATGCTCAATGACCTCAATTGTGTCTCCCAACGGAGAGGTCTTAAGATGAACTTTTTTTTTTTTGGACAAAACAAATATCATGTTCAATGTCCATGTCACACCTATGCCGGTAGTTGTTGGGAGCACTAAGCTGGAAGTTATTGACGAATATGTTTACCTGGGAGAAATAGTCCGACTAGGTAGGTCCAACTTCGACCGAGAGGTCAATCGACGGATTCAACTCGACTGGGCAGCGTTCGGGAAACTGCGACACATCTTCTCGTCAGACATTCCTCAAAACCTTAAAACGAAATTATACAACCAGTGCGTGTTGCCAGTGATGACTTACGGATCTAAGACGTGGTCCTTCACTGCTGGCCGTATGAGGAAGCTGAAGGTCGCTCAGCGGGCTATGGAGAAGGCTATGCTCGGAGTTTCTCTGCATGATAAACTTAGAAATGAGGATATCGGCTGTAGAACCAGAGTGACCGACATAGCCCAACAGATTAGTAAGCTGAAGTGGCAGTGGGCCGGCCATATAGCTCGAAGAACCGACAACCGATGTGGAAGAAAGGTTCTTGAGTGACAGCCTCGTACCGGTAGGCGAAGTGTAGGGTGACCCCCTACGAGATGGAGTGACGACCTGGTAAGACATGCAGGAAGACGATGGATGCAGGTGGCTCAGGACCGTGCTTTGTGGCATTCCTTGGGGTAGGCCTATGTTCAGCAGTGGACTTATGAAAGGCTGTAATGATGAATGATGATGATGATTGAATAAAACTATGTATGTAATGTGAATTACCATATAATGTGAATAAGAGACATATCGTTTTATTTAACCGGAGGCCGTGTGTCTTAGACGCTTCACGCAGTAACTACGTAATAAGCAGATAATATTTTAAATTCCACCATTCATAGGTTGAAGTTTATTTTGCTTAAATGGTAATAAAATAATAAAATTAACACAAATTCAGAAAATACACATTGATCATGAACTGATCCCAGTAATAAGACTAGGTCACAGTAATTAACATAAAATTAAAATAAAATTATTGTATTATCAGCGGTACTTAAGGGAGTCCGCAAAATTTTAAATTATTTAGACGTCTGGAAGTGGGTGAAAACTAATTTACTGCTAAACCTCTTCTTTAATAGAGGGGATTTAAAACATTTGATTAATATATATTTTTTTGAATATTATAGGTGAACATTTCTTGAATTATAAAAGTACCTGTGTCAAGCACAAGCAATAACATTCTTCAAGACGTAACATAGAAAAATATAAATGTCAAAATTAAATTCAGATACGCAAACTTTTAAACTTTGTTTGCGATCAGTGAGAGTCTGCTGTGATGTTGGAGGGTTGATTCTTCATCAAATTATCGAATACTAATAATCCAATTAAAATTTCATTTTCCGGAGCAATGGGCGAGAGGTACATAATAGCCTTTCCCCATTTTTATAGAGGAAATTAAATAGAAGTTTCGGGAAGCAATCAATAAGTGCAAATAAGTGAACTTAATTTACTTAAATCGTTACTGTATTATGTTGTTCGCGGAAATAAATAAAATTTTACAATAGCTACATTTTCTTAGATATACAGTGAAATCCGTTAATAATGACATCGAAGGGAAATAACAAACACGTCATACTAAGCGGACGTCATATAAAGCATTTTGTAGAAAATAAAGAATCTCCAGTTTTTGTTAGTATGGATTTATTTTAATAGAGAAAAATCTTTCAATAAAACAGCTTAAATTCTTAATAATAAATTCTTGGTTTTAAAAATCATTGAGATTGTCGAGTGAACATCCCCGAATTCCCTTGCGAGAGATGAGTTGGATTCTCCATTTTCTAAACTGCACGTGCACTGATGTTGAGATTTCATTTTTTTTCACAAATCACTAACAAACAATGCCGTGATCTTCAACAATCAATTACATACTGAGACTCAAAACTAAAAAAGCCATGCACGAAGGTGATAGGAATCATGTCGGTCACTGTAACCGGACACAATTTAGTACAAATGGGTCACAATAAGCGACATGTCACTATAAGCGAAGTCATTATATCCGACTTTATTATATAGAATTTTATATGAAAACCAAACTTCGCTGCGTAATTACGTCATAATAAGCGGTTGGTCAATATAAGCGGAGTCATAATAAACGGATTCTACTGTAATTATAAATATCTTCAGCATAAAACAATCCACTGCTGGCCATGACTCTCTTCTCTCTTCCGTTGTTGGGAAAACTTGGCAAGTCAATTGACGATCGCACTTCCAGACGTCTCGTATCTGTGACGCTGCACCCCGTCGGGTCGCCTCGTAAAGAGCCATCTTTTAGAAGTCATAAGATCTTTTTGGCATACTCTATTAACATTGCCATTGTCACCTTTCACGACGACCTCTATTAGGCAGTAGGACTCCATTTTTGTGCAGGAGTCCGTCCGGGTAGTGCCACCCTCTTACCTATTAGTGCTGCCAAACAGCAGTGCGAGGACTGCTGTGTTCCAGTCTGATGGATATAGAGAGCCGGAATAATTACAGGATGCTCGGCATTCCATCTTAATTAATACAATCCAACGTTACTTTGCGGAAATCCATTAAATTAAATTTGTTAGAAATTAAATAGCTAACATAGTAAAACCATAATCCTAACACCATTATCATTACACTAGGAAAGACTGTCGACACGAGTTTCGCCTCTAAACGAGGCATCATCAGGTGAAACAGACTGTGATGGCTGACCGGTAAGTTTACTTAAGTTTTAAATCAACTTAGCGGTCAGCTATCGCAGAGTCTACGAGCAGATAACACTCATACTGTTACTACTATTTTCGATCAACATGATTTGGGTTTTGGGCTTAGTGTTGTGAACAAAACAGGAATCTCTGATATATCGATAAATCAGATAAATTCCATTATCAAATTAGGACAGTATCTATATCAGCTAGTGATGATGGTTCGGTGGTCCCATGCTTTTAGGCCTTCTGTGATCTGGGCCATCAATAAAATTTGATATCTTTATTATAAATGATGGCTATATTGGCAGAACAACAGCGTATTGCTTGACTATAAAGCGAAGTAAGGTTATTTTGAATTAAGTTTGAATGTGGTAGAGGTAATGCTGCAGCACGAATGGTTCGGCTTGACTGGAGTATGACCACGCTCTCATAGAACACCAACTTAACACAGCTAAATAACGCTGCTGTGTTTTATATGGTGACTATAGAGAACCGGAGACATTATTTCTGGTAAGGAGGCATTCTATCTTAGTTCCTACGGGTGACAATGCATCTGCACTTTGATTCTTAGTTGAGGATAGATGTTAAAGTTTATGGATATAGTATCCACTTACCATGAGGTGGACTGTATACTCGTTTGACACTGTCATTCAATCAAAAAAAAGATACTCGAGGTTTGGGCAATGTGTAACGTTTGTAATAAAAAAGTAAATTCTGGAAAGTGCAAAATAAAAAATGTCTGCCATTTTTTTTAATTCAATTTTAAGAGACACAAGAGATGATTCACACATGGCGACCCCATATGCGTAGACGGTGTTACCATCACATGCCGGTGAACGGCAGCAACGTCAAAGGTGTAACACGTAATGCGGTACTGCGATCATCAATTCACCTGCCAAGTGTGATGATTAAGGCAAATTCTCCCTGAAACGGGAGAGGCCCATGTCCAGCAGTGGATTTTAACGGTTTGGTGATTAATATCATCACCAGCTTATATAACGATAATCACGATAATGATTCATGTCAATTGGAACATTCTTAAAAAGTCCTATTTCAAGTAATTGATAAAAAAGACTAATAAAGATTAAATTTATGTTGCGAGTTTCCATTAATAATTTTCACGCGATTAATTAAAAGATTGTAACCAAGCGACCACGGTTAGCCCTAATGATACTTAGATAGTACACCTATAATAAATTATTGTATTTTGTTAAACAACTCGTATCATTTTACTTTGAAACAGAAATTGAAAATAAAAGTTATTTCTATTTGAACGCTCCTATAACCCTTATTTATTTTAAGTATTTATCAACATGTCTGAAGTTAAATACTAACAGAAGCTATATGAATTTAAAATAACGAACTATATTATTTTAATAAAGCGCTTCACGTTTCTTTTATCATTATATATTTAAACAACATTTAACACATTTGTAATAATAAAAAATAAAATGTTGCTGCTTAGAGAACCATTCCAAATGAATCATAACATTATTTAAAATATTGATTAAAAACTATTATTAATCATTATTGTTGATTTATAAACACTATTTACTATGTAACTACTAGGTAACTCTAGTAATTTGTGGATTAACTATCTCGAATTTCATACGTGTTCACCGATTTTAGGCGTCTAAACAAGCATTAAGCATTAATTGAAAATTATTAATTAACAAAGCATATATACTCTGTAATAAAACTCCATTTTCATCTTGGCATTATTTGAAAGTCTGAACAATTAATACGCTATAATACATAGGTCTATTTAATAACGCTCTATTGAAGCCCTACAGACGATTTCCCTTCTGAGCCATGTCTACGTCCTGTTTTAGAGTCATTACGACTTCCAGCCTTCCGAACAAGGTGAATTTTGAAAAGGCTTCAGTACCATAAACCACATACTCGTACATACCCTTCGGCAAATTTTAGTTCGTCTTGTTTATGTGGTCTATGAGAAAGCCTTCGATTGCTTCTAAATTTGTATGGTTCTACAGTCCGTTCAGCGGTGACAAGCTGACTATCAACTTATTGAAGTGCTGAAGTATTTGTCGAGTACGGCTACCTATTTTGAAGAGCACCTCCCGCCAATGCAATGGATTTCCACAAAGTAACGCCTGATTCTATTAATTATGATCTTTTATTTAAATAACATAACATATTATATTATGTTAATAACACATGTAGGTAACGTGATATTATTTTGATTCCGCATATATTTGACTGAAATATTTTTATATACTTAAGATAAAAGGCGATGGAAACAAATGGGTATTTGTATAAAAGTCTGAAGCTTATATTATAAAAGCAAATCCAAGCACGTCGCAAATATACGTCCGACATAATATTTCTTTGGGCTGTTAATACGATTTTAACTTTTTATGGTATTAAATATGGAGAGTGTTTTCTTTGTACTGTAGCCATGTTGTTATTGCTACCCTTTAATTTATATTTAGATTTTTTCTATCTTATCGTTTTGGATTTGTTGTGATTCAAAGAACAATGGCAGAAAAATAGTTGACAAAAATTATTACGTCTAGAAATAAGTTATATATAAAATGAGTCTTATTATTTTTCTATGATGTTTCAAATAAAAATGTATTTTTATAAATGCCACAGAAGAAAACAAACATTTTAGAGTAATCATTTTACTCTATTCAAGTGTTGTCATTATAGTAATATTCATACTATTTTCGTGTACACTTTATAAGACTCCCAACACAACACACAAAATATTTTTATATTAAATTATTATCTATACATATAATAAAAATGTAAATAGCAGATGTCTGTACATTTTATATTTTTGTAATAAAAGTGATTTAGAGGTACTAAAAATAAGTAATTAAATACATTTCTACCATTTTTAGATTTTTCTGTCTGTCTGTCTGTCTGTCTGTTTGTTTGTTAACGTATCACGTATAAAGTACTAATTTATATCATAAGAATAGTTAAGGAAATTATTAAGTGTATATTCAGGTTACATTTAGTCTTTATTTCATTAAAATTGGTTAATTCCATCAAAAGTTATGACAAATATTCTGAAGTATGGGTACTAAGTATAGGTACGAATTTGTTCAATAGTGGCGTTGGATGAGTCATCAAGTACATTTTAAAATTAATATCATATTATAAATCATAATTAAATGATGTAAAATAATGTTCTATACATAATGATATAATTATATTTAAAACGCAGTAAACAAAAGTATTACATAAAGAACGTAATAAATATATACAAAATATATTAACCTTATTATCTAAACTAAATTAAAGTACAATAGTTAACCAATTTCATCGATAGATGGTGGTGTGTCACAAATGTGATACAAAAAGGCAGGTTAATTTTTTTTCCTGTAGATCAGTTTCATATTTGCTTCTAACCTTTATATTAACGACACGCTGCCCTACTGCGTGTTGACAATCTCATTTATTTTTTATTTTTTTACCGCCGAGTACTCTATGTGGTGAATCAAATTTTAAGAGCTATTAACAATGATTTCTTATATTTACGCGAACACTACACATTGAATAACATTAGATTTGATAAACCACAAGTCCTCGCGAAAGAACATCGATTCCTGCCAAGGATGATACGTGAGGCTATTGAAATTAAAAAACATCCTAATTTCAATAGAGAGGGAGGCTGGGTACTACCACCTGCTTGGGATCCTGTAATTCATAAAATTAAAACTAAACCCAAGCATACCACTGTAAGACTTCAAGACACAGTTAGTTCATTCTGCGTAGATCGGACCAAAATTAATAATTAAAAAGCTGAAGGTACTCCGGGTTAACTTTGACATCGGGACGTCAATCACCTCAGTCCCCCGTGACCACGGTTGCTGGAAAGCAACCGAAACGTCGGGAATATAAAATAAGTTAATTAAACGCGATAAAATCCGTAAAAATAGTTTTATTCAAAGCTATTAACAATTTCGTTTTTCGGCAAGGATCAAACTTTCGTTTTTGCTTACTATGGAGGCACTGATTTATAAGTTCTTTTATGTTTTTTATTGTATCAATCATGTCAATTAATCTCTTATTTTTAGAATTGATGTTAAGAGCGCCATTTCTCTTTAAATCTATACATATAATAAAAATGGTAATAACATATTGTGTCTGTTTCTGAATATTGTATAGTATATTAATTTGTGACTAAAATCATTATGGGGACTGTAAATCATTAAATAAGTACATTTTTATAATTTTTAGATTTGTACTATCTGACGGTCTGTCTGTTTGTTTATGGACGCATGACGTTTTGAGTAAACATCTTTTTTTCAATGAAATCCTTAAGAAAATCATAAAGCGTATTATCAAGTTCATTTAATCTTTGTTTTATTGAAATTGGTTAATTCTATCGAAAGTTATGATTATTATTTTGAAATGTAGGCTCGAATTTGTTTAATGGCGCCACAAAATCTCAGAAATAGTAATAAAAAGATTCGTGTGTAAAAAAAACGTTCTATTATAAAATATTTGGTATCGTTCTATTATAGTACTTAAAACACAGTAAAAAATATGTTTTCCTTAAATTAAAAAAGGATGTTTTCTCACAAAGAACGTAATAAATGGCGTTGTACAAAATATAACCTTTTCTGAATTGCGGTGATTTTGAGGTGAAAGATTTTTCGCAGGTGAATCGTATTGAGACTTACTGAAAAAATATATGTCCATGAGTCTGATGAAGTTGCATGCCTGTAAGGTATGTATACAGTAATCTATGCCTGCCTGTAAGAGCTGTGTAGGCTGTAGGCTAACAACACATCACAAAAATCATCAGAAACAAAAACCAGAAAAAAGAGATATTGAAATATTCAATTATTCAACAAAACTCGGCTAAAAGTAGCAAAATTGCAATAAATGTCGTGATAGTGATATTGTTTTATACCCAGAATCCCTCTAATACCAAATAACTTTCCTTTCAGTTTTAAGTAAAGTAAAATAAAGTTGCAGCCTATTTACGTCCCACTGCTGCGCACAGGCTTCCTCTCATTTCTGAGAGGGTTTTAGGGCAAGGAAATGTCCACCGCGCTGCCCCAATACGGGTTGGCGAACTTCACATGTCATCGAAATATTTTTTTTTATTTCTCAGACATGCAGGTTTCCTCACGATGTTTTCTTTCACCGCCGAGCACGTGGTAAATCAGTACTTAAAATTGCAATTAACGATTTCATTGGTGCCGGCGGGGATCGAACCCGGGTTGCTCGAGTACTGTGAAGCTTACAGCGAGTGCTAACCATCTGAGCTACCACGGCTCAGGCTTCAGTTTTAAGGTAGGGATAATAACATCGATGATGACATCGATGTTGGCATCGATAGCTCAACATCGATGTTCGATGTTTAGGCTACTCAAAACATCGATGTTGAAAATTATCGATGGTTTTTGTATATGTGTAGATACTTACACATTGTTTCAAAATTATGTGGGTATACACAGCAAGGGAAAAGTAACAATAACTTGAATATCAATTTACGTAGAATAGTTATTATGCGAAAACCGACAACGACACTACAAAATAAAGCGAAAGCAGTGACCATTGTGACATTAGAGGAGACACTTGACAATTAAGTTTGACTCACCATACTGACTTTCTTTTAGGTTAACGATGCGTTCAGAAATTCTGAATTATTCAAAATTTTTAATCTTCAGAGCAGATGCAAGATTTAGTTGATATTGATTTTGCGAGTTCGCATTGTTTGCAAGTTCCCAATTATCGATTATGGGTTCATTGACGTCGATGTTTCGATGTTTGACATATGTCAACATCGATGTTAAAACATCGAAGTTTTAATTTTTAACATCGATGATCATCTAACATCCCTATTTTAAGTGTGTTTCCCACTCAACGTGTGTTATGCGACGATCGTAAATAAAGCGCAAGGTCAAACTTTACGCGTTGCAGGAGTGGACCTCAGTACTGATTGTTTTGCACATGGCCAACTCTATGTAGCTTTTTCCCTCGTTAGTAGTCCCCATAACCTTTTTCTGTACGCCCCGGCTAAGTCTACTTCTATCGTCGTTTACACAGAAGCTCTATCATAAACGACTTAGAACTTTGAGCATATCGATTTATTTTGTTACCACTTATTCATACAGTAATGATATAAATCGTTTAATATTCTCTTACCCCAAACGTCAAATTCTTTAAGTAAAACCTATATTCGCGAGCTACGCCGCGGGCACAGCTAGTTAGTAATAACTATACTATCAGTAATTGAATAGAATAGAATAATTTTTATTCAATATATAATACATGAGTAATTCTTATTGGAAGTCATTTTTTACTTTACCACTGGTTCGAAATAATGATAATAAAAGTGATATGGTTGAAAAGAAGTCTCTTACAAAGAAATTCCTACAATAATACATTATCTCAATCATAGTAATATGTAACAATTTCATTTAATGTTATGGCAACACTAGCTAAAACAAAATGTAAATGTTTTTTTTACTGGCTTTACGGCTCTAGGTTCTAGCCCTTCTGAGAATGTCACTGTATGACACAAAGGCCCTGGAGCCATGCCAGAAATGTACATTTATAGTATGCAAATATATAATAGAGATAGAATAATCTAAAAACTCTCAATTATATAGGTAGGGCACTTTATGTTGAGAATGTATTAAGCTAACGCCAAACAACTACATGACGTATGAATTTTTCCAAGCGACATAAGGCATAACCTAAAAAGGTTCAAATCTAAATATCTTTTTTTTGACGCCTTCTCAGGACAAAATTCTTTGACAGAGTTATTAAGGGAGTGACGCTTAACATTTTAAGATATTTTTGATATATAGATGCTACCGTTCATTCTCAACTAATTTTATGTATGAAAGTCTGCCATTGTTCTTTAAAACTTTTATTCCAGTTTTCTTTACTTAGGCCATTCTTTGTCGATTAATGCCAACAGGAATTTGAATAAATAAATTTAGATTTAGATTATCGAATCTGGAGCGCTTTGATTTGAATGAAAGTTACTTGCTATGCAGTAGCGACACAAGACAATCCACTTCCCTATATCATCCCAAAGGTATCGTAAGATACGTCAGAGGGAATTGAAACAGGAGATGGGCAGCAGCATCTTACTAACAGAAACTGAAAAAATTTTTAAAAAAATATTATGTGGTTGCCAACCCACCTACCTAGCTTGCCAACCACGGCAAATATCTCTGAGGCAATCTTTAAGGGAGACCTGTGTATAGCAGTGGAATTTTCATGGGTTGTAATATATGAAAAAGTATAACAGTTACTTGATGAAAAGGAAATATCAAATATATTTTCAATGACAATCACAGATAGCCTTAAGTCTGTAAGGTTACGTTCTTTCGAATTGAGAAATATTCCCATAAAAATTCGTGCAATGAAGGAGGGCCTAGAGAACCGAAATATTAAAATCAATGCTCATTGACGAAAAGTAAATTACATTGGAATGAGTGCAAAATATTTTCTGATCATATGGCAATTCAGCAAAAATCCTTGAATGATTTACGCGACAAACTCAACCACTGTAAACAAAAAGGGGAATCAGATGCTATAAATAAATATCGTGAATGTATTGCTTCAATTTATGATTAATATTCCAAAAGTGGCAATAATGGCCAGCTCCAACACTGTCCTGGCGATGATCTCGGGAAGGTTAGATAGACTGTTATATTATCCGGCATTGCTGGAACTGTTCTGCGAAAGACATCTGTCGCAGAACAGATGCCTCTGAGAAAGTTTTGATTGATGATGAGAATGGTCTCCTGACTAATAAAAAAGTGTGTTTCAATTCTGTTATTTATGTATTAATTTTATTTTAATTGATTAGATTTAGATTTTATTTTATTTTATTTTATTTTATTAGATTTATATACTGACATTACTGCTTATTGAAATTGACTAGATTTATTATTTTAAAATTGTTATTTTGTTGACTTATGTATTATATTGGTAAAATTGTGGAGATTGATTTTAAATTAATAATTCGAGTCCAGTCTGGAAATGTTCGGATATTTTAAAAGATATTGATAATAATCTTAAAATTGCTATAGAAAAAATTGTAAATTTTACTTAAAATACAACAGCCTGGGCTCAAGCTACTTTACCTATAAAATTTGGTGGTATTGGTGTAAGAAATCTTTCTAGCGTTACATTGCCCGCTTTACTTGCTTCCGTGCTTAGTGTCAGTGACTTATGTAACATAATTTTAAATAATAAAGTAGACCTGTGCTTTGCTACGGAGGCAGGGCAGACATGGCAAACGCTCTGGCCCGGTGATAATGTTCCACTGGAAGTTCACCAGCAAAAACAGTAGGATATTCCGTTGGTACAAGGCGTGCAGAAAGATTTGTTTCATAATTTCCATAGTGACCAAGATAAGGCATGCCTTCTAGATGTTTTGACTAAGGAATCTAGTCACTGGTTACACGCTTTGCCATCAAGTAATCTTGGCACATTACTTGATGGAGAAAGCTTACGCATTGCCGTAGGAATCCGATTAGGAGCGGCGATTTATCAACCCCATCAGTGACCCTGTAGTAGCAGGGTCGACAAGTTTGGGCTTCACGGACTTTCATGTCAGAAAGGTGCTGTTAGGTTTTCACGACACAGTTCTTTAAACGATGTCATCCTAAGGGCTCTTGTCTTAGGTTAGGTTAGGTTAGGTTAGGTTTTATTGGGGACGTGACGGCGCTGGTCGGCGCGTCATGTCGTGCGGTGTTCCGCAGGGATCGGTCTTGGGACCGCTCCTGTGGAACATCGGCTACGACTGGGTGCTGAGAGGTGAACTCCCGTCGGGCGCCGACTTGACGTGTTATGCGGACGACACGCTCGTCACTGCCCGGGGGAGTTCACACAGGGAAGCAGCGTTGGTTGCCACGGCTGCGGTGTCACAAGTGGTGAACCGCATCCGGCGCCTGGGCCTGGAGGTGGCCCTAAATAAGTCGGAGGCCATGGTGTTCCATGGCCCTCGACGCGCGCCGCCGCTGGGTTCACACATCGTGGTCAGCGGGGCCCGGGTAGCTGTCGAGTCCACCATGAAGTATCTGGGATTGGTGCTCGACAGCCGATGGGAATTCGGACCCCATTTCCGGCGGCTGGCGCCCAAGCTGATGGGTGCAGCGGGCGCGCTATCAACGTTGCTTCCCAACTTGGGGGGCCCGAGCGCCGCCTGTAGGCGGTTGTACGTGGGAATCGTGCGGTCCATGGCCCTGTATGGGGCCCCTGTGTGGGCGATGGACATGACGGCCAGCACTCTCGCCATTCTGCGTAAACCGCAGAGGGCGATGGCCGTCAGAGTCGCCCGCGGGTATCGCACGATTTCCTACGAGGCGGCTTGCGTCCTGGCCGGATCCCCGCCCTGGGACCTAGAGGCGAAAGTACTCGCGTCATTATATCGATGGCGCGAGGAAGAGCGGGCACGGGGCTCGAGGCCGGTGCAGCGGCAGATCGCGCTGCGTCGAGAGGAGCTCCGTCAGGTCTTGGTGGCGGAATGGCGGCAAAGGCTTCTGCGCCCTACCGCCGGCCTCGCTACCGTCGAGGCGATCCGGCCAGTACTCGACGACTGGCTCGGGAGAAGGCACGGCTCCCTGTCGTTTAGAGTGACGCAGGTGCTGTCGGGGCATGGCTGCTTCGGCAAGTACCTGCGCCGCATAGACAGGGAGCCGGACGCTCGGTGCCACCACTGCGTCCATTGCGGGGAGGACACGGCGCAACACACGCTCGCCGAGTGTGTAGCTTGGGAGGAGCAGCGCCGTGTCCTCACAAATAAAGTAGGAGGCGATCTGTCGCTGCCGGCCTTAGTGCAGAAGATGGTCGGTAGCGCAGAGTCGTGGGATGCAGTGGTGTCCTTCTGCGAGGACGTGATGTCGCAGAAGGAAACTGCGGAACGGGAAAGGGAGATCTCGACTCCCTTCCCTGGCCGCAGAAGGCACACCGGGCGCAGGAGAAGGGCGGACAACGCCCTTTTCCGGCCCCCATAAATGGGTCCAGGGGCGAGGGACTTGGGGAAGCCCCCGCCACCCCTACTCGATGGACCCGAGGCGGAGGCGCGCGCGGGTGTCGGTGCGCGCCCCTGAGGCGATACACGGGGTAGTTTAACACCTCACTACCCCGTGCAGGAGACGAGGCCTGGACGGACCGGGCCAGCACTAGTGTGGGGCTGCGGAAGAATTTGGATTCCCGCGGCCCCACGCGCACGTGTGAGGAGACCCCGGGGTGGTTTTAGCCGGTAAGAGTCCGGCACGCCCCTCCGCCTTTCCCCAGGCGGAGGTAGTCCATGAGGATTTCCCCCCGTAAAAAAAAAAAAAAGGTTAGGTTAGGTTAGGTTAGGTTCCCCCCCGAACCCCCCCGAACGGGTTCCCGCCTTGTCGTGGCGGGGGGGCTTAGTAGCCGTGGCTTGGTCACCCACGGTGAACAAAGAGGAACCCCTTGGCTGGCCCGTGGTGTAGGGCCGGCCCGAGGTGGCCACTCCGAGAGGGCTTGGCGAGCCCACTTCGGATGTGTGTCGGGGGGCTGCGGTGAGAGGGGAGTCCGCACCCTCTACCGCTGCAGCCGAGGTGGAGTCGCGGAGGAAGAGGAGTGTTGGTATGGCGATGCGCCACTCGCCCTATCCTCCGCGACTCAGGCGGGGCCGCACCGTCGATTGATGCGGTGGTGGTGGGGCTGCGGTGGGAGAGGAGTGTCGGTATTGCGAGGCGCCGCCCTCCCTACCCTCCGCAGCCGAATCTTGGTTGGCGGCGGAGCCATAGACCAGATCCGCCGCTGGGGCCAGGAAGGCCGGTGCTTCTGAGTGCTAGTTTTTCCTGGCCCCATGGCCTTCGCGCATCGGACACGGGGGCGTCCGTTGCGCATATTAAGTTGGAGGCCGAGGAGGAGGGCGCGCCATGTGTTCTGGTGCGCCTTACCTGAGAGGGAGATGGGGGAGGAGTAGTCCTCTTCCGAGGAGGGGCTGCCGTGGGGCGGCCAGCGCAGGTGGGGCCGCGGATGTGTGCGAAAGCGTTCCCGTGGCCCTGCCAATATGCGACGAGGGTGGAACACCATGGGGTTTTAGTCGGTGCGAGTCCGACATAACCCGTCCTTGCCCCCGCGAGGCGGGTATGCGTAGGCATTTCCCCATGTAAAAAAAAAAAAAAAAAAAAGGTTCCCCCCCGAACGGGTTCCCGCCTTGTCGTGGCGGGGGGGCTTAGTAGCCGTGGCTTGGTCAACCACGGTGAACGAAGAGGAACCCCTTGGCTGGCCCGAGGTGTAGGGCCGGCCCGAGGTGGCCACTCCGAGTGGGCTTGGGAAGCCCACTTCGGATGTGTGTCGGGGGGCTGTGGTGAGAGGGGAGTCCGCAACCCTCTACCGCTGCAGCCGAGGTGGAGTCGCGGAGGAAGAGGAGTGTTGGTATGGCGATGCGTCACTCGCCCTATCCTCCGCGACTCAGATGGGGCCGCACCGTTGAATGATGCGGTGGTGGTGGGGCTGCGGGGGGAGAGGAGTGTCGGTATTGCGAGGCGCCGCTCTCCCTACCCTCCGCAGCCGAATCTTGGTTGGCGGCGGAGCCATAGACCAGATCCGCCGCTGGGGTCGGGAAGGCTGGTGCTTCTTAGTGCTAGTTTTTCCTGGCCCCATGGCCTTCGCGCATCGGACACGGGGGCGTCTGTTGCGCATATGAAATTGGAGGCCGAGGAGGAGGGCGCGCCATGTGTTCTGGTGCGCCTTACCGGAGAAGGAGATGGGGGAGGAGTGGTCCTCTCCCGAAGAGGGGCCGCCATGGGGTGGCCGGCGCAGGTGGGGCCGCGGAAGTGTGCGAAAGCATTCCCGTGGCCCTGCCAATATGCGATGAGGGTGGAACACCATGGGGTTTTAGTCGGTGCGAGTCCGACATAACCCGTGCTTGCCCCCGCGAGGCGGGTATGCGTAGGCATTTCCCCATGTAAAAAAAAAAAAAAGGTTAGGTTAGGTTAGGTTAGGTTCCCCCCTGAACGGGTTCCCGCCTTGTCGTGGCGGGGGGGCTTAGTAGCCGTGGCTTGGTCACCCACGGTGAACAAAGAGGAACCCCTTGGCTGGCCCGTGGTGTAGAGCCGGCCCGAGGTGGCCACTCCGAGTGGGCTTGGTTAACCCACTTCGGATGTGTGGCGGGGGGCTGCGGTGAGAGGGGAGTCCGCACCCTCTACCGCTGCAGCCGAGGTGGAGTCGCGGAGGAAGAGGAGTGTTGGTATGGCGATGCGCCACTCGCCCTATCCTCCGCGACTCTGACGGGGCCGCACCGTTAATGATGCGGTGGTGGTGGGGCTGCGGGGGGAGAGGAGTGTCGGTATTGCGAGGCGCCGCTCTCCCTACCCTCCGCAGCCGAATCTTGGTTGGCGGCGGAGCCATAGACCAGATCCGCCGCTGGGGCCAGGAAGGCCGGTGCTTCTGAGTGCTAGTTTTTCCTGGCCCCGTGGCCTTCGCGCATCGGACTCGGGGGCGTCTGTTGCGCATTAGAAATTGGAGGCCAAGGAGGAGGGCGCGCCTTGTGTTCTGGTACGCCTTACCTGAGAAGGAGATGGGGGAGGTGTAGTCCTCTCCCGAGGAGGGGTCGTCATGGAGTGGCCAGCGCAGGTGGGGCCGCGGAAGTGTGCGAAAGCGTTCCCGTGGCCCTGCCAATATGCGACGAGGGTGGAACACCATGGAGTTTTAGTCGGTGCGAGTCCGACATAACCCGTCCTTGCCTCCGCGAGGCGGGTATGCGTAGGCATTTCCCCATGTAAAAAAAAAAAAGGTTAGGTTAGGTTAGTATAAATGTTCCCTCGGTTTTAGAGCCTTGTGGAATATTTATAGACGATGGCAGGAGACCCGACGGTATGACATTAGTCCCTTGGGAGAGAGGTAAAGCCCTAGTGTGGGATCATACTTGCGTAGACACTCTGGCGGCCTCTCATCTCAGGGATACCTCGTTTAGAGCCGGGGCGGCATCAGAGGCAGCTGAACTCAGTAAGTGGCGCAAATATGAGTCTCTGACTACATATTTGTGCCATTTGCTGTAGAGACGATCAGTTCGTGGGGTCCACGTGCGGTGAAGTTGGTAATAAGAGGGTTGGTTCTTTTCTCGCTCAAAGGCTAAGTATAGCCATTCAGTGGGGAAACGCAGCCAGCGTTCTTGGCACGGTACCGCGGGGAGAAGGACTATATGATAATTAAGTTTCTAGTTTTAGTTTTTTTTATTATTATAGTTTTTAATATTGTACATAATAAAATATTGTATATCATATTTTTTTTAATTCATTTATTCCAGCAAGTTGACTCAGAGAAAGTTTTAATTATTGATCTCGCCTCCTGACTGATAAATGTGTATAATTTTGTAATTATTTATTAATTTTAATTTTATTTTATTTTATTTCATTATATTATTTTATAATATACTGACATTACTGGTACTAGTACATATACTAACTGGATTTATTATTTTGAATTTGTTATTTTGTATGGACGATTTATTTATTGCTAAAATTTGGGAGACTGATTTTAAATTCATTGATTTTACTGGATATGGGTGTGATTTGCCTGAATAAAGATGATGATGATTATTATTATTATTATTATGGGGTATCTATAAAGTTCAGTATCATCTGGTTGGGCTGTATAAATATATAATTGTAAATGAAAATGATAAATATACATAAATATCAATAGAATTAAATAAATACATAAATAAACAAAAACCCAACCAGATGGAAGCCCTTGGCAGGGGAGACCAAACGGCCGAGGGTTAGGGGGAAAAGGAAAGAGACCGTCACGGAGTCCCAGTCGCCTCAGATGACGCGAGAGGCTGACTGCGATTAACCCGTTCGCAGATACGACTACAGGAATAATTTAGGTCGGCAGTCCACTCCACATGTCGGTCACCTCGTGAGCCAGATCCAGATATTTTGTTCGCTTATCTGTTTCGGCTTTCACGAGGTTCTCGTCATACGGAATGGTAATATCGACCAAAAATATCCTTAACTGTGCCCGGTCCATCAGCACAATATCAGGCTTATTCGCAAGAATAGTCCTGTCTGTGACGACGGCCCAGTCAAAGTAGAGCCTGGCGCAGTCATTGTCCTTATAATAAGGCAGTTTCCGATCCACGAGACCGTACTTCAGAGCGAGCTCCTGGTGTAGTATCCTGGCTACTAGGTTGTACCTATGCAAGTACTCAGAGTTAGAAAGCGCCAAACAACCAGAGATGATATGCCTAAGTGACTCCCCGGTATGGCGACAAGCTAGACATATGTCGACGGTGCCATCCCTTAGGATGTATCTCTGATAGTTGTTAGTCTTAATAACCTGATCCTGTATTGCACAGACAAAACCCTCGGTTTCCCCGAAGAGGTCACCGAAACGTAGCCAGTGGAGGGAGGCAACTGTGTCTACGAAAGGCTCATGTAGAGCCTTGTAGAACCTCCCCTGGAGCTCTTTCTCCTTCCATACGATCTCCCGTTCGGAAATGCTCTGTACTGCCGGGTCTTGCCATTGCTCGTTGGCTAAGGATAAAGGGGTAAGTCCTTTATCACAAGAAATAACGTCCATATAGAATTGATCATCCGTTCTCATCAGAAAGTAATAACAGACGCTGCACTTCGCGATTATGCATGGTAAGCGCGCATAAAAGGCCACGCCCACCATGTTTCCGCGGCAAGCACAGCCTCATAATCGACGATCTCGGGTGATGCATCCTATGGGACGTCATAGTAGTGCGGACTTTTCTATCCAGGGCTTTAATTTCAGTTTGAGTCTACCTATGTATGGCAAAGGTATATATGAGAACAGGCATGACCCAACTATTATATCCGTGTGTCTTATTCACACCGGACAAAAGGCTGTTAAGCACTTTGGTCAAGCGTGCATAAAACTGACTGCTTTATACCCGTCTCATCGATACCGATGTTCTGTGACTTACCCAGGTATCGTTATGTTTCAGCCTCGGAAAGGGTCCTAATGCTGATGGGCATAGATAAGTCTATGCCCTCAGAGTTGGCAAACCCTTTCCCTTTCGACATGGAGGTCCGCACGCTTATCCGTCCCCAGCAGTAATAGAATTACTAAAATTACAGGTGATGTTTAGCAATTCCATAAGATGAGAGCGACTGGAGATCATCTAATTTGAGATCATCCATAAAGAAAAGGTGGGTAACTTTTGTACTTCCTTTCCAAAGCTGAAATCCCCTCCCGGAGTCCTCCAGTAAGATACTGAGAGGGATCAGGGAGTGGCAAAACCAGATTGGACTTAAACAATCGCCCTAAAAGATACCCGTTCTTATCCTTATGTCGCTATTCGCATCCGTCATCCGCTCGCCTAGATGACAAAGAAAATATTTTAACGTTTTTAAAAAAGAGAAAAAGAGAAAGGATTGTACTCCACTGCCCCATACATTGCCCGAGGAAGTCTCTAACTGTACAATCAACCTTGTACAGCTCGAGGACCCTCTTTAGCCATGTATGGGGCACCGAGTCGAATGCTTTTCTATAGTCTATGCAAGCGGCGGAGAAGTTCCGACGGTTGCGTTTAACCACATTGCCATTGACAGCGTCAATGAGGAGTGGTTCCTTGTTTCTACGACCACCACTCCGGCATCCATTTTGAGCATGCGACATCACCTGATTTAAATCCAGGTGACGAATGATTCGCGTACTCAAAATTGATGTCAGTGTCTTATATATGGTGGGTAGACACGTAATGGGGCGGTATTTGCTAGGGTCTGTGGAATCATGGTCTTTAGGAACCAAATGAGTGAACCTAGTAGTGAAGAGGCTTGGGAGCGACTTTTGGTCAAGAGCCTCTTGAAACTGTCGGGCGAGTACAGCGTGACACACCACGAACCCCTTCAGCCAGTAGTTATGCAATCCGTCGAGTCCCGGACTTTTCCAGTTCGGGGCCCTACGAATAGCCTCAGCTACGTCATCCAGCGTTATAATGACGGGGTCCATGAAACAGAAACAGAAACAGAAACAGAAACAGAAACTTTTTTATTCAATATAGATTATAAATAATACTTATTGAAAGTCATTCTTTTGTTTGATTACCACTGGTTCGGAAAAAACCTCTGTCCTGGGAAGAACCAGCAAGAAACCCAGCGGGACTTTTTTTTTTAAATAACAGCTTACAATCATGATGTTACACAAATTAACAACACAACAAATTAGAAATAGCTTGGTAGCGATCACCTCATTTCCAGGGGTTATTATCATCCATAAATTCCTTAATATTATAATAACCCTTTTTATACAAACTTAGTTTAATAAAGTTTTTGAACTTTGAACATGGGCGTAATACTCGCACACTGACTCGTCACAACTTCCGTCCAAGGTCCCTCGCTGTGGTTTACGGGCTCTGACCACAGGCCGCCCCAGAATGCGACAGTGTCGACCTGATGCGGTGCAGGGCTGCTTTTCTGAAAATTGGTATTAATTTTCTAATACGACAGGTTAAGTTGCTAATATGCGCTGACCAAGATAGGCAGTAGTCTATGATAAGTCCGAGGTATCTTATATGAGTGGAACGACTTAGTATTGGGCAGTTACATTTGCTTTGTTGTTCACATGTATGTGCTTTGAGATGAAATTCCTCCGATGGTTGGGTACTAACACACGTGAGTGAAGGTAATATATCTCGTTTTCTTTAAATTAAGTATCAGTAGGTTACTACTAAGCCACGAAATGACCTTAACAAGCGCATAGTCTGTATAATATTGGACGTCTTTCCAATATTTACTGTGAACAATTAAAGCTGTATAGTCGGCATACGAAATGATTTGCAGTTAGGCAGCGTAATTTTGCATAAACTATTTACGTAAACGAGAAAGAGAGTTGGGCCCAGTACGCTGCCTTGTGGAACTCCAAACGAGACAGTTGCAGGTAAACTAGTGTAATCACCGACTTTAACTAACTGCGTTCGTTAGATAAATAAGATCGAAATATATTTAAAGCAATCCCCCGTACGATCAGTTCCATTTTATGAAGAAGTAGGGGAACAGAGACAGTGTCGAAGGCCTTTGACAAATCAAGAAAAACACCTATTACTTTCGACTTATTATCAAGATGTTTTGCAATCGTCTCAGTTAGGATTAAAGTTGCATCTTCAGTAGATTTACCTTTCACAAAGCCAAATTGGTTATCCGAAATAATATTATTATGTTTGAGAAAATTTGTGAGTCTAAGATTTAAAACTTTTTCAAGTATTTTAGTAAGTGCACTCAGTATTGGCCGGTAGTTTTCTACACTGTCTCTGTCACCACTCTTATGTATTGGATGAACTAAAGCCCTTTTTAAGATATCTGGAAAAACATCAGTTTTTAAGCAAAGGTTACACATATATGTTACAGGTGGGATCAGGCCGTTTGTGGCACGTTTGTGTACTGTCGAGTAGCGTAGTATTCTGTCGATTCCTGTAGCTGAATCGTTTTTTAAGTTTGTGATAATAGCGTCTATCTCGTAACAGTCTGTATCGAGCAATACCATGGAATTATTCAAAGGGTTGGATTCACTTCGATGTTTAACGATATTAGGATGGCCATTGTTTTGTTGTTTTTTTTTAATATTGCATTAGCATAAGTTGAGCCAATTTCCGCAAAGTAATTATTAACAATATTGAGAGATTTATGTGGATCTTGAGTTAAATTTAGTAACTCACATGGTGGGGGTGAATATTGTTTAAAGTATGTGATTTTATTTATAGTATTCCAAGTACCCTTTGGATTACGTTTATTTTTAGAAAACTCAGTTTTCTCATAGGTAGTTTTAATTTTTTTCAACAAATTGTTGCAAAAACTGTAATACCTTGTATAAATAATCTGTAATATTGCATTGTTTTTATCACGCTTTGCTTTCTTATGCAATTCGTCCCTGTGTCTTATACAGCGTACCAATCCCGGAGTTAGCCATGGCTTGATGCAACGCTTACGACGAGGAATATTTATTTTATTAAAATGAGAAATGATGGCATCGGTAATAATGTTAGTTAAAGCTTTATATTTATGTTTTAGCTTTATATTTTATATAAAGCTAAAATCTGTATCAGATAATTGTTTTAATAATGGTGGATAATAAATTTTGAGAGTAGTGGTTTTAGATGGATACCTTATAATTTTGCAATCTAGATGAAACACTATCGGAGCATGGTCAGTAATAAGCGAATCCAGTATATATGTTGCAGTATATCTATTTGATCTCAACATTACATGGTCATTACAACTTTCGTTACGAGTAGGGAGAACATGAGCTGCTAAAAATCCATGATGCGCCATTAAATCTAAATATTTATTCTTGTTAAGTTCATTATTATTAGGAGAGATATTTATATTGATATCTCCAATCTGATGATCTTACAGTAGCTAAAGAAGCAAGACAGAGATCAAGGCTATCACAAAATTTATTTATATTTCTTTGTGAAGGTGATCGATACATACCTAAAATGGCATATTCATTATCAAAACTTACAATAAGACCACTCGAATCAGAAAGTAAAGGTTGGGATATACTATGCTTTATTTCAGATTTTATAGATCACCGTCATTTTGGTTAATATACTCAGAAGAATGCCACGTATACTCAGAAATTTCAGGTATAACTGATAATTTGCTTAGCCAACATTCTGTTAGTACAAGGACGTCACATTGGATACAAATTCTTTCCAATAGAATAGCTAGTGCATCAAAATTTGAGGTTATGCTGCGTATGTTAGTGTGAAATACTGTTAAAGAATTCCCGGCCTGATTGATGTGATTAACTAAAGTTTCTGGAGTGCAGATCATAGATTTGGAAACAGAAACTGAATCAATGTCATCAGAGATGTTATCAAGGAAAATCATTAATAAGTGTATAATCAATTGCGCATATCGTAGTTTCATTCAATTGGCCATTTATTACAAGTTTATATTTTGAAACCGGTGTAATTACATTGTTAGTGATGTAGATATTTAATAAATTAAGACTTAGGTTAGCCTGTGTAAGTGTATGTGAGTAATATTTATTATTGAAAATTATAAGAAAATATATGATGTGTTTGTGGTAATATGTGTTGAGTTTTTAAATCAACTTTAACAATAGAATACGAATGACTTAAACATTTAGAGAACAATAAAAATATGTTAAAAATAATATATAAAAATCGAAGTAGAATGCTAAGTCACAAAGAAAATTGCGACTGCAACTGATTCAGATCATTTTCCGAATCAATCCGATGTGATGGGGCACCTTCTTTTTTACCTTCCCATGAGCAGTCCAGCAATAGGCATAAGAGTTCCTTTTACAAAACTCTCGGGCGAGGTAGAATAGTTTCTTTGCTTTTTGAGTAAGACATTCAGTAATGAAAATGGGTTTAGGGAGTCCTTCAAATTGTATATCTCTTGTATTTAGTTTTTTAGTGATATTTGTTCGGTTATAATTCTTTACAGATGTCAAATTTTTTCCTCTTTTAAAATAGCAGTTGACAAGTCTACTATTATCGGCCTATTTCCCCTCTTATCTACATTCAATCGAAATGCATCACGAATGTGGGTATCTTCAATATGGGTATTAATAACTGCACCAACTGTTTTTACTATACGTAACAAATCTTCTTTAGTCTCATTATGTTTGACAGGGATATTCTTTATCTCAATACTAGCTTGTTTTTGAAATCTCTCAAGATTCTCCACCCTTAATTCAAGGGTTTGTATATAGGCTGAATGGGTTTTTCTTTCAGTTTCCATTTTACACAATCGATCTTTAATTTCTTCATACTGATTTGAGATAAAGTCCATAGATTTAATAATATCACCATTTTGTTTCTGCATGTCACTAATACTACTTAGAATAGTAACTTGTTGGTTTTTGAGGGTATCGAAAGATTGTTTTATATCCGATATAAAAGCTTATATCTCATCATCATGTTGGCGCTTTCGGCCACGACGTCTGCTGGTAATATTATTGGAGATATCATTATCGGTATCCGTAGCCGTGGCTGCTGCTGAGCTCTGATTAGTACCCGATTTTGGGTTCTGGTATAGTGGAGAGGATCTTCTAAGTGGCATTTTGAAATAATAAAAAAGAGGGGCGGATAACCTTTAAAAATAGCTGCACAATTTACAACTTACTAGGAGAGCAATTTTAACTAAGCGATCGTAATATAATACGTAGTAGATTACGAACTCACGAACCACGTAGCAATAGTAGCTGCTGTAGTATCTGTAGGGCGTGACTTGTTCGTCTTCCCGTAGCATTTGTAGCAGATACACATCCACTTGCAAATAACTGTTTAAAAATTTATGTTTTCCTGGTACTTATGCACTTAATTAAAATTTCAATTTATAATCCAACCGTTCAAATAGATTTTTAAGAGTAACAAAATACACGTCTACACTCAATCACACTCAAGGGGGGAAGGTGATTAATAAAAAATTGGCTTTTAAAAACCTACTTCAAAACAAGGAAAAGAAAATTCTAAGTTATATACCAAAATTAAAATGAACAAAATCATGATAGCTGGTTATTTATTAAAGCTTTATATTATGAGTGTGCCATGTCTTACATTGTAATCCTTGTCCCACTCGACTGAGGTAACTCAGCCAAAGTAAACAAAAATAGCTAAAGCCGAAAGTAACTCAACTCCTGAGGGTCCGTGTCGTCTCAGATCACTTTATCGTTGTCAGAATTAAAATAGTAGCAAAACAATTGATCCAGAAACAAAAAAATTAATAAGGCGATTATTTTTCAAAAACTTTGACAATGAATTCATTTTTCATGATCAAAAACACTGTTAGAAATCGGTTTTGAGAACAATCGATCCATAAACAAAAGTTTTCAAAGTGGCGGCCACTTTATTCTCTACTTGCGACTAAAAACCCATAATAGGTATTATACCCTAATTAAAAACAAGTATAGTTTCATTAGTTTTATTTAGTCTTATATTCTAGTTTATTTCATCCATTCGATTATTTGAGCATCCTAGAACCCATATCAATGCTATAATAAATTTAAAAATAAGAAAATATTTCAATCTTACGAAAATTAAGAGTGACGACCCTGTCGCTCCAATGGAGCGTAGGTAATTATTTAAAAAAAGGGCTAGTTGAGATACTACTCTAGCTATACATATATTACATACAGACATGCAATTTTTCTCACGATGTTTTCCTTCAATCGGCTTGTGGTAAATCAGCACTTAAAATTGCAATCAACAATTACATTGGTGCCGGCGGGGATCGAATCCGGGTTGCTCGCGTACTGTGAACGCGCATAGGCCCTGACCTACCACGGATTTTTCGTGTATAACTAATTATTGATTTGCGTACTTTTATGACACTAAAGTCCGCTATTCAAGCGTGACAAAAGCCGCTTTGTCTCAAATCTAAAAAAAAAAGAAAAACGGAATAAGGCCATGCCCATTCATTCAGCTATGAGCTTTTCGGACTGACGAAAAGGTAGGAGTGTAAGTGATACCAAAAGAGTTTGATAAAATTGGTAATTTCTGCAATATTTTTTGCTGCTGTCAAGACTATCCTGTACATTATATAGTACTACAAATGTAAATCCAAACTTGCCCTTAGGTAAACGGTGTACTGCTTGTACAATAAGAACTAAGGTAGACAAGGGTCCTTGTCGGAAATAAAAATGTTTCTTTTTTGCTCAAATAATTTTAAACTGCGATAATGTAGCAAATTAAAAAAAATATTTATTTACCCAAAATATAAATTACTTACACATATATTGACCGTGTAGGGGCGGTATAAGAATGCCCACTACCCCATATCGTCCCATGGAGCTTGCTACATACATATTTATCTATGGTCCCATGGGTGTCGTAAGAGGGAGGGAAACAAACCAAGAGATATGCAGCAGCGTTTTGCTAATGACTTAAAAAACCTACGGTTACCTATACGTCGGCCAAGCGTGGCAACTTTGGCAAGTATCTGAACATAGGCCTCTCCCAATCAACGGGAGAGGAATACGTGCAGCAGTGGACTTTTGTTTGCCTGTAAAGGTAAATGTAAATTAAGTACTGATCATGTAAACAATGAATAATAAAATTAACTTCAATGCCATTTTTAATTGAAATATTCAGTCCATGTGTAATGAAATAATTTTGAGACTTAATTAGTATCATAGTAGTACGAATAATCGTGTAAGTAGAAGTGAGACCCGGTAGACGATGCTTAAAATCAATATTAAAATAAGATTTATATTGTGGGTCTTATCACGAGTCTACAAAGCACGGTCCCGAGACACCTGCATCTATCGACTTCCTGCATCTCTTGCCAGGAACATCTACTGCCGACAAACTGTAATGCAGTTTGGCAGGTGAAAATGTTAAAACGTTTATTGTACAATTGGAAGAAAATAAATTAAAAAACAGGTTGTCACTCCATCTAGTAATAGTAATAATAATTTCAAAAAAGTTCTCATGTTCGGTCTTAGTCACCATCGGCATACTCGGGTGGACTCGGACCAAACTGAACACTCTGACATTACCATTCCTTATGACGAGAACCTCGTGAAAGCTGAAACAAATAAGTAGACAAAATATCTGGACCTGGCTCACGAGTTAACCGAAATGTGGGGTGGTTTACCGACCGAAATTATTCCTGTGGTCGTTACTGCGAACGGACTAATCCCGGTCAGCCTCTCAGGACATCTGAGGCGACTGGAACTCCGTAACAAACCGCTTCGGGCTCAGATGCAGAAGGCGTTGCTCCTCGATACGGCACGCATCGTCCGCCGGTTTCTATACCTTTCTTTCTAACCCTCGCCCCTTTGGTGTCCCCTGCCGATGGCTTTCCATCAGGTTGGATTTTTGGATAAGTAAATTATATTAATTTGCTTCGTAAATCAGTAATCATCATCATTGTCATATAAACCAACGTCTTATTTTTTATACTCTCTTATTTTTTAATTTGTTTTTTAATCGGAGGCTTTCCGAGGGTACGTACCTTGGGAAAGACTTTTATGTCGCAGCGTTTCAGTTTTTACCTCTATGTCATACTAGATTAGTGTTGTTAAAAAAGAGATGAAACGATACATGTACATACGAGTATTTATTTGATACGTGCTTTTCGCTACGAAGAACTTTTAACTTCGATAAAAAGCACTCCATTCAAAGAAAGTAAGCATGGCGCGCTCTTTGTGTCATATGTGTGTCCTTTCTAAACCTGTAAAAGTTTTAGCTGGACATGAGTCTCTTACATTATAGGGAGGACTTGATTTAATCTTGATTGACAATTACACAGATATTTCAACACTATCTATAGGAAGTCATGAGAATTTTCAGCCAATATACGTCATACCCACGAGACGAAATAGAGTGACGGATTTTCTTACACTACCGCTTCATAGCGTTATCTGTGTATATCAAACGTAAAATAAAACAGTATAGTTTAATCTACAATTTGGCGGAAAACAATGCAGCCACTTTTTAATTTCATAAAATAAAATATTTTATTACTAAATAATTTTTAATTGTGCTTTATGTTATCTAATGACTCACCAAAATCCTTGGATACAAACGAGCTGGGTTCGTCTACCAAGTCGAATACCTGCCCACACCATGATTGTCCCGCCTTGGTATGAGTGGACCTTCTGAGGGTGCCGTAGACAGATAACTCTACCGAAGTTCTCCAAACGCGTGTTCGTCGTGAATCCGGATGTTTGGTCGCTTACCAGAAACTGGTGATCCTCCTGGAGCCTTTGTAGGAGTTGCATCGCTGCTGTCTCTGCGTAGTAACACCATATCTACCAGTGTGCCGTTCAGTCACATCCGCAGTACTGCGATAACGTGACGACAAGCTCAATATCACGTTTCGGCTGGTGTGTAGGGCTTCAGCAATGCGCCATTTTATTACATGCCTACGGCTCATAACATTTCATCTTGACTCAAATGATGACGTAACATGACTCTTGAAACTCACACGGCACGTTAAATTAAAAAATAAAAACAATCTAATCCCTTTTCATTAATTAATATCAGTTTTAATTTAATAATAATTTTAATTTTCCTTGACGTAACGAATATCTAACAATTTTGCCGCCGTATTTTGTTTTTCTTTTGTTTTTTTTTATTTACATTTTAAAATAGAATAAAGGAGGTTTCAATCTGTTTATAAACTTTTTATAGAAACTGAAAGGATTTTAAACTATAAAGTCGTAAATAATTTAGGATTAAGGTATACCTAGATTACGTTGATGTGTGTATATGTATACACAATACATATATAGTTAAATTACAAAAACATTGCGATTAAATATTAAAAAACAATTCCAAAACACCACTGAAACTGTCCACTTCAATTTATATTTTTTTACATGTATTTCAATGTAAACATTACTTTTATAAAATATATGCGGTCACAATTTTCGGGTAAAAATAAAATTAGATCAGCGAAAGTGGGCGTTGGAACTGCAAGTGTCAAAAAAAACGTGAGACATATTGTTTCCTTAAAAATCATTCTGAACCTTTTTTCTTTCCCACGACTGGATATCGCGGTATCTAAAAAATTATACCAACGCGACACGTAACAGCACTATTTCCTCGGACAAACATTCGCTGTGACTGAAAAATGACTTTAAAGTGTTTCAATCTGAAACTCTAGTGATGCTATTTACTGATCAAAGTTGGTAATAGTTTCTAGTTTAAATTCCTTTCTCCTAATATAAATCAACGGAATACCTTGGAACACTTATTTAAAAAATAATAGAAATTAAATTAGAATACAAATTAGATATTTTCGATTTTTTTTTAATTTAAGCCGTATCCGAGAGAAACTTATTGTAATGTGTAGGGACATACATTCTAATAAGGAACAACACACAGAATTCTAATGACAAATGAGCACATAGTCCACCTGATGGTAAGTAGATAATGTCCCCCATAGACACCTACATCTATCCTCGATTATGTGAAAATTAAAATGAAAAAATATTTATTTCTTTAAAAATATCATACCTAATCATTTCTTATATTTACGCGAACACTACACATTGAATAAAACTACTTTTACTGATTTTATCGCGTTTAATTAACTTATTTTATATTCCCGACGTTTCTGTTGCTTTCCAGTAACCGTGGTCACGGGGGACTGAGGTGATTGACGTCCCGATGTCAGAGTTAACCCGGAGTACCTTCAGCTTCTTTTAATTAATAATTTTGGTCCGATCTACGTAGAATAAATTAACTGTGTCTTGAAGTCTTGCAGTGGTATGCTTGGGTTTAGTTTTAATTTTATGAATTACAGGATCCCAAGCAGGTGGTAGTACCAAGAGTCCCTCTCTATTGAAATTAGTATGTTTTTTTAATTTCAATAGCCTCACGTATCATCCTTGGCAGGAATCGATGTTCTTTCGCAAGAATTTGTGATTTATCAAATCTAATGTAATGGCGGCCATTTAGGATATGATCACAAAACTGCAGACTTCCCAAGAACACATAGCTGACGTGAAGCACCAACGTTCTTGTCGTTCTCAACGTTCATATCACCTACTTTTGTTTATTTTAGCTTACAAAAGATTATTGTGCGGAGAGAGGTTGTTTTTATCAGCATGATTTTATTTAAATGATACATAAATATACGTTTAAATAAAACGAAGACATGTGAAGTCCGCCAACACGCATTTGGGCAGCGCGGTAAATTTTTCTTTGCCCTAAAATCTCTCAGAAATGAGAGGATGCCTGTGGACATGAGTGGAACGGAAATATTATTATTTTAATACCTTATTTTATTTATATTTACTCCTTCTGTATTGTTATTTAAAAATATAATGGAAATCTCTTTTACGTATTAAGTAACAGTAAACGTGAAGGTGCGCATATACTTTCTAACTGTTACTCAAAAGAAATGGATTATCAGATAAAACGACGATCGGATCTAACTTTACTATATAGAGTATTTTGTTAAACAAAATTTTTAATATAATATTATGTGAATATGGTAATTATAGGTTTTAGATATTCCGCGGCGAAATATCTACTACCTCACATTAACTTGTAGGTGTCAAGAAACAGACAGGAGATAAGCAGCAACATTTTCCTAATAATAAAGCAAAATAATAAAAACTGCGGATGGCAGTTGCCCACTGGCCATAAAAAAACCCTCCGTGAGCGCTACCACTTACCAGGACTCTGCAGAAGTGATGTAAAGCCAAGCGCATGGTCATGAGAGCTTCTAGCCGCAGAGCGTGTCATGAGTTTACTGCTAACTTGAAGGGCATTGGGTCCCATGTTTAGCTGCTTTCTGCGTCAGCCTTGACTGTCAGACTGTCCTCCCTCCAGCTACCACCCGCATGAGTCCGACAAACAGGCTTGAACTACCAATTCACTATCAGATATAACCAAAGGCAAAATATAATAATAATAATAATAATATAATAATAACCTGTCGACATTACCATTCCGTATGACAGAAAGCCGAAACAGATAAGCGAACAAAATATCTGGAACTGGCTCACGAGGTGACCAACTTGTGGGGTGGACTGCCGACCGAAATTATAGCTGTAGTCGTTTCTGCGAATGGGTTAATACCAGTCAGCCTCTCGGGTCATCTGAGGTGACTGGGACTCCGTGACAGATCGCTCCAAGCTCTAGTTCAGAAGACAGTGCTCCTCGTTACCGCCGACATCGTCTACTGGTTTATTTCCCTTTCCCCCTAACCCTCGGCTGTTCGATCTCCCCTGCCGAGGGCTTCCATCTGATTGTTTTTTTTATTTATTTATGTATTATTTATGTCTTTAGCTTATTTTGTTGATATTTATGTATATTTATCATTTTCCTTTACACATTATATATATGTATACAGGCCAAACAAATGAGAGAAATATATAGATACCCCACATAATAATAATAAAAATTAGGTCATCAGTAAGATTTTGTGTAAGTGACGTTGATTAGTATATGCATTTTGCCATCGTGTTTGTTTCACCCACCAACAAGTTGTCTTTAATCATTTAAAGGTAGGAAATTTACAGAGACATTTTATTATGTTGTTATATAAAACATTAGGGAGGCTAAACTGTCTGCAGCCTCGTCATCAATGATGATTCCTATCGGCCCTTTGGCAACAAAGTTGTTAAAGTTGTTAACTAAAAATAGCACAAACGTCATCAACATGGTAGCACGCTACTAAGACGCCAGTAACCAAACATCCATGTATAATTGATTTATTGCACTAAGACATGGAGTTGAGTATGCTTGTTGCACTTAAAAGACTTACCAAACACATTCTCCCTAATCCGGAAAAAAGCCAAAGTATCATAAAGTTATGCGCAAAAACACCTCCCACAATCGGTAGGAGTATTCAAGCCGTACTGCTACAACCAAAGAGATTTAAATAAGTAGGTACCTATACTATAGAGCGGGCATCGGGAACATTTATATACACAAACTTTGAGCTAGTGCACGTGTGGCATCCTCTAGCTAAAAATAGCAAAAAAACGCTAAGCATTTATTAAGACTACATTTTAACTATTCCCCAGTAGGTGACGCTAATAAATATAACGTCGTTTTAGGAATGTTACCGTTTCGATATCAAAGTATCGATAATGTTGTTGAAGATTACTAAGTTTGAAATGCTTTTCGATATAATAATGGGGAATATAAATGATTGTTTTATTGTATTAATCTATTCATCATGACTCCATCACGCGAAAAAATCATATTAACTTTTTACGCCCCTTTAGTGTCATGAAATAAAATATTTAATTGCCAATAACTAAGAATCAATTCAAACAGCAGTCACTTTGGTTGCCACCTTGGTGGTAAAAGGCTTATTACATTACACGATTTCTCGGGCCCTGCCCGCAGGGACAGGGTAGTGTAATAAGAAACAGGGAGTCAGGGTCCCTAAACAGGGCGACCGAGTGGTTCCGACCACCCTGCTTCCCTGCCGCGCTGTGGATCGTGTAGTGTAATAAGAGACAGGGAGGCAGGGAGCTCAGTTGCGTGGCCGCATGCGCAGAGTGTATACGTCTGTTTATTTAAAGTTCTAGTGTGTCGATCTACTCTCGAAATCATTGTTCGTAAAGCTATGTCATGCGCTAAAGAAAAAGATGTCCTTCTCAATGTCATCGACATGCTGCAAAGAAATGCCTTATCAAATCTTGATAGGAGTTTCCAGTGACCAAAATCGTAAAGTGACAACCAATCTGTTTTAAAAAAGTATTCTTTTGAATAAAACTTCTTTTACGGATTCTATCGCGTTCAATTTTTTTATTAATTCCCGACGTTTCGGGTGCTTTACCACCCATGGTCACGGGGGACTGGTTGCTGTAAAGCATCCGAAACGTCGGGAATTAATTAAAAAAAAATTAAACGCGATAGAATCAATACAAGTAGTTTTATTCAATGTGTAGTGTTCGCGTAAATATAAGAAATCATTAAAGTATTTTTTTTTCTATTAAAGGCGTTACTAAGCTTAATAACTCGTCGAATTGGTTTTCACCTACTATTTAAAATAGTTTCGTAGGTCTGTTGGGTCCAAAACGCTGACTATTTGCATATTCGATAGTTTTTCTCTGAGGAGCAAATATTTTTTCATCCACATTAAACTTTCCTACCTTTTTTTAGCTTGACCTTGCACGTTACCGCCAGCCAAAGTTTTTTTTATAGGATAGGGTGACAAACGAGCACACAGTCCACCCGATGGTAAGTGGTTGCTGTGGCCCATAGACACCTACATTTATTCTCGTATGCGAATCAAAATGCAGATGCGTTGTCACCCGTGAGGACTGAGATGGAATACCTCTTTTCCAGTAAAAAGGGTCTCCGGTTCTCTATACTCACCATACGAAACACAGCAGTGTTAAGCTGCTATTTTACGCTGGTATTCTGTGAGAGCGTGGTCCTTCCTCGGGCGAGCCGACCCATTTGTGCTACAACTATACTACTAATATAGCTGTAGCATGGCTCTACCACGTAAAAACAACAATAAAGCAATTTTTTGACGTATATATAAAGTCTGCGCCATAATCTAGTCTAAGTCTAATCTAAATCTATCTATCTATAATAAATCTAATCTAGTCTAGTATCTAATCTATCGTCTAGCGTAGTGTAATAAGCAGCGCCCTGTCTGGTAGGCAGGGCACACGATGGACAGGGCCCGATAAATCGTGTAATGTAATAAGCCTTTAACTTGGATGGCGTCACTCGGTCCATTAGCTGTTGTAATAATAGCATATGATTAATCGGTTGACGTTAAAGACACATCGAGAAACGCCAAATCTAATAAGAGAGCGCCTCTATGTTTTTAAATTCGTTTCTGTTACAAAAATACACTTCAAATCTAAAATATCTAGTATCTACATTTTGATTCTTAACTGAGGATAGATGTGGATGTCTATAGGCTGTAGAAACCACTTACCACTAGGTGGATAGTGTGCTCGTTTGTCACTTTCGATCTATAAAGAAAAATATCGGTTTTAATCGATATTCATACAGCTAACTATACCATTGAAACCAAACATCAAACGTCAAAACGAAGCTGACCGTGATTCACATCAGAGTCAGATAATAACAAAGCTCAACAAAGGTTAAAACAATATACAAAAGCCACAAATCTAATGATACTCGTTACGGTAGTACAGTTGCTAATCGTATACTCCAAGAGAGACATGGCCGCTTTTATTTGCTTCCATGATGACCGGTTTGCGGCACTTGTTCATCGTATCAGCCACTAAATATATATATATATTATAACTAACTATATATATATATATGTATATATATATATGTATATATATATATATATATATATATATATATGAAGACACAATTTAGCCTCTTAAGTAATACGTATTATATTAAATTAGATTGTTTAGTGCGATTGACAAGTCAATTTATTTATTTAAAACATAAAAGATTTTTAATATTGATATATGGACACTATAAGATTTGTTAGGTTAGATAATTACGTAATAACTTAAGACAGAAGGACCCTTAAGTAGGGACTGAATAAATTAGCCGACTTGATATTACATGGATCTTACAACTTTTACGGTAGAAGAACTGAATTGCAAGACTTGGTTTCTTTTTACAAGTTATGTTTTTGATGGCATCTCATTTTTTTGTAGATAGTTATATCTAGGTACCTATCTACACCTTTTATTCCATTATATTATACATATATAGGTACACTGATTCATTCACTGCAAATGTAACTCCCGCTTACCCTCCAACCACGCAACCAATCGCCGATCACCGTGAGGGTGACAAACGACCATATTGCGAGGCTCTCTATTATTAGAGAGAAGGCTTAAAGATATTTAAGAGAGGTGAGCTAGTAACATTTGTTTGTTCATTCAGCAGTGCAACGTTACTATTAATACTTTTTAATATCTCTAACTGTTCCAGCACACACATCCGCAGCCCTTTATTACACGTATGTAAGACTTTAAAGGAGTGGTCGTTGGCTAGGTTGTGTCCAGTGTCCAAAAGATGTTTGGCAAAATAGGATAAATCCTGCTAAATCCCAAAGTAATTTTTTGTCAACTGTAAGTAACTTTGTAATCCTATATATTTATATGGGATTACAAAGTAATTTATGCAGTTGGTGTATCTTGAACACTGGACCGAAATTGCAAAATATTTTAATTTTTCCTTGATTTATATACTAAACAACAATTATATTCCAAATTTGAAGCTTCTATGTCTGCTAGAAGTGCCTTAGAGTTTTGATAATCGGTCAGTCAGTGTGTGACAAAATTAAGAAACTTTGACTAGTTATAATTCTCAAACTACTAGTTCAAATTTAATGAAATTTTCTACAATGCCTACTTGGTTACTGAAAATTCAGGCTTTTAGTTATATCCACAACAAAGTTATAGGGTTTCGAAAATGGCCTGAACTGCTTCAAGAAAAGGATGGCACGGCCGTGCCGCTTTTTTGCTCGACTTGGCGGGGGCACTGCCGTGCTCCCAGATAATATGTCTCTATTTGTAAGCATGAGACATGTTCTGACTTTATTTCTTTAACCTTAGCATTTATAGTATTTTTGATATACACTACTAATCCATCACTCTGGTTAAGATGACAGGTTGTTGCAAAATGAGTAATACATGGAATTGTTTTGTGGAGGCTTAGTCGGCATTCAGATAAAATCAAAATATCAGGTTTAAATTTTAAACATTATAGTGTTAAATTTAGATCATCTATGTTACTATACACATTTGTTATATTTTGAGATATTATAGTTAAATCATTATTTTTCACAGTAATGTAATTTGAAAGGTCTTCAATGTCGCACTCAATAACGTTTGAAATTTCGATGTCATTCAATTATTTCCAGGTAATTAGAGAACGTCGTCTACATGTGTATATGTATGTAGAATAGGTATAAACGTGTAAATACCTATTCTACATAATATAATGTATACATTTACAGATAAAAAGGTACGTTCGAATCCAAATATATAAATTGCTGTTCCCGTATGCTGTTCTACTTGATTAAAATTTTTAATTTTACAAGTGAGTTGTATAATAATCATAGTATTATACATAATAAATTTTTGTGAAGGTGAAAGTGATAAGGTTTTAATAAGTGTAAGCGTAAACTGTGTGTAAGTGTGTATAAGTTATGTATAATACATATGAATACTAAAGATTATTGAATTTATTACAAATTATTAGAATAAACTTACATACTAAAATAAATATAGAACAAGGTAAAGGAATTTCATTATTTAGGAGAAATTGCACGTTCTGATCTAGTCAGGTGGTTTGCAGTAACTGGTGAACCTGGGCTTCGTTCTTGATGGTTATTATTTGCGAAGCCTCATCCTTGCGAACATAAACTTTTCCACAGGCAGTCCAACCAAATTTGTAATTTGTTGATTTGACAAGGTCTCGAGACAGGTATGCCTTTTGTAGTTAGATGGTCGGTTATGTATATAGGAGTGTACTCAGTTGCCCGAAAGCGAAGATGTTTTGCACACAGTTTAGTTTTGTGCCTGTTATTAAAATATTTTGCAAATTTTAATATGTTACTTTTTGAATAAAACTATTTTTACGGATTTTATCGCGTTTAATTAACTTATTTTATATGTCCCGACGTTTCGGTTGCTTTCAAAAAACCGTGCACGGGGGACTTGCTGGGAAGCAACCGAAACGTCGGGACATATAAAATAAGTTAATTAAACGCGATAAAATCCGTAAAAATAGTTTTATTTAATGTGTAGTGTTCGCGTAAATATAAGAAATCATTATGTTACTTTTTAGCAATGTTAACGAAGTCACTACCACAATAGGAGTATTGCGGATATCTTCTCTTTTACTACGAATACGATATATACATCTCATATCTGCTTCGGTAAGGTTACTCACAATACATTTAGATAAACACATCACCAAACATTTTTCATTTCAAAATTCATCTTACGGCTTCCCATTTGCATATCCTGAATTTTGTCCTCCAGTATCGGTATATATTTCCTGTCTTCTTTTATATGGTTTTCCAAACATTCAATTTTTCGTCTAAACTCCTCATTTTGTACAGTAAGAAACGTAATGGAGCTCTGAATATTTAGGTTTGTTTGTTGTAGGTATATTTTAATGTAGGTGTGATTTTCTTAAGTTCTTGTGCTTGCGGGGCAAGTAAAGTAGCTATGATTTTCTTAAATTCATCCTTGAAATTATTGAATTCTATTGAAGTATCATCTCTCCTGCGGCGTTTGCCACGCATTGACACAAAATTAGGTTGCGTATTCTATCTTTGTCCCACTTGACACAAATCAGCTTCAGAAAAGGATTTATCCATATTGCAGTTTTTTTCTCAAATTTTGTCCGGTATAAGTAAATCATGAAAGAAAAATCGCCTAATATAGTGTGTGCGTATCCCTTATTTTTGTCGAAGCTTGTCCTATTAAATCAACACACAATAAGAATAAGCTATACAAAAAAAAAGTTTCCGATGCGACGAGTTTACACTACACTGATAGGCAAACACCAAACAAAGATAAACTTCTGTGTTTCGTATGGTGAGTGTAGAGGTCTGGAGACCCTTTTTCGAGTCGACCCGACCCATTTGTGCTACAACTATACTACTATTATAGCTGCAGCATGGCTCTACCACGTACAAAAGATGATGAGAAAGGTGCTCCTCAAACTAGGTAAGACACATCATTAATACTTTATTTGTGTCTGTGTATGTGAGTCTGGGATGAGTTTGTGTTTGATTGCTAATTTTTGGTCTATTATATTTACAATCTGGTTGTGTCTGTGTGTGTAATCTGTCTGCGTGAGTCATAGGCAAGCTCCTATAATATGCTGAATGATCTCGGGCTGTTTGTGACATTTTCGACATTTATCATCTGATATTGTTAGATCTTTAATTACATATTTTTTATAATTTATCGTATTAATGACTTGATCCTGTATTGCGATCATGTAGCCTTCGGTTTCAGGGAATAAGTAACCACATACAAGCCACCTATTCGATGCCTCCGAATCTACATGTGCTTGATCTAAGTCATAAAGATGCGAAACTTTCTTTTTCCATTGTACTAATTTGAAGTCTTCTCTATTTGTATGCTGATCATTTATTTCTGTTATATGTGGCTTTTCTGCAAGGTTTATTGCTGTGAGGTTCAAGTGTATACTAACAATAGAATTATGTAATTTACTGGTAGTCATTTTTCTATGAAAGAAAGATCTAAGGGTTGAGAGCTGCTTAGTCCAGAGCGCTTAGATGTTTATAAGACCTCTTCCACCATGACTTCTGGCTATTTAAATTCTTTCTACTGGACTTGGGATGTAAATGATTAAATTTTGTTAGTACGGTACGTGTTTTTATTTCGAGGCTAACTATATCTGTTTTTGTCCATTTTATTATACCAAATGAATATGTTAAATCGGAATCGCATAAGTATTAATAGCTTTATTGAGGCTTTTTGATGTTAGTTGGGTTTTACAGATTCGGCTTGCTCTATTTTTATATTCTGTTAATAATGCGTTTTTTAAGATAATGTGGTCTAATAACTTAGATTGCTGATATCCTAAGTACTTATATACCTCATCTGACTCCATGGACGAAATAATGCCTCCTTCTGGTAAAGTGTAGGGTCCTGGTTCTATTTTTCCTTTCTTTATATTTAAAATTTTTCATTTTTCTAATCCAAACTGCATATTTATGCCGTTACTGAATTTACTTGTAATATCTAATAAGATTTTCATGTCTTCAAATGAACTGGCTTTACGCCAGTTTATATCATCCATGTATATCAGATGTGATATCTTTATGTCGGCATTACGGAGTTTTACAAGGTAACCTTTCTTTTGATCATTAAGTAAACTAGATAATGGGTTTAGTGCGAGACAGAACCACAATGGACTCAAAGAGTCGCCTGGTAAAAATACCTTTCCGGATAGCTATACGAGGGCGGCACTGAAAATTTCGGGAATCAAGGAAGTGACACAACATCACTGTTTAAAAATGTATTTATTGCCTTTCGAAGTATTGTCCGCGAAATTTGACACATTTTTCCATACAATGGAACCAATCATTGAAGCAACCATTCCATTCGGAAGTTGGGGTCTCCAAAATGACCGTTTTGTAAGCGTCCACAGCTTCTTCAGGTGATGAGAATCTCTGTCCACGCAATTTATTCTTTATTTTAGGGAAAGTATAGAAATCATTAGGGCTTAGGTGGGGGCTGTACGACGGATGGTCTAATAATTCTATGTTTTCTTGCTCTAAAAACGCTTTTGTTCTGTGTGCGGTGTGAGAACTCGCATTGTCGTGATGATGATGCGGCGGTTGCAGTTCTCTTTACGGAGTTCAGAAAAGACCTGTGGCAAACAAATGCTAGCATACCATTCTGCATTAACCGTTCTTTGTCCCTCAAAAGGAATAGTCGTAACATGGCCGGTTTTGGAGACAAACGTGGCCACCATTTTTTTGCAACACTCCGTGAACGAACAATTTTTGTTGGCTTTAACTCATTTTCGAACACCCAAACTCGTGACTGGTTTTTTGTTTCGGGTTCGTACGCGTATATCCAGGATTCGTCACCTGATACGATGTTGTATACAGCACTTGAAGATCCTGCGTGGAATCTTTCGAGAGTCCTGACGCACCAAGTAACGCGAGCCGCCTTTTGCTCTTCACAGAGCGAATGCGGTATCCATCGGGAAAATAACTTTTTTACACCTAATTGTTCATACAAGATTATTTATATTTGACTCATGCCAATGTCTAAAGTTGCCTGAATTTCGCGGTATGTCACATGTCGATCTTCCTCAATCAGCTTACGCATAGCATCAACGTTTTCTTGGGTGACTGCAGTTTTTGGACGACCTTGACGGGGATCATCACTGAGCTTGACACATCCACGTTGAAATTCAGCAAACCAACGATAAATTGTGGTTTTTGATGGGGCTTCATCACCAAATGCAGAAATCATCCGGTCAACACACTATTTTTGTGTTAAACCACTTCGAAGGTCATAATAAATCATCGCTCTTGAATTTTGTCGAGTCAATTCCATTTTCTCAACGACTAAACAAGTTTTACAAAACCTTGTGACAAGACCAAGAATCTTTTTTTAAATAAATAAATGATATTCGATTTTTAAAACCAAGGACTTTTCAATCAAAAAGATTTTAATATGACAGGAACAGTGAAAATATTCCATTCCCGATACTTTTAGTGCAGCATATGTATCCCTCGTATTAAGACTAATGTTATTGGTATGCAAATGTAAAGAGGTTTTCCAGTGCAACATAATATTTTTCAAAAAATGAATTAAAATGGGGCTTATTTTATAAATTTTTAAATCTTGAATTAGCCAAGTATGAGGTACGGTATCAAATGCTTTACGGTAGTCAATAAATGTGCAATGTAAGTTTCTCTTCCTTAAATTTGCGTGTCTATGAATGGTTGAGTCAATTATGAGATGCTCCTTGCAACCCATGTGGTTCCTCCTACACGCTTTTTGTTCTTCTGCAATAATCATGTTAAGCTCTAGGTGTGAATTTATTTTTGCACTAATAGTAGCGGTTAAAATTTGTATATTTTGGGTAGACAAGTTGGTACGGCGTACGGCTGCTCCCTTAAAGGGTCAAATCCTCTGGGGCCCATGAGCAGAAGACTTCCCGAGCAGACGTAGGTCGGGCCTCAATGTGGCCACGTGAAATTTCTCCAATTACACTAAAATATATGGGGGAGCGTTCTATACTACGGCCAGTCGACCGGGAGGAATTAGACGGAGCTTACTTACCTATATCCAAGGCGCCTGGTCCCTCCGGAGTCGGTCTGGTCGCATGAGTTTGTGTAGTGCAAGGAAAATAAGGTGATGTGATGTGTATCTGGGTGTAACTGATGGTGATTGAACCTAGACCTTGGCCGTCGGCAGCAGCCCGAGCGTCGACACCGCTCCAACTTGAGGGGACCTTCCGAGGCGTTGTCCACAGTCACTTTCCTCGTTCCTCACGATGACAGTCAATTAACTCTATCGTACGATTCACTAACTTGCAGAAGCCACTAACTATCGCTGGGTATAAGGTAAACACACAAAACGCACACGGAGTTTACGGATCAAAGGTTACTACCGTTTCGCGTAGCAACAGTTAGTTCTAGAATATCAGGCCGCACTAGCTAATATTGCCGAATGCACTTATACCGATTCTGAGTCAGACACAATGTGTCCCTGGGAAGCTCTCCAGTAGGGATGCGCGTCACCAATCCTAGACCGTATATTTACTGTCCGCGCCTAATTATTCCAAGTTCCCGACAAAATTGATAGCGTGCTAACGTCAGCACCGCTTACAGACGACTCGTTTTTCGCTCGCGAACCGCGTGCTCTTGCCACGCTCGGCCGAACTTCAAACCGGTATCGCCCAGAGCCGCGCGCCCCCTAGACGTCGATTCCGACAACAGCGTTTGGCGCGAACACAAGTAATTGGGCGATATTGGGATGGACTATTTGTATTATTACTTTTTGGAATCATATATGTAATCCCTTTTGAAATAAATGCCGGAAATGGTTGCTTTTGGAGTATAACATTTGTAAAAGTTTTAGCGAGAGCCTTATGGAGTATATGAAATTTTTCATACCAAAAATTGTGAATGTTGTCTATTCCTGGTGATTTCCAATTATGTAGTTTAGAAGTAGCGATTTTAATGTCATTTTCTTTTATTTCGTTAAATATCATTTCCCCTATTGAATCCCATTTAATTTTCTCCTCTTGTATCCAGTCTGCCCTTACATTGTGCGATACTGGCGTCTCCCATATATCACACCAATACTGTTCAAGTTACTCTATTGTTACCATTTGTGTATCATCCCTATTATTAGTTATATTTTTATCTTGCATTAATTGTCTATAGAACAATTTTTCGTTTGTTGTAAGTAGTTTATTTTCTTGTTTTCTTTGATTAGCCTTCGAATATCTTCTAAGTCTTTGTGTTTTGAGTGATAATTTTTGTTGAGAGTGTCAAGGTATTCTTCGGGTGATTTGTTTATGTTCTCATGAGTTGTATGTGTTTGATAATTTCGAAAGATTTTTTCTGCTGTTTTAGTTACTTTTTTGGACCTATTGCCTTTAATGTATTGAGTAAGTCTACCTATATCTGATCGGAGCTGGTTTATTCCTTTTTGCAATCTTATTTTCCATTATGGTTCTAAGTTACGCTTGTGATTTGGCAGTTGATTTTCATCTAAAGATTTTAAATCTAATTCTTTTGTTATAACCATAGCGCTACAATATACAAGGGTATGTATGTCAGTTAAAAGCGCATTGTCTGTAATAAATCGGTTCAGTATATTATTGTTAAAAATATCGATTAGATTTGTAAGCTTTTTACTGTATTTTAATTTAGGTAATTTCGGTCTGCATGTGGGATCCACACCTGAGTACTGGAATATTGTTGTTTTTAATTCTTCATGTAGTTTTGTACTAGCTTCTTCTCCTATAGTAGTTTCTTGTTCCAATGGTACAACATTGGAACTTACAAGATCTGTTTCTAAAATTATGTCGTATACCATATCTTCCTGAGTGGGAGTATTTGAAGTTTGTGTGGAAGAATGGGTGGTAAGTGTTTTTGGCTCTGTAGTGGATGAATAAGAATTTTGATCGCATGATTGAGGTTGAGGTAAATCATTTGTTGCAACTTCTACTAAGTCTGTTGGGTTAGGTTGGGTTTTCATGATTGAGGTTGAGGTAAATCATTTGTTGCAACTTCTACTAAGTCTGTTGGGTTAGAACAAGGTGGAGTGTTGTGGCTGTCTTTGCGAACGGTATTTGTTTTTTTCGATTTTACGCCTGACTTCATTTTTAATTGTTGTAATTCTTCCTCAGAGAGATATTTCTGTTTAATTATCATTCGTCTTTGGTCTGAGATTTTTTGTTCTGTAACATTTACTCCTGGGTATTCTTTGATAAAGGATTCATGCAGGATTTTTCTGTAACAAGTCAAATCTGTCTCTAATTTTGTTATAGTGTAATTTGTACGCATGATAAACATGTTGACATCTTTTGACCATGTCATGAGTACTCTTGCTTTACCAGCCTTAGTGGACGCAGGTAAAAAAGGATTCACCTCCTGCGTAACATCTAAAGTTGGTGTAGTTCTATTTGAATGTGGTGAATTATGACTTATTAATAATGACGGTGACGGTATGTACGAAACAGTAGATGGGCTATAAGGTTCTTCTAGTAAAAGTGATAGTGATGAATTGTTAGTCTGTCTGTTTTGTGTCGTGTTGGCTGTAGCATTTTCTGGTAACCCGGAGGGAGTCCGCCTATTCAGCTCCTCTCTACTGACGGATCGAATACTGTCGCACCCAGCGTCAGCTCCAAGTGCGCCCCGGCGATCACACCCGGGCAGCGGCCCTAAACGTATACTTCTTAATCGAGCCTCCATGTTCTATGGGTTACCAGTTCCGTGTTGGCCGTGCCAGTAAAAATATATCACGTGTCCGCCCCCTACGTGAATCAGATGGTCGATTTGATCCTACGGTTGTATTTTAGGGGGCATATTATCATTACTATTATTATTATTTGTCATAGTTGCTACGCATAACAGATGGGTTTGCGACCGCAATTTTTATATTTTTAGTTGTTATTAGGATGACGCTGCTGCCAACCTCCCAGTTTGTTTCCACTTTCACCTTTACTTGCCCTTGAATTTTTTTTAAGTTTATCAACCATATATTATATTATTTCCCCTTATCACCTCTTATGACACCCACGAGACAATATGGGGCAGCGGATATTCTTACACCACCACAAAATGGTTATTTATATTTACCTAATAATAAATAATGAAAAAAGAAATCTTAAACCACTTTAAATGCCGTTAATTGAACCAGAACTTAACCTACTTTTAGTTGAAGTGAGTTATGTAAAAGGGATTCTACCTTCAACTTTTTCAATAGCAGTTCATTTTCGTTCATTTCGCTCGTTTTCGCAAGTGCGAAAATTGCTTCTGAATTATTACGAAGTACGAAATTCACCTTATTCGACTTATTTTCTTTTTTCGTTATTGCAAATGTACAACTTGCAATAATTAGGAAACGAAAAAAGTCATGAATTTCTTAATGAAATATTCTAAGATATTCATAAATGGTTCATTGTATATAACTCCTTATTCTTTTATTATAAACACAAATATTTATTATAACACAAGCAACATATTAACGTAGTAGTGTTTTAATCCAATCAATAGATTATTTTTAATCGCATATACTTATTTCTGAACATAATACGTACGCATGTGTGCGTAAACGCCTGTGTACCGACAGTGCCGACCGAGGCCTGATGCTATACAGAAATTGTGTAAATGTGTCTGTGCGTCATTCGAGGTTACTTAACTCTTGTAGTCCTCTAAGAGGACATTATGCCATAGGACAAAGACAATTAGCGGCAAAAAGCACCTCGCATAGAAGCGAAACACGTGACGTATTATCGACGGTTGTCTGACTTTCCTAGGGTAGTGGCTATTGGTAATGTATTTAATGGTGTCGGTGGTAGCGCACGCAATTGAGGAAGGAAATGCGTGTTTTACCCAGTTTGAAGAACATCTTGCTCTTCAAAAAGGCACATCGTTTTTATTTTTCCTGCAGATCTTAGCTAATTAATTTAAATATGTTAATCTAATGGATATCCGCAAAGTAACGCCTGACTCTATTAAGTACGCAAGTTAAAATTTTTCTAATATTTAAGTTTAATTTGAAGTATCACTTTTATCTAAAACATTTTAAATAATACCATTCTTTAAACTCGGAGGAAACTTAAGCATTGATTTTTCTTTAGAATATTTTATTAGTGCGGACATAAAACCACATAATCCATAAAAACATTGACATACTTAATCTCAGCCACGACCCCAAACCCTTAGTCGGATGAATGCGGATTTCGGTATTATCTACTCGAATACTTCGTAGTTTCTTTGTTAATCGCGTGACTTAATCACACCCGATGAATTTATGGTAGGCTGGTTTAAATAAATCTATTCTGTGTCGCAGATACCTCACATTAATAAATACACATGTGCGCTTGCATTTTGTTTCCTTTTTGTTTGTACTTTCTCATATATTCTACTCGTACTCGTAACATTAAATGAAACATGCAATGTAAGTGTAAATAGGTCATGTTAAGCGCATGTACCGTGTAGTGGCGGTGTAAGAATATCTACTATCTATATCATACGGCAGGTGTCGTAAGAGGCGACAGAGGGAAACAAATCAGGAGATAGGCAGCAGAGTCTTCCTAATAAACACATTAGAATAAAAACCTCGTTTGCCAACACGTTTGCCTAGCGTGACAACAATGGTAGATATGCCTATGTTCAGCAGTGGACATAAATAGGCTGTAAAGGGAACGGTAACGGTAACACCTAGGATGCTATCACCACTTAACTCGAGTTGGGATCTTAGTCAAACATAAGTCTATTCATAATTTTCATAATTACAATCCTCTGTCTGGGAAGATTTTAGGAAGCCTAGCCTAACATATTGTAAGTAAAATAATTTGAATGGATATGTAAAAATCCCGTAACATACTTATCAGTAAGACCTTCATATTTTTTCTTACTGTGAACGCTCATTACATAACAGTTTTTCGATATTTATATAAAGTGAAATTTGAAAAAAATTATATGAGTGCACTTAAAAGTGAACTTGTAGTCCATTTAATAGTATGCTGTCATAGCAGCTCACGGACACCTGCCAACTCCAAACAAAGGAACGCTACCGATGAATAGTCTTAAATAGCAAAAGGCTTCTGCCTACCAGAAAAAAGACCTACCACGTAGTAAAAGTTTCTTTTATTTTCATTTTAAAAATAAGCCTACAAAAATTCTAATTATGACCAACAATTTAGCTGGCATTATACCCCTTTTTAGATGACCTGTTAAACCTTTTTAGGTGGTATCTAGGCATTCCATCTAATTATTTGGAGCAAAATGCATCTTCATTTCAATTCTTAATCGACAGAATTTTGCTCACTTGTTAACAGTAATTGTATGAAAAAAGCTTTAGTCACTATCTATGGTTAGAGACAGCCACTGTGAGTATCTTATTATACCTACATTTTATTTCAATTTAGCATTCAGAAAATACTCTCTTTATAAAAAAAACCCTTGTACTGTGTAGCTGGCTGGTATTCACAACTCTGCGTCAAAAAGCGTGTTTTGTGTGCGTCACGTCAGTAATGTTTTATTATGAAGTCCACAATAATTAAATTAATTTTAAAGATGATAATACGAGTACTAAAAGCCGCGCTAGTATTATTAAAGTAATAATAATAAATTAAACGGTATTATCATACAGGCTTACGCACCAACCTCGGCATATCCCGATGAGGGGTAAAATCTTTTAGAAGCTCTTCAATTTCGTCCTCCGTGGTGGCAATACTCCGGAGACGTGGTGCAGAAGTGCGATTGTGTTCTTTTTCAAAAAAACATTGTCGCCTTGTCACTTTGTAGAAGAACTACACCCTGATTTCTCTTCTTAATCGCATCTACGGGCTGTTTATGAGGGTCATTACGAATCGTCTCGCACACAGACTATGACTTTCAGCTTCCCGATTTCCGAAAAGGCTTTAGTACCATAGACCACATACATACCCTTCGAAGAGTACAATCTGCCGCTTAGTTTTGGGTATTCGGACTATGAGAAAGCCTTTTTTATTCCTTCGAAATTTGAGCTACTGCTACTAAAGTCCCTTCAACGGTGCCAAGTTGACTTTCGGTATATCGAAATACTGAAATGTTTATACATTAGGGCTACGATGGCTATTCGAGTACAGAAGCAGAGTACGAAACCTATCCAACTGCAGAGAAGTGTTAGGCTGGTCACATACATACGGAATTCCGTTTCGGGATTCCTTTTTGATATTCCGATTCGGAATTCTGAACGCAGCAAGTCCATATAAAATCAAGGACCCGTCACTCACATACGGTAGTTTTCCGTTCAAAATTTTGTGGGCAAAATGGGATTCCGAATGTGTGTGACCTGACTGACCCGTTCGGAATTTCGAAACGGAATCCCGAAACGCAATTCCATATGTATGTGGTGGGCTTAAGACATGGTGACAATCTATAAAATGGCAGGAGCGACAGAACGCTTTGGCGACATGGCGCTCTCGACGAAACGAGGAGCCAACAACGAGGATGCGCATAAAGGCGTTGTCGAAGCAATCCTGCCGGTCTTCAAAGCCTGGATACAGCGACGAGTAAGAAGACTCGCACACTTACACAGATAATTAGGGCACGTGTGCTTCGGTGATTATCTGTGTAAGATCGGATGCGGGGCGACGGCGAACCGCTTCCACTGTGGTGGACAAGACCAGGATTCTACTTCGCACATGCTCGCGGTATGTCCAGCTTGGGAACGGGAGCGTACGATCCTGGTGAACCGGATCGGATGGAACCTCTCCCTGCCAGCAGTCTTGTCGGCGATGTTGAGCGGGGATTCGGCGTGGTGGACCGTAGCCACCTTCTGTGAAACAGTTTTGATTCGGAAGGAGGCTACTGAACGGGATCGTGTGAGGTTGGATCCCGCTTGGAGACGACGTCGACAAAGCGTTCGTCACGGTCCTCCTGAAAAAAGTTATTGAACTTGAAAATAATGTTCCCCTAACAGAAACAGGGCCTCGGGCGGGCGCTCGGGGCGCAGGCCCCGAACGTTTAGCAATGTAATCCCTGAAAAGGACGGTGACTCGGATGTGGTTTCGAGCACCGTGATAGTACTGCGAGGGTGCTGGGGGCAGTCATTTACGTGCTTTAATAAGAAAAGCGAGAGAAGGGCCCCGGTTGCGTTCCTAACGGAGATCCAGGGAGGATTTCCCCACAAAAAATGTATAATACGAGTAAAGAACTAGAGTACGAAATCTATCCAGCTGCAGAGAGGTGTTCAGGTTGACATTATATCCCCAAAACTCTTCATCGCTGCATTGGAAGACTTCTGGACTGGAAAGGATACGGTATCAACATCAATGGCGAGTACATAACTCACCTTCGATTTGCCGACTATATAGTCCTTATGGCAGAATCGCTGGAGGACCTAAGCACTATGCTCAATGACCTCAATAGTGTTTCCCAATGGATAGGTCTTAAGATGAACATGGGCAAAACAAAGATCATGTTTAATGTCCATGTCACACCTATGCCGGTAGTTGTTGGGAGCACTAAGCTCGAAGTTGTTGACGAGTATGTTTACCTGGGACAAATAGTCCGACTAGGTAAATGATACGTTATTAACAGCCCATTACTAAATGGAGTGACGACCTGGTAAGTCATTCAAGAAGTCGATGGATGCAGGTGGCTCAGATCGTGCTTTGTGGCATGCCTTGGGGTGGGTTCAGCAGTGAACTTATTAAGTGCTGTAATGATGAATGAATGATTATTTCATTCATAATTACAGCATTTTTAAAAAAAGTTATTGAAACAATTAAAAAAATGTGCACGGATACCAGTTGCTTCAAAAAAAAGTATTAAATGCGTGAACCCCTTAGGACTAAGATGAAAGAACTCTATTGATAAAACTGACTTTTCATATTCTCCTCAGCGAAATACGGCAGTGCGTGCATTACTGCTTGGCGACAGAACAACGAACGAGAAATGACGTGGGTACCTAACTGAACGAATTCCTAGGCTGAATACGATTTCTTTCACCTATTAAATTTTTATTTTCCTTAATTAATTTTAATGATTGATGAAATGTCATACACTAGACTATTGTAGTAAAAAAAATAAAAGAAAAGACTGCAGTGTACCTCAATGCTGCCCGTATAAGGATACTTCAGGTCCTGCGAGCTATGGAGAGAGCTAGGCTTGGAGTTTCTGTGATAGAACCCTTAACGATTATATTCACAGTAGAGACAGAGTAGGGCTACCATGCGTCTCGGTTTCCCCAAATTTGTCCCAGTTTTAAGTACAAGGACAGTCCGGAAAGGGTTCATAAAAGTGTTCAGGTAAAACCCGGACACATTTTGTTTCTGGAGGCACCTGATTAAATGAATGAACAATCTATTTTAGCGAAAATCGGAAAGTGAAATTAATAATATGCAGAAATTGTTTCTAATTATTAATTGTGTTTCCGTGGGGAAATTCAGCTAATTCCTCACGATGATCATCTTTTCAATCTTTTCCGGAGCTACGGGAACGCTTTCGCACGCTACTGTAGCCCCGATGGTGATAATAAGGGTTCTAACTAAGACGATCACGCCATAAATATGACAAACGGCCTATAATATTTTTTTAAACAATAGTGGAGACAAACGAGCTCACAGCTTACCCGATGGTAAGTGGATACTGTGGCCCATAGACGTCTACATTTATATTCGATTAAAAATCAAAATGCACATGTGTCGTCATCCCTGAGGACCCAGATGGAATACCTCATTTCCAGTAAAACGGGACTGCGGTTCTCCAAACTCACGATACGAAACACAGCGGTATTAAGCTACTATTTTACGCTGGTATTATGTAAGAGCGCGTTCCTTTCCCGGTCTAGCCGACCCATTCGTGCTACAACCATAATATATCAGCAACGTGACTTTACCACGTAAAAACTTTAAGAAATCCTTGAGAATTATCAATATTTTGATTATCTGGTCACATATATTTTAATATATATATTTATATAGCATAATAGAACGTTATAGTATGAAGACAAATGGGAACACCGTACGCGTGATTTCTAGGAATTACGTATAGAGCGACGGACAACCCCTGTGTCTGCAACCTAGGCCGTTTTTCTTTTCCGCAACCTCTGCTTTAGCACAAAATCAATGGCCTGTGCTGTCTTTACATCCTTTATAACAGGACAAACTCGATTTATCTGCTCCCTATTTCAAGTGCACCAGTAGCTCTTTCCACTTTCCAAACATAAACATGTTGAGCGTGGTACCTCTGCATAAGGAACTTCGCCTACAAGTTCCATCGAGGAGAACCTGCCACTACACTCTTCTCCTCATATAAGATGATGAGGCGAGATTATAATGACCATAATGATCATTTTCGTACTTCGACGACCGTCGCCTCTGAGATCCTTTCAGGAAGGCAATTGTTCTTTCTGTCAAAACCCTGATCTTGACGGGAGTCCCATATATTCATATAGACAAAGGGAAAACGCGCTTGTGGCTCACCTGATCCATAAGAATTGCTGGTGCGTTGCCAGCCTTTAAAAAACGTGAATGTTTTTTAAACGTCCCTAAATAGTTTCAGTTCGGAAAAATATTTGGTGGAAGCAAACAATTATTGTGGAGGTGAAGAGCAAGCATGGTTTTGCGAATTTTGTGCCAATGTGCGATTTTGTAATTTGGCAACTGGAATTAATCCGGCCAACTCCTATGAGTTCTCCTCGTAGTAGATGCGATAGAATATTCAAAGGGATGCAAATACGTACTCTTTGCAGCGGCAGTGAGTTTAGCCGATCAGAAAGTTCAGACGCTGACGGTTGAGGCCGTTCTACGCTGGATGCGTTAAAGTTGCAAACTACTTTCCGGTATAAAATATTGGCCCGCCTTACTAAGTTCTCCAAGCTCTTTAGAGACCAATTTGTGAAATATAATATTTAATTATAGACCACAAAAGCCTACGTATAGAAGATAGCGGCAAATAGTAAGTAATCAAATAATTTCATGATATCATTATAATAAACTACTTCAGAGAACCAAATATCTTGTGTACTCGTAAGAGAGTATTTCATATTATGTTTCGTCAATTTTGTTAAGCATTCCTAAATAAAACAGCAATTACAATATAATAAAAGAAGTTACATATAATTTCATCATCTACATCATCATTACGGCTAGTCAAAGTCCACTGCAGAATATAAGACTCCTCCAGAGACAAAACAAACAACACAGGAAAGATATTTGCTATGGTTGCCACGCTTGGCAACCACATTATTTTATGATTTCGAGTTGTTATCAAGAAGATGCTGCAACTGAAACTCATAGAGAAGATGGGCATCAGTTTCATCTATCAGTTTCCCACTGTTCCCTTCTACGCATACACAGGAATATATGAGGCAGCGGTTTCTCTTATGCCGCCATAACACTGCAACTATAAATGAATAAAAATTAAACCGAAGTGGCATGTGACGGCCTAGTAACTCGAAGAACCGACAACCAATGACGCAGAAACGTTCTCTACTAGCAGCTTCGCACTGATCAGCAGAGTTTAGGGCGACACTCCACTAGATCGAGTGTTAACCTGATAAGACAGGCAAGGAATCGATGGACACAGGTGTTTTGTGGTATTCCTAGACTTAGTTCAGTACTGACTTGTGGTTGTAAAGATGATGATGACGAACAATGCTACGAGGTTTATTTTTCTTTTAATCATAACAGAAACATTACATAAAACATTAAATGTCAATCGTGCTGACAAGAATCAATGTATAAAGAAAATGTCAAACTGGTTCAATTTTCACTATAACTATTATTTATACCGGTATCTAGACCCAGCAGTGTGTCAGTCAAGTTCGGAAAACAAAAGAGCGACCTACAGGCATCATATTTACACAGCCATATCGAGCCACGAGTACATTCAACCCCTACATAACAAAAACTCTTAGGTATACTTGTAAGTTTACGCGTCTAATAAGGTCCCTGTCAAATACCTAGAATCTCAAATTTCATAAATAAATCCCTATTATAGTTCCTGAGTTATATAGGTCTAAAAAGTACCATTTCTATCACACAATGATTCTCTGAATTACTGACTCACTCATCAAAAACCTAAACCTTTTAAAAGAAGAAACGAAATGGCCAAAAAATTGTATTCTAAATAGGTTACAGAAATGTCTTTATCTGAATTGGACAATCCTTGAACTGTACTTCTTTAAGTGATGTCCTTTTTGACTTCTCATATGAGATGATGTAAGTTACTGGGTTCAAGTATTTCAGTAGCTTTAATCTTATAAGTTAGTATATATCCAACCAAAATAATGCTTCGCGTGCCATGACTGTGCAATAAAATTTCCGCCTAAATGATTTTAGGCCTACGTTATAATATGTAACGTGTATAATAATTTAGTATAACATTTTCGAACTTCAGTTTATTATGTTATTATGACAAAACGCAAAAAAGGCAATTGTGCAAAAAGACATATGTATTTATTTTTTTATTATTCGCATACTTTTTACGAGGTTTTCAAATAAGTTCAAAAAATTAACTCTGGTTGGGATTCTAATCCGATATTAAGTCTTCTTTAGAGTATCGGAGAACTATTTAGTCCTGAAAATTATGATGAAACAGAAACAGAAACAAAAACTTTTTTATTCAATATAGAATATAAATAATACTTACTACTACATAATACTACTATAAATAAAACTCACTCTTTTATATAATTTACCACTTGTACGGAAAAAACCTCTGTCTTGGGAAGAACCAGCATGAAACCCAGCGAGAATGACTATTAAAATATTGTTATATTAAGATTCTGCAACGTTTAATTTTTAAGTAGTAGCGGAAGCACAACATAGTATATAATTATCATAGTGAATAACATACTGAAATCAGTTGTATGTCATTATCACATTAGAAGCGTAGATTCGAAATATCGCCCTCGCCGCAAATGACACTTTAACGTTTTGTTGGAAAAGGAATATTTGTAAATATTTTTACGCTGTACTTTTTTCTGGTGGTTATGATTTTATGTCTTCAAAATGGCGTTAGAATGATAATAATTATAAATAGGTAATGTTTTCATTAAATTAAAATTATCACTATAAGATAGCTAAGTACATCGTAAATAATGACTTTAATGCTGGCTGGTTATAGTTACTGGCTAACAATTATTTATTATAGCTTAAAGTATTTTAAGTGCAAATCCCTAAATTAGATCCAAAAAAAGTATCTAGAGTCCGGGTTCTTAACTTAAATACCCACATAATCCAACAGAGGTATTATTGAAATTACTAAGTTATATCTCGTTTTCAGATCTCGCGGTGATTAAAATACACTGCCCTGGTTCAGCAATTAGTTTTCGAGTTTAATTGTGTTATTGTTGTTCTTAACTCCACATTTTTGCCTATCTTGGATCATACCATAAAGGCGATACAAATTACATCACACAACAGTTCCTGTCTTTGCAAGATTTAATGAAAAATAATTTTTCGAATCATAAATGAATCGGCTCAACCGGGGGAGGACCACACAGAATTCTAGCGAAAAATAAAAGCATAATTCTGCTGTCCGTATGATGAATGACGTAATTTTCCCTTTGCGCTAGTAATGAGGCATCTAATCATTGTCCTCGTGAAGCGACAATGCATCGAAATTTTTAATCTAGGACAAATGTAGGTGGCGGTGAGCTATAGTACCCCTAATCATCAGGTGGATAGTGTGCACGTTTTCTCCCTTACTTTTATAAGAAATAAACTGTGTTCGTAATTAATTTTATTACGCATGCTTTGTACGTATTTGAAAATTATTTCTAAATTGTATTGCATTATTCTAAACTAAATATACATAGAAAGGTTCTCGAGTGGCAACCTCATACCGGTAAGCCAAGTTTCGAGCGACTGCCAACTATATGGAGTGACGACCTGGTAAGATATGCAGGAAGTCGATGGATGCAGGTGACTCGGGACCGTGCTATATGGCGTTACTTAAGGATGGCCTATATCAGGCAGTGGACTTGTTAAGGACTGTAATGATGAAATATGCATACAGTGATAAATAGCGATAAAAATAGAAACACACTTGTTTTTAAAGCCAACCCAAGAGTGACAATTCGTAAAATTGCAGTATCTAGCGTATGTATTTTCTGCTTGTGATAAATTGTATATTCCTAAGTGACATTTATATCCGCCTTTCTATGCTTTGAAACGAAACCTAGTTGAAAGTTTAACAAGTCGATAAACTACTTGCTTTGTTCATACACGGCAATGTGGAAACTGACAGGTTTTCAATATCAATTTGTTTGACTTTATTGCTTGTCGGTGCATACGTTATGCACTATTTGTTTTTATTTATAGGTAGGCGAAGTGTAGGACGACCCCCCCCCCCCCCTAGATGGAGTGACGACCTGGTGAGACATGCAGGAAGTCGATGGATGCAAGTGGCTCAGGACCGTGCTTTGTGGCATTCCTTGGGGGAGGCCTATGTTCAGCAGTGGACTTGTGAAGGGCTGTAATGATGATATTACGTAAATGTACGTTTCGACGTTTATCACACGAAATTTTAGTTTTTGACGTCATAAAACAAAGAATTTTCATTTCATGTTCCCTTCATTTTATTTCAGTGAAAACAAACAGTATTTAAAGATATTAAAAGAAATTAATTATTTGTTTTTAATGATTTTCATAAGCCTTTCTCTCGTCATTATTAAGCCGGCACCAGATACATCTTCAAATATTGTTTGAAGCTATGTATGGCACGGGACTCTGAAACAATGTTCAAATAAGTGAGCAAAGAATAATGCACCTTGCCAAGCGGTTGCGGTTTTTTAGCGCACATCAAAGCGTTGAAAGTCAACAGTGTTCAAATGTTTGCGTAGCCTGCCACACTTGCGCAAAGTTCAATCGTAACAAATAACATTAAGGACAATTGATAGGTATAGAATCGAACTATTACTCGTACATTGACACGGGTCACACACAAGTGTACGCACCGTTAGCTGCGGGAATCGTAATCAAGTAAAACATTTTGATACTTTAAAAGATTTTTCTCATTTCTTATACCTACAAAATTATACTTATATACGAAATTCGAATACCTACCTGTGTGACCTCAAAGTGTACTTCGGTGACTGCTACTGGAACTCCTGGACGAGTAGAATAAGGTGTGCTGAGCTTAGACTCGTTTTGTTAGTTATGATGAGACCTTATCTCTAGGCTTGATGGAGCGACCTGATGGTGTATTTCGGTGACTGCTACTGGAACTCTTCGACGAGTAGTACTAGGTTTACCTAGCTTGTGCTCGTTTTGTTAGTTATGATGAAACCTTACCTCTTGACTTGATGAAGAGATCTGATGGTACTTCGGCGACTGCTACTAGAACTCCTCGTTGAGTAGAACTAGGTGCACCAAGTTTGGGCTCGTTCAATTAGTTATGATGAGAACTTACCTCTGGACTTGATAGAGAGACTCCGCACACCTAGTTCTACTCGTCGAGGAGTACCAGTAGCAGTCAATGAAGTTCGCCATCAGGTCTCTCCATCAATTCTGGAGGTAAGGTCTCATCATTACTAACAAAACGAGCACAAACTAGGTTAGCCCAGTACTACTCGTCGAGGAGTACCAGTAGCAGTCAATGAAGTACACCATCAGGTCTTTCCATCAATTCTGGAGGTAAAGTCTCATCATAACTAACAAAACGGCCACAAACTAGGTTAACCTAGTACTACTCGTCGGGGAGTTCCAGTAGCAATTACCGAAGTACACCATCAGGTCTCTCCATCAGGTCCAGAGGTTAGGTCTCATCATAACTAACAAAACGAGCACAAACTAGGTAAACCTAGTACTACTCGTCGAGGAGTTCCAGTGCCAGTCACCGAAGTACACAGATCAGTCCATAAAGTCCAAGACGAATAGGCATTTATATAAATCCCACTTACCATTTAGCGAATAAAAATTTGTGATCATAAAAATAATAATATTATTTTACCTTGTTAAGTAGGTACTTATGTATCATATTCGAATATTTTGTGTTTGTATAGCGATCTTCTTAGCATGAGCCGCTGCAATCAGGCGATACTTTCGTGTATATACAATGAACTCTGTGGGCGATACAGTATCCACTCACGACGGCGGCCGAGCGCGGACTGTGGTTTCATCGAAATTTTTGGACAATAGATCAAAACAGTCACCAAAAATAAAATAACCCTTATTGCAATCGATTATGATTCATCCGTATTATCAAAGTATGTGAAAAATAACCATCAGTTTTTTTTTTACGAATATTTGTGATATTTTGATAAAAAATAAATACCATTATTTTTTATTGAATATATCTGCCTACTTACAGTATTTTTAGAAATCTTAATATATATTGATAGTAGAACAAAATAAAAATCATGCGTGAGTGTCGTGGAACACTCTGTTGGAATGAAGCAAATTTTCGACATTCGCAACGGAATCAAAACCTACAGGGTACTTCCCGTGAACTCAGAATCTTAAAATTTGGTACGAAGCAACGTATTATAGCCCAGATAAAGTTAAATTGCGAAAAGCATAAATTTTTAGTTACATCGTATAATAAAAATATTTTTAATAATTTTAAACTTATATACCTACAAATTCGTTCGGAACCCTCGGTGCGCGAGTCCGACTCGCACTTGGCCGGTTTTTATATTTACGCGAACACTACACGTTAAATGAAACTAATTTTTACAGATTCTATCGCGTTTAATTTTTTATAGAATATATCATAAGAATCCGTAAAAATTAGTTTCATTTAAAATAGAGTGTCTCATCAACACCAAAAGGTGTCTCCAATCCCCTACACTTACTCTACGAAACAGTACTTTACACTAAGGGCAGATTCGACCAAATACTATGTTACTCAAGAGTAACTAACCCTCAAATAATTTTACTCTTTGGTCTTACTCTCAGATAATTTCGTTTCCGTTTTTCCAACACAAACGTAGAGTAGTTAATACTAGGTATTGTTACTCTAGAGTTGGTGAATGAAAATGAATGAACATATACGCCAACTAAAATCGAAATATAATTGTTTATATAGCGCGATGCAAGATTTTTTGTCCACTTAGTTTTGCCGGATTATATTAGTTTCAACTGTCACTGAACACTAGAATATTAACACGAGTCGCGTTGTTAGTTGATTATTCTTCTAATCTTATTCGTATCTTATATATTTCGTAAATGTTGCATTATTTCAAAAAATGATCTCTATAATTATAACAAATATACAAGAAATTATAAATGCACAACGATAAAATATCCTACTTTTACAACAAAGCATACGAAAACAGCTGTTAAAATGTAGCGGCCGCCATTAAAATACTCTGGGATAACTTGTTTACTCCATGAATTTTGGCGGTATAACAATTTACTCTCGGATAGACAGTTATACCAGGGTTAAGATTTGGTAAAACGAAAGTTATCTAACTCGAGAGTAATTGGTGATTTTATTCCCAGGATAAGACTTATACTAAGTTTAGTCGAATCCGCCCTAACAAATAAAGCAGCATTAAACTGTTACTCCTATGTATACGTATTCTGTGCGAACAGAGTACCTCTCCGGTTAAGCCGACCCATTCGTGCTGCAACCACAATATAACTGCAGCGTGGCTCAACATCAGCCAATTTTTGCGGGCTCATAAAGAAGAACTATAAATAATAGGCATTTGAACTAACACAGAAATATAAAATTTAAAAACCTTTCTAAAACATAGTAAATACTTTATAAAATAACTTATCAAATTCTCAAATCATCATTACCGTTACCAAAATAATTACGTGGTAGAGATCTGCCGCAGCGTATGACCGAAGAAGGACCACGCTCGCACAGAGTACCAGTGTGAAGCAGCAGCACAGTTCTGTGAAAACTGAAGACCCTTTAACTAGCGACGAGGCATCCCATTTAAGTTCTCAGGGATAAGAAGGCATCTGTATTTTCAGATTCTTACTCGATAGTAGACATAGGTATACAAAATAAATAACGTTGACATCTCTTGTGACCTAATTACGCCTCTTATCGCTGTTGTGGAATCAGAATTACATTAAAATATTAATGTTCTTAAGCAAATTAACACCGTTGCGAAAATTACTTTTGTTATGGTTCCAAACAAGCTTGTATTTGAAGAAAATGAAATTGAAATAAATTTATTATAACGATTTGTAAATAAACTGTCGCTGTGACTTTACTTTTGTAAGTTACTACAAACTTGTAAACTCAAAGCATGTAAAGCAAATTACGAGTATTTCGATTCAACGGCCAGCATAAAAATGCCGAGCCCTGGTAGCTCGTTAGCAATGAAAATTTTAACTGTTATTTTAAGTACTGATTTACCACACAGTTAGGAAGACATGGTGAGGAAATACGTCTGAGAAATACAGGTTTAGGAGCAGTGCGGCGAACAAATTGCTTTATAGCCCTCTTAGAAATTAGAAGTAAACTGTCGCCACCAATGGGATGCATATAGGTTGTAACTTTACTTAACTTTATGTTTTAAAAAAATACGTTACTCCTACACTAGGAATTTCGCTTGTATGGTGGAGGCAGTTTACAAATATAAATTAGTAAAGGACAAATATTCAGATCCGGACAATTATTTGTAAGCCATACAAATACTTGTGCCGTACGAGATTTGAACCCGCGACCCTTAGCGCCGAAACTCTAAGATAGAACTGCGATGATAGATAGCGCTGGCTGTCTGTTGCTTCGCGCAGTGTAATTGTTTTTTTTGTTTAATGACCCTCGGGTTCTTAAGTCTCTTAATAAATTTGGTTTGCTAGTATTGTATATTGAATTTTAATTTCAATTACATGACTACCTCGAACTACCTCGTCATACTTATGTATTTGATTATACATAGTGTTGGTACTTTGAGCCGACGGTGGATCAGCCGGTTGGTTTTGGCGAATCACAACGCGCTTTGCACGTCATCAACTACAGTCCATTGAGGTGACACCAGCATAAATTGTGAGTGATTTGAACCTTATTTACATGAAAATAATTTTCTTTGAAAATGTTTAAACGAGTGCAGTGCTTAGGATAAAGTGGTACAAATTTGAACTTTATTTCTTAGAAGATTGAAACTTTGGACATTACTTAGAATACTTTGTTTAATAGTTTGTTTACATTAACTTAGATTTTAAGGAAATTTGGCAAAGACGGGGAACCTATGCCCGATTTTTCAGAAACATAACAAATGCGAAAACACACTTTTTTAGGAATTTTCTGCAACTTGTGTATCTTGTATAGTAAAAAAAAACAGTAAATTCAGTGTAAATTTGTATTGACGTCAAATAATAGTTTGATTCAAAATAGAAGATTTAGTTCACTTGAAGGTCGATTCTTATGACCTTATGAAAAAGGCCTTAATAAATTATAAGAATAGTCTTAAAGAGAGAATAATACAGCAATATGCGAAAATCAGATTAGATTCTCAAAATGAACTTTGGTCTAAGTTTAATGATACACGTGCCAAGATTATGAGAGCATTACTGACAGAGTATTAGCTTATTTTAAAGATGATATGTATGAATTAGTTGAGGAATTGTATGTAGAATATAAAACAGTTTTAAAACAAGTGCTGGACACCTTTGCAAAACCAGTAAGAGTTGTTTCAAATGTTTTGTTGTTATTAGTTCACAGACACAGAGTACAAACATTCAATTTTCTCAAATTGTAACACCTACCTTCACAGGGCCGTATTCATAATGGACCACATTCGGAGATTTGTTTGTATCGACATTTTTTTTGTAGACAATGTACAGAAAATGCACTATTTAAAGGTTTATTTATCTGGTGAACTGGAACAATTTCTTAGGCAGATTCCAATTACTGATTCAAATTATACGAGATGTTGGATGTTATTAAATTTGAGATATGACAATAACATATTCTTGTGTCAATCTATTCTCAAAAAATTGTTAAGGCAATAAAATACCGTCGGTGATTCTGCGCAAATGAATTTTTTGCGCAGAATTGATTGATTGATTGACACCACCACTGACTGTTAACAAACATAGGAGTCGATGTGCGGTCCTGGGATATAATTATAATACACTTGTTAAACCTTAAACTTGACGTAGATTCTAGAAAAGAGTGGGAAATCCACATTAGCAAAAACAGTGAATTAAACGAACTTCTAAGCTCACCCAATTTAAAGACTTTTTAACGAAACGTTATCGCGCTTTGGAGTTTCCTAAACCTAAGTCGTCAGTGTCACACAAGGCTCAAAACGTTCAGTCACAAAATGTTAATAAACCTAAGGTTTTTCACGCAACTGAACTTAAATGTGAATTCTATTCCGACAATCACAAAGTTGGTAACTGTAAAAGGTTCGCTAAGGAAGACGTCGATAAAGTTTTATTGAGAAGAACCGTTTGTGTTTCAATTGTTTTGGTCATCATGCAGCCAAAGTATGCCAAAGTACTTTAAGCTGTAAAATTTGTAAATGCAACTATCATTCGATGCATCACCCTAAAATGTCTCATGATGAAAGTCTGGTGATGTGTCTAGTGGTTCTACTAGTACTCAAGGGTCAGGTAAAGGTCAGGTAAGGTTTTCGTTTCTCTATCTGGTTAGGATGTTGAAGGTTTATCCACTATAAAGTTAGTGGCGTCCAGCTCAGTAGAAATTGACCCTGTTATCGCGTGCTATTCATCGAATCATTTGCTGGTTCAAAGTCAGATTATGTCAGCCACAGCACTTGTTAAGGCAGAGTCATCCAACGGAGAGCGTCATTTAATCAAACTATTGCTTGATCAAAGCTCCTAAGCCTCTTTTGTCACGGAAGCGGTTGCTCAGTACTTGGGTCTTAAGGAGATGCCTGTACAGGGGCGTATATCCGGATAGGAAGGTAACGACAATATTGCTGTTAAATATATGGTAAAGTTGAAGGTTCATCCTAGGTTCGATTCCACCACAGTGATTACTGTTCAAGCTTACATTCTCAATTCTATTACCTCTTTTCTTTTCAGTAAAAAGGTTGTTGAATTAGAGTGGATAAATAAAAGCGGCGTATGCTTAGCTGACCCACAATACCACACTCCTAACAAAATTGATGTCTTTTGGGTGCATAGGTATACGGACAAGTCATACAAGGTTAAATCAAAAGAGGATCAGAAGGATCATTAGTAGCGCAAAGTACCTCTCTGAGTTGGGTAATTTCAGGTACTACACAACAGATCCAAAGCAACCACGTTGTTGTAATGCATGCTTTGACGGATGATTACCTCAAGGTATTTTGGGAAATGTAAGCTGATCCCAAGAGTCAATCAAAAATATTAGCGCAGGAAGAAGAATAGTGTGTAAGATTTTATACACAAACAAAGTGCAGAGACTTGCAGGGCCGTTATATAGTGCGGCTTCCATTTACACAACAAAGTCGAGTTTGAGAATTCAAAATTGATCGCAGAAAAAAGGCTTAGATCATTAGAATCTAGATTAAATGAAAATTAATCTTTGAAAAAGAACTATGCTAAGGTAGTCAAAGAATACGAAGACTTTAATTATATGGAAATCATTCCAGAGAAGGAACAAAACGGAAAACAAATCTTTCTTTCCTCCACATCACGCTGTCATTAGGGATGACAAAGACACAACCAAGATTCGAGTCGTATTCGCTGTATCTTGTAAAGATCAAAATGGTCCCTAAATGATACTCTTAGGATAGGGCCAACCGCGGGGAGTTCGTCGTTGTGGGGGTGTACTTCTCCCCGAACCGATCTCTCGCCGAGCTCCACAACTCTCTTGCAGAGCTGAGAGCAGTCGTCGTCGGAAGCTATCCCCTCCCCGTGCTTGTTCTCGGGGACTTCAATGCCAAGAACTTGGCTTGGGGTTCTCGTCGTACAGATGTGCGGGGTAGGATGGTGGAAGACTGGGCTCTGGAGACAGGCCTGGTCGTCCTAAATCGGGGTTCTGTCCCCACGTGTGTGCGGATGCGGGGCGAGTCGGTGGTGGACATTTCGTTCGCTAGCCCCGCTCTGTCGCCGCGTGCCACTGACTGGCGAGTCATGGAGGGGGTGGAGACCTACTCCGACCACCGGTACATCCGGTTTGACGTCTCCACCCAGCCCTCGAGCGCGCCAGTCCAACAGGCTCCGAGTAGTCAACGTTGGGCGCTGAAGCAGCTGGACCGGGAGCTCCTCCTGGAAGCCTCGATCGTGCAGGCCTGGGTGTCCACCACCCCCATCCACCCCCGCCTATGGCTCCGCCACCTGCGGTGCCGGAAGCGGACCACCAGGACGACGACGACGACATCCCGGAAGGGACCGGGGTAGAACTGAGAGTGGCGGTACGTAGGCTCAAGGCCAGGAATACCGCCCCAGGACCCGATGGCTTGCCTGGCAAAGCCTGGGTCCTGGCCTCGGAGGCTCTCGGGCCCCGACTGGAGGGGCTCCTAAGCGCATGCTTGGAGAGAGGCCAATGCCCGCTTCGTTGGAAGACGGGGAAGCTGGTCCTCATTCGGAAGCCGGGGCGCCCTGCGGACTCTCCGTCCGCATACCAGCCCGTGGTGCTGCTCGACGAGGTGGGCAAGCTCTTTGAAAGAGTCATTGCAAACCGCCTCGCCGAGCACCTTGCGGGGACGGGGCCGGATCTTGCGGAACACCAGTTTGGTTTCCGCAAGAGGCGCTCTACGGTGGACGCCATCATGCGCGTATGAGCCCTCACGACGGGGGATGCAGTGGCCAGGGGGGGGGTTGTTTTGGCGGTGTCTCTCGACATCGCCAACGCCTTCAACTCCATGCCCTAGAGCTGCATTAGGGAGGCACTCCGGTATCACCGGGTGCCGACCTATCTCCGTCGTATAGTCGGGGACTATCTGACGGATAGGGCCGTCATCTACCCCGGTCGCAACGGTGAGTGGAACCGGCGAGAGATGTCGTGCGGTGTCCCACAGGGTTCGGTTCTGGGGCCGCCCCTGTGGAACATCGGTTACGACTGGGTGCTGCGCGCCGACCTCTCTACCGGCGTCAGCGTAGTTTGCTACGCTGACGACACGCTGGTACTGGCACAGGGGGGGTCGTACGAGGCGGCGGCGGAAAATATGACACGCGGGGTTGCGATAGTCGTTGAGAGGATCCGGCAGCTGGGTCTTGAGGTGGCTCTGCACAAGTCCGAGGCCATGCACTTCCATGGTCCTCGGAACAGGCCACCACCGGGATCCTCAGCGATGGTAGGAGGGGTATCCATCGGCGTCGAGTCGACGTTGAAGTACCTAGGACTCGTCCTCGACGGCCGATGGAACTTCGTTGAGCACTTCCGACGTTTGGCTCCCAAACTGGAACGGACCGGGGCTGCCTTCAGGCAGCTCCTGCCGAACCTGGGGGGGCCAAACGCCTCCTGCCGGAGGCTCTACGCGGGGATTGTGCGGTCCATGGCCCTTTACGGGGCCCCGGTGTGGGCGCGTGGTTTGGCGCGGCTTGCCGTCCACCACCTGAACGCGCCCCAAAAGGTGGTTGCCGTAAGAATGGTTCGCGGCTACCGCACGATCTCCCGCGAGGCAGCACCAGATCCCATGGTGGCAATCCTTGCCTGATTGCCACCATGGGATCTGGAGGCGATAGTCCTCGCGCGCCTACACGAATGGCGCGCGGAGGCACTATGCCGGGGGGAAACCCCGCTGCCACGGCAAGTTGTCGTGCAGCGGACAGACTTCCGGCATGATCTCATGGCGACATGGAGAGAGCGACTGTCGCAACCCCGTGCTGGGCACGCCACTATAGCGGCGATAAGACCCCTCTTTGAGGAGTGGCTTGAGAGACGCCACGGCGTCCTCACCTTCCGCCTGACGCAGGTCCTCACCGGACACGGTGTGTTCGGGAGGTTCCTGCACCGAATCGGGCGGGAGGAAACGCCCGGGTGCTCCCACTGCGAGGATCGACCGGAGGACACGGTGGAGCACACCGTGGAGGTGTGCCCTGCCTGGGCGGAGCACCGCCGTGTCCTCGTAGCGGCGATAGGCGGCGGCGACCTCTCGCGTCCGGCCCTGGTCGAAGCCATGGTCCGGAGCGAGACGGAATGGGATGCCGTCACCACCTTCTGCGAAGCAGTGATGCTAGCGAAGGAGGTGGCGGAGCGGGAGAAGGAGAGAGCAGCAGCTTTCCTTCCCGGCCGCCGCGGGAGACGCCCCGGGCGTCGGGGGCTACGTCGTGGCCCCCGGCCACCGTAGGCGCGGGCCGGTGGACGGCGAGCAATGGGTAGCTCGCCGTCCGTCCGTCTAACGACGACAGGCCGTGTCGACGGCGCGTTTTGTTCCACGCGCGCCTCAAAGAGCTGTCAGCAGCGTGAAGGGGCCCGCAAGGGCCGACGCCTGCCGGGGCTGCGGGCTGTTCGAAAGAGATACCGCGGCTCCGGAACGTAAGGGCACTGAAGGAACACGGATGGTTTTTAGTCAGTAAAAGTCTGACACTCCCTTCCGCTCCACCCAGAGCGAAAGGCGTCATTTGATAATTTTCCATCCGCAAAAAAAAAAAAAAAAAAAAAGAGGATAGGGCCAACCGTACAGCCAGAATTAAGGCACTTACTGATAAGGTGGAGAAAGTACGGCGGCGGCATTGAAAATTTCGGGAATCAAGGAAGTGACACAACATTACTATTTAAAATGTATTTATTGCTTTTCGAAGTATTCTCCGCGAAATTTGACACATTTTTCCATACGATGGAACCAAACGGCGGATGGTCTAATAATTCTATGTTTTCTTGCTCTAAAAACTCTTTTGTTCTGTGTGCGGTGTGAGAACTCGCATTGTCGTGATGGAGGATGATGCGGCGGTTGCCCTTCTCTTTACGGAGTTCAGAAACGACCTTAGCATACCATTCTGCATTAACCGTTCTTTGTCGCTCAAGAGGAATAGTCGTAACATGGCCGGTTTTGGAGACAAACGTAGCCACCATTTTTTTGCAACACTCCGTGAACGAACAATTTTTGTTGGCTTTAACTCATTTTCGTGCACCCAAACACGTGACTGGTTTTTTGTTTCGGGTTCGTTTCGTATGCATATATCCAGGATTCGTCACCTGACACAATGTTGTGTATAGCAATTGAGGATCCTGCGTAGAATCTTTCGAGAGTTCTGACGCACCAAGTAACGCGAGCCGCTTTTTGCTCTTCACAGAGTGAATGCGGTATCCATCGGGAAAACAACTTTTTTACACCTAATTGTTCATGCAAGATTATTTTTATTTCACTCATGCCAATGTCTAAAGTTGCCTGAATTTCGCGGTATGTCACATGTCGATCTTCCTCAATCAGCTTACGCACAGCATCAACGTTTTCTTGGGTGACTGCAGTTTTTGGACGACCTTGACGGGGATCATCACTGAGCTTGACACGTCCACGTTGAAATTCAGAAAACCAGCGATAAATTGTGGTTTTGGATGGGGCTTCATCACCAAATGCAGAAGTCATCCGGTCAACACACTGTTTTTGTGTTAAACCACTTCGAAAGTTATAATAAATCATAGTTCTTGAATTTTCTCGAGTCAATTCCATTTTCTCAACGACTAAACAAGTTTGACAAAACCTTGTGACAAGACCGAGAATCTTTTTTTAAATAAATAAATGGTATTCAATTTTAAAAAACCAAGCACTTTTCAATTAAAAAGATTTTAATATGACAGGAACAGTGGAAATATTCCATTCCCGATACTTTTAGTGCAGCCTCTGTACTCTATTTTCTTGGCAGCTGGCATCATTAAGATGTACCATCTAGGGTTAGAGTCCCGGGACGTCTCGTGTCTCGAAGTCCCGGGACTTTACGTAATTTTAGTTTTCTCGAGTCCCGGGACTTTCGGGTCGAGACTCGAGACGAGACAAGATTGTCGAAATTGTTATGTAATCATTTTTATTTTCAAATAATTGAAGGAGCCTAGCGCCATGTGTTAGTTTAATGAAAAATTACTTGGTCTACTACGTAACTACTGAGTACGCAACACAATAAGTGAAACAAATATGTGATTATGAGAAGTAACAATGAGATTATGAACTATGATTAGATACATTAATTACTAGATAATAGTAAAGTTATTAAGAATTAGTATGATTTTTAACTAAGTTCGTTTCATAACTATAACATTTAAAATGTTTAGAAGTGCATCTGTGTGTGACTAAAAGAAATAAACAAAGCAATTATTAAAGCTGAAATTAACGTTAACGTTTAATTTTCTGTTCAATCTATACATCTATACAAATAAATAAAATTGAACTGTTTGTTTGTAATGTCAATATTATAGCTTTTTACTAAATGCATATGAAAGTATATACGGTACTAATAACAAAAATACGATTTTTTTAAGTTTTTGTCTATCTGTCTGTCTGTCCGTCTGTCTGTCTGTTTGTTGCGGCTAATCTCCGAAACGGCTGGACCGATTTTGACGGGATTTTCAGTGGCAGATTGCTGATGTCAGAAGGAGTAACTTAGGCTACTTTTATTTCAAAAACATAATTAGTGTACTGCGCAAAAAAATTAAAATAGCAAACAGCTGGTCTCTAATATATAAAATTCTCGTGTCGCGGTGTTTGTTACCAAACTTCTCCGAACGGCTGAACCAATTTGTATGAAATTTTGTGTGCATATCGGATAGGTCTGAGAATCGGCCAACATCTATTTTTCAAACCCCTAAGTGATAAGGCTGACCCACCCCTAAATATTTTTTTTAAATTTTTCGACAAAAGTTTTTATTTTATTTTATTATGATTTAGCAGTGAAAAATACACAAAATTTCAAATTATCACCCTTCTACTATCAACCCCTGTTTTTTAATCGCAATTTTTAAAAGTAAAAAATATTTCCTAGAAATAAAGTATATGGCAAAACAACTTTTGCCGGGTCAGCTAGTTGTTTAATAAATGTTGGTTTTACAAAAAAATGCCTCTTTTTAATACGATTTACCAGAAATTAACTCAATTAAAATTCCTCAAAAAAGGCTTACCCATCTTAAAAAAAAAAAAAAAGCTTGTTCTTAAAAGTCTCGAAGTCTAGGGAATTCCCGGGACTTTGATTATAGGCTGTCCCGTGTCCCGAGACTTTGAATTGTCGGGAATTCCCAAACCATAGTACCGTCAAGTCAAGGTGGCTGATCAAGATACAGATTATCAACAGTTGTTGTTGGTGTGATCAGTGGAATGGTGAGTATGAGGATAGCGAAAATGTAGAAGCTACTAAAAAATCAAAGTATGAGTTTACTGCGCTGGGGGCCGCGGGTTCGAATCCCGCACAGACCAAGTATTTGTATGGCCTGCAAATAATTGTTCCGGATCTGGATGTTTGTCCTTGTGCAATTTATGTTTATAAACTGCCTCCATGATACAGGAGAAAATCCTAGTGTGGAGGTAACGTTCTTTTTTTTTAAAAACAAAGCAAAGGCAAATATACAGGAATATCGTTTATTGCGACTAATATTCGGAACCGCTTGAGCACCATATTTGACTGTAAAGACGCTGTAAAAACTGACTCGTGTCGAAGGTGCACTGTATCCTGAAACAGCTAAAAAAATAGTTAGTGATTTTTATGTGGATGACTTGTGTTCGGGCTGTCAAACAGTGGAAGAAGGATTACAGATTTATAGGGAATTGAACATAATGTTAAAAAGGAAGGGTTTGAACTTCAAAGGTTGATGACAAATATACAGTGTGAAGAAGGAAAGGACATAGCAGAAAGGATTAACTTAAAAACAGTTAAACTTTTAGGACTTCCTGGAATCGACGAATTTCAGTACACGGTGACACTTCCGCCGCAGACAGAACCTGTAACAAAAAGAAGGTTTTTGTCAGATATTATACGACCCCTTAGGTTGGCTTTCACCATATATAATCAAAGCAAAGATTCTAATGCAAAAAAGTGTGGCTGGCAGGAATAAATTGGAACAAAGAACTTCCAAACGTAATACTCAAATAATGGATTACTTACCGGAACGACTTAGAAAAAAAACTCTTCAAGTTGCCTCGTTGGCTGAAAAGCAAAGCTGACGATGAAGTGGTAAAACTACATAGATTTGCAGATGCTTCGAGTGCTGCGTATAGTGCAGTAGTGTATTTGCGCGTTGTTGATTCGGATGGAAATATTCACGTCAGCTTTGTTAACTACAAAACAAAAGTAGCACCAATTAATCAAATATCAATTCCTAAAATGGAGTTGTGTTTTGTGTGTCAACATTATTGAGTAAGCTTCTGAAGGAGTTTTCTGAAGTTTTGAACATTGAAAGGTCGCATATTTATGCTTGGTCAGATTCAGAAGTGGTTTTGGCCTGGTTGAGAGGACATCCAAACAAATAGCAGACATTTGTTGGAAATCGTGTCTCAGATATTCTGAGTACTCTCGATTCGAATCACTGGTCACATATTTTATCCAGCCAGAATCCTGCTGACTGCGCAGCAAGGCTGAGGGCTAAATCCATCAGATTTATTGAAAAATACTTTGTGATTTCATGGTCCGCCGCTTCTTCAGGAAAAGACATTAAAATGTTCTAAATCAAAAAACGATGAAACTCAGTCGGAAATGAGAAAGGTTCACTTTACTGAGATGGATCAATTCATTTGGGACAAACACTCATCATGGACCAACCTAGTAAGAGAAGTGACTTATTGTAGGCGTTTCCTGTGTGGTAAAAATAAGTCTGAACGCCGTCATAACTACCTTACAGCTCAAGAGTTAAAACCGGCTACTGATACCTATATTAGACAATGCCAACGGGAACATTTTAAAAAGGAATTTGAGCTTTTAAAAGCTAACGAACCGAATAAAATCAAGGGTCCTCTTAAACTATTAAATCCGTTTGTAGATGAATCAGGACAGCCACGAGTGTGAGGACGTCTGAAAAAATTCCCAATTAGACACAAACAAAAAGCATCCGATTCTGCTTCCTAAAACATCGCCTGTAACGGATTTAATTGTTGCTCATGCCCGCACAAAAACACTACATTTTTTTTTGCTTATGCTTACATATTTGCAATCCAAATACTGGATTTTAGACTCCAAACTGTTGACCAAATCACATGTCAGAAAATGTGTGACATGTTTCAAGGACAGGGCAAAATCTGCACCGCCTTTAATGGGACAGCTTCTAGCTGCCAGAGTAACACCTTCTAAATCATTTAAATGATGTGGAATTGATTACGCTGGATTTCTTAACAATTTATTGATCGCCGTGTGCTCTGTGTGCGTATTTTATTTGTAATGGGTAAATATAGGTTACTTACTTTGTTTTTTTGATATTGTTGCATGATGGGTGGTTTACCTTTATTGTTTTATGTATATGTTAATGTTAATTAAAGACGATTCTGTTTATATCGTCCTTGGTGGGCGGAATGTAAAAGTGATTTTAGTTCCTAAGCGCGATCATAGATGGTGCTAGTGGTCTGTTGCTTCTCGCAGTGTAATTGTTTTTTTTTTGTTTAATGACCCTCGGGTTCTTAAGGCTCTTAATAAATTTGGTTTGCTAGTACTGTATATTGAATTTTCATTTCAATTACATACCTACCTCGATACCTATGTATTGGGTTATACAGCCACTACACCATTGATTAGTCATTTTAATTTTATAAGTTTCACTTTATAAATCGAAAGCACTAGGAAAATGACACTATTTTTAATTTTTTATTAAATTGCAAAAGTTTCCACCTTTATAATTTAATGTAAATGTAAATTCAAACCGAAACTCCCTCCTGAATTTTGGAAATGTCTCCATTTACAGGCACATAAATCGAGAAATTTCTCAGATAAATTACCTTGTTCTTCCAAACCATTTCGAGTAAAAGCAATAATTTAAAACAATTAACCGTTCTTTATAGGTTTCAATAAATATTCTAATGACCATTTAATAAATTTAAATATATAAAGTATCAATAAAATTAGTAATATTCAGAAGTCAGCGCCGTGGTTGTAATTAGTAAGTAAAATTGTATTCATATCATTTGAAGTCGCTAGATAAAATTGAGATATAATTTAATTTTTTTTTAAACTATCTCTTAGTTGGTGTAAATAAACAAATTTTTAGTAGTCGAGCAACAACAATTTGATCCCCTCCGGTCAAAAGAAATTGTTGATTTGTTAAGTGCTACCATTACAAGCTATCAAAAGTCTACTGATGAATATCGAAATAGATTTCTTCATGAGTATTTATAGATATTTGCCACTTGCCGTAGTCAAATTATTCGCAATGCAAATATCTCATGCAAAATAAAATATATTTAACTTCCTCATTGGTCTGGTGGTCGTAAGCGAGATCTGATCTGATCTGCTCATAAAATAATCCAGGGTTTCAATGCCGGGTCGGGGCGGTTTTTCACCCCCGTGCCTCGGAAAGCACGTAAAGCCGTTGGTCCTACGTCTGATCTCTCTCCGGTCGTGTCAGGTTTCCGTACCATCGAACTAAGGTAAGGGAATAAGTACACCTATGCACACACTCTTGCTACACACACTATCATCTTGTTCTGCGCTGGCGATGGTTAGGCTCTGTTAAGACAGGCTGCCGTGACCGAAATTCGGTCAAGAGGACTTTATTTGCCATAGTTGCTACTCTTGGCAAGCGGGTTAGCAACCGCAGCTTTTTATTTTTTCTGTTATATTCGGTAGACGCTGCCCATCTACTGATTTATTCCCCCTAAATAGGCTAGTCTCCTGTAGGCAAATCTTTTTTTTTTGCTATTGTTTAAATTATTACTAAGCACCGTTAAAACCAGTAAAATTACATCAGCTGTTCGCGACCGCAAGGGTAGTAAAAGGAATTAGATTTAAATGACTTGTGGTTTCTACATTTAGGTGTATCAAAAACACTATCTTTCGAATAACCTGAATGTTAAATGTTTTATGCGTTATAGTAATTTCAGTAAAGGTTAGTGGAGTTCTGGTTTATAAACGGTTTAGCGTTCAATTAACCGGCTAAATAAACGATTAGGCTCCGGCGAATTTTATCCACTTATGGAACTTGAGTGCTATCTGTGATGTTAACGGATCGGCAAGTTTGATTAAAAAATTTATGTATGTTAAATATTTTAATGGTATTACGAGTTTTTAAAAAATAATTGTCATAAAAACTTATTGACTGAATAAGGTAGTGGTGAAGGTACTTTTATGGTATTTCTTTACTCGGACACATTTGCTATTTTAACTAATTAGGCGTTTACGTAGCATATTCAAAATTGCAGGTATAATAAAGTTAAATTGAATGGAAGCACTTTCTTTTCTATTTCAAATTTATGTTATCACCCACGCTTATCGCACCAGAGCCAAAAGAGAAAAGGTATAGAGAAAAACTATAAAACCTATTATGTACTTAGTATTAAAATAAAATTATGGACTTTTAATTGTTTTTACTGGAAACGAATCACAAAATGTTATTTAGCTTTCTTTAACAGGAAATATCGAATAAGTGCTCCTATTCGTTAAGCTTATTTGTTTTCTTTTAGATAAGCGCTTATTACATAAAAATCATCAACTAAATATTAGTAATTGACGCGCCTATAAGAATATAAATAGTAGTAAATAGAGTAAATAGAAGTACATAATATGTCACAGGAATAATTAGAGCAGTTGCCTCAATTGATGACATAGACCAAATTTATGAGATTGAGATACAGCCGTTTGTTTGAAATTATTTTAAGGAGAAGGAGGAACTCTTTATGATGAACTCTTTCTTCCAGAAGCGAACCCACAGAAAGTGGATATGATCCAGTGCCCACACATCGATAAAAATTGGGATCGTCTTCATAATTACGACTAGACGCCGACATTTCCCCGATGTCTTAGTGTTCGAGAGATTAAACTGGTAAAGAATATGGAATGGTGTGGAGGCACCTGAGATTTTAAGTGAAATTGAGAGGTTCCAAGGACAGCTGTACATACCATCGTTGAAAGAACACATAAGTGTGAGGAACGATTCAAGACCTACTATACAGACATCATCGGATATATATCCGGGTCGTCACTCTAAGCCGTGTAGTGGCGGTCAAGAATATCCACTACCCCATATCCTCCCGTGGGTGTCGTAAAAGGCGACAAAGGGAAACAGGCAGGAGATGGGCAGCAGCATCTTCCTGATAATAGCCAAAATTACAATAAAAAAACTGCGGTTGCCAACCCGCTCGCCAAGCGTGGCAACTATGCCAATTCCCCCCAATGACTAAAGCAACAAACAGACGGCCCTCAGTCCCCGGCAGCCCCGCTATTCCTGGCTACGGTGGTGACCATGGTAACGGCGGGGCAGGGGGTGCTAAGAATCTCCGGTGGAGGTTCGGTTGCCACCTTAGACGACTCGACCTGGCAACGTACAACGCACGCACCCTGAGGACTGACGAGAAGATCGTGGAGCTGGAAGAAGATATAGACAAGTTGCGCTGGCATATTATAGGATTATCCGAAGTCCGAAGAGAGGGGGAGGACACGGTAATCCTCGAATCCGGCAACTTGCTCTATCACCGGGAGGGCGACCATCTGTCCCAAGGAGGTGTCGGATTTATCGTCCACAAGTCTCTCGTTAACAACGTTGTAAAGATCGGGAGTGTGTCGACGAGGGTTGCGTACCTTATACTCAGAATCACCAAACGGTATTCGCTGAAGATCATACAGGTTTACGCACCAACCTCGGCACACCCCGATGAGGAGGTGAAGGAAATGTATGAGGATATCTCTAGAGCCATGCATTCCTCCAAAACCCAATATAGGGTGTTAATGGGAGACTTCAATGCAAAACTAGGCACAAGAGAGAACGGTGAGCTGAAAGTAGGGAAATTTGGAATAGGGCAACGGAACCCAAGGGGCCAGCAGCTGGCCGACTTCATGGAGAAAGAGGAACTCTTTATGATGAACTCTTTCTTCCAGAAGCGGCCCCACAGGAAGTGGACCTGGTCGAGCCTCGACGGTTCGACAAAAAATGAGATTGACTTCATTATGACGACCAGACGAGAACTGTTCAGTGATGTCTCCGTGATCGCGAGGGTGAAAACTGGTAGCGATCACCGAATGGTTAGAGGCACACTGAACCTAAACATTAAGTTGGAGAGGTCTCGTCTAATGAAGTCAACGCTCCGTCCCCCTCGTGCTCTGTTCCAAAGTCCCGAAACCTTTCAGCTCGAGTTACAAAACCGTTTTCAGTGCCTAGAAGACTGCAATGAAGTGTACGATATGAATGACAAGCTCGTGGAAACTGTCCATGCGGTCGGAGCTAAGTTCTGCAAGACCCGCCGCAGATGAACACAAAAACTCTCCGATCACACTCATAATCTCATGGCTGTTAGACGGGAGATGAAGCTACATTCTTCAAAAGACTTGACAGCATACAGGCATCTGAACAGACAGATCTCCAAATGCATGCGGCGGGACTTACGCAACTTCAATACAGCTCGTATTGAAGAAGCGATCGAGCGGAACCAAGGCTCCAAAGTCTTTGCCAGAGATCTGCCTGCCAGAAAGAGCCAACTGTCAAAGCTGATTACGGAATGTGGCAGCATCGTTTCCCGGACACCTGAGATTTTGAGTGAGATTGAGAGGTTCTATTGGCAGCTGTACACGTCATCGTTGGAGCCACACGCAAGTGTGAGTAACGATCCAAGAGCGAGTCTCATCCGACACTATTCCGAAGATATCCCGGACGTCAGTCTGAGCGAGATTAGAATGGCTCTCCAGCACCTTAAAAACGGTAAGGCCCCAAGCGAGGATGGAATTACAGCGGAGCTTCTGAAAGCGGGTGGAAGACCGGTACTTGAAGTCCTTCAGAAGCTCTTTAATTCCGTCCTCCATGGTGGCATTACACCGGAGGCGTGGAGCAGAAGTGCGGTGGTCTTGTTCTTCAAGAAAGGTGACAACGCTCTCTTGAAGAACTACAGACCGATTTCCCTTCTGAGCCGCGTCTACGTGCTGTTTTCGAGAGTCATTACGAATCGTCTCGCGCGCAGACTTGACGACTTCCAGCCTCCCGAACAAGCCGGTTTCCGAAAGGGTTTTAGCACCATAGACCACATACATACCCTTCGGCAAATTGTACAGAAGTCCGAAGAGTACAATTTGCCACTATGTCTGGCGTATGTGGACTATGAGAAAGCCTTTGATTCCGTCGAAATTTGGGCGGTGCTGCAGTCCCTTCAGCGGTGCCAAGTTGACTGTCGGTATATCGAAGTGTTGAAGTGCTTGTACAGTAGGGCTACGATGGCTATCCGAGTACAGAACCAGAGTACGAAACCTATCCAATTGCAGAGAGGTGTAAGACAGGGTGACGTCATATCCCCGAAACTCTTCACCGCTGCATTGGAAGACGTTTTCAAGCTTCTGGACTGGAAAGGATACGGTATCAACATCAATGGCGAGTACATCACTCACCTTCGATTTGCCGACGATATAGTCCTTATGGCAGAATCGCTGGAAGACCTAAGCACTATGCTCAATGACCTCAATAGTGTTTCCCAACGGATAGGTCTTAAGATGAACATGGACAAAACAAAGATCATGTTTAATGTCCATGTCACACCTATGCCGGTAGTTGTTGGGAGCACTAAGCTCGAAGTTGTTGACGAGTATGTTTACCTGGGACAAATAGTCCGACTAGGTAAGTCCAAATTCGACCGAGAGGTCAATCGACGGATTCAACTCGGCTGGGCAGCGTTCGGGAAGCTACGACACATCTTCTCGTCAGACACCTCAAAACCTTAAAACGAAATTGTACAACCAGTGCGTGTTGCCAGTGATGACTTACGGAACTGAGACGTGGTCCTTCACTGCTGGCCGTATGAGGAAGCTCAAGGTCGCTCAGCGAGCTATGGAGAGGGCTATGCTCGGAGTTTCTCTGCGTGATACACTTAGGAATGAGGATATCCGCAGAAGAACCAGAATAACCGACATAGCCCAACGGATTAGTAAGCTAAAGTGGCAGTGGGCCGGCCATATAGCTCGAAGAACCGACAACCGATGGGGAAGAAAGGTTCTCGAGGGGCAGCCTCGTACTGGTAGGCGAAGTGTAGGGCGTCCCCCCACGAGATGGAGTGACGACCTGGTAAGACATGCAAGTCAGGCAGGCAAATCGATGGATGCAGGTGGCTCAGGACCGTGCTTTGTGGCATTCTTTGGGGGAGGCCTATGTTCAGCAGTGGCCTTGTGAAGGGCTGTAATGATGAAAATGATGACGTCACTCTAAGCGAGATAAGAATGACTCTACAGCATATAAAAAACGGCAAGACCCCCGGTGGGGATAGAATTACAATGGAGTCATTGATATACTTGCATATCAATGAGCGGAGCTTATGAAAGTGGATGAAAAACCAATGCTTGAAGTCCTTTCCAATGCCATCCTCCATGGTGGCACTATAGAGACCACCGCATTTCTGTCTGTGAAGCAGAATTGCGGTAGTCTTGTTCTAAAAAAAGGGCGAGAACGCTCTATTGAAAAACTACAGACCGATTTTTCTTTTCAGTTGCTTGTACGTGCTGTATTCTATAGACATTACAAATTATTTCGCACGCGGAAATGATAACTTCCAGCCTATCGAACAAGCCGGTTTCCGAAAAGAATATAGTATCATAGACCACATACATATCCTTCAGCAAATTGTACAAGAGACCTAAAAGTATAATCTACAACTTTGTCTTACGTAAGAAGACTGTGAAAAATATGAAACTTGATTCCATCGAAATTGTGGCGGTGCTACAGTCTCTTCAGCGATGCTAAGTCGATAATCGGTAAATCGATGCTGAAATTTCTTTACAGAAGGGCTTTTTTTTTGCGGATGGAAAATCATCAAATGACGCCTTTCGCTCTGGGTGGAGCGGAAGGGAGTGTCAGACTTTTACTGACTAAAAACCATCCGTGTTCCTTCAGTGCCCTTACGTTCCGGAGCCGCGGTATCTCTTTCGAACAGCCCGCAGCCCCGGCAGGCGTCGGCCCTTGCGGGCCCCTTCACGCTGCTGACAGCTCTTTGAGGCGCGCGTGGAACAAAACGCGCCGTCGACACGGCCTGTCGTCGTTACACGGACGGACGGCGAGCTACCCATTGCTCGCCGTCCACAGGCCCGCGTCTACGGTGGCCGGGGGCCACGACGTAGCCTCCGACGCCCGGGGCGTCTCCCGCGGCGGCCGGGAAGGAAAGCTGCTGCTCTCTCCTTCTCCCGCTCCGCCACCTCCTTCGCTAGCATCACTGCTTCGCAGAAGGTGGTGACGGCATCCCATTCCGTCTCGCTCCGGACCATGGCTTCGACCAGGGCCGCACGCGAGAGGTCGCCGCCGCCTATCGCCGCTACGAGGACACGGCGGTGCTCCGCCCAGGCAGGGCACACCTCCACGGTGTGCTCCACCGTGTCCTCCGGTCGATCCTCGCAGTGGGAGCACCCGGGCGTTTCCTCCCGCCCGATTCGGTGCAGGAACCTCCCGAACACACCGTGTCCGGTGAGGACCTGCGTCAGGCGGAAGGTGAGGACGCCGTGGCGTCTCTCAAGCCACTCCTCAAAGAGGGGTCTTATCGCTGCTATAGTGGCGTGCCCAGCACGGGGTTGCGACAGTCGCTCTCTCCATGTCGCCATGAGATCATGCCGGAAGTCTGTCCGCTGCACGACAACTTGCCGCGGCAGCGGGGTTTCCCCCCGGCATAGTGCCTCCGCGCGCCATTCGTGCAGGCGCGCGAGGACTATCGCCTCCAGATCCCACGGCGGCAATCCGGCAAGGAGGCACGCTGCTTCGCGGGAGATCGTGCGGTAGCCACGAACCATTCTCACGGCAACCACCTTTTGGGGCGCGTTCAGGTGGTGGACGGCAAGCCGCGCCAAACCACGCGCCCACACCGGGGCCCCGTAGAGGGCCATGGACCGCACAATTCCCGCGTAGAGCCTCCGGCAGGAGGCGTTTGGCCCCCCCAGATTCGGCAGGAGCTGCCTGAAGGCAGCCCCGGTCCGTTCCAGTTTGGGAGCCAAACGTCGGAAGTGCTCAACGAAGTTCCATCGGCCGTCGAGGACGAGTCCTAGGTACTTCAACGTCGACTCGACGCTGATGGATACCCCTCCTACCATCGCTGAGGATCCCGGTGGTGGCCTGTTCCGAGGACCATGGAAGTGCATGGCCTCGGACTTGTGCAGAGCCACCTCAAGACCCAGCTGCCGGATCCTCTCAACGACTATGGCAACCCCGCGTGTCTTAGTTTCCGCCGCCGCCTCGTACGACCGCACACCGCACGACATCTCTCGCCGGTTCCACTCACCGTTGCGACCGGGTTAGATGACGGCCCTATCCGTCAGATAGTCCCCGACTATACGACGGAGATAGGTCGGCACCCGGTGATACCGGAGTGCCTCCCTAATGCAGCTCCAGGGCATGGAGTTGAAGGCGTTGGCGATGTCGAGAGACACCGCCAAAACAACCCCCCCCCCCTGGCCACTGCATCCCCCGTCGTGAGGGCTCTCACGCGCATGATGGCGTCCGCCGTAGAGCGATCCGGCCCCGTCCCCGCAAAGTGCTCGGCGAGGCGGTTTGCAATGACTCTGTCAAAGAGCTGCCCTCGTCGAGCAGCACCACGGGCCGGTATGCGGACGGAGAGTCCGCAGGGCTCCCCAGCTTCCGAATGAGGACCAGCTTCCCCGTCTTCCAACGAAGCGGGAGTTGGCCTCTCTCCAAGCATGCGCTTAGGAGCCCCTCCAGTCGGGGCCCGAGAGCCTCCGAGGCCAGGACCCAGTCTTTGCCAGGCAAGCCATCGGGTCCTGGGGCGGTATTCCTGGCCTTGAGCCTACGTACCGCCACTCTCAGGTCTACCCCGGTCCCTTCCGGGATGCCGTCGTCGTTGTCCTGGTGGTCCGCTTCCGGCACCGCAGGTGGCGGAGCCATAGGCGGGGGCGGATGTTCCCCTCGCGCAGGAAACAGAGCGCTCACCACGTCCTCTACGAGCTGAGGCCGGAGACTCTGCGTCAGCGGGAGGGCCCAGGTGCGGAGTTTATCCCGCACCATCTTGTAAGGGCGCCCCCACGGATCTCTGTCGAGAGTCTCCAGCATCTCCTCACGGGCCCGATCCCGGGCCCGCATGACAGCCTCCCGGAGGGCGGTCTTCGCCGCTCTGTATCCCTCGTACAGCTCCGCCTCAATGGCTGCCGCATTCGGTGGACGAATGCGGAGCCTGCGATGCCTGGCGTACAGGTGCCACGCGGCGACACACGCCTCGCGCAGAGACGTCAGCTCACGCGACCACCAATACACCTGACGCCGGGCGCTTCCTGGCCGGACGCGGGGCATTGCCACGTCACATATCTCGGACATGGCCTCCTGGAACCACCCTGCCTCATCATTGACGTCGGCAGGCCTATCCGGTGATGACACCCAGGCCTGCACGATCGAGGCTTCCAGGAGGAGCTCCCGGTTCAGCTGCTTCAGCGCCCAACGCGGACCACTCGGGGCCTGTTGGACTGGCGCGCTCGAGGGCTGGGTGGAGACGTCAAACCGGATGTACCGGTGGTCGGAGTAGGTCTCCACCCCCTCCATGACTCGCCAGTCAATGGCACGCGGCGACAGAGCGGGGCTAGCGAACGAAATGTCCACCACCGACTCGTCCCGCATCCGCACACACGTGGGGACAGAACCCCCATTTAGGACGACCAGGCCTGTCTCCAGAGCCCAGTCTTCCACCATCCTACCCCGCACATCTGTACGACGAGAACCCCAAGCCAAGTTCATGGCATTGAAGTCCCCGAGGACAAGCACGGGGAGGGGATAGCTTCCGACGACGACTGCTCTCAGCTCTGCAAGAGAGTTGTGGAGCTCGGCGAGAGATCGGTTCGGGGAGAAGTGACGACGACGAACTCCCCGAACCGTGCTGCTACGCACCCCTGACCCCTACTGACACCTTCAAGGGTCGGGGTACCGGCGGCGGCCGAAGAAATGATGGCCACTGAGCCGTTAAGGTCCGCCACCCAGTCCTTCCTAGGCCAGACAAAATACGGCTCAGCGACCACAGCGATGTTAATCGACCACTGCGCCATGCTCTGGAGCAACAGATCCTGAGCGCAGGCGCAGTGGTTGATATTCGCCTGGAGGAAGCTTAATGAGGTTTAAGAAATTATATATTAAATTATATATTAGGGGCCGTTATAGGCATTCCATTTCAGCTTCCTCCACGGGGCGCCCCTCTGCAGGCGTCGGTGTCGCGGCGGCGGCGGCGGCGACAGTGACAGCGGCGGCGGCGGCAGTTGCAGCTGCGGCGGTGGCCATAGAGGCGGTGGCGGCGGAGGAGGGCCCTCCCCTACCCGCGGCCTTGGCCTTGGCGGGTGACACGCAGGCCCTGCTTCCGGCCCAGTGATCGGCTGGCTTGCCGGTCGCCGCACATGCATCACAGTGCGGCGTGGCGCAGCAGGTCGCCGATATGTGTCCGGGCTGATAGCAGCGGAAGCAGAGGCCACTGCGGTCAACCTCCGAGGCGCATTTCACTGATACGTGATGCCCCACGAGACAGCGGTAGCACCTCAGAGGTCTGGGCTCCAGCAGCTTAACCTGCGCTGAGACCCAGCCCACCAGAAGCCTTCGGCCCTCCACTATGGTTTTGGCCGCCGTAACAGGGCAGCACACCGTGGCGGCATGCATACCCTGTTGGTCCGGGCGTATGGCGCCTGACCTGACCTGGTCAGTAGTGCACCCCCCGGACCTGGCGACGGTGGCCACCAACTCCTCCTCCGATACCGAGTCGTCCAGACCCATGATGCGCAGGTCTGCGCATCTGACGGGCCTGGACACTCGGGCCTCGTCCCCGTTCAGGGACGCTCTGAGCTTCGCAGCCAGAGCGTCCGCAGTCGCGCCACTGGATTCCCCGGGGATCTCCAGCATACGGGCCCCCGTCTGTGTGACTTTGAGCCGGAGGCCCCCAGTGATCCCGAGCTCCCCGAGATCCACCGCCTCTTTCGCCTTCGCGAGCAGATTGCGGTAGGTAACGCCCTTCTTTTCCGCGTCCGGCTGTAGTGTAATCACTACAGCTGCGGTCTTCGGGGCGCGGAGCCTAGCCGCGATCTTGCGCGCCCTGAACTGGCGCTGCCGCTCCTGCTCTTTGGCCTTTTTTACCAGAGTACGAAATCTATCCAACTGCAAAGAAGTGCAAGGAAAGGTGACGTTGTACCCCCAAAATTTTTCACTTCTTGGAAGATGTTTTCAAGCTACTGGACTAGAAATGAAACGATATCAACGTCAATGGTAAGCCCTCTGCCGATGATATGATCGTTATGGCAGAATCGTTGGAAACCCTAAGCACTATTATCAATTATACATGGACAAGACAAAGGCAATGTAATATCCGTGTAACATTTATGCTCTTGTTGAGAGCTCTTCGCTTAAAGTTAATGTCAAGTATGTTAACCTAGGACAAATTGTCTGAGTAAGTAAGTCAAACTTCAACCAAGAGGCCAATCGATAGATTCAACTCGGCTGCGCAGTGTTTGGAAGATAACGACAAATCTCGTCAACCTGAACACTTGAAAACAAGAGTTTACACTGCACAACCAGTGAATGTTGCCAGTAGGCAGTATGATGAAGCTCAAGGTCGATCAGCCCGCTATGATGAAGCATATGCTCGGAGTTTCTTTGAGTGATAGACATCGTGATGAGGATATCCGCAGTATAACCAAAGTAATCGATGAAGCCTAACGGTTAAGCTCCAGTGGCAATTGGTCGGCCATATAGCCACAACCATATAACAGCCACCGACAACCAATGGGGAAAAACGGGTTTCAAGTGGCAGCCTAGCACCAGTAATCGTAGTGCAGGTCAGTCCCCGACTAGATGAAGTGACGACCAGGTAAGAGATACAGAAAGTCGATGGATGCCGTTGGCTCCGGATCGTATATTGCGGCATTCTTTAGGGCTTAATGATGATAATTATAATGGTGATATAAGAGGCTACGCGTTTGAAGGGAAAATTCCATAATTTGATAGAAAAAAAAAACAAAAACAATTATTAAATTTGAAAAGAATTGCGTGAATTGCATTCTTCTTTGCTTTCTATTACTGTGGAAAAAACTTTTTTGTCTCGTAAACTTTATTAAAAAGGAATTTCCTGATGAGATACATGCAAAACTTAAACTTAAACATTAACTTTGGCGTCGCAATATATTTATGAAAATGTAATGTATGTACATAAAAACATAAATAGCTTTAATAATAATAAGGATGTTCATACCTTAAACACTAGGAACAAACATAAGCTTGTACTGCCAGTTACTAGACTCCACAGAATTAGTAATTCATTTATAGGGCAATGTATACACTTTTACAATAAAATCCCAGAACATGTTCAAAGTTTGTCAATAAACAAGTTTAAAAATTTTATTAAAGAAAAACTGTACAAAAAGGGTTATTATAATATCAAGGAATACATGAATGAAAATAACCCCTGGGAATAAGGTGATCGCCATCATGCTGGTTCTATTAAAATTCATTTAAAAATGTATAAACAAATTTATTGTTAAGTGAAATTATGCTAAAAAAAAATGTCCCGCTGGGTTTCTTGCTGGTTCTTCCCAGGATAGAGGTATTTTCCGAACCAGTAGTAAATAAAAAATGACTTTCAATAAGTATTATGTGATAATCAATATTGAATAAAAATCATTCTATTCTATTCTTCTATTCTATTCAAGTTTGCTGTGGAGGACTTTCAAACTGAGAAAATATTGTATATGTTAATAAAACTAATAAAACGTTGACTTTGTTTTAGTCGGATTACATTTTGTATCTATTTTCTAAGACTTTTCAGTTAGAACCAGTTACGTTTTTATTTTTATTTTATTTTTTATTTTTATGTGAAACGTACTACATTTTAACAAAGCTGAAATGTAAAACTGGATTACAGGTAAAGGACTTTCGTATTTGCCGACGATGGTAAAGGCTCGGTTATATGAAAATTTTAAAGAGCACAAACAGTCGCCTGTATATAAAGCAGATAAAATCTTGTTAGGGCATGGGCATAAAGTTGTGAGGCTTTAAATTGTGATTTAAATCCCTAAGAACTCATATGGAGGCTCTTAAAAAAACGAATTGCTCAAAAAATTGTGAGTCAAGAAGCAAACAAAATTCTTCAAATAACAGAAGAAGCCTTTGCAAAGATTACCGAAGAAAAATGGCGGAAAGAATGTGAGCAGGTCAGAAGAATTGAAGAAAAATATTACGCCAGTGGTCCAGCTATTGATAGTAAAATCGACCGGTCTACAATTAAAGTAGAAAGATACTTCTGATTACAAGGATGATATGGAAGACGAAGACGATGAAAGTTTATCTGGTATAAGTGCGTTGGATGGGCATAATTACTTCAAGTATTAGGTAAGGTACCTATGAAATTGCCATTACATATCAAATGTTTTACTTGATCATACTTATAGTAGAAGGGATTGAATTATTTCTGCTTTTGACCTTTTTTTAAATATTTTTTAAGATTTAGAAATGTCATAAATGCAGTTCTATTCACAGCGACCGTGAGAAGAAGTACCTTCATGATAGAGAGTAGAAATATATTATTCTTGTAGTAGCGGCGAAAGAGAATCTACTACATATATAGCACTACACATATATAACAGCTCAAAATAATAAAAGGCTGCAGTTACCTTTGTTCAGCAGTTTACTTTCACAATAATAAATTTTACACACCTTCGCTACCCTTAATATTTACGGTAGTATGAAAACAAAAATGAAACGTCTCTGAAAATATAATTGAAATGAAAGCTGCCTAATGGCACCATTAAACGTAAAAAAGTAGCAGCATAGATACATACCACTTCTGCACACATTCTTCTTAATATAATATCTTAATTAGTATAATATGACTCTCCCCAAAAGTAAAAATGTAGCAGCTTACATAGGTCACGTGACTTTGCACATGGCTCCTCATTATCCATAGTGTTTTGTCGTCAGGGAATAATTCGCTGTAATTCCTAAATGCATAGTAGCGGTTTCCACATGTCCACGAACTTTTTTAATTACTCAGACATCTAGCAATTACGGTAAATCATCCCAATAGTGGCCACCGGTCTGGATAGTTTATCTATGAGAATTTTTGATGGAGCAAGAATAAGTATTCAGTATCTTTTTATTTCATTTTGTCAGATACAGAACTGTACCATCTAGTAATATCAGCGACAGTAAGTTGAGGATCGACTGCAGAGGCCCAATTGCACAACAAAGCCACGAATATTTGTATAATGTATAAATTAAGCTTAAAGTGATAGCCTGTCAGCGGTGAATAATGAAATTATTTTACGATAAGACCATGAAATAGCAATGTTGTGTTTAGTTATTAATATCTTCAAACAATCTGTGTTCATACAATTGGTAAGGCTATATCATAACATGACTAACAAACAATGTTAAATTTTATGAAATACCACCATTTCACGAAATGATCGTCTACTTTACGATATGATTAATTTTATTATCTGGACACGATATCTACATAAATCTCTTTAATTAAACTATAAGGATAATGAGAATTTTGCAATAATCGCAGGCAGACCAGTTTTAATAGTTTATTTATAGATTAGTAATTAAACTAATAACCTGAGATGGTTTCATAATTTTCGATAGATGTCACTATTATCTATTTAAGTTATAACATTATTAAAATGAAATAACAAAAATAATCATTTTATAAATCTAATAAATGTAAGTTATTTCTATATTTTTATTAGTGACTGAAGGCAAAAATATTTCTTTTCGTATTTTGATAGATTTAGAGCTGTTTCTTTTTAGAGCTGTTTTAAAAAAGTGAAACTTAGATCTTCGGCGTAGTTTCAAATTATTACACAACGGTTAAAATTAATTATAGGCTTTATTTATAAATAGTTATTTGAAAAAACACTATGTAGACTAAGAGTACTCTCTCTCTCTCTCTCTCTCTCCATATATATGTTGCTGTCCGTTAGTCTCGCTAAAATTCAAAGGCGGCTCAATCGATTTTGGTGAAATTTTTGTATGTGTTTGAATAGGTCCTATATGGCTTAGATTCATTGGACCTAGTAAGTGGCGCTGTGGTCGAGATCCAGAAATCACCCGTGCGAAGCCGGGGCGGATCGCTAGTATATAATAGAAGGGTAATACCTAACCCACCTTTTTAAAGTTCCGTAATGGGATAAAAAGTAGCCTATAAGTTGCCCCGGTCCCTAATTAACTAGGTACACAAAAAAATTCATGGACATCTGCCCAGCAGATTTTACGTGATTATTGAATATACAGACATACAAACAGACAGACTCACAAAAATTCTAAAAACCACTAGTTTAGCTAAAAGGGTACTGAACCCTTTGTTTAATCCCCTGAACTTGTTTCTTCCAGAAAATGTCAGAATTACAGACACAAGTTTTCTTCAGATTTACTATATGTATGTATAGATTTTCATAAGATTTAACAGTTGGACGCAAATTAACAAGCTTTTCTTGACAACCTATAAATTAACGAAATATGTACTTGTTACTATTGGAAAAATATTATACGGAAAAAATAAGTGACACCTATTAAGGAAAAATTTAATTATTATAATTACTTTCTTCATCTTTTTCTCTTAATTTATAGCTTTTCGTGATAACTAACTATACTTTAGTATATTATGAATATTCTTACTCTAATCTTAAGTAGCTTTGACTTTTATAGCATTGGCTACAATGATTTCAGCCAAAATAATACTTCAAATGTTTTATTTAATACATTGTTCAGTATATAAAAAATATAGTAACAATAAATTCACATATAAAAATCTCGCGGAACTGAACGCGCTTAAAACTGAAAGGAAAGTTACTTCTTAGTAGAGGGTTTTTGGGCAGTGCTGCCAAATAAAAAAAAACTAATTCAGCTCTAGGACAACACAAAAAGCGCTAGATTTCATGAAAACAGCGCTTTAAAAAAGCCCTAGATTTCGCGCTAAATTAACTACAAACAAAGTTTGTGTTTTTTTATATAATCATAATAAAGAAAACAACATTAAGTTTTTTTTTCTGGCAATATTTTTTTGATGTATCAATACTTCGCAGGACATCGACTTATAATTATGGCAATTGCTGTCAACAGTAGTTAGTACTGTACGAACAATAAAAATGTCATTAATTGTTTTAAAGTGCAATGTATTTCGCAACTTAGTTTCAGATATCAGCTAGTTATAGTTTCAGATTCAGATATCAGATATCAGCATCTGATTGCGGTTGCTACACAGTTTCTTTGTGTTATAACTTCTAAGTAACTTTTAACTTAGCTGTGCTCTAAGCAACTGACTGAAACTGAATAAAGCAAAATAAATGCGTTGCCAAAACTATGAACAAAAACTTCAATAAAGGGGATTTCCCCGCTTATAGTCGTCGGTAAAAAAATCAAGTTGATCATCCTAAAGGGGAAGCCAGGAGATCCATAGCACAGGGTATCCTAGTTTGGACTCGTCTCCCATGCTCTTTGTTTTGTGGAAAAAATATGTTTGAAAAAGATAAACTGCAATGTACTATTTGTGGGAAAAAATAATAAAGGTCATTATTATTATTATCGGTAATGTGGATTGTGGACTAACAGTGCTGCTATAAAAGAGTTAATAACCCGCTAGTCGCTAAAATATTGAAATGTGTGCTAAATACACCAAAAAGCGCTGGATTAAGCTAGGTGCTAAAATTTCGAAATGCGCGCTATACATTCCAAAAAAGCGCTAAATCTAGTTCCCAAAGCGCTAAAGTGGCAGTACTGATTTTGCGTATATTATAAATGCAATATCACGATATTTCGTTGCAAAATTTTTATTTTTGGTCGGATTCCGTTGTATGGCTTCGATGGATACAAATTTCTTCAGTAAGTCTCAATACGATTCATCGGCGAAAAATCTCAACACAGCAATTCAGAAAAGTTTGTAATTTGTACAACTCCATCTATTACGTCCTTTGTGTGAGAAAATATCCTTTTTAAATGTCTTTTTGTGTTTTAAGTATAAATATATTAATTATTATGGAACGTTTTTTTACACACAAATCTTTTTATTACTATTTCTGAGATTTTATAGCGCTATTGAACAAATTCGAACCTACATTTCAAAATAATAATCATTACTTTCGATAGAATTAACCAATTTTAATAAAACAAAGATTAAATGTAACTCGAAGATACGCTTTATGATTTCCTTAACGATTTCTTTGAAAATAAAAGATGTTTACTTTAGACGTGATGCGTTCATATAATAACAGACAAATAGACAGACAGACAATTCTAAAAATTATAAAATGTTCTTATTTAATTATTTTCAGTTCCCCATAATGATTTTAGCCACCATAATATATATACAATGTACAGAAAGAGACGCAACATGTTATCATCATTTTTATTATATGTATATATTTAAAGAGATGGCGCTGCTAACATCAATTCTAAAAATAAAAGAGATTAATTGACGCGATTGATACATTATATAAAACGCAAGAGAACTTATAAATCAGTGCCTGCACAGTAAGCAAAAAATAAAGTTTGACTCTCGCCAAAACCAACGATTTGTTAATAGCTCTTTTAAAATTTGATTTACCACATAGAGTACTCGGCGGTAAAGAATAAATTGAGTTTGTCAACACGCAGTAGAGCAGCGAGTAATATAATAAAGATTAGCAGTAAATATGAAAACTCATCTACAGGAAAAAACCACATTGCAATTGCATTACATTTTCACAACACCACCATCTATCGAAGAAATGGGAAAACTATTGTGCTTCAGATTTACTTAATAAGGTTAATATATTTTTGTATAATATATTTAATACGTTCTTTAATACTTTTGTTTACTGCGTTTTAGATATACATAATTATATCATTATTTTACATAATTTAACTATGATTTATGATATGATATTAGTTTAAAATGCACCTGATGACTCAAACAAAGCCACCGTTGAGCAAATTCGTACCTATACTTCCCTACCCATACTTCAGAATATTTATCATAACTTTTGATGGAATGAACTGATTTTAATGAAAGAAAGACTAAATGTAACCCGAAGATACACTTTATAATTTCCTTAACAATTCTTATGATATAAATTAGTACTTTATACGTGATACGTTAACAAACAAACAGACAGACAGACAGACAGACAGACAGAAAATTCTAAAAATGGTAGAAATGTATTTAATTACTTATTTTTAGTACCCCTCAATCACTTTTATTACAAAAATATAAAATGTACAGACATCTGCTATTTACAGTTTTATTATATGTAGGTATATAGATATTATGAATGTTCTTACTCTAATCTTAAGTAGCTTTGACTTTTATAGCATTGGCTACAATGTTTTCAGCCAAAATAATACTTCAAATGTTTTATTTAATACATTGTTCAGTATATAAATTTTATTTTTAATACAATACACAATATTTTATACTAACGGCAGCTTAAGTCTGGGCGTTTTCAAGGCAAGAGTGAATAGGCTTTTATTGCGCTAAGACAGTGTGATTTATCACCTAGGACTTCATCACAACGATATAGCACAGATTTTAAATTTAAAAAAAAGTAAGACTCCTTTTGTGTCTATGAGTCCGTCTGCGTAGATACCAACTTGTTACTTATTTCTGTCGTCAAATAGCAATAACTGCAAGGCATTAAACGTGGTAGCGACACGCTGCAGCTGTATTACTGTTGTAGCACGAATGGATCGCCTCGACCGGGGAAGGACCACGCTCTCACAGAATACTAGCGTAAAATAGCAACTTAATGTTGCTGTGTTTCGTATGGTGAGTGTAGAGAACCGGAGATACTTTTTACTGGAAACGAGGTATTCCATCTTAGTCCTCAGGGGTGACAACGCATCTGGATTTTGATTCTTAATCGGGGATGAAAATTTGGATATTTATGGGCCACAACCATTTAACATTATGTGGATTGTATACTCATTTGTCACCTTTATTCTATTAAAACAGGCATTCTATCTTGGTCCTCAGAAGTGGCGACGCTACTGTATCCGTCTTTGCTTGAAGTTGGTTGCAGGTGTCCATTGACCACAGTAGCTACTTACCTCCAGATAGACTGTAAGTTCGTATTGCTTTATTTTTATACAAAAACGGAAAAAATCCAGCAGACAGACGGTGACGATAGTATCTCAAGACGCCTAAGCAAGTAATGCTCAAGATTTATATCAAAAGCCAAGCACTAGTTTCATTATACTGCTAATACGAGTAGTTCACATACGTAAACATTTCATTCACAAAAACCCGCCATTTTACGTATTAAAATCTACTTCAAACTATTTTTTAAACGATACAAGAGAAAAAATGAATACGGGAGCAGCAATCCGCCAGCGATGAAGTTTACGCCAAAACCCCTGATATATTTTTTATTGTCATTTTAAGGTAGTACTTATGATTTCCAATTTCCATGTAACACGGACAGGCTTCAATAAAGACGGATTTATGTATATGCTATACATAAATCAGCCGTTTATGAGAATGTCTTTTAAGAAAATATGGCCATTTCGCCTATTATAAGCAGCAATGAACCCGTCTTATGACGTAAATGGCACAAAACTTCACATAAGAAACTACACAAATATGTATATATATCCTTAGCTGCAACTTCATTTATATTAATGTAATGGTGTTGAATAAAATAATTTAAAATTTAATTTAAAAATATTTGTGATGGGCATTACAATGATGGTGATGGGATTCTCTTCATTATCATTAGTTTGTAAACAGTCCACTAATTAACATAGCCTTTCTCATTGTAAGGACACGTTGTCGTTAATTAATTAATAATATTTGCAAAATTTTAAGTTACAAGGTTCTAATGATAAGTTGAGAAAAATTAGACAGGGGAATAAAGCACGATGGCACCGGCGTTAAAATAAGGGGTACCGCTTTTTTTTTATAAAAGAGGAGGCAAAAGAGCATCCGGCTCAACTGATGGTAAATCATACATCTTCTATGAATATCTGCAACACCGGAGAATTTGCAGGTGCGTTGCTGACCTTTAAGAAACGAGCAGGCTTTTTTCTTGAAATTCCCTAAGTTGTATTGGTCCGTAACCGCTGGCGACAGTAGAATTCATTTTGTTGCTTGCAGTTGCTTGGCACAACATTTCTCGTATAGTAATTTATATCGGAAAGTAATCTGGGGTTGTTTATATCCTTATAATATGCTTAATAGTTTAAAGTTTATGTCATAATTATTGTTTAGAGAACGTTTCCCTCACACAAGAAATTTCCCACGTATAGTGGAGGCGTTTAACAATTAGATGGTGATGAAATTAAATGAATTAATGAAAGATTTTTTGTCACACACAATACAACTTACAAAGAAATTAAAACAACAAAGTTTGCTTTTTATTACGACAACGCTCCAGCACTTTGCTCTAACTAGAGTGTCTACAATGACGCTTTTTTGAACTGTATAATCTAATTAGGTATAACATTTCATAATTATAAAACACTTACGTGGTACGATTTATTTTTCTTATTTAAATATCACCACATTAGGAGTTTCTCCTGTCCTATGATCCTCTCCTGATTTACTCCGTGGACAAACACACGGATCCGTAATAATTATTTGTAGGTCATAGGCTCATAGGCTCATAGGCCACCTACCATAAAATATTGCGCTAAATAGATATTTCTTTACCATAATATACTCGCTCATTCAAGCGTAAAATTATTAGTTAAATCTTTATATCATCAATTCGTCTAACAAGTACTTAGGATAAATATTGTTGAACGCAGATTTTAATTTTTATGACTTGGATATACTCGTACACGTGTTCTTGTTTCACAATATTTATTTTAAATTATTAATTTATTACCTATAAAAACCGACCGGTTTCGAGACATCATCAGGGTTAGATGTTTTTCGAACTATGTATTCAACTGTAGTCAATCTTAAAATATGTTTATTTATTCATTTAATAATTACATTACCTGTACCTTTTGAGGCATAACAATATGGAAAAGGAGGAGGCAGACCTCTAAAGCGTTTTGTCTTCTAAGTACTCATTGAAGGTATTAGTTTATTAAGAAGTAATTATTTACAAATTTAATAAATTTACTAAAAGTGTTTTCTTTTTATATTTAATGGCAACTTGTTATACACTTTTATAGACATTGAATAGGAACCGGAGCTATTTAATGAGTACAGACAGAAGCCACTTACTATCAGGTGAACTGTCAGTTCGTTTGTGAATAAAATGTTTTTTCTCTTTATTAATTTATGGGCTTTTATCTCGAACGTCAGCACCAATTAAAATAAGTGAAAATCCCTTAATTCATTACGCATTTATACATGTACAGTGCGACTTACCAAAACGTTACAAATAAAAAAAAATATACAGTTAACATGCGATTTATTCTTCTGTTAAAGATAAAAACTGGCTACTTAAGTCGTTATTTCAATGCTACGATATACCATTGAGTAATTAGCCATCACAATTATGCACGAAAACTGCAAGTAATACCAGTTTGAGCACGCGCCATCCTGGATGCCAAATTATAGCCTTGTTGAATTATTTGGTAATTCAGGTTAATATTTGTGAAGTTGTTCTTCCCGCTGATTTTTGACAACGGCGTCATCTAAATAGTACTGATTATTATACTTTTTACATGTAAGCTACATCTACCGGTATTTTAACCAAAAGTTGTTAAAACAAAATTGATTACTGTGCCATAAATATTAAGCCAACAAACTAAAACTGAACCATCTAAAATGATAATTTCTACGATTTCGCCTAGATTACATAAACCATGTCAGGTTTATGTAATTTAGGCAAAATCGTCAAAACAATTTATCATGGTCATAAAAAAGTATACAGACTAAAAACAGTCCCGCCGTGTAGATGCGGTAAAAAATACCGATAGAGACAAATCATACATGAAATGATCAGCAGCAGCTTTCTGATAACAACTCAAAAAATAACAAAAACTGCGGTTGCCAAGCCTCCTGCCAAGCTTCCTGCCAAGCGAAGTGTCTATGGCATATATGAGGCAACAGCGGATTTTTGATAAGCTGTCATAATGATAATGAATAATGCTAAACAAGTCAAATTTGTCAATTCAAAATTTCCTTTAACTACCGTTTTACTACCGTGCAGTAAGTCAGTACTAAAATCACAAAAATAACAATTTCCGTAGATCCGATATTATAGTTTGTATGGAATCGTTTTCGGGTTGCTCGTGTGGTTTGAAAATACAGCGAACATCTGAGTCTGTGAGGTTTTACGGCTCCAATATTATCATTAGTACATAAAAGTCAAATGGGTCTCTCACGTTGTATGAAGATATAGCCCTTATCACCACACTTGGCAGGCGGATTGGCAATCTCGGTTGCAGACATCTCGCGCCTTTGACGCTGCTCCTAGTCACCAGTCTGGGTATTTTACGTTTAACGTAGAATACCCAGACTGTGGTTAGTGCAGCTATATTACTGGTATAGTTGTAGCACGAATGGGTCGGCTCAACCGGGGAAGGACCACGCTCTCACAGAATACCAGCGTAAAATAGCATCTTAACGCTGCTGTGTTTCGTATGGTGAGTATGGAGAACCGGAGACCACTTTTTACTGGAAATGAGGCATTCCATCTTAGTCCTCACGGATGACAACGCATCTGCATTTTGATTCATAATCGAAGATAGATGTACATGTCTATGGGCCACAGCAACCACTTACCATCAGGTGGACTGTGTGCTCGTTTGTTACCCTTATCCTATAAAAAAAAAGATGGCTTTAATAACGCCAAAATATTAGTACACACAAAATAAACTAATACGTATATTAAAATCAAATCAATTGAGGTAATTTTTTTCCAACTAAAATTATAAGCAAATGTAGTGTTTGGGAAGAAAGGCTCTCTCGAGTGGCACCCTCATACCGCAAAGTGGAATGTCCACTAGATCAAGTGACAACCTGATAAGAGATTCAAAGCTAAGCCATAATTACTAGCAAATTAAAAAGTATTATGGAAGAAACATAAATTTTGTTTAAATAAGTTATTAACTAACTAGGTTGATCAAACAAAAACAAAACAATGAAACTCTTCGAAAAGTTTGCACAAGTCGTTTTAATTAACGGCTAATTAACGCAGTTGCCAAGCCTCTGGCTGCAGTCAATCACGCTCGGATCAATTTTTGAATGGACTACAAGTAATTACTCCGGATCTGGAAGTTTTTTTATGTATATTGTATGTATATTAAGCGTTCCCGCGATACTGGAGAAATTCTAATGTAATTAAAACTAAAAAGAGATATTTTTTTTTTAATTTTGTATTAAAAAAATTACCACTTTTTTTAAATCATATACCTGCATTGTCATCCAAATTTGAGCTGTGTTCAAAATTTCAAGTTGCACCTCATCGGGAAGTTAGTATAAAATCAATTACTAAATTCCACCCGGAACGGCAGAGAAACGAGAAAGTTACTTAATAAAAACTTGGAAAAAGTTCGCGCCACGTAAGTGTTTTTCAATATTCCATGATTTATGTGGAAACCCAGCCGTACAAAGAGCAGTGTCTGCAATATCATTTGTCGTAATTAAAAACAAAATCTCACCCAATTGCATCGCCAGCTAATTCTTATTTCTTCGCAACAGTAAAAACGACCTTTTTCAATGACAGAAACCATTACTTTGAAATCGAGACGAACGACTACTTCAAAATTTCAACTTTTATTACTTCTAATGATACTGTTCAGTTCGTAAAAATTCACCACTTGAAATAGGCCTCTCCCGTCGTAAGTCATTTCTTTGTCATAATCGACACGACTGCCTGACGGATTTGGGGTCTTTAGACGCTGCTCCTTGGTCCACCGTCGGACGCCACATGTGTAAATGTTGTTTACCGACTAATACACTACCTATCTAAAACATTGTATTACGTCTTTTCTTTTTATTCTTCTTTAAAGCCTTTCTTGTATAATCTGCTGCTTTATTTATCAAGAATACGCCAACTAGACTTAGCCACCCACTTTATTATGGTAGCACTTTTATTAAGACAATTAAAACTGTTTCTGATCAATACATGTTATTATACTTCATATGAATACCTGAATGACAAATGTAATACTATAAACAAATGAATGAATAATATGAATAATGATAGTATAATAATAATAAATAATATAATTATAAAGAATGATATAATAATAATAATGAATAATAAAACATTTTTGCGTCCTCCTATGTTCAACTCTGGTCAACAGGGTCCATATTGTGATAATTTAATTTATTAATTTGTATATTATGGAATGCAAATAAATATTGAGTATTGAGTATTGAGCAACACGAACAGGTCGACTGGGAAAGGAGGATATCAGCAGAAAAAGCGTAAAAATGTTGCTGCTTTCCGTGAACTGGATTGATTATTACCGATTATGAGGCTTCCATCTGCATTTTGAGTCTTAATCGAACATTGATATGCTTAGTTATCTATGGGTTTCAGTATTCACTGTATGCTTGATTGTATGCCTTCCTTATTTTAAAAAAATTGTTAAAAATAATAATGGTATTTTATATATGTCGTAGTTATTAAATATAATCAATATATGTATTATACACTTCTAATCAAACGTCATCAGTCTATGGATGTCTGGTGTGTTAACAGACTTACATGAACTTCATCTTAATCAAGAGATCTAGCCGCAATCGCCGAATTATGGCGAAACGATTTATAGCGGAATTGACTATTGCTCCAGAGGATTGGTACCTTTGATGTGGTTTCTCGTACAAAAAAAAACGAAGCGAACTTAAATCTCTCGTATCTTTCATATATGCGAAAACGTTAGACCGCTCTCTGTCGATAGACAACAACGACTTTTACAATATCTTCGAGACAAAATGGGGTGATGAATTCTCTTTCATAGTCGAGACTGCAAATACCAATGCGGTGACAATGAAGATTAGCATTTGAAATGCCTGGCAGTGTAATCACTAATCATTATGCTGTGCGTGTTAATTACTTCCCGTAACCTTACCTGGGCTCTCCCCTCATACATAATCGTGTCATAATCATTATAACGGCCTCCAATGATAATGATGATGATGATGAATCATTTTGATTGAATCTTATATTAAGTACACTAAACTAAACCTATTTAATACGTGGTAGAGCCATGCTGCAGCTATATTAATAGTATAGTTGTAGCACGAATGGGTCTGCTCGACCGGGGAAGGACCACGCTCTCACAGAATACCAGCGTAAAATAGCAGCTTAATGCTGCTGTGTTTCGTATGGTGAGTGTAGCGCAGACCCATTTTACTGGAAAAGAGGCATTCTATCTTAGTCCTCACGGCTGACAACACATCTGCATTTTGATTCGGAAACGAATATAGATGTAGATGTCTATGGGCTACGGCAACCACTTACCATCAGGTGGACTGTGTGCTCGTTTTTCACTCTTAATCTATAAAAAAAGACCCCTTTCAAAAAATTGCCATAAAACACAGCCCAGAATCACCTTCACGCATCTATCATGTATTTTTAATATGGCTATGGCATATTATTAAATATTAATATTATTTCACTTTTCTTGGAACTAAATATACATTACTTTATCCCGTAGCGTAGGTGCCGTAGGAAGCGAGAGAAAGAAATGAAATTTTTAATATGGCTATGGCATATTATTAAATATTAATATTATTTCACTTTTCTTGGAACTAAATATACATTACTTTATCCCGTAGCATAGGTGCCGTAGGAAGCGAGAGAAAGAAATGAAATTTTTAATATGGCTATGGCATATTATTAAATATTAATATTATTTCACTTTTCTTGGAACTAAATATACATTACTTTATCCCGTAGCGTAGGTGCCGTAGGAAGCGAGAGAAAGAAATGAAATTTTTAATATGGCTATGGCATATTATTAAATATTAATATTATTTCACTTTTCTTGGAACTAAATATACATTACTTTATCCCGTAGCGTAGGTGCCGTAGGAAGCGAGAGAAAGAAATGAAACAAAAGATAGGCAGCAGCATCTTCGTAATAACAACTCAAAATAACAAAAAAACAGCGGTTGCCAACCCAAAGGTGGCAATATGTGGAATCTATTTATTTATTTATTCTTTATTGCATTCCTTAAAACAAAAGAAAACAAAGGGCGGACTTAATGCCTTGAGGCATTCTCTACCAGTCAACCCATGGAGTGGTGAGAACTTGACGTAGGTGCGCCAATATAGAAAAGGCCTACTCCTTTTTATAAGGCTGGCAACGCACCTGCAATTCCCCTGGTTCCCCTGGTATTGCAGTTGTTCATGGGCGGCGGTAGTCACTTACCATCAGGTGAGCCGCATGCTCGTTTGCCCCCTCTCCTATAAAAAAAAATAAATAACACTACACAAAATGATAATTAACTACATAATATATACATTTTACTAATAAATAAACTATACATATATGACGTATACATACATATATACATATTTAAATACATATATAATTAGTACATACAAATGACTATGAATATATACGTCTGTTTAGCAATACATATTAAATGGATGAATCATGTAAAATGCATTGTCTTCAATAGATGATCACGGACCAATTTTTTAAAAGCATACTTATTGGGTGAATTTCTTATGTCATCGGGCAAGGAGTTCCAAACGCGTGTAGCCTGAACTGTGGAGGAGTTACCATAGAACTCGGTGAAGTGAACAAGAATACAGATTTTGTTGTTAGAAGAAGAACGTAGGGCCCTATCATGAGATAAGGAGAGATGAAATTTACTCATAAGATAAGAAGGCGAAGATGGGTCATTTAAAATGGAAAAAAGAATATCCCCCGAGGCAAACTAAACGGGAGGTTTATGTTAAAAAATAAAATTGAAGTGTCTGTTTGTAATGTCAAAATAACAGCTTTTTACGAAATGCATATGAAAGTAGATACATGAGGGGTACTTATAACAAAAAACTGTTCTTAAAATGTTTGCCTGTCTGTCTGTTTGTTCGGGCTAATCTCCGAAACGGCAGGACCGATTTTACTGATGTATGATAGTGAGTGAGGAGTGACTGAGGCTAATTTTATTTTAGAAAAAGAATAGGGGTAAGGTTAAATTAAAACCCATAAAATTGTGATCAAATAGGAAAGTATGATAATAAATTACTAGAAATTATTCAATGCGAACGAAGTCGCGGCTACGGCTAGTGAACTAATATAGACTTATGAAAAGGTATTTTGAACGACGAATAATGAGGACAATCACCCATAAAATTTATTTATCCTATAAATTATATACATTTTAATAGTATCTAATATCTCCAAGCTACAAGGCCGATCAGTCGAGTTCAGTGATGGCCAGCAGTGCGTAGTTCAACGCGAGCACAAGACGAATACAATTTACACCGCAGTGCGTGTTTCATGCGTGCATTGAAAACATCTGAATCTTATTAAAACAACATTTTCATTGGAGATTCGGCCAACAGTACGGATAAAGAATTCGTGTTTTATTGTAAGCCAAATTTATTTATATATATAAAAAAAATTATTTATAAATAAATTTAGCTTTTTTTATTCATTGTGAGTGTCACCTGCATGTTTACGTATTAATTGGTAAGAGTTTTAATATATTTTAAAATTATTTATCTCATTTTTTTACTTTTTCTACAAATAAACAAATGTATCTTATGTGACAGGGATACATCGCAACACACTTTTAATGATTAGAATTGTTATATGTATGTATGAAATTGTACTAATAATTTCATGTTATGAATGAAATTTTTTGTAAAAAGCGTAAAAATCTCAAAACTTAAGTCTCAAATATATGTATATTATGAATAAAAAATTTAGTCCCCATACCAGTATCACGCAAATGTACACATATCACATAATTAGTGCACAAAAGGTGGCACATAATATATTACTTAAATAAAACTGCTTTCGTTATTTTTATCGGTAAGGTAAGGTTTACCGGATTAATAAAAAATTACATGATTTTTTAAATAATTAATTTATTAGCAATTATGATTTATTTATTCATAATTTATTTTACGAATAGGCCTGCAGGTCATTAAATTTATTTAAATTTATAACGCACTAGCAATCCGCCCCGGCTTCGCATGGGTGATTTCTGAACCTCGATAACAACGCCACCTACCGGGTCCAATTGTGAATCTAAACCATCCAGAGATCAACTCAAAAACACTGAAAAATTTCATTCAAATCGGTCCAGTCTTTTTTGCCTTTTAACGAGACTAAGGAACAGCAATTGATTATTAATAATAATTTATTAGAATTAAGAAGAGATAAATTGAATATAGTTTCATATAAGAAATAAGATATTTAAAGGCAATAGACGTGTGTCAAGGACTTTAAAAATACCTTATAATTTCAATATCATAAAACGATCGCAACAGGTCATTATCATCTATTAGAATAAAAATATTACGACCTTGACTAGCCTATTTCGCGTATTATAAAATATCTGTCACATCGAATTTTTACAATGAATAACTTACGCATTTGCTTTTATACGAATACATGGGAATTTTGAAATACGTAGCTTCTTTACACTTACATATTACGTAACGGTCTAAATAAAACCTGCAGTAGCAGTATGTATGTTAAGTATGTGAGCAAGTTAGCGTATGCAAGTTTGTCTTCAATTATCCTAGTTGCAGTAATAGTAAACATTAACAATTGCAAAGAAGGCTTCGTAATTCGAACGAAACGAAAGTCATTTAGTTATTTTCAAGGAGACTTTTTCGTCGTGCGTTTATGATGTGTGTTTAGCAGGGATGGCAGAAATGACAAGGATATAGAAATAAAAGTAAATCCAGAGTGAATAGGCACTTCTTGGAAAGTCATTTAGTTATTTTTAAGGAGACTTTTTCGTCTTGCGTTTATGATGTTTAGCAGAGACAAATATTTGTATGTCCTACAAATAATTGTTCCGGGTCTGGATATTTGTCCTTGTGAAATTTATGTATGTAAACTGTTCCCACAATACAGGAGAAACTCCTAGTGTAGAGGTAACATTGTTAAAAAAAAAGAAACAAAAAAGGGGTGGCAAAAATGACAAGGATATAGAAATACTAGTGAATGCAGCACACAGAGTGAATAGACACTTCTTGTGGTGGCACGAATGGCAATTCACAATGCTGTGTTAGTCCCTACCTTAATGTATGGTAGTGAAAGTAAGGAGTGGCAGAAGAGCATGAAAGCAAAATTAATGTTGTAGAAATACAGTCATTAAAAATTTTGTTGGGGCTAACTCTGAATGATAGGGTGAGAAATTGTGTGTTAAGAAAAAAGCGCTGCAAGAAGGTATTGTGACTTGTGTTAAGTAAGGAATGCTTTGGTGGTTTGGACACGTATTAAGGAAATAAATGAGGAAATAGTGCCAAAGCAAATTTATGCTGCAGAAGTAAGTGGTAGAATCATCAAGGAACGCCCTAGATGGAAGTTTATCGACCACTATGATGGTATATTGATGATGGGTTAAATTGTGTGATAAAAAAAGTATGGTTTGCAAGAAGATATTATGACTTGGGTTAAAAAAGGAATGTTTCGGTGGTTTAGACAAGTAGAAAGAATGAGGAAGAAGTGACGAAGCAAATTTATAATGCAGAAGTGAATAGTAGAATTGGCAAGGGACGCCCTAGACGGAAGTTTTTCGACCATAATGACGGTATATTGATGATGGGTTAAATTGTGTGATTAGAGAGGTGTGGTATACGAGAAGATGTTGTGACTGGGATTGCGAAAGAAAGGCTGCGGTGGTTTGGACACGTAGAAAGAATGAATGAGAAAAAAATTACATAGCAAATTTATACTACAGAAGTGAGTGGCAGAATCGTCAAGGGACGCCTTAGATAGAAGTTTATCAGCCAAAGTGAACCTTGCCGACGAGGATGTGAAAGAAGCGAGAGAGGTGTGTCAGGATCATGTCATATGGAATACTCTGCTGCTTACCGCTCTAGGTAACGAGCGTGAGAGTTTATGTTATGTTATGCTATTAACATTACCACTTAGTTACTCCCGTTAACCACTCCAAGTAAGCTTAAAATTCATGTGTTAGGAGTACCACAGTAGTCGATTGGCGGATTCGAACACACGACTTTCTGAGTTTAAAGTCCAATTCCAATCAAAATTTTTATAATTGAGTAAAAAAACAAATCAATAAAAAATATTTTTTCTATTCCCGTCGTTAATGGCCCAAACATAACTCAGTGCAAACTGGAAACTGTTATACTCGCATAATGGTCACGCTCGGATGACCGGTTAGTGATACCATACGCTATGTGTCCTAGAAGCTGCTCTCCTTCACTAATCTGGATATATTTGATATAACAACATCCAAAATTATATTCTTACCGTTTGATAGACACCACGAGACTATCCATGATATCAATTAGTCGACTTTAACAACTTTCAAGGAACAAGATGAAATAACGCATTTATTTTTAATTGCAATTGATGTAAGACTTAAATATCAATATGTATTTCTGTCGTGTCATACTTATTGTCATTATTAATTCATTGTTAATTAACTAATAATTATTTAATTAATTTATAAATTATTTATCACTAAAACAATAATTATTATTAGTATTGAAATATATAAAAATTAAATTAAGCATAATGTTTGTCTGAAAATTGTATACACATGTATATTCATCATCATCACAAGCCTGCATCGGCTCGTGTACTCGCGAGAGACTTTAATCAGTCGCTGCCTTTATAAATGCGGAAACTGCGTCAATGGGCTATAAATTTTACTAAACGTTACTTCCATCTGGAAAGAGATCTAAGTTACCCATATGTCGCACCCAAAGAATTTTTGCTTCAATAACAACAGATTAACATAGTTCAAGTAATAGTTTTATTCTCAGTGAAAAGAACTTGGAATAATCGGAAGCTACCAGCTACGCATAGATATTATAGTGGAGCAATGGTAACGACGCAATTAATCGTCCTAACCTACCCGTGCCCGATATTTCAGCAACCAAGGAAGTGTTTGTTTCCTTCACCATTACCTTCACCTGTTTGTTTTTAGGACTTTTTTACAGGATAAGGGTGACAAACGAGCACACAGTCCACCTGATGTTAAGTGGTTGCTGTGGCCCGTAGACATCTACATTTATCCTCGATTACGAATCAAAATGCAGATGCGTTGTCACCCGTGAGGACTAAGATGGAATGCCTCGTTTCCAGTAAAAATGTTCTCCCGTTCTCTACACTCACCATACGAAACACAGCAGCATTAAGCTGCTATTTTACGCTGGTATTCTGTGAGAGCGTGGTCCTTCCCCGGTCGAGCCGACCCAAGCGTGTTACAACTATACCAGAAATATAGCTGCAGCATGGCTCTACCACGTATAACTTTTACAAAAGTAAAATAAAAGTAAACTTTGGCATTCTGTACAAATGCGCTGATTTATTTCATTGACCTTCAACGTATTTTAACAGTCACCGTGACAATAGTTTCGACCATGGCAGCAACTTACCACCAAAGTATTACGCCAAACATATTGAAATGTCCATGAATATCCACAAAAATACAGAGGGTCATGTTAGGTAATTTCTATTCAAGTCGTATTGGCGTAAAATATTAAAAATCTTCTTTTTATCCTTCCCTGTACATTCACTGAAATATCTAGTTTCTCTATACTAACGCTGCTAACGTCGCACTAGTATTATATGAAATGTCACCCATGACACCTCGAAGGTGAAAATAAATTTAACGACATCGATCACTTTAAAATCCTTCAAGTCATTTGGGCTACGGACAGAAACATAATTACAAACATACAAAACCCTCTTTGGGCGGTCTGATAAAAAGTAACATTTTTCGAAACATAAAAACAAAGTATAAATTTTGTAACCAAAATCGATTCCAAATAATTGTCATTAAGACTACATTGACATAGCATAATAATAATTAATTAATTAATGACTTTAATAAATAACGTCCATTTTTCAAGCAAGATAAGTACCTTCACAGTTACAAAATTTCGTTATGGAAATTCTTAATTCGTTTTAGTCTTCTTCTACGTCGTTATTTGTAAATAAAATTTTATCACTAAAATACAACATACAAAGAAAAATATTTTAAGTGTGTACAATTATGACTTTAGTAAAGACCCACCACCACACCTATACATATTACTTCAATGCACCTAATAGATGTATTTTATCTTTTTTTCTGAATAGATCGCTTATCGATCACAGATCAGAAAATTAGTGATGCTCAGATTATTGATAGAAATTTCTTAAAGATGAAACGTGTATACATTAAAAACCTGGATATTAAATGTCTTGTAAAAATCTAAATTACCAAAATTGCAATAAAATAAATATAAAAATATTTATTATTATAATTATACATAGGCAGATAAAGAACTGTTTAAGTCTATTGACTGTGTTATAGGCACCAGTATTACAAAAAACCATTTGAATTATTTCCATGTTTGAAACATTCAGTTTTTCTTTGTAATTGTATTTCTTTTTATTTATTTCTTCTTATTTATAAATTATGTTTGGATCACTTCAATGCCATTATTATATTTGAGGTAGATTTATTTACACCATCGTTCATTCCACAGCGTGAGTGTGAAGTTGAGTGGGCCGGATAGCATCCCCCCAATTTTGCTGGAGACATGAAATTCAGAGTTTGCAGCGGTGCTTACGCGTCTTTTCCGGTACTCCTACTCTTTAGGCGTCGTCTTGAGCTCCTAGACGACAGCCTTAGTGCACCCGATCCCTAAAAAAGGTGACTGCTCAGACCTGTCCAACTACAGGCCCATCGCCATCACCATATTTTTCTCTAATAATGCAGCCCGTTATTAACTGCCAGCTCATGAGTACATTGAGGAGCATCAGCTGATTAGTGAAAATAGTACGATTTCCGTCAAGGTCGCTCAGTTGTTGATCTTCTTGACTACCTGACCTAACGATGGGCATAGGCAGTCATGACAAAAGAGGAGGCCTTGGCAGTTAGTATGGACATAGCGAAAGCTTTTTATCAGGTTTGGTACTATGATCCCTGTTGCTTCACATCACTGGTTGGTTGGATCCACAACGTACAACAACATTTCTCCTACACAGTTCCTTCTGGGGGCAAACGAGTATACTGATGGTATGTGGCTACCGCCGCTCATCTATAACTGCAACACCAGGGGCATTGTAGATGCGTTGCCGACTTTTTAAAAAGAGTAGGCTCTTTCTTGAAGGTCCCTAAGTCGTATCGGCCCTCCGAATGCCGCCCAACCCAACTGAATCCACCTATTGGCTTCTTTCTCTAAGTTGTTTCTATCTGACTGCATTGTCTAGCCAAGTTAGATGTACTCTTGAACAACTTCAAGAATCTCAGTATCAACAATTATCGAATCTGGTATGACATAACCGTTAAACATGGCTTTTGTTTTATTTAAATTAATACGTAGTCCATCACGTTGGAAGAATTAATTTAGGCTGCTATGCTGTTGCGATTATATCATCGGTAAAGCGTAAGTGTGAAATGTGTTTGCTGTTTACATTGATTCATTCCAGTTTAGCAAATTAAAAACACTTTCCAGTGCATTTGTGAACAATTTCAAAAGAACGCCTTTGTCATATCTCCTCAATTTCAGGGCCATCGTACACTGCGAAAGAACTCGAAATTCTATTGACACCATCTCGATGTTTGGTGGTCCACAACCGTGCATTTTACACGGAATTTTGTGTCACGTACAGCAACATTGTGGAGTTTACTCCCAGTGGTATTTTTGCCCTGATGTGACTTGAGGCCTTCGAGATAAGAGCCTATAACGCTGCTCTTTTCTCAAGCCAACCAGCAATGTACCTGCAATCCCTCTGGACATGTTCGGGCGCAGGTGATTACTTATCATTAGTTGAGCTGTATATTTTATTGCAACCTATTACCTATTTAGCAACACCCTCAACAACCCTCTTCTATAAAAAAAAATTGCATCATTAACGCAATAGAGTAATGGTGGTCCCGAAACTTTGCTTTCGTAAACTAACCTTGATTTACTATTTACAAACAATTCAATAGTTTTTGAAAGTGACACTGTAATTCGGTTGACAAATTTCTACAGCAAATACCCAATTCATCGCAATCACTTATGAAACATTCCAAAACACCTAATTAAGGTTTTTCAATTAAAATTTAAAAATCTTGAAATAAAAATTGTGCTATGACGGATGATGACGAGTCTATAAGCCAGTGACTAAAAACAGAGGCATATAATTTCGATACGACCAATTTTTGACCTTAGTCAATTGTAGGTTATGAAATAAATATGAAACTATTTTTATCGCAAGTACAGCAAGATAAATGTAAGCATGTATAAATATAAATAATGGATAAATTGGAGATTAAAAAGCAAGATTGGAAATTCATTTTCCTTTATTCATATATTAATATTTTTAAATAGCAATATTACAGCAACTAAATAAATATATCTAGTATTGAACAAGATCAAAATGTAAATGTATTCTACCTTAATTTTGTAGTCTAACATTAATGGTATTTACCACAGACTAACTAGTAGATTCTACCCGAATGTGTTTACTTATAACAATTTGGTGCACATTCACAACTAAAAGTACTCTGTGTTCACAACTAAATGATAATTGTCACCATGGTTACGCGAAACTACTGTGAATGTTAAATTATTATTATTATTAAGCCTTTATATTACCATGCAATTTACATACTACAAGAAAAAAAAATCCAAATTGTTATTGTTTAAGACATGGCCCCGCTCCGGGTATAGGCCTCCTCCAACTGTTTCCATTTGATCCTGTTTTGCACTTTCAACATCCAATCTCTACCAGCTATTCTTTGTATTTCATCGATCCAGCGATCTTTAGGTCTCCCTTTACTCCTTGTACTGCTTGGGCCCGTCCATTCGGTGACTCGTTTCGTCCATCTTCCGTCTGTAATCCGGGCTATGTGTCCCGCCCAACTCCACTTAAGCTGTTGTGCGTGTTGTCCTGCGTCTATTAATTTAGTTTTGCTGCGAATATCCTCGCTCTTACGATTGTCAAGGACCTTATGTTGTGGTATGGAGCGAATGTTAAATTACTGATATTAAAAAATAAATAACATACGTTCCTTAAAAAAAATCATTAAAATCGGTTCACCGATAAGAAGTTCGGAGGTAACACTCATTAAAAAAAATACGGTCGAATTGGTAACCCCCTCCTTTTCTACCAACTTCAAACTGGAGGAGGTACTCAATTCGACTGTATGTTTTTCGTTTTTTATGTGTGTTACCTCATAACTTCTTTTTGGGTGAACCAATTTCGATTAATCTTTTTTTTTTGAAAGCTGGTGTTTCACATGTGGTTCCATATAAATTTAATCAAGGTCTGACCAATAGTTATTGAGTCATTCTTAATAATTTATATTGAAGTCGGTTGTACAAAATGTTTCATTTTAAATTATTTATTATACGAAATAGTTTGAAAGTCAGTCAAGTATAAGATAAACTATTCATATTAATTAAGGACAGGATGAGCCAAAAAAACGACCCTTTAAATTTAAATATAAACTTAAAATTTAATTTAAAAAAAACTCAAGCATTTTATTTTTGAAATTTTATTTTTTTAATTTTGCCAACGTTATTTAGGGGCAGGTGAAATAAGATTATGCAGTTTAATTGTAATAAACAAAGCGTAACATCAAATCATAGAATGTAAAATATTTTGATTCAACAAGTCAATAGCAACAACAGCGAACGTAATACATTCTCACACGCATATTTCCTATTATAATTTTTATGTCATAACATAATGATCATTTGAAAAGGCCTTCGGTTTCTAGGTGATGGTTACTCCCATGATAATGTTGCGGATTAATTAAAAACTGTGACATAATGTAACTTTTATGGAATGTTTCAAAAGAAAAAAATAGTTATGTTTCACCAAAACCTAATATGTAGATATTATTCTGTTGTTCGGACTGCCCAAGATATATTATAGGGTCACAAATGTTTTTTTTTTCAAATAGTATTTAACATACACTCAGATCAAAATTATACACATATATTTATGTACATACATATTTTTTTCTAAGGCCTAGACTTTATTATGATAAAAAATAAAAATATATAATTATATAAATATTTCACACATTCAAAAAAAAATTTGCTTGTCTTTTGTAATGCGTACAGCAAAGGAGTGTAATCACTTGCCGGCGTCTATCTTTCCATCTGATTACAATCGGGGACGTCTTCAAGGTAAGAGTGAATAAGTTTTTGTTACGCTTAGACTGTACGAAGTACCATATTGGTCTTCATCATCGTTTATCACAACGTAAGATTGTTTCAAGCACTGGTTTAATATAACAAAAAAATAATTCCAACAAAAGTTAGTCAATTAAAAGCTTCATTTCACAAATAGTTCAAGCATTCAATCAAGATAGCAATATATGGAAAAATTTGCAATATTATTGTAGTACATTTATTTATTGGCATACATAAGTACGTTATAGAGCAAATTTAAATTTTAAGCACTCTCCTTCCGTAAGTCTCTCCCGGATGAGCATAACCCCCTCGCACCCAAAAAAGTGTCCCGAATCGCGGTTTTTCTTCAAAAACTTACCAAATCTTATCTTATAGGTGAAATACGTTTCTTAAGTTTTATTTTTTCCAACCAACGGCAAAGCGAACAAGTTTTTATAAAAATATTTTTTGAAATTATATTATAAATTAAATATACTACACATCACATAGGTATGTTTTAATTTTTATAGGTAACCGTTGGAATGAAAAACACGTGTTGCACCTTGTCCATAAATGTTAAATCAATACTCTAAAACCGCACAGGAGCGAGTAGGATTCGCGCCTGAAGGTTCCGAATAACCTTAATTACATATTATGTAGATACCTACTTCGTCCATGCCGTTGATTGATTCTCGACAATTTTTACCTGTTTTCGATACCAATATATTAATTCCGTAAATTAACAAATGCAATATTCATTTATAGACAGTAAAAGTGCGTATAACAGTGTAAGCAGTTACATAAGTATTTACTTACTCCAAAACAGTTAAACCGCCAAAGCACAGAACAGTGATCTAACAAAAAGGTAAATCGGATTGATCGACAAACTTAACAGTGGAAAAAACATTGTCCCATACATCGGTCTACATTACGATCGATGCTCTAAAAGCAAATTTAAGTTTGTAATCGATAAAAATATTTTTGTATGCGCTATAACTATAAATATACGATTTTTTGTGTATTTTCCTTTCCAACACAAGTAGTGTTGTGATACCTATCTTCTTATCAAATTTCATAGGGATAGGGATTTTTCCCGTTGTACCAAAACCTGTATAAGTTTCGATGAGTGAGTTTGCGAGTATCAAAAAATGTGACATACCTAAATGGCCGTTATATTTTTATTGCGTTATCGTAGACCATAGACCAACCAGAGACCATATTTAATTGAAAATAAAACGTGTCTATCACATGAACTGACGCATTAGTAAGAACTTGTAACCAATCAAAATAAAAATTCACTCATTTAAAATAATCCTTAACTTATTTAGACCGAATCAATTCAGTGTGACGTAATTGGCTGATTAGCCCTACAGTGAGATCGATGAGCAAACGTCAATTCGTATGAGTAGAATACAAAACGATAAAGTACCATTGTGACAACGACCGACCTTCAAATAACTTAGTTATAAATAAAACTGATAGTTGTAGCACACGGCTACTAAAAGCAGTGCTCACAGTTTCAATACTCAATACAATCGAATTGTCTTACAACTGTTTTCAGAATTAGAATATCATCGATGTTTATCACATTTAAGTTACCTATAGAAAAGGAAAAACAGACAGTTTGTTACAAAATACCAAATATCAGGAATTTTATGAGATGAAGATGATGTCCTTATTTTTAGTTATAACCAGTTTCCATTTTGTAATTATTGAATAATCATTGTATAGATATTCAGAAAGGCTTCGGCTTCGGTATGAAATTTAACAATATTCTAAAAGTTAATTTAAAAAACACAGATCTGCATGGGGGCAATACTTTTCTAGGGTTCCGTTACCCAAAGGGTAACAAACGGGACCCTGTTACCAAGCCGCCGCTATCCATCCGTCCGTCTGTTAGACAATAGGTAGACAGTTGAATTTTTCACAGAATGTGTATTTCTGTAGCCGCTGTAATAACAAATAATAAAAATTAAAATAAATTAAAAAAATAAAAGGGCACCCCTACTAGAAACTAGTATTACGGTGGTACGGAACCCTTCATGCGCGTGTCCGACTCGCACTTGGCCGGTTATTTGTTCTTTTTATAGAACTAAACTGACAAGCGAACTTACAGTCCTCTGATGGTAAGTGGCTACTGCAGCACATAGACATCTGTAACCAATTTTAAACATAGAAATGTAGCTTACACACTGTCTGTAATTATAGTGACTCTATCAACCTTTCAGACCAAACATTTGTACGTCATTATTGCCCTTTTCAAGTCCGGAACTGGATATAAGCCTGAAACTGCTTCCTCTTCTTAAAAGTTTTATAAAACATTACATGTGCAAACAATAATAGTATTGTATTTGTAACAAAGTATAGTATGGTGTATGTATCTGCATTTATTTGCGCTAACGTATTATTTATTTTTCATTGTTTCAGTTATGAGACACTAATAAACATAATGCGGAGGCAATTCTTAATATTTTTATTAAGTTCATGTGTGTCAAATGCATTTCAATTAACTAAGTTTTTGGATTATTGGACAGACTTATTCCGTCCACTCCCTCGTAATACCAAAGAAGGATTCGTACCTGACTACAGTCCTGAAAATTTAGAAGAGTTTGATTTTATTATAGTCGGCGCTGGCTCTGCGGGCTGTGTTCTTGCAAATCGACTGACGGAAATTCACGACTGGAAAGTTTTACTTCTAGAGGCGGGGGGAAACGAAAACTTTTTTTCCGATATTCCAATATTTGCGCCTTTCCTCTCCCTAACCCCAATGAACTGGGGATATAATTCAGAACCAGAAAAAAGGGCATGTAAAGATCTCAGAGGAAAAGTTTGTTTCATGCCTCGAGGCAAAGTCCTTGGCGGAAGCAGCGTATTGAACTTTATGATATATCAAAGGGGTCATCCCGAAGATTATAATGATTGGGCTCGGATGGGCAACGAAGGTTGGAGTTACTCGGAAATTCTTCCATATTTCAAAAAGTCTGAAAATATAAGAATTAAAGCTTTAAAAAATTCAACATATCACGGTACAGGCGGTTACTTAGACATTGATTACGCATCGTTCTCATCTCCACTTGAAACTGCGTTCAAAGAAGCAGGTGAACAACTTGGCTATGAGTGGAATGATCCGAACGGAGAAAAAGTAATAGGATTTTCTAAGCCCCAAGCAACCTTAAGAAAAGGTAGACGATGCAGCACATCAAAGGCATTTTTAGAACCTGTAAGATTCAGGAAAAACTTGAAAATTTCAAAATACTCAACTGTAATGAAAATACTGATTGATCCAAATGCCTACCAAGCATATGGCGTTGAATTTGTTAAAGGAAACAGAAGGTAAATTAAAATGATAAATTTTCGCCAAATATTACATTGTACATATACTTACATTACCAATATAAACACATCAACACAATCTAGGGATATTTTTAACGGCGATATAACCATTTGGTTTAAGTTTTGAAAAGAAACTACAAAGAATTCTTTAGAACATGCTTTTATCAACAAAAACATTATATTTTATATTCTAACAGAAAATGAAATAAAAAATCCTATAATTTCTTTTAATAATAACTTTTATAGTAGAAATAAAAAGATGACCTTGTACTACAATAATAATAAGACTTTGTTTTTGGACATCAAACAAAAACATTTAAACACATAAACTTAAAAAGAATAATTTTGTAAAATCACCTCGAATATTAATAACGCATCTGTAACGATTATTCATTCTCAAAATGAGTTTAAAGTGACGATTATGTGATAAGGTCCAGATCAGAATTTCGGGAAATTTCGTTGAAGCATATCCCAGGCATGCTAATAAAATTTTATTAAATTGATATTAAATTTTTAAACATCGCGGGCCAGTCCAGAGGCGTCACATTAATCTTGCTGCAGCCACTGAGTAAGCACTCTTTCTAGTGGGCACGCGTTATTGGAAGGATAAAATCTTGACCAATTTGCAACAGGTGTTGTCGGACTTTAGGTTCTGGCAACTAACTTATCATGATATTTTTCAGCAGCTTCATTTCCGTGTACCAAACGAGGTCAGTTCTCCCGCCAAGGTATATTCTCGCGATTACCATTGTTGTTCCATCTTGATGAAAGTACTTCCTGGGAATTTTGCAAGCAGCTCTCACGTTCAGTTCAGTCCAGTGTTCGCCAAACACACATTCTTCATGAATCTAGAGAAATCCAGACAATTGGCGATCATTCCAAGCCAAATATTCGGTTAACCACGGTAATCTTTTCCGCAAATGCGTCGTCGTAGTGCTGGAATCCGAATTTAATTAAAAGCGACAGTATCCTAATGCCTGACAGCCTTTGAATTCGAATCCGCCATTCGACTACTGTCGTGAACCACTTCTAACACAAGCATTTTAAGCTTACCAGGAGTGTTTAAAGGGAATAATAGTAATGTTAATAGTATTGGTGGTATTTAAAAAATTGGTCTCAGACATGAAACTTTACCTCTTGCAATCTCCATCTCAAAGTTTGATCGCTTACCAGAACCCAATGTTCCGACTACAACTTCAAAACCATAACGTAAGGCTATATTCTCTCCGTAATTTACAAAAATCATTACAAGAACGAACAACCACCTCGCCAGTGTCCCGGTAGCGAGATGGCGGGATGCTGGGATGGTGGCATCAGCAATATTGCACTGGATTGCGCCCGCTTTCAGAATTTCTATTGCTTCGTTAAATTGTGTTTCACGGTGTTTCATTTTGTTTCTATAAAAACGCTGATATCTCATTAACTTGTGAAAAAATTCAAATTTCCTTAAATATTATATTTTATCTTTAACATACAGGGAAGAAAAGTTACTTCAAAAGGAGAAAGAAGGCGATTCTATGTCCTACACATATGTTTTCCCATGTGTGTTCACCGATTTCTCGGAAACAACTGAACCGAATAAAATTATATTTTTTTTAAATAGGCTTCGTCCCAAGGGTAACATTTAAATTTGAAGATATAATTCTTCTGAGGGTGAACATTAGGATAAACTTAAATTATATTGTTTTAATCTACTTAAACCAATATTCTGAACCTTCTCTACAAATTTGGCCAAATTTACAGAGAAGGTTCAGAATATTGGTTATTGCAAAATATCATTGTATATGTAGTAACATTGTTCATACATAAGTCATAATATTTATATATGTACATACTTTTTTAATCCTGTTTCTTTTTACCACCTAGATTCCAAGACGTGAAAATACACAATATCCAAACACTTAGCATTACTCTTTATTTCTTAGGACTATACTCCACATATTTATATCATTATGATTATTTTTATGTAATTATATTGTGAACCATGATTGAACTTATCATAATTTTCATTTAAACAACAATCAATGATAAAACTTCATTAAAATAAATAAAATAATACATTTCTAATAATATCCATCCTCATACAGGCGACAAGTTATAGCTCGACGAGAAGTAATTCTGGCGGCTGGCACTATCGGCTCGGCACAAATACTAATGTTATCAGGGATAGGACCGGAGGACCATCTTAAAGAAATAGGCATCGACCCTATTGTAAATCTACCTGTGGGCTATAATCTCCAAGATCACATCACGTTCTCAGGAAATGCGTTTATAGTTAACGATTCAAACCTATGCGTTAATGACGTAAGTCAACACAAAGAGGATGTAATTTCTTTATTTAAATACGCAATATATTCTTATTTTAAGCTTAACACAGTTGTTATTCTGACATCCTGATCATATCAAATCACTATAAAGTGATTACGCCATCATTCTTCAGCCCATAGCTCGACTTATGCGTATTCAAGAACGCATAATTTGGTATGCATTTCATTATACTCATATTCACCACATTGGCCCGGTGCGTTGATAGTTGGTTAGTCAATACTTTCGCGCTGATAATGCTGCTGCCCATCAGTAATATGAAATATTTTGGTTTTGGAAAATAGATTTTCCGCCATGATCTAAATGCCGGAGCTTCATTCATCAATCAACAGAGTTCTCGTGCAGGAGAAGTTGGCACTTAAAAAAATAGTAGGCATATTCCCTATAACGCTCAAGATTAACATATGCTGCCCTCACCAATCCGTGAGTCAGACTTTTAATATAGTATTCATGGAAAGGTATGCAGCAGTGCACTAAATAGGGTGTGAAATGTTGGCCTGTATTAATCTAGGCCAATGGTCTATGTCATGGTTAAGCTGTGTATGCGTGATTGAGTAAAAAACATTCAAACGTTTAACACGACTCTTTAAGAACCAAATAAATATAATCTCGTAGATCGGAACTGTACAATATTGTTAACATCGTCAAAATTAATATCAAAAGTAGACTCTCCGTAATGGGAATTTGTGGCAATAATTATGCTTAAGCTCAGCAGACAAAGTTTCTACTAGACCCCTAATATTACAGTATTTTCTCCCCTGCTTCTGACAACAATAAGGGGATATTTTATTCATTGGCCATAATCGACCTTTACAACAGCTACAGAACGTCATGGTACCATGGGTCCTTTTATTTAGAGCCACAAGGTTGTTGTTAATGAATTTAGGCTTCTTCGTCATCATAAGTCAATTGCTAGACATGGCCCTCTCCCGTTGAAGGCAGGTTTTGGCTTAATCGTCACGCTCGGCAGGTGGGTTGACAATCGCAGTACCAGGCGTTTCACACGATAATGTCTTCAGTCACGGTAGTCGGTCACGGCGGCCCATCTCAACGACGACTGGCCATCTATGCAGGACAGGAATATAGTGCCCGAATGTACGCGCAAACACAGATGCACTCTCTATTCCCTTACTCTCATAGTCCGATGAGATGGTAATCCGACATGATTAGAGAAAGTTGAGCCTGCGCCTGATACGCAGGACCAATGGCTTTACTTGCTCCCCGAAGCACGGGGGTGAAACACCGCTCACTTCCTGACTCCGGACTGCTACGGAGATTTTTTTATAGATAAAGGGTGACAAGCGAGCACACAGTCCACCTGATGGTAAGTAGATGCTGTGGCCCATAGACATCTATATTTATCCTCAATTAAGAGTCAAAATGCAGATGCGTTGTCACCCTTGTGGGCGACAACGCAATGTAATGCCTCGTTTCCAATAAAAAAGGTCTCCGGTTCTCTACGCTCACCATAATAATATCACAGTAGCATTAAGCTGCTATTTTACGCTGGTATTCTGTGAGAGCGTGGTCCTACCCCGGTCCAGCCGACCCATTCGTGCTACAACCATAATATAGCTGCAGTGAGGCTCTACCACGTAAAAAATAATTTCTTAACAGAAAACCTAATAACTGACTTAATGCGGAGCTAATGCTCCGTCGTAAGTCTGAGTATTTTTTGTCTGGTGTAAACGAGATGCTCATTTTTTTTTATAGGAGAGGGGGCAAACGAGCATATGGCTCACCTGATGGTAAGTGACTACCGCCGCCCATGAACAATTGCTACACCAGAGGAATTCTTTTCTCTTAAGCTCTTTTCTTGAAGGTCCCTATGTCGTATCGCTCCGGAAAAATCGCCGGTGGTAAACTATTCCACAGAGAGGTCGTACGCAGAAGAAAACTCCTAGTGAAACGTACAGCGGCTCGAGCCTGCCCATACGTGCAACAGCAAAAGCAGCAAAAGCTGCCCCGTGGCTCTACCAGTGTTAAATATGTATCGTCATCTATCGAAAGCCAGTATTTCTGGAATTTCCAATAATTGCTTCATACGACACTCACGGGACGAAATGCGAGACGTCGAATGATCATTTTTTGCCGCAATCCATTGCAAAAAGTCTGGTCTCTCCGTCATCAGTTTGGGGTAGATATTATTAAGCTAATTAGCGATAACGATTTAAATAAATATTTAGCTTACAGCTGCATCACCATTATCAGCGGCAGCTTATTTAACAGGAAGAGGTCCCTTAACCGTTCCCGGTGGTGCCACTGGCATAGCATTTAGTCAAACATCTATCGCTACTGATCTATCTCATGGACGCCCTGATATAGAACTTGTGATGGGTGCCGGATCACTTGCTGGAGACCTATTGGGCATATTACGATCACTACTTGGTAATGTACTCTTTTTATGATGCTTCTTTAACATTAATTTTGCCTTTTAATAAATTAACATAGGATTTCTTTGAGGTATCTATCATTAATTAGATTTTATTATAAATAGCTTGGTAATACCGTTCTACTGCTCCAAATATTTGTGCAGAAACGCAAAAATCCTATCTTCAATTCGCGTGAGCATGAGTGAGGGTAAGAATCATGCAACTCATCTTAATCATCATCAGTCTGCGGCAGTCCACTGCTGGACATAGGTCTCCCTCAAGGCATGGTACTTATCCTGGTCTTCTAATTCGATAGGAGCCACTTTGCGTAGAGCGTTGCTCCATCTAGTAAGGGGCCGCGTCACTCTACGTTTGCCTATACGTGTCCAGCCAATTTTATCCACCAGAGAAACTCTAGGCACAGCTCTTACCATGGCTGAGCGACTTTGAGCTTGTGGAGTAACTGTATCGTCAGTGCCCAGTTCACAGTTTCGGTATCATAGGTAAGTATATGCAGAGAACATAAATGTAAGACTTTTGGTAAACTGTCTTCTCCCGAGGATTCTTTGCACCCCCTGCCCCATCGTTGCCACCACGACGAGGAATAATGGGGCTACCGGGAACTGGGGGACCGTGTTTCTGTGGTAGGTAATGTACCAGGGAGGATTTGCTCTAAATCACCACGCTGTTGTCGATCGGGGTTCCAGATACATCCCATCTATGTAGCCGTAGCCCATCACAGACCTTGTCATTTTTGGTCTGACAAAGATTGGGATAGTTGTACATCGGAAGTAAAAAAGAATGTGTTTTTATTTGTTTGCGCACACTGCAATATTTTTAAGCTCTTTTTAGCTTCCACTTATTCGAAAGATGTCGCAATTGGCGAAGTTCGGCTAGGACAACACCACGTCATGTTCATATTGTTAAAGCCGTACGTTTGTTAACTAATTTCTTTTCATATTTTCTATTTTGTACCATACAAGTTGATCAGCACTAATTTTTAAATGTTTTAATTTAAAAATAAACTGTAAATGAATAAACTAAAGCGAGCATTGGATAAAATTAATGAAAAATAGGTAATTATCTGTTTTAATATAGCAATAAAACAATAGGTACATATTTGTCTAGTTAGAAAACTGATAACTACGTAAATACCTAGGTAGTAGGACTTACCGACATCTGTTATATGGTAAATCGGTAAATATTGACATTTTCTGTAAGCTTATACTAGTAAAACACTTAAAATAATCAATGACAACCTCGAGATGTGGATTACGAGTAGGTACACAGTATTTTTTATCGCCACCCATATTAGATAAGTATTAAATGAAACACACAAACTTTCAGTTAGGTTTAAGTTTGTGCAAATACCTACATAGGTATTTATTCAAAGTTAAACCTAATACTTACCGAGGAGAGTAGGTACCTAATGCTTACTTAGAACATAGGTACGGTACGTACGTTGTTTTCATCTTTATTCCACGAATTTCAGCAGCCGTAAAATCCTGATTCTTCATGAAATATTGTGCCACCATCAAACTATCCACTCTTGGCAGATTGTCCGACTGTCCTTTTACAAAACCTTCTTCCATTCTAGCACTCTACGTTTCACTTTAGTGTAATCGGGTTTAGAGGATAATATTATTTCTTTTAAATATAGCATAAACACTATAAGTAATAGGAATACAAATACGATCGAAAGAATATGAAACGAGACCCGCGTAATTTGGTCGATTTGAGCGACGCGTTTGTCGCGGTCGCAGTCTTCGGGGGTGTGACGTCATAGCGTGAGCGCGCGTAAACTCTGATATTCAAAAAAGGGCTTAAAATTCTCGTCAATATAACTTCGGATATACTGCATGTATTGAAGTGAAATATAAACTAATGTAATGTACATGATCTTTGCTACGATTTTAAGTAATATTTGGTAGTAATATTTTGACCCTTTTGTGTTCCCCATTGGATTGTAGCAACAAAAAGGAAACTGACTCAGCATCATGCTGCAGCAAAGTTGTTGCAGCGCTGTTATTATGGCGGTGCCACTGACAAGACCTACGAGCATATCTGTCTGAGGAGGCTCTTTCAAAAAACAAGAAACTGATAAGTTTCTTTTTACACCAACTTCCGGTATGAAACATCCAGGAACAGATCATAATGCAAAAAATGTAATGACTATAACCTTGGATTCTCCCTAGGGTAATCACAGCACAGGTTGTTGTTTAAGTTTTTTTTAACTCTGATATTATTTATTTAAAAAAAATGAAATGTAGTACAGACAGGCTATTTCGTATGCCAAGGTTATTTTAATAACGTTTTATTTTAATTTTACAGGTGTTACAGACCAGTGGTACTGGAAAGTATATGGCTCCCTACCGCCCGAAGTTAGACAACGCACCTTTGCTATAAACCCAGTGCTGATTCGACCTCGTAGCGTCGGGCGATTGATGCTACGAAGCTCGAACTTCTCAGACCATCCGAAGATACATCCGAATTATTTCGACCATCCCGATGACATTCGTACATTAAGGGAAGGTGTACGCTTGGTATGTTGATATAACTATATTTAATTTAACATAGCAATTATCTAATTCTATGATTTATATATCGCGCACATATATATATATATATATACACAATATAATCAGCTGACAATGGGGTTATTGACTCTATTGTCGCGCGGAATCGACGCCGAATCCACGCGGCCCACAGCGCAAGTCTGTAAAATTTACTCTATTATTATTAGTTGTCTTTAGTGAAATTGGATCTCTTGACAGAGTATAGACAGTAGAATAATGTGACAATAGTCTTACGTCCTTGTTGCACTTACACAAAATTCTTTATAACGCAAATTTATATAACGCAATTATTTTAACAGTGGTAGAGCCACGCGGCAGCTTTTGCTGCACGGATGGGCCGGCTCGAACCGGGCTGGTACCACGACCTCACAGAAAACCAGCGTGAAGTAGAGGTTTACCTCTGCGTTTCGCTTGGTGAGTGCAGGTGGCCGGAGGCCCTTTTTACTGGAAATTTCTTAGTCCTCACGGGTGACGACGCATCTACATTTTGATTTGGAATAGAGGATAGATGTAGATGTCTATGGGCCGTACCATCAGGTGGACTGTGTGCTCGTTTGCCATCCATATTCCATAAAAAAAAATTGTGAAGAGAAATTACTTTAAAAAATCTCAATAATTCTGTCCCTTTAATCGTTTCAATCCAAAATGCATTACTTTAACTGTAGGCAAAAATATTGCTGCTCATAAATCACATTCAATTTGGAATAATTTACACATATAATAAATCTGTAGAAAAGTCGTGTCTGTATTTCTTATATATACTTGAAAAAACAAGGCCAGGGGACTAAATAAAGGGTTCTGAAGCCAAATCAGTGTTTTTTAGAATATTTGTCTGTCTGTCTATGTATTCCGGATTCACGCAAAAACTACTGGACCGATTCATATGAAATTTTGTATGTGGGTAGTTAGTAACCCGAAGCAACATAAAGACTACTTTTCATCCGAACACGGAACTTCAAAACAAGAATGTCGAGTAGGAGTTTTTTTTTTCAAATAAATACCATATTTATAAATAAAGTTTAAAATATATTTATAACCTTTGTAAAATCATTTGAAACTACACCGATTTAGTTATCAAAAGAGCACCATCTATCATCTAATGGAAAAAACAGTATATTTTGCCTTCAGTTACTAACAAATTAAATAATATAAATAACTTACATTTATATGTTTAAATAATTAGGTTTTTAAAATTATTTAAAAATTCAACGTTTGGTTTTTTAGCATTTTATTTTAAAAGTGTAATAATTTCAATGGATAATAGTGACGTCTATCAAAAATATGAAAATTGATAAGGTTTTTATTTCTATTATTAATCTATATGTAAACTGATTAAAACTGGTCTGTCTGCAATTATTGCAAAATTTTCATTATCATTATAGTTTTATTAAAGAGATTTTTATATATGTCGTGCCAAATCGTGGAATTGATCATAATATATCATAAAGTACTTTATCAATCGTGAAATGGTGTGGTTATATTACGATATTTAACACTGTTTCTGGACAAAGAGATTTAAAATTATCAAAGAGATTTAAATATATAGGTATACTATAGAGCGGGCATTGGGAACATTTATATACAAAAACTTTGAGCTAGTGCACGTGTGGCATCCTCTAGCTAAAAATAGCAAAACAACGCTAAGCATTTATTAAGGCTACATTTTAACTATTCCCCAGTAGGTGACGCTAATAAATATAACGTCGTTTTAGGAATGTTACCGTTTCGATATCAAAGTATCGATAATGTTGTTGAAGATTACTAAGTTTGAAATGCTTTTCGATATAATAATAGGAAATATATATGATTGTTTTATTGTATAAATCTATTTATCATGACTTGCATCTCACGAAAAAATCATATTAACTTTTGACGCCACTTTAGTGTCATGAAATAAAATATTTAAATTCCAATAACTAAGAATCAATTCAAACAGCAGTCACTTTTGTTGCCACCTTGGAGGCATGACGTCACTCGGTCCATTAGCTGCTATAATAATAGCATATGATTGATCGGTCGGCGTTAAAGACACATCGAGAAACGCCAAATCCAATAAGAGAGCGCTATGTTTTTAAATTCGTTTCTATTACAAAAATACACTTCAAATCTAGAATATTTTAGGAAGGAAAACACTGAACTTAAAAGCCAATCCAGGATTTTTCACGTTTCATCAGCTGCAGTACTTAAAGACACTACCCACATCAATAAAAATTGTTATTTTAAGTTTTTACTTTATGTTTTAACACAGGCTTAACCTACAACTTCTTGCATCTAGTATCTTTAACAGTAAAAATTGTTTTTAATGTAAGAAATCTATTGCCCTCTCCCATCAATATAAGAGAGGATCTATAATGACTTTGTCCTTGAAAACCACCAGACAATGAAGCCTGGTATGTCAAAGAGAAGACGTGCTTTATTGCTAAACATCAACACAGCAAGTATCCTTAGCATGCTCATAAGCAACAAAGAAAATCTCATCAGCATGCCTAAAAAAAATTTCCCACTCTTGCTCGACATAAAGTAGTGTACTTTATGTTATATATGTTGGTATATTATGCTACTCATTTTTGTTGGTATGGGTACAGTTTCTTTGACTGTTTTACCTCCTTAAATATTGTAAAGGATTAAATCGGCATGCTGTAAATTTTTTATCGATAATCCCAATCGATAGACGTCGTCAATCACTAACTTTAAAATTGGTAACTATATAGTGACGTTTACTGGATAACAGAGGGCGCTTATTACAATAAAAAATAAATATTCTAGAACAATTTACTAGAAATAATAAAATTGAAAAATTATTTGGTAAATATATGTTATATTTACGATAATAAACCGAAATCACGTTCATTTTTTGCTCCATATCGTGACTTACGATATCTTAATGCACAACTGGGCAGACTTTCTTTAAAAATGTTTTTTAAATATATGAAACGGATGCGTCTTGACTTTTTGACGATGTCACTAAGACTAAATGACAATAATCGGAGATATATCCTATAGGGTAAAAGTTACAGACGACAATTTTGCTCCTGATGTCCGGTTTATTACTACTACTACTACTTAAATGTCTCTGTTTGTGGACCATCTAATGATATAGCTTGAAGATATTAAAAACTAAACACAACATTGTTATTTCATGATATGGTCATATGACGATATTGTTGCGCGCCACTATTAATGTCTTGTACATGGCAACACTAGTTACCACTAGCGCCCTATAGTATCAAGTAGCAGAACTAGGATAGTCAAGATCCTTCTAGAAATATCCGGACCGATATGTACTCGAACATTCTAGATGTTTCTACAGTAGAAGGTTCTGGAAACTATCTAAGGCCCTATATATGGCTGGTATAGACCACGACCGAGTCAGTATCGAATTGGTAATATAAGCGAATACTTCGAAGCGATACAATTGCGAACTAAAGTGATCAGTAGTACAATTGTGTTTTATTATTAGTCTGGTTTAGGTTGTAATTAGTGCTCTGTAATTAAAGTGTCAATTTTGGTAATTCAATCGGTAGTTTTTAATTGTCTCGAACCAAAAGCTCGTAACAATATCATTAAATCGTTATTCACCGCTAGCAGCGCTGATATCGTATTTTTATCAGAAACAGAACTTTTAACAGAATTGACATCACTTTATGTCTTATTGATATAATAAATTAATTAATTTTCGCTCCTATCGTACTATATAGATATATTATGATATTACTAGATAGTATACTTTTGGCTTTCATTATTTCATCTAATAATAGCGCCATCTACCTACTACTAAATACACTAAAACGGTAAGTCACTGATAAAATTAAATAATAGAATGCTACCGAATATACGATGAAAAGAATTAAAAATTCGTTCGTGGCATCGTTGAATGTGTAACTAGTGGGATGCGGGAAGTAAAGTGTGTAAGAACCTCCGAAGGAGTTGGAGTTATAGCCCAAATTAGAATTTTTAATTTTTTGGTTTTTGGCCATTTTGACCCCCTAGAAGTTTAATGAGAACTTTTGCCCCTATTCAACCATAACCCCCATTACATCCGCCACATGATAGGCTATTCAAACTGACTATGCCTAAAGTTCGAGCCACCCCACAATTTTTTTTGGTTTTTGGCCATTTTTCCCTCTAGGAGTGTAATGAGAACTTTTTGCCCCTGTTCAACCATAACCCCCACGAGATCCTCTATATGATAGGCTATTCAAACTGATTAGGCCTAAAGTTCGAGTCACCCCCCAACACATTTCTAGTCTTTACTTCCAATTACAAGGTAGACAATTAGACGTGGTCAACAATCATTCAAAAGCTTAGTTTCAGTTTTTATGAATTGTATTTTTATAATTGTACAAATACGAGGGCCATGTTCATAGATAATAATAATAATAATGTCCTCCAGACCCACACTCCAGACCGAATTTCGGTCACGGCGGCCAATCTCAACGGAGACTAGCCATCGGAGCAGGACAGGATTGTAGTTTATAGTGCCCGAGTGTATGCGGAAGCACAGGTGCACTCTCTATTCCCTCACCCTCATAGTCCGATGGGAGAGTAAACCGACACGACCGGAGAGAGATCAAGCGCAGGACCAACGGCTTTACGTGCTTTCCGAGGCAGGGTCAGACACCGCCAACTTCCTGACTCCGGGCAGCTACTGAGAATTTCTTGACGGAAAAACTCAATAACTGAGTTTTTGGCCCGACCCGGGATTCGAACCCGGGACCTCATGATCAGCAGTCGCACTACTACAACTACTAGAACAACGAGGCAGTCATCTGGGGGCACGGCAGTGCCCCCGCCAAGTTGAGCAAAAAAGCGGCACGGCCGTACCATCCTTTTCTTGAAGCAGTTCAGGCCATTTTCGAAACTCTATAACTTCGTTTTGGATGAAACTAGAAGCCTGAATTTTCAATCACCAAGTAGGCATTGTATAAGCTCGATATGTTTAAAGTTTTATTAAATTTGAACCAGTAGTTTAAGAATTATAACTAGTCAAAGTTTCTTAATTTTGTCACTCACTGACTGACCGATCATCAAAACTCTAAGGCACTTCTAGCAGACATAGAAGCTTCAAATTTAGAATACAGCTATTGTTTAATATATAAATCAAGAAAAAGTTAAAATATTTTGCAAATTCGGTCCAGTTTTCGAGATACACCAACTGTATAAATAACTTTGTAATCCCATATAAATATATAGTATTACAAAGTTACATTTGCAGTGAATGAATCAGTGTACCTATATATTATGTGTAATATATAATGGAATAATAGGTGTAGATAGGTACCTATATATAACTATCTGCAAAAAGAAATGAGATGCCATCAAAAACATAACTTGTAAAAAAAACCAAGTCTCGCAATTCAGTTCTTCTACCGTAAAAAATTGTGAGATCCATGTAATACCAAGTCGGTTAATCTATTCAGTCCGTACTTAAGGGTCCTTCTGTCTTAAGTTATTACGTAATTAGCTAACCTAACAACGTCTTATAGTAACCATATCAATATTAAAAATCTTTTATGTTTTAAATAAATAGATTGACTTCGCCATCGCATGAAAACGCAATGTATCTCTCAAGTAATACATATTATATTAAATTAGATTACTTAATGCGATTGACAACTTAAATTAACGAAGATAGCACATGATCGGTGTAAGCGGAGTTAGCTAGTCTCATTTCGTTGTTTTTTTTTTGTGTTTTCACGCACAAAGCAAGAAGCTTGACTTGCCCCCGCAACACAATGAGTAATTTCGCCACATAGATCATCTTTTCTACAGAATAAGGTTAACAAGAAGCACACAGTCTACCTGATAGTTAGTAGGTGTTGTGGCCCGTAAACATCTACATTTATCCTCGATTAAGAATCAAAATGCAAATGCGTTGTTACCCCTGAGGACTAAGATGGAATGCCTCGTATCCAGTAAAAAGGCTCTCCAGTTCTCTATACTCACCATACGAAACACTCATAACATTAAACTACTATTTTACACTGGTATTCTGGTATTTTGGTATTCTGAGAGAGCGTTGTCCTTTCCGGTCGACCCGACCCATTAATGCTACAACCATAATACGGCTGCAGCATAGCTCTACCTCGTCTATGTTTTCTGTTGCGGAACTGTATCGTAGACTTTTCTAATATACCGCTAGGAATGGGGCTGTATGATTATTTATTGTTTCAGTTTTAGTATTTTTTTAATATGATAAATAAATATTAAATATTTTAAATAAAAAAGAAAAAAATTATATAAGTATTATTAAATATCACTGTAACAAACTTCTCGGATACGGTTCTAATGATTTAGATGAAATTTTGTACTTAGATATCGCTTTATTTAATAAGTTTTTTCTAGATTAGGTGTACCTAATCCGTGACAAAATGACAATTTTTCTAACGCCTAGCAAAGCCCGGTCATCTAGGTCGCCTTTATAAAGCAAGCAATTCTCGTATGAGTGAATATGTGTAATATATAATGTATATGTAATTGGTTTCTCGGAAACGGCTTTATAAGGATATGAATTAAATCTTGTAATTAGATATTTTTCTTTTCAAATTTTTGTAAGTACATTTGTTGATACGTGGTAGAACCATACTGCAGTAATTCGATCTGAAAATAAACAGACAAAAATAGTTGCTTAATGCTACTGCGTTTCGTATGATGAGTGTAAAGAACCGGAGACCCTACTTTACTCGAAGCGAGGTATTCCAACTTAGTCTTGAGGGATAACAACGCTCCTGCATTTTAGTTTTTAATCGAGGATAGATGTAAGTGTCCATGGGCTACAGAATCCACTTACCATCAGGTGGACTGAGTGCTCGTTTGTCATCTTTATCCTATAAAAAAAGGTTTTATCACCGAGAATAATTTTCCTTCTAACGCCGAGCATAGCTCGGTAAGTTTAAATTATGCAGTAATTAATAAGTGATTTTAAATTTTAATTAAGTCTGACCATGGCGTGAGGAGAGGCTGCTATTAAAGGCTCAAAGCAACATAAATATTATTACTTTAAAGAGTTAAAATGTTAGTTTGAAACACAACAAAATGTAGTTTTTTTTCACCACCCAATATTTTATAGGTAATTGCCTCAAAATTAGGGAGTCTTCACATTTATCGACGCGGAATCGGCTTAAGGTGAAAGCGCTGTTAAGGATTATGGGGATAATTAAAGATATAATACTATGAACATAAAACGTGCTTTCACATATCATGTTTAATGTCCATGTCACACCTATGCCGGTAGTTGTTGGGAACACTAAGCTCGAAGTTGTTGACGAGTATGTTTACCTGGGACAAATAGTCCGACTGGGTAAGTCCAACTTCGACCGAGAGGTCAATCGACGGATTCAACTCGGCTGGGCAGCGTTCGGGAAGCTACGACACATCTTCTCGTCAGACATACCTCAAAACCTTAAAACGAAATTGTACAACCAGTGCGTGTTGCCAGTGATGACTTACGGAACTGAGACGTGGTCCTTCACTGCTGGCCGTATGAGGAAGCTCAAGGTCGCTCAGCGAGCTATGGAGAGGGCTATGCTCGGAGTTTCTCTGCGTGATAAACTTAGGAATGAGGATATCCGCAGTAGAACCAGAGTGACCGACATAGCCCAACGCATTAGTAAGCTGAAGTGGCAGTGGGCCGGCCATATAGCTCGAAGAACCGACAACCGATGGGGAAGAAAGGTTCTCGAGTGGCAGCCTCGTACCGGTAGGCGAAGTGTAGGGCGTCCCCCCACGAGATGGAGTGACGACCTGGTAAGACATGCAGGAAGTCGATGGATGCAGGTGGCTCAGGACCGTGTTTTGTGGCATTCTTTGGGGGAGGCCTATGTTCAGCAGTGGACTTGTGAAGGGCTGTAATGATGATGATGATGATGATGAAAACGTGCTTTTTATTAACCTCAAAACAACAACATGGAGAGCCTATAACATCATATTGAACCTTCCTTCATAACAGACAGAGTGTTGACAACCGACGCAGTGTTGCCATTAAAATACAATATTATATAAATCATTGTTAATTAACAAGCGTCAGGGTGGCCCGCGAAATTCAAATTTTCTTACGTTTTTGGAATTTGCAGGTCAAGGTCAGGTTTTTTTTTTTTTTTTTTTATAGGAGAGGGGGCAAACGAGCATGCGGCTCACCTGATGGTAAGTGACTACCGCCGCCCATGAACAACCGCAACACCAGGGGAATTGCAGATGCGTTGCCGGCCTTTTAAAAAGGAGTAGGCTCTTTTCTTGAAGGTCCCTAAGTCATATCGGTCCGGAAAAATCGCTGATGGTAATCGATTCCACAAGGAAGTCGTGCGAGGAAGAAAACATCTTCTAAATCGCACAGTGGTGGACCGCCAATCATCCAGATGGTGTGGATGGTATCGGGAGTTCTGCCGCGATGTGCGTTCATGAAATTTGGCGGCTGGGATTAATCCGAACAATTCCTCAGAGCACTCCCCATGGTAGATGCGAAAGAAAATGCAAAGAGATGCAACATCTCTTCGCAGTGCCAATGAATCGAGCCGATCGGAAAGGGCTCGGTCGTCGACGATTCGAGCCGCTCTGCGCTGGATGCGGTCAAGTGGAAGGAGCTGGCACTGGGGAGCCCCTGCCCAGAGATGGGAACAGTATTCCATGTGAGGCCGAACCTGCGCCTTGTAAAGTTGCAGGCGGTGTGCCGGCATGAAATACTGTCCCGCTCTGCTGAGCACGCCAAGCTTTTTAGAGGCCAATTTGGCCTTCTCTTCCAAGTGACCACGAAACTGCACGTCACTCGATATGTCGACTCCGAGGATACCGATACTGGCTGAGGCAAGAAGGGGAGTGCCTTGAAACTGAGGAGATACGACAAAGGGGTTCTTTTTAGCGGTAAACGCGCAAACTTGTGTCTTCTGAGGATTAAACTGGACTAGATTTAGTCGCCCCCAATCCGAGACTTTGTCCAGCAAAGACTCGACTTCAGACACAAGTTTGTTCCGGTACTCGGCGACGTTTTCCCGAGAAATATTGGCCCGGCCGGTGTATAGAGCATCACCAGTGCTGTCATCCGCATAGCAATGAATGTTACCAGTTAGCAACATATCATTGATATGCAGAAGAAACAGCGTTGGTGATAGCACACAGCCTTGTGGAACACCAGCGTTAATAGGCTTGTAGTCAGAACATGCACCGTCTACAACGACCTTGATGCTCCGATCTGCAAGGAAGCTGGTGATCCAATTGCACAATTTCTCGGGAAGCCCATAGGAAGGGAGCTTCGAAAGAAGCGCTTTGTGCCAAACCCGATCGAAGGCCTTCGCAATGTCCAGACTAACGGCCAACGCCTCCCCCTTGGACTCTACTGCCTCCGCCCATCTATGGGTCAGGTAGACTAGAAGATCACCAGCTGATCGACCCCGACGAAAACCGTATTGGCGGTCACTGATCAGCTGGTGATCCTCAAGGTACCGGATGAGCTGGCAGTTAATAATGGATTCCATTATTTTGGAGAACAAGGAGGTGATCGCGATAGGCCTATAGTTGGACGGGTCTGAGCGGTCGCCTTTTTTAGGGATCGGGTGGACAAAAGCTGTCTTCCATGAGTTCGGGACAACGCCATGGGAGTAGGAGTACCGGAAAAGACGCGTTAGAACCGGTGCCAACTCCGGAGCACACGTCCTCAGCACAATTGGGGGGATTCCGTCAGGCCCACTCGACTTGTGGATGTCAAGGGAGAGGAGTGCTCTGCGAACCGAGCGCTGTGAGAATAGCACATCCGGCATAGAGCACTCACACCGCGGGATGGTCGGCGGTGTGTTCCCCCCGTCATCAACAGTCGAGTTGGACGCAAAAAGGGAGCCTAAAAGGTCGGCCTTCTCTTTTGCGTCGTGGGCCAGTGAGTCGTCCTCCCTGTGCAGAGATGGTAGTGATGGCTTACAGAAATTCCCTTGGACAGCCTTGGCGAGAGACCAGAATGCACGGGTTCCCGAAGGAAGGCGAACTAGTTTCTCGCCAATTCTGCCTATGTGCTCTGACTTTGCCTTGGCATAGGTTGTATATTTAACAAAATATGATTCCATCTAAGTCCTCACGGGTGACAACGCATCTGCATTTTGATTCGTAATCGAAGATAGATGTAGATGTCTATGGGCCACAGCAACCACTTACCATCAGGTGGACTGTGTGCTCGTTTGTCACCCTTGTCCCATAAAAAAAAAATTCGCTACCGTAACGAGTATGTGTTTACAGAATTATTATCATTAAAATCACCAATACAATACTCTAAGTTCATATAATCCCTTTGAATGAGTTTTTTTGGAAATAGCCATACAATGGGATTATACGCACTTATAGAGGGTTGTATTGATGATTATAATGATTATAACTCTGTAAATACATACTCGTTACGGTCGCCAAACATATTTTGTTAAACATACAAGTTAACACTATCCTCGATTAAGAACTCAAATGCAGAAGCGTTGTTATCCCTCAGGACTAAGTTGGAATAGGTAGGTACCTCGCTTAACAAAAAACATAAGGTAAGGCTTATGCCCGGAATGCCATTTTGATTGAATAGTTCAGTAGATTAGGATAAAGTGTAAAATCGACTTTATGAATATGATAACAAAATCATGTGTACCTACATTGTCACATCACAATGTAAGCATATCTTCTACAACGCGTCATCCTGTGGCGCGTCATTTCGCGTCATGTTTGGAGTCATGGCATAAATCAATGGTATAACGTAACATTCCTCGGTACGAAACGTAATGTCATATTCCATCACTTTAAAACGCACTGTTTTGCGCATCTCTAAATAGCATTATCGACAGCGTATTTCGTAGACATAAAAATTTTTCTGACCAGCTCAAGCCGATTTCGCTTCGATAAATGTGGAGACTTCCTTACTATATTTGACATAAAACATTAGCAACCTTAGTTGATGCTCCATATATTTTTAATTTCTTGGACGGAATAGGCACATAAAATTGAAAAAAAAAACTGGTAAAATTCAAGGCAAGCGCCCAGTCCCTGAGCTACTCCGACACGTGACGCCAAAAAATATAAACAGGGTTATTACTGCACTAGCACTTCTTATTAGTTTGTGGTTATTACTTTGCGTAGGTATCTTTAATCTAGTTCTTATACAGGGTTATTTTTCAGAGTAGCCAAATTTTATACTTAAGTTCAAATAAATAAATAATGACATAGGTACCATTATTGCAGTTACCATAATACAAGTAAATAAGGATTCTACTTGTTTTAGAAATTATCCCAAATTGAAAGTCGATTTATGGGCAACAACTACGCATTTCATCCTTACGAACTTAGAATAATAGGTGTTATTATTCTAAGCTTACGAATGTATGCGTGCGTAGTAAAATAGTAGATGTTAAATATTTATTAATGGCAATCAGTTAAAATAATGCGTACTACGTATTCTAAATTTAAAAGATAAAAAGGACAGAATGTTGGAGATTTTTTAAATTATTCTTCACCAGTCGTCTATATTACTTATTCTGAACCTTCTCTGCAAATTTGGCCGTTGCAAAATAAACCTGTATATTCATCGTTAATAAAATTAAATATAAAAAAATATTATTATTAATAAGGTGGAAGATGTTATCGCTACAAAAGCCTTTCAACGCTTCGCCACACGACTCCATAGCGTTCCGTTTCCTGGATGTGAAGAGTTTATATTTGATTCGGATGATTACTGGGAATGCGCTATTATGCAGACTTCAATCACTCTGGATCATCAAGTAAGTTTACATTTGCAGTAAAAATAATGCTCATCCTCTCATTTAGACTAAGGTAACATAAACGTTACCACTAGTACTGCTAGACGTACTGGAGTAGGTACGTACATATAAGTACGTGACCACAACAATACTAATACATGCCCATGAATACGAGGGCGGCACTGAAAATTTCGGGAATCAAGGAAATGACACAACATTACTATTTAAAAATGTATTTATTGCTTTTCGAAGTATTCTCCGCGAAATTTGACACATTTTTCCATACGATGGAACCAATCATTGAAGCAACCATTCCATTCGGAAGCTGGGGTCTCCAAAATGGCCGTTATGTAGGCGTCCACAGCTTCTTCAGGTGATGAAAATCTCTGTCCACGCAATTTATTCTTTATTTTAGGGAAAGTATAGAAACCATTAGGGCTTAGGTCGGGGCTGTACGGCGGATGGTCTAATAATTCTATGTTTTCTTGCTCTAAAAACTCTTTTGTTCTGTGTGCGGTGTGAGAACTCGCATTGTCGTGATGGAGGATGATGCGGCGGTTGCAGTTCTCTTTACGGAGTTCAGAAACGACCTGTGGCAAACAAATGCTAGCATACCATTCTGTATTAACCGTTCTTTGTCCCTCAAGAGGAATAGTCGTAACATGGCCGGTTTTGGAGACAAACGTGGCCACCATTTTTTTTGCAACACTCCATGAACGAACAATTTTTGTTGGCTTTACTCATTTTCGAACACCCAAACTCGTGACTGGTTTTTTGTTTCGGGTTCGTACGCGTATATCCAGGATTCGTCACCAGATACGATGCTGTATACAGCATTTGAGGATCATGCGTGGAATCTTTCGAGAGTTCTGATGCACCAAGTAACGCGAGTCGCTTTTTGCTCTTCACTGAGCGAATGCGGTATCCATCGGGAAAACAACTTTTTTACACCTAATTGTTCATGCAAGATTATTTGTATTTGACTCATGCCAATGTCTAAAGTTGCCTGAATTTCGCGGTATGTCACATGTCGATCTTCCTCAATCAACTTACGCACAGCATCAACGTTTTCTTGGGTTACTGCAGTTTTTGGACGACCTTGACGGGGATCATCACTGAGCTTGACACGTCAACGTTGAAATTCAGCAAACCAGCGATAAATTGTAGTTTTGGATGGGGCTTCATTACCAAATGCATAAATTATCCGGTCAACACACTGTTTTTGTGTTTAACCACTTCGAAAGTCATAATAAATCGCTCTTTAATTTTCGCGAGTCAATTCCATTTTCTCAACGACTAAACAAGTTTGACAAAACCTTATGAATCTTTTTTTAAATAAATGGTATTCGATTATTAAAACCAAGGGGTTTTCAATTAAAAAGATTTTAATATGACAGGAACAGTGGAAATATTCCATTCCCGATACTTTTAGTGCAGCCTATGTAATACATAACACTATGCAGTTTTACTTTTATCGGTCGTTTCTACATAAATAATACCTGTACGCATTTAAAGAATATTATCGTATACAAAAATTAAGTTATTATCGTTACAAAAAATTGGGCTTAGCTGTGTCATCGAAAGTTCCTTACAAGGGCGAAATAAATAAATAATTCTAAAAATTTTATCAAATTAAATTTAAAATGTTATATACATAACTGCAATGCTTTTGTTGGAATTTTACAGGCTCTTTTGTTAAATATATTTAGATTATCTTTACAAAGGGAAATACCTACGCATACCTTCTTACGAGGGCAAGGACGGTTTATGTCAGACTCACATCTACTAAAACCCCATGGTGTCCCAACTTCGCCGCATATTGGCAGAGCCACGGGAACGCTTTCGCACACATCCCTTTTGCTTCACAAGTAAGGCGCACCAGAAATACAAGGCGCACCTTCTTTCGCGGCCTCAACTCCACCTGCGCAACGGACGCCTCCGCGCCCGATACACCGAGGCCATGGGACCAGGACAAAACGAGCACTCAGTAGCATCCGCTTTTCTGACCCCAGTGGTGGATCTGGCTGATGGCTCTGCCAACAACCAAGCTTCGGCTGTGGAGAGCGGTGCTTCGCAATACCAGCACTCTTCTCCCCACGCAGCCCCACCATTACCGCATCAGCGGCGCGGCCCCGCCAGTCGCCGAGTATGGGGCGAGTGGCGCATCGCCACTCACTTCTCGTCCCCCGACTTCACCTCGGCAGCGGCATTAGGAAGAAAGAACACCCCCTTGCCGCAGTCCACCAACTTATATCCGAAGTGGGCTTGTCAAGCCCATTCGAAGTGACCACCTCGGGCTGGCCTTTTACCTCGGGCCGGCCTTTCACCTCGGGCAGCCATGTGGGTTCCTCTTAGTTTACCACGGATGACCAAGCCACGGCTACTAAGCCCCCCGCCATGACAAGACGGGTACACATTCGGGGGGTTAGTATGTTATATCTAGCATAATACGAGATGGTTATACCGCTATATTTTACTAGGCCACAAGAATAAAGTCGCCCCTTACGGCACGCACGAGGCAAATAACGAGATGAAATACCTTTTCTGCCGACTTCCAAAAAGGAGACGGTACTCAACAAAACATACAGTCAAATGTTTTTTTATGTGTGTTACCTCATAACTTTTTACTGGGTGAACCGATTTCGTTGATTCTTTTTTTATTTGAAATCTGATACTTCTCGTGTGGTCCCATATGAATTTGATCAAGATCAGGCCAATAGTTATTGAGTTATTCTTAATAACTTATATTGAAGTCGGCTGTACATAATTTTTAATTATTACTAAAATATAACTAAAATTATAGTTTCGCCATGTCCGTCCGTCCAGTTTTGCTCAGAGACCCTAGGTGCTACAATCTGTAGTTTGGCATGGTTATAGATATTAATCACGTCTAGAAAACAGTGAGATAATATCTTAAAAAAGTGTTTTTTTTTGTACTTCCCATACAAGTAAATGGGGTTGATTTTTTATCCGTCTATTTCATCATGTGGGGTATCGTTGGATAGGTATTTTAAAAACATGGGGGTGTGGAACATCTTTTCGATTCAGGGGTCCGTTTGCGAAATATTTAGCTATAAAGTGGTATTTTTCGTTAGTCATGTGTCCCCGCCCCCCTCTACTACCTGAACCGCAGTTTTTAGAAATGTGAAAAGTGTACACATTAGTAGCATATATAACGAAATTAAAAGGAAAACTATCACAGCTAAGTACAATTAAGAGGTTAACGAGTAACAGTCGACCAACTTATAAAATGCACTAGGATTAGTAAAAATTTCGTTACAACTCCATAGAAAATGACCTAAAACTAGCTGCATTATAACTTTGTAATGTTATTGTAAACTGTTAAAAACATTTTATGAAAAAAACGACGTATATGCGATTTATATGCTACTATAGCTTTACTTTTTCATTTGCGGGATAGGAGAGAATCTTTCTTACTTACCTAATACTTTCACTTATTTTTAGTTGGTAGTTATTTTAGGCCTCGTTCAAAGTATTCATACAATCAAATATAGCCTCATACAGTTTTATTCGTAACACTTGGTTTCTTGGTTCTTTTGTAAATAGCAAAGTAGTGGAATATTTTACCAGCATCTGTCCTTCCATCCCATCACAATTTGAGTGTCTTCAAGGCAGGAGTAAAAAGGCTTTTGTTAAGGTAAATGAGTGTGTTTTACTATCTATGGCTATATCACCACTTACCGTCATGATGGGATAGTAGTCGCGCATTCTTATAAGTTTTAAAAAAATGTAAAAGGGGAAATAACAGTAATTTTATTATGTGATGCAGGTTGGCACTTGTAAAATGGCACCAGCTGGTGATCCCACAGGTGTAGTTTCTCCGAGGTTATTGGTTCATGGCGTGCAAGGTCTACGAATAGTTGATGCATCGATAATGCCACGTATTCCGGCTTCACATACTCTAGCACCAGTGGTAATGATAGCCGAGAAAGCAGCAGATTTATTAAAAGAAGATTGGGGACGCTATAGTCAATTATAATAATAAGTGTTATATAGTTATAGCATAATTTTATAAAGCAATCATCTGTATGTTACCATTGCATCACATTATTTGTTAAATAAGTATTAGAACACTTTGGCGAACTAGTCATTAGCAAATTATTATTGTAAGACCAGAGCACTGAAATTAAAACTTTTCATTGAGAAGGTTGTTTTATTTCACACTACTTATTTACTTTAACTTTAGTCAAAGATGTTTTATAGGTCCTATATATAGGGCCTATAAAACATCTTTGACTTTAGTATTTGTTTCTACTTACATCGCTTTGTGAGTGCATTGCTATTGCTGACTTGTAACTTCACCCATAAAGTGTGTTATTGCTATTGGTCATCATTCATTACAAATCACAACACATCGAAATTCCACTGATAAACATAGGCCACCCCATTGATTGCCAAGAAGGGTGAATATTTGCCATTGTTGCCATGCTTGGGTAAGAAATTTATGGTGTTGGAATTAGCCGGAGTTCACAGCCAAGGTTTTATAAGTACGCGTGAAAGATTGTGATGAAAATTTTATTAATAGATCACAAGTATAAAGTACTATCATTAATAGAGAGTTACACTATAATAAGATTGCCTAAAGGAAGCTATCAAGGTAAAAATCTGGGGAGAAAAGGGCAAATGAGCAGTTGTAATGGCTGCTCCAATATGGTTCAAGCCTCTTTGTTTGATCACTATAATTATCATCCTACTGCCTTTGACACTACAAGCATTATTTGATTTACTGTGTGGATTCATCAGAAAATAAGGTTGTTTGTACATTACAGACCTTGAGTAAAAGTAATTTAAGCATGTATCAGGTAGTAAAGGTGTTTATTATTTGGTCTCACATTCACATAATAGTGTAAAGGCTGTAACATATGTGTTATTTTACTAGCTATTCAATATAGTATTTAAAAGGCCAAACATATCAAAAGGAATAACCCCTTCCCCACTCAGTTAAACAAATTCTTTAAACATAATATTTAATAACAGTGTTATTCATATTGTTTACATAATCTACATTTTTCTATAAATTCTTAATGCAACACAAAAATTCAATCTGGAGATGGACCAGTTTTAGTCTTTCTATTAAGTTTTCTGTACAAAAATGATAAACGTTTTTCTAGTTCCTTCCACTTGGTTGGTCTTATCTTTGGTGAACCAGTTTTAGCAAACATTTTCTTCTTTCTAAGGAGAATCTGTAACAAACATAACAAATACATCAACAGTGAGAATAAACCAGAAACACAAATAAGGTTATTTCAAGAAAAACTTAGCGGTTGATTATTTCCAATATTTGGTTTACCATTGTTTTTATCAAAGAAAATTAGTCTTATTATACAATTGTCTTTTCTTCCCTGTCATTTCAGCCTGGGCATTTCGAATAATGCATTATACAAGATAATCATAGAGTTTACAGTTAAGAAGGTTCAATGAAATGGTTCAATGGAATGGAAAATTCAACAGGTGGCCGGAGGCCCTTTTTACTGGAAATGAGGCATTCCATCTTAGTCCTCACGGGTGATAACGCATCTACATTTTGATTTGTAATAGAGGATAGATGTAGATGTCTATGGGCCGCAGCAACCACTTACCATCAGGTGGACTGTGTGCTTGTTTGTCACCTTTATTGTGTAAAAAATTAAAACCCTAAATTACACACGGGCAAATGTGTGGTATAATATTATGAGCTCAAAACACATATATTCGACTTTGGTAGGATAGGATAAGGATCAGAATATTTAAGATTTATCACCGATCCTGCACAAAATATCTTTTTAATACTTATGTTAAAAAAATTAAAGATGTAAATTTAGTACCAATTACAATTTTACACAAATTGAATAACATTTAACACTTACATGATACTCATGTCCACTAACTCCTCTTATCCACGTAGGCACATTATAAAGTGTTTTAACTGGATGAAGATTGCCAGGTCCTAAAATATCAATGTAGTCATTTTGACCAAATAATGCTTTACGTTCAGTCCACACATTTGCAGGTCTGAAAATCCAAAGTAGCATGATACAAATATAAGTAGCCTGTCCTCATTTATCTTAATGTCATTAAATCATTATTATTAAATAATCATTAAATGCCAATCATTAGCTTTTTTAACTTAACTGATAGAAATATATGTTATTCTTGAAACATAGGTAAACATCTAGTGAGATTTGTTCACACTCACTACCCTGAACAAGTGAGTTGAAGAGTACAGAGCCAAGACTCCTGCATTTGTATTCTCTGCAGGTTAGCCAAGAATCAGAGTATCAAAGAATATAAAACACTTTATAAACAAATATCGCCCTGTGTAATGGCGGGTAAGAAGAGTGGGTACTACCCCATATCTTCCCATGAGTGTCGTAAGAGATGACAGAGGGAAACTGAGACAAGATGGGCAGCAGCATCGTTCTGATCACAGCAAATTATAATTTAAAAAAAAACGGCCGTTGCCAACGCGCTCGCCAAGCGTAGCAACTATGGCAATATACCCCCCATGACGAAAATTACAAAAAGACGGCCCCCAGTCCCCGGTGACCATGGTAACGGCGGGGCAGAGGGGCTAAGAATCTCCGGTGTAGGTTAGATTGCCACCTAAGACGACTCGATCTGGCAACAAACGCACGCACTCTGAGGACTGACGAGAAAATCGTGCTGCTGGAAGAAGATCTATCATAGATACATAAGATAGCTTATCTATCATAAGTTGTGCTGGGATATTAAAGGATTATCTGAGGTCCAAAGGGAGGGGGAGGACACTGTAATCCTGAAATCCGGCAACTTGTTCTATCACCGGGAGGGCGACCATCTGTCCCAATGAGGTGTCAGATTAATCGTCCACAAGCCTCTTGCTAACAATATTTTAAAGATTGTGAGTGTGTCGACGGGGGTTGCATACCTTATATTCAGTATCACCAAACAGTATTTGTTTAAGGTTATACAGGTTTACAAGCCAACCTCTGCACATCTCGATGAGGGGGTGGAGGACATGTATGAGGATATCTCTAAAGCCATGCATTCCTCCAAAACCCACTAAACGGTGATAATGGGAAACTTCAACGCAAAACTAGGCACAAGAGAGAATGGTGAGCTGAGAGTAGGGAAATTTGGAATAGGGCAACGGAACCCAAGGGACCAGCTGCTGGCCCACTTCATGGAGAAAGAGGGACTGTTTATGATGAACTTATTCTTCCTGGAAGTGAACCTGGTTGACCCTGTCGGGGTCGACAAAAAATGACGACTAGGCCGGCAATTGTTCAGTGATCGCGGGGGTGAAAACTGGTAGCGATCACCAGTGATGTACAAGATACCTTAAATAAAGTATCTGGAATACAAAATACTTTTAAATTAAGTATTTCAGATACCAGATGCAAATAACTTTCTGGAATGGTATCTGAAATACTAGACATAAAATACATATCTTTTGGATACTTTTTTTAGATAAAATACTTTTTTAAAAAACAACATTTTTTTTTAATGAGTTTATTGTTTTTACATGTAAATCTCATTGATTGTGCAAGCATGACACAACAGAATATTATATTTTTAAGGTTTTAATTGAGATTTAAGTGAAACCAGTACTTCAAACAGTTTATCACTCCTTTTTCTTTGATGAGGTCTCATGATGAATGAGAAGAGTTGCTCCACAGGGGTTATTGTAGGATAAGCATTTAAGTGCTGTTAGTTGGTATCTTTATTATTTAAGTATTGCTATGTTTCTAAGTCAGCAGTGTTGCCAATGGATTCTGTGTTTTTGGCACTTGCAACAGAGGAAAAAAACTCTAAAAACATGTAATAAGATTTATCTTTTGACTTCTTTTGTAGCACCGTCAATATTGTCTAAAACCTCCGATTTTTCTCTCGCTCCGACAGACCGACCAAACTTTTATGTGTCTCAAGAGTTGCTGGAGTCAAGAGACTCCTAGATCACGTACATCATTGACCTGTTGTAATATTTGGGTGTGAATGAGCCGACAAAAATAGCCAATCTTTTTAAGAGTCAGTTCCGGGTTCAGTCTTCTTTACAGTCACCTATTGAAGTCGATGCTGAGATTCATCACCAGACTGGTGCACCAACTCATGTGCCCGATCGCATCACCGCGAGGGACATCACTGTTTTGGTAAATGGCATGACTGGAGGAAAGTCACCTGGTCACGATTGGCTTAGCATCGAGCACTTTCAACATGCTGGACCGCACTTACCTAGACTGCTGGCGCTCTTTTTCACCCTCTGCGTGAGGCACTCTTATTTGCCGGAAGAGCTAATGAGAACGGTCGTGGTACCGATTTTGAAAAACAAAACCGGCGATATTTCGGATATGTGCAACTATCGGCCCATTTCATTAGCGACAACTGCGGCTAAGATACTTGACAGTATCTGCTTGAGAGACAGTTAAAAGTACATATTAAGTTAAATGATGCACAATTTGGTTTTAGACCAAATCTATCCACTGAGTGTGCAATACTGTCGCTGAAGCACATTGTGGGGTATTACACTGTAAGGAATACGCCAGTGTATGCGGCCTTCCTGGATCTTTCAAAGGCTTTCGATCTTGTCAGGTATGACATTCTGTGGGATAAATTGCGAAAGGCTGGTCTACCCGTCTCGTACATTAGCATTTTTAGCTATTGGTACGGTCATCAAATCAATCAGGTTAGGTGGTCTAATGCACTGTCGGACGAGTATAGGTTAGAATGCGGTGTGAGGCAAGGGGGGTTAACCTCACCTACGCTTTTTAATCTATATATAAATGAACTGATTCATAGACTCGGGAGTGCACATGTCGGCTGCTCTATTGATGGACTCTGCATGAACAATATCAGTTACGCAGACGACATGGTGCTTCTGAGCCCGTCAGTCAGTGCACTCAGACGGCTTTTGATCATATGTGAGGTTTATGCAGAAGCCCACGGTTTAAAATATAATGTTGCAAAGAGTGAGCTCATGGTGTTTAAGGTGGGCACGAAGAAACCTAATTTCGTACCACCTGTAACTTTAGGGGGTGTTACACTTAAACGAGTAACCGAATTTAAGTACCTCGGCCATGTGGTTACCGAAGATTTAAAAGATGATAAAGATATTGAAAGAGAAAGGAGGGCGCTGGCTGTCCGCTGCAATATGCTGGCCCGCCGGTTCTTACGTTGTACAGTCGAGGTAAAACTTATTTTATTTAAGGCCTATTGCCAATCCCTCTATACGTGCGCCTTATGGGTCAGATTTACGCAGCGGGCATACAACACCCTACGTATACATTATAATAACGCTTTTAGATTGTTGCTGGGGCTCCCACGTCACTGTAGTGCATCAGGTATGTTTGTTGACGCCCACATAGACCATTTTTCAAAACTGATTCGCAAAAAAACTGCGTCACTGATGCACAGGGTTCGTGGGAGCGCCAACAGCATTCTTAACGTAATTAGCGAGAAACCCGATTGTACTTTTTTGATGCACTGGATGCATGTTCATGTCCATGTATCCGTTGCCTCGGACAGGCAACCCAGATATATGAAGTAATTTTTATTTAATTTTATTATCTACTTTTAACAAATTATCGTCTGCAATAAATGATTAATTATTATTATTATATCATTAATATAAGTTATGCTTATGATTTTGTTAATATATTATTAAGTCGGGTCTGTTGTGAGTTACGTTTACATTATTTTGTTAATATTAAATAATTATTATATTTTCAATATTATTATGAATACTTATGCATTTGATATATTAATTTTAGTAATGAGTAATAATTTTAGTATTAGAATTAACTTGAATGAATGTAATATTACCCTATGATCCTTGCTGGTCGAAATAAATAAATAAATATTTGATTATTAAAATTAAAAGGAAAGACAATTGGGCTTTTTTGCGCATAAAGCTTAGTCTGTAATTTTATAATATTCACGTAGTACCTTATTGTTGATAACAAAGAAAATCCAAATCATATTGTAACATTGTACAATCTTCAATAGAACAAACTGCTCGGTATATTTTTTTATCATCTGCATATAATAGGTGATTAGAATAAGAAAAACAGCAAAGTAAAATCAATCTCAAACCTGTACTCAGGAATTGGTAATGGTTTTCCCACTGTTCGAGGTAATAAGCCCCCACACCAAATTTTCTCTTCATATCCATGCCGTCTTACAAGTCTAGTTTTATCAGCATGGTACCTCGTTCTAAAAATAAAAATTGGTACATAAAAATTATTTAAAATATTGTGTACTCACTTCACTATTCGTAGCAAATTTATAACCTTACTACATTAACACTTGGCCTCCAAAACGTTTTTAAAATTGTTGAGCCTAACCATTCCATAGTTAGAATTATGTTTTAAAACTTGGCTCCTATTTATTTTTAATTACTCGTTACTTATCATATTTATAAAGTTATCCAATATATACAGTAATCTAACTTGGTTGTTGTTGTTGTTTTTATTATTCGCTCGAGAGAGCAGGCAAAGGAACTAAGCCATACAGCCTTGTCTTTTTTATTTTGAATATATAGAATTTTAGAGTATAAAGGCCGGAACCAAGTCTTATTTTTCTTCTTTCCATCTCTTCAAAATCCATAAAGGCCGTAGTCAAGTCTTATTTTCTTTAATTCTTCATATTTTCAAAAACCCGTAAAGGCTAAAGCCAAGTCTTCTTTATATTATACTCTTTGTAGGTTTCAATCCATGTAGATTTGTCAATCCAATATTTTCAAAAACAGGGATACCATATTTCATATTTCTTTTACAGTATTATGAATAAAATTGCAAAGTGCTAAATATGTTTTCGTATTCCTAAGAACATCTTGCAGGGCACGCAGGACGCTTTCTGAGTTTTCATAAACTTGTATAAGTTTTTCAATGAGTAGCAATTTTTCTATGGCGTACGCTGGGCAGTTAAATATTATATGTTCTGCAGTCTGATCTGCTTCTGTATCGCAGAAATTGCATGTTGCAGATGCTACTATTCTCATCCTGGAAAGATGAGCGTTCAGTCGATAGTGGCCAAATCTAAGTCTGCACATTGCTTGCTAATGCAGGAATGGAAAGGCCACGTCCAGTTTTCAGATGAGGTATGTAAAATGCACAGGCTACTTTATTTTCAACTTTTGAACCATCTGTGTAAATTTGTCGATATTCATCATATGTAGATATAAGTTCATAAACCTCTTCTTTTCTTTTCAATTTTTCATCAATATTTATGTTTAACTGTATAAAATACTAGCTAAACTTTAGATACATAACAGTTAAGTGTGGTATTTGATCCGTCGCACTTACTTAAGGGCCTTAGAAACAACTTCCTTACAAAAGACATGCTTTTCAAAGGCAAAGTTGCAACTTGGAAGGACATAGAAACTGTATTTGACTTTGATTGCCAACTAGATCATACTAGAATCCATAAAAAGCTAACAGAACACCATGTTTACGCTGCAAAAATGAAAAAGATGAAAGTTAGTGTAGCAGCCCTAACTCTGAGTACAACCACCAGTGGAATGCTAAAATACACTGCATTGTTCAGTACGTTTTTACTTTGTTATCAATATGTATTATCAAGTAATCTATAATCTATACAAAAAATCAAATTGAGGTGGGTGTCTGTTTGTTATGACGAAATAACGTCTTTTTACTAAATGCATACGAAAGTTAATACCGTAATTATAACAAAAAACAATTTTCAAATTTTTTGTCCATCTTTCTACTCATTCCCGCTGATCTCCAAAACATCTGGACCGATTTGACAGGACTTTCACTGTCAGATAGCTGATGTTATAAACAGCTAGTCTTAATTAAATAATAATCCTCTTAATCATTCACTCACTTCACTGCAGTTTTATTTATTTATTTAGTCTCCAACAAAAGAAACACCTTATATTTAATCTTTATAAAAAGAATTAGGTTCTTAATAATTTATTTACAATCTAGCCTTTAAGACTGATAAGAATGTTTGATTCAATTTAATGTAATGATAGGATAGAAACACTTTGTTGTTTTTGTTTGTTGTTTTGTTTCTTTATGTGTAATACTTATATACAATTATGTAATATTTCAGAAACTACAACCTTGGGTGAAAAAGTCAGTGAGACAATGGCCACAACAAGTGAAGCTGTAGAATTTATTGATAAGCTCTTTGATAGTATGAACGGATCTCGAGGGAGCACTATCCAGGGCAAACTGTGTGGTCCAATAAAGCCGAACGCCCATCAAATCTATAATTTTTGGACTGAAGCAAAACAAATATTAAAAAATATTCAGTTCATTGACAAAAGTAGCAAGAAAGCCTGCAAAAATAACAAAACCTATAAGGTTCGAGTTCCTTCTCTTAATGGATGGGTTACAACAATAGAAAGTTTTAAAAGATTGTCTAAACTGTTGTTCGAAAAATATGACATACAATATTTTTATCCTAGAAATGTAAATCAGGATCCTCTCGAGAATTTTTTTGGTAGGATCAGAGCCATCAACTACAGAAACGTCAATTATATTTTTGGAACTAATCGTCAACCATACCACTGTCCTATCTGTCGTAGACTGGTATACAACAGTAGCTTGCTACATATATATTTATCTATGGTATACTGTCATCTGTGATAGGACATAAGTTACAGACGACAATTTTGCTACTGATGTCCGGTCTATTACTACTACTACTTAAATGTCTGTGTAAGGACTTCTTAGATCCTATACAAGAGAACCCTTTTTCCAATATTACTGATCATTATATTATTATGCTCCTTAAATTCTTATTTATATATATCATTAGCGTCTGACAATTTATATCCCGAAATTACAATGCACTGCAACGAATGCTGTTCTAAAAAATAAGGTAAAAGTAATTATTAAAGTCCAGTTTAAAAAAAAAAATCGCAAGTTCTAGAGACCTCAAATTATATAATTAGGATGAAGTAATAAAGTAAAAAAAAATGTTGTATACGACATTCGTGTCCATCACACTTTTGAGTGGGGCAAAATTCTATAGAGAATCTGGCATTCTCCTTTGAACAGAGCGGATTTACCAAAGTTTATGAAACCCATTAAAAATGATAAAAAGAAAGGAAAGAGAAACTAAAACTTACAAGAGGACAATATATATGGAGAGTGAAAAATGACGTAGCATTCATGGTTTGGAAAGACACGAAAACATTTATACTGATTTATCTGGAGTGTGTAGGAGGAGTGGTGTGAGGTGTACAAGTGTCATTGTGTTTTTGGCTATTTCTTATTCTGAGAGCTGTTGATTTACTTTTTTGTTTATTATTTCTATTGGTGTTGGTTTTAGTAGTTATAAATCCGTAAGTATTTAGTAATTGTGCTGTGTTATATGTAATTAGTTAAAATAAAATGGAGGAAGATCCTCACGATCCCGACGGGGTTCCATGTGACTCCCATACTGTTACCAAAAAACATAATAATATGCCTATCGAAATTGATCAGTCGAAGCGTACAAGATTGCAAGTAACCAATAACTCAGCTCTTCCTCAGAAAAGACTAATTACAGATCCATCTCAACCTGTACCATCTATTCAGACCTCTTATACCCATCCTGACTACATAGAAAAAAAACATAAATATTCTAATAACGACAATGCGCCGTTTATTGTTCATGTAAGTAAGAGAGTAGATGATTTATCAACTGGAGTAGTTTTAAAACCGATAAAGTTTGGTCATTTTCTCTACCATAATAATATTAAAAATGTTATTAGTGATGGTGTTAAGCGAATAGGACGCAATAGAATTTCTGTCGAGTTTAAAAGTGCAGCTGATGCAAATTGTTTTATTGAGAACCCAGCCCTTGCAGGTGCTAAATATGATACTGTAATCCCTTCCTATAATGTCACACGCATGGGAATAGTGAGGCAGGTCCCTGTAGAGTGGACATTAGAGGAACTCATATCATCAATCGAGGTCCCAGCTGGTTTTGGCTCAATTATTAAAGCTCGCCGATTTAATAGAAAGTCAGTTAATGAAAACCAAAGTACTGTGTGGATTCCCTCTCAAACAGTTGTTTTAACTTTTTCCGGCTAGAAACTTCCTTCTAACATTTATTGTTTTTTCACCTCAATGCCTGTTGAGCCCTACATTTTACCTCTTAATCAATGTCACAAATGTTGTCGTTTTGGACACGTAACCTCACAGTGTAGGTCATCTTCCCGTTGTTTTGTGTGTGCTCAAAATCATGAAGGAATATCATGCACAAGACAGTCTCCCACTTGCCTATTTTGTTCAGGATCTCACACGGCTAAAGATCCTTCCTGCCCTGAACACTCTAGGCAGAGATCTATCAAACTTATCATGTCACAGGAAAATATTTCCTATCTAGAAGCATCTGCCCGTTTCCCTCAAGTCCGAAGATCTTATGCAGATGCTGCTAGAATCCTTCCTTCGTATGATCATCAGAGTCTCTATCCTATTTCAAATTCCACTTTACCTTCAGTTGTCCCCTCACAATCTCATTCTTACAGGAAAACTACATTTACTCCAAGACTTCCGCCAAATCCAGCATCAAGTCATGGATATGATAAATCTGCCCATGAGGCAATAATAGAGACCCCTTCTTCTTCAACTATTAATGGTAGTGCTTTAATAGGGCGGAGTATTTCCCCTAATGACAATCTCTGTGAGTTAATGATCTCCATGCTTATAAGTATGCTTTCCCGTTTCAGCGATATGGATCTCCCACTTGCCCTCCGCCAAAAACTTACTGAGCTCATTTCATTAACAAATAACCTTCCCTCCAATACTTCAGTGGAACTGCCGGAGCATTAATAATAAGAAAAATGAATTAATTTACCTTATTAATAAATACCATCCCCTCATCATAGCCATCCAAGAGACATGGCTTAAGCCTGGGTCCCATTTTAGGATCTCAGGTTATTCATGCCTCAGGGATGATAGGCATGATGGTCATGCTGGCTCTTTCATTCTTATCTCAAAATCAATTACTTATACATTAATTTCCCTTCCTTCAATTAATGCTGTAGCAGTTAGAGCTCATAACACTTCTTTTCTCTCTATTTATATTCCCGAACCTAGTTTAAATATCTTGTCAGAACTTACGAGGATTGTATCCTCCATCCCTCCTGCTATGGTAATTCTTGGTGATTTTAATATGCACCATACTTTATGGGGCTCCCATTTTTGTGATCCCTGGTCTTTTACATTTTTAGACATCATTGATGATTTAGATCTCTGCCTCCTTAACGATGGTTCACCTACACGTAGAGTATCCCCCCTCCAAAATCCTAAAAGTGCAGTAGATCTGTCACTCTGTTCCCCTGCCCTGTCGTCCCTTCTTTCTTGGAGAATACTACCCTTTTCCCATGGCAGTGATCATTTCCCTATTGTTATTAATCCCCCTAGCTCCTATACAGTCAATGTTCCATTTAATCCTAGGTTAAAATATAACACATCCAAAGCAAACTGGCAACTATATTCCACAGTTCTAGAGGAAGAACTATCAGCCCTTCCTCCTGTTCAGAAAGATAATGTTCTTCAGGTGTATTCTACTTTTAAAAATGCTATTTTATCTGCTGCCAATAAGACAATCCCCATCAAAAAACCTTATAAAAATAATGCTCCTTCACCACCTTGGTGGGATCAAGATTGTTCTGTAGCATGTAAGAAGAGAAAGGAAGCTGAAGTAAGATATTCCCTCTCTATGAATTTTGACAACTATATTTTTTATAAAAAAACTGCTGCTGAAACATTAAAATTATTATCTGGGAAGAAAAAGGCTGGATGGGTTAAATTCTGTGAGTCACTGTCGCCTAGGACTCATCCATAATTAGTCTGGAAAAATATTAAAAAATTCCGATGTTCAGTTTTGGCCTCTGAAAACACAATTTCTAATGATCAGTCTTATTGGCTTGAAAATTTTGCTAGTAATCTTGCTCCTCCATCAGTACCATCTTACAATGAAAGTATAGTATTTCAATCACAGTCCTTGCACTATCAACACAGTTTTGACTCCCCTTTCTCTTATGAGGAGTTATATGCTGTTCTTAGTGTCCTTAATGATTCTTCACCAGGAATTGATGGAATTCCTTATTTTTTTATTACTAATAGCAGTGAATCTACTAAAGCCCATCTTCTTTCTATTTTAAATTGTATTTACATGTCCGGTATTCCTCCTGAAGAATGGAAATCCCAAGTTATTTTACCTATTTACAAACCAGGTAAGCCTCACACTGATCCCTCAAGCTACCGCCCTATTGCTCTTTCTTGTACCATGGCCAAAATTCTTGAACACCTAATAAAAAATCGTCTAGAATGGTTTCTTGAAAGCAAAAACCTTCTAGCAAAAAGCCAATTTGGATTCCGAAAGGGCTTAAGCACCATGGATAGCCTTAGTACTCTAGTTACTGATATTCGTATAGCTTACTCTAAACATGAATACCTTGTTGGTGTCTTTCTAGATATCTCGTCTGCATATGATAATGTACTTCTTCCTGTGCTCAGGCAAAAAATGCTTAATTTGAGTATTCCAGTGAGGATAGTAAATTTTGTCTCTAACTTTCTCTCTTCTAGATCCATTTATATTGATAGTCAAAATTCTCTACTCCCGCCAAGAATTGTATGGAAGGGTCTCCCACAAGGCTCAGTACTTAGTCCTTTGCTCTATTCTATCTATACTTATGATCTAGAACTTTCTGTTAACTCATTCTGTAACATCCTCCAATATGCAGACGATATAACTATATATATTTCCTTGGATAACCTTGCTACAGCTTGTTCCCGCTTGAATCTATCAATGTCCTATTTACAAGATTGGTTAACTGATCATGGTTTGTCCTTGTCTGTTCCCAAAAGCAGTGTTGTCATCTTCTCTCGCCATAAGCAACTCCCTGAAATCGACATTCTCTTTAATAATGAACCTATCCCTATTAGGGAGAATGTAAAATTTTTGGGAGTTATTCTTGACTCCAAACTAACCTTTTCTCATCATATCAACTATGTCTCAAAAAAATTATTCGTAGTCATTTGGATTATGCGTGCTTTGTCTTGGAACCATGTAATAAGTCTTTTCTAAAGATCCTAGACAGGATTCAGACGAAAAGACTTCGTATAATCATTGGGGCAATGAAATCTTCCCCAATAAATGCTCTCCAAGTCGAATGTGTAGATCCCCCTCTTTACCTAAGAAGACAATATCTTTCGGACCGATTCTTTTTTAAAATCTATCAACTCTCTTCACATCCTCTCATTTCTAAATTACACCTTCTTTTGGAATATATTTCAACAAAGCATTACTGGACTCATAAAGAATTTCCCTGCTTATCCAACAGTTTGGTAACATTACTCCATCTACCACACCCAGTATCACAATGCAAGTCCTGTCCCATCTTTGATATCCCATATATTTTCCATATTATATATAGATATTTTCCAACCAAATATCCACCTCGACCTTGGTATTGAGAAAGATTGCCCTATAGCAAATAGTAAACTAAGTAGAGTCATAGATAATTTATGGAAAGGCTGGCTTATTATATACACTGATGCCTCCAAAAAGTCAGGTGAAAGTTGCACTGGAGCAGCAGTTTGGATTCCCAGATACAAAATAATCCTCAATTTTAAATGCCCTTCTATTTCTTCCACTTTTACTGGCGAGGCCACGGCAATTTATGAAGCTTTGATTTATATAGAAGCACACAACTTAAATAAGTCAGTTATTCTTACCGACTCCAAAAGCTGTTTGTTAGCAATTTTGTCAAACCAGTTCCAAAGTAAATATAAGTTACCCTTGATCTTCAAAATTAAACACACATTGTATAGATGTCATCTCAAGGGCATTCAGGTTTCCTTAGCTTGGATTCCAGGTCATAGTGGCATTAAGGGCAATGAAACAGCTGATCTGATGGCTAAAAATGCAAGTCGAAATGGTTTGCCATGTAATTTAATTTACTCTTCAGACATAGTGTTACTTGCAAAGAAGAAGTTAAGTAATAATTGGAACACATTATGGAAAACCACTCAAAATATAAAAGGTAAACACTATGCTGCTATACAATGTACCATCCCTCCAAAACCATGGTTTTTCAAATTTAATAAAGCTAACAAACAGTCAACATCAACTATTTGTAGACTTAGAATTGGCCATGCTTGTACACCAGTACATTTAGCCAAACTGAGGATTAGGGATAGTTCCCTCTGCGAATGTGTGTTAGATGAGGGAACCTCAGACCATATTTTTTTTAACTGTCCTAAATTATCTTGTTCATCATCTCCCTCCTGACATCCCTCGTCCTATAAATTTTGATTCACTTTTAACCTACACAAATACTCCTTATATATATATATATTGTTAGAAGAGAAGGTCTGACGACGTCGCGCCGGGCTATATAGGAGGGCGGCTGGCGTCACTCGCCCCTTTTTGCCGACGGTCATCACGGAGTGCGGAAGCTTTGCTCGAATACTAGCGTCATTATTTTGAACCTTGTTTTAAGCTTTTAAGTTAGTTAATATTTGTTAGGCCAAAGGCCATTAAAATATTTTAAATAAAGTCAATTCGTGTTTCTATTTGTAACATCAGAAGTGGGATCAGAAGGCTGAAAAGCCGCTGTACGCCTATATTTCTGGTTTTATAAAGGAAAACTTAGTTTCCTTTCAGTTGTTTATTTAATATTCGGGCACAGTTTTTGTCTGTGAGATGCCTAGCAACGATAAACGCAACAAACAAAAACGCCGTGGGCAAACTCCTTCGCCCAATCCGATGGAAGAGATCCTGAGGAGGCTACGCGTGCTGGAGGAGCAGCCCCGTGCGTCAGTGGAGACGCAAGCCATTGCAACGACCAGCTCGGGCCCTAGGTGCGCCCTCGAGCTGCCAAACACGACACCATCGGCATCGGCATCGGCATCGGTGTTCGGGATGCCTACACCGCCGCGTGCGCCTGTGCCCTCGCGAGTGGGGACGCCGCCGCTGACTCCGCACACTGGCAACGTGGGATCAACGCAGTCTGAAGACGTGGTGACGAACGCCGTAGAGCGTCTTTTGACCGCTATCGGCAGTACTCAGGTCAGATCTAACCGATATTTTGTCTCTGATTTTGATCCGAATGTTCATGACTTCGACACGTGGTGTGATGAGGTAGAAAGAGCCCGTATTTCGAACCATTGGGACGACAGAGAATGCCTTGCTCGTGTCGGACATTGTTTTAAAGGAGAATCTCGCACCTGGCTTAGCCAATGGACGAGCAGTATTCGCACGTGGTCCAATTTCAAATCAGAACTAAAAGCGCTATGCCCACGTTCTGTCGATGTCGCGAACATGCTTTATGATGTAATGAGGACAGGGTCAGATAAATACTCCACATATGCTGAGTATGCTCGTAAATCACTTGTAAGGTTACGCATAGTTAAAGGTCTCAGTAGCGAGCTGCTTACGGCTATTATCATTCGTGGAATTGCAGATCCACAAATTCGTGCTATGGCTGCTAACGCCAAATTATCACCTGCCTCTATAGTGGAGTTTTTATCGAGCTTTGTTAAACCTTCTAACAGCCATAATAGGAAAGTGTATTCTAATGGTCTCAATCGATTTGACCGACCCTCTAATAATAGTAACTCGAACCGCAAACCGATAAAACGTCGATATGATTCCGAAGACTTAAAATCAATAAGGTGTTACGAATGTAATCAATTTGGTCATAGGAGTTTTAATTGTAACAAACGGTCGAATACACTCCCGAGTTATAGTAACGAAAAAACAATCGCGTTACCGACGATATCTCGTAGCGATCCGTTAAAGTGTCGGTTTTGCAAAAAGGTAGGTCATTCCGAGGTAACTTGTTTTGCTAAGGAACGCGCAAATTCTCGGAATAATAATGGTGTCAATTTTTGTCGCGAAATCACGGACAGTTATAAAAATCGCGACGTCACGACTGCGGTCATATCGGGAATACCATTAGACGTACTAATCGATAGTGGTTCATGTGTTTCCTTAATGTCAAAAAATGTTGTTAAGCATTTTCCGTGTCAAGTAAAGCCTACGAATCAGTTGCTACGCGGCTTGGGTGGTATGGAAATAAGGTCGGAATCATTTGTAATATTACCCGTCGAGTTTAGCGATATAACGATAGAAATTGATTTTTATGTGGTGGGTGGGAATAATTTGAGTGTGCCAGTCATTATCGGTACAGACGTACTAAACAGGAAAGGTATTACATATGTTAGGACCGGTGATAGCCAACGTATAATTCATAGTGAGGCGACTGTAAACGATATTCTGCAAGTAAATTTGATTTCTTTGTCCGATCAAGTTAATACGTCGGTATTTGGAAATAATAGAGAACGATTACTAGAGATCCTCACCAAGTATTCCGATTTCTTTTTAAGTGGTACCGCGACCACAACGGTGAAAGATAGTGAGATGCATATCAAACTAACAACCGATGTGCCCGTGTACTATAGACCCTACAAATTATCGCATGGCGAAAAATTAAAAGTACGCACTATAGTGAAGGATCTGCTCGATAAAGGAATTATTCGCGAGTCCGATTCAGAATACGCTAGTCCGATCTTGCTCGTAAAAAAGAAGGATGGTCCTGATAGAATGGTCGTTGACTATCGTGCATTGAATCGAATAACCGTTAAAACTAGATATCCTCTCCCCTTGATCAACGACTATATAGACAGGCTAGGCAATGGTCGCTGGTTTAGCTCTCTGGATATGGTTTCCGGTTTCCATCAACTTAGAGTTGCAGAAGAGTCGATTCATAAGACCGCATTCGTTACACCAGAGGCGCAGTATGAATATTGCAAGGTACCCTACGGTTTGGCGAACGCGCCTATATTTTATCAGAAGACTATCTCTAAAACGCTTAAATCTTTTATCGATGCCGGAAAAGTCATGGTCTACATAGATGACGTATTAATAATGACGGTCGGGATTGACGAACACCTCGTTTTATTAGATTCGGTTATGAAAACGCTAACTGAAACAGGTTTTTCAATTAATTTAAAGAAATGTACTTTTGTTACTAACGAAATAGAATACTTGGGTAGGATTATAAGAGATGGTCAGGTTAGACCGAGCAATTATAAAATTGATGCGTTAGTTAAATCACCACGACCGAGTAATATCAAACAGGTTCGCCAATTTCTTGGCCTCGCAGGATACTTCCGAAGATACATTTGTTAGCCGGCGCTTACGGAAAGACTAGTCAGGCAGCTGCAGCATACATGGTGTTATGGAAGGGTGAATGGACACCCGAAACATGTGCTGCATTTTTTGAAGGTACTAGTAGTACGATTGCTGTTATATTTGCTTTGTTATTTTACATACCTAATAACCCCTCATCTGTCAACAGGCCTCTGGAATATTGGAGTAAACAAAGGCGCATATTATGTCAAGTGCCTTGTGGAGCTCGATCAGTTCCCACGTATTTCTATATTTTTTGCTATATTTCTTATCCAAAAGTTAAAACTATGTTTGTGATAAGAATGTGAACCCAAACGGGACATAAATTATTACATAAACCACTTAATTTGCAGTATTCTCGACTCTCGACTTAAACTCACCCAAAACTTACCTTACCTTATCGGGTCATTTAAGTGAGGCATGTTATCGTAGAGCTTGTGGGGTGAAAAAAAAAATGTGTCAAGAGCTATGTTATTTTTATGGATTTATGTTAAATATGTTTTAAGTGGGTAAAGTAAAATATTTGTCGAATAAAGGTTTGCTTTTATGATTGTAACGACTTATGTGTATTGAAGTAGGAGGAGCTCGATTACATCAATTTCAAAATAGAATTGATAATGTGTTACGAAGGGAGCTGTCCTGATTCGTATGTAATTCGTTAGCTTATTTTATAATGACTCAAACGATGTATGCATTGTTTATAGCTCTCATACGGGACTTCTGCAGAAATCGCAAATCTGATTACACGTACCGCGATCGCGCGAGTTCCTTCAGAGGTGCCGCGGCGAATGCGCTTGGTCGTGTGTTGGTGCTGTGACAATCGAGAAGATAATCTTTCCCTATTCTTGAGCTAGATTATGTACCAAACAAGCCCGTGTTTATTGATTTTGACTACGTTACGTGTTGTGTTCAGTGGAAGAGACCCGTATAAATCCTGTGCGCATGGTATTGGGTTGACCCTGACACTGGTGGTTTCTGGGGTGAGTCGGTGGCGCAGCCGACAACAGACCTGTGTAAATCCAGCCATTATTAGGTATCTGGGGTGACCTGCTAGAGACTGATGTAAATCCTGTTTGCACACGCGAGTATGTGCGGGGTATTCGGTTGCGTGGGAAGAGACCTGTGTAAAACCTATGTGACTTGAAACGCTTTTGTGTGGCGTTGATAACTGTTCATGTTGACTGTTTTGACTGACTGACTTGTTTGGCTAATTGGGTACATAATCTGACGCTTTTATGAACTATATGAATTTTTTTATGAACTATATGAATGCTAGGGACCCCTGTCCCATGGCACATGTCAGCAAAATATTTAGGCGTCACCCTTGACTATAGGCTTACTTTTGAGTCTCATGTCAAAAGAGTAACGCGTCTAGCACGTTTCTATTTAGGTCGGCTTAACAGTATGTTAGGCAGACATAGCAAAATGTCATTACGAAATAAGCGAACCCTCTATAAGGTTTGTATACGACCGGTTATGACTTACTCGGCTCCTATTTTTGCACACGCTAACGATAAAATTATTAACGAACTCCAAGTTGTTCAAAATCTCTTCTGTCGTCGAGCTACGAACGCACCTTGGTACGTCCGTAATGCCGACCTTCACCGGGATTTAGAAATCCCAACAATCCAGCAATGTCTTAAAAAATTCTCTGAAAACTTCTTTAAAGTATCAGAGTCGCATACTAACACACTTATTCGTGAGGCAGTTACTTATACCGCCCCAATCCCTTCTCGCTATAGCGTCCGCAGGCCGAGAAACACTCTCTCGGACCCGCCAAATAAGTTGTCAAACGACCTGAACTGCCTCCTGGCGGCTCAGGCCAATCCTAATTAAATTAAAAATTAGTTAAAATTAATAATATGCCTTCGTAGGCAGTCCCTAAACGGCACTTAGCCGTCTGCGCCCTCTTTTCCCAAAAGAGGGTCGCTTTAGATACGGCATATGCAGCTTTAATAGAGCTAGTTGCCAGTCCCCAAAGGCGGTTTTTAGTGGGTATCACTTAGGTCCCCCGGTAGGCAGTGAGTCCCACATAACCAGGACAGACCGGCTGTCGTGGTATGCATAATGCATTTTCCGCCTCCCTCAGTGGTAGCCCTTTTCCAATTGCTTCGGGCGCAAAAAAAAAAAAAAAAAAAAAAAGTCACTCGCCCCTTTTTGCCGACGGTCATCACGGAGTGCGGAAGCTTTGCTCGAATACTAGCGTCATTATTTTGAACCTTGTTTTAAGCTTTTAAGTTAGTTAATATTTGTTAGGCCAAAGGCCATTAAAATATTTTAAATAAAGTCAATTCGTGTTTCTCTATGTAACAATATATATATATTCTGTGTGATTTTATTAACACTAATAGTATAAAAGTTTAATGTTTGTCAATACTAATATACTAATGTAGTTATAGCAACTGTGTTTGTCATTTGTTCTAGGTAATTCAACAGTACAACAATAGTATTACAAGATAAAAAGGGAAAATTTAATTGTTTAAAGAAAATAAGATACTTGTATTATCACAATCTTCTTTAGTACATGGGCATAGTATTTGTAACTACTGAGCTTGTACTCAATAAACACTTCCACGCTGACATTGGCGAATAATTAAAAAACCGCCATAAAAAAAAAGACACGAAAAATGTGCATTTTTTAAATACAGCATTTCACTCTAACCAAAAAACCAAGTGTCAAAGAACTATGAAAGATGGTTCCAATAAAAAAATCCCCTGCCCTCAGACTGTGACTGAATACATAAAGAGGATGGGAGGGATGGAAAGGTTTGACTAAAAACGTGGTTCCTATGAAGTTGATCGCCGAAAGACGTTGGTGGTGTCGAATTCTTTATTTCTTGATTGACTTAGCTATCACTAACGCATACATATTGTGCTTGACTTTGAGTAGAAATCCAGTAAAGCTGACAAATTTGCAATATCGCGTAATGTTAGCCAGGTCACTTATCAGAGATTACTCGTCGAGAAAAAGGAGCTTAGGTAGCGGACCTAATTTTGTCGCCAAGAAGAATCGCATCGCGGTCAGTCCTCACTATCAGAAACCTGTAGGAGTTCCTGATGATATCCGATACAAAGATGTCGGAATACACCTGATTGACAAGTATAACACGCGGCACAGGTGTGGTTTGTGCAGTACTAAGACAAATAACAAAAAACCTATTTCTCCTGCACGACATGCAAGGTATTTCTTTGTGCTTACCCTGTTTCAGTCAATTTCATCAGAGGCCCTAAAAATAAATTCAGTTTTTGTAATTTTGAGCACAATGTATTCAAGTAATTATAAGAGCCAAAGTTGATTAATATCAAAAAATAAACCTAATTATAAGAAGTATAGAGTAAGAGAAAAGCATTCCTATATTAAGTAAACTTTCTAACTGAATATATATCATTTGAAGACATCTATTGTTCCTTTTAAATAATATTTGTGATTTTAAGTAAATAAGTATATTGTAACAAACTACATTGTCTTTAATTTACTTAAATTATGCCACTCTACTGCTTGAAAAACTTGCAAAAATGCTTATATGTGTATCCTTAACAACATACTAAAATTTCATTTTCGAACCTTTTCTGGTTCTCTCTGCCTTATAAAGGGTTAAAATATAATAATAAGATAGCCCATTTGCTATAAGTTTTAAAATAAATTTAGATAGGTACCACCTATCATTAGTCGAACAATTCTTAATTAAATTATTTATGTCTATCAAGTGAATTCTATTATTATAATTATTACAATTACATAAATGCCAAATTTACATTATTATTACATGTCAAATTATTTATGTATGTGCACGACGCAAACATAGTAATACGTCGAACGAAATGACTTACGGATTGCTTGTGGTAACCATCGCTAGTTGAACAACCTAGGGGCGGTGGGCGGAGCCATGAGAATGTTATGATCGTCGGGGTGCGCTCACGGTTCCACAACCAGCGGTGGTTGCCCACAGCAACGCGGGAAAAGCCGTAGCAATAATATTGAGAAATATAGCTTTTATTTTTAAATAAATAGTATTGTAACTATGTAATAACTCTCGCAATAAAGGCACCGAACAAATGGCGAGAGTTAACAGATTTAGAATATAGAAATTAATTAATACCAAATTGTAGAATAAGTATTGTATATAAATTATATTCCCTTGTATAGTGCAATTTAATTCCTTATGTATTAAGCCTTTAGGCACGATAAATAATAAACAGGGCATGTTACCGTGACGCGGCCGCGGAGCGAATGAGACTACGCGCGACGCGCCACGACGTTTTATATTTATAGTACTGAGGCGGGGGGCAGGGTCCTCAGCTCAAAATTGCTGGAATAACAACGTTTTAACCTTTACTATGTAGAAAAATTGTTATATAAGTATTAGTTTAATAAGTAATTGTAAGAATGTAATATATTTAAGTCTGTACATTAGTTTATAAGAAATTTACCTAATAAAGAAAGGCGCGGGGGTGAGGCAAGGGTCCGCTGGCCAGCAATGGCCGAATAGTATATAAGACGAGCCGGTCGGAACGGTCGTCAGTCGCTCTCCAGCTACAGTAAAGAAAACAACAGCAAAAAAAGAAAAAGTTCCTCCTCACCGCCGCTTGCCTCCAGTAGTAAGCAAGACCAACGTGTTTCACTCATTTTTCGAACGGCGTTACGGCGATCCGTAACACAGAATACTTTACTCCTAGCGGAGAAGAATGTTAACTCCATATAAAATGGATAGGAACAAAATTCAGCGCCATCTACCGTTGGAGCACATACAACAAATTTGAGCGGGAAAATTCGAATCGCAGAAATTAAATTTTTTTCATCGATCTGGTTTTTCCAAGATTTATTCTATTAAAAAATATGTTTCTATCATTAAACATTATTTCTATAAATTTATCTCTAGAATTATAATAATTAATTATTTTAGAAACATATTTCCTAATAGAATAAATCTTGGAAAAACCAGAATCGGTCACAGTTATGTATTTCTGACGAGGAATACAAGTTATAGTAAAATATAATTTATGCTTACAAATTCATTTATTCATAACAAAAGATAAAGAAAAAAAAACAAATATAATTAGCCTATTAAATTGTTTTAAATTCATTTAAGTTAGTATATTGGAATTACAGGTGTAGCATAACAGTAAAGTATTCTGTGAGCGTAACTTAATATTTAATGAAACATGTTTAAATTATGCAAAATTCTTACAATATTCACACAGAAAATAACTACAATAATATGTAATCAATTTAAATAAAATATAAAATATGTCGACAATTTGAATTTTGTTTTAATAGAAAAATTGGCCTTTACATCTAAAGATGATTTATACAGCGTCAATAATTTTACAACAGCTATTCTCTAGACGCTGTAGTGCCTGGGACATCACGAATCCAAACGAGTAAAGTATTCTGTGATCCAAACTAATAAGTTTGGATTGCAAGTATAGTAAATCTTAATTTATGTTTACAAATTAATTTCTCCATAAAAAAAGATACGGAAAAAAACATAACTAAACTATACAAAAATGTTTTAAATTCAAATAAGTTGGCATATTGGAATTACAGTTTACGGCGTAATTTAATATGTTATAAAACAATGTTTAAATTATGCAAACTTCTTGCAATTTTCACATAGAAAATAACTATAATAATATATACTCAATTTAAATATAAAAATGTCGACAATTTGAAACAGAAACAGAAACTTGTTTATTCAATATAGATTATATATAATACTTATTGAAAATCACTCTTTTGTTTAATTACCACTGGTTCGAAAAAAAACCTCTGTCCTGGGAAGAACCAGCAAGAAACCCAGCGGGTTTTTTTAAATAGCTTACAATCATGTATGTTACACAATTAACAACACAACAAATTAGAAATAGCTTGGTAGCGATCACCTCATTCCCAGGGGTTATTATCATCCATAAATTCCTTAACTTTATAATAACCCTTTTTATACAAACTTAGTTTAATAAAGTTTTTGAACTTTGAGCAAGTCAAATTTTGTATATTTTCTGGAATTTTTTTGTAAAAGCGTATAATTCGCCCCAAGAATGAATTACTGACTCGGTGGAGTAGAGTAACTGGTACTATTAGCTTGTGTCTGTTCCTAGTATTTACAGAATGAATATCACTTATGTTTGTAAAACTACTTTTATTTTTGTGTACTTACATTACATTTTCATAAATGTATTGAAAGGCCAAAATTAATATATTAATTTTCTTAAATATTTGTCGCAGCGACTCTTTAGGCTTTAAATTATAAATTGCTCTTATAGCCATCTTCTGTAAAACAAATATAATTTCAGTGTCAGCTGCGTGTCCCCACAGCAAAATACCATACGACATTATGCTATGGTAATAGCTAAAGTAAACTAGTCTAGCTGTTTCAACACTGGTAAGATTTCTAACCTTGTTTACAGCAAATGCTGCAGAACTAAGTCTGCTTGCTAGTTTAGATATATGGGGGCTCCAGAAGCAGCTGAAGCTCATTCTGTAAATTCTCTTTTTTTTAATTAACAAACATATCGAAGACCTCCACATTGGGAAGTTTGAAATGAGAAGATTCTTCAAAACTTTAATATTCATAGGATGCCAGAGAGTTCCACCCCTTCTATAATGGGTTAGCTATGGACTATGAATGGTATAACACATTTTTGTATTCTAATTTAACAAAAAAAACCCAAAAACATTAGCCATTTTTTTTCAAAATTAAATAACTCATCGAAAGGAAATTGTAAAGCGTATAAAATTTCAAATAATTTAAAATTAAAAATTTTGTACAGCCGACTTCAATATAAGTTATTTAAGAATAACTTAAAAACTATTGGTCTGACCTTGATCAAATTCATATGGGACCACACGAGAAGTACCAGCTTTCAAATAAAAAAAGAATCATCGAAATCGGTTCACCCAGAAAAAAGTTCTGAGGATACACACATAAAAAAAAAACGAAAAAAAAAACATACAGTCGAATTGAGTACCGGCTCCTTTTTGGAAGTCGGCAGAAAACTATTAAAGCGCCCACTAATATGCACAAGTCGAACTTTGCCTGAAGGATCTGTTAGTGACGATTTTGTTATTGATGATTTTATGTCATCAATAACAGAATTATTTGATGAAAGTGTTGGAGATCCTTTCTGCAGAAATGCAGACCTGTGTGGCTTTATTTTGAAAAAAAAAAAGTAAAAATTCATGTGATAATTATAAAAAACAAACTTCACAACACAAAATGTGGATAATAAATTATATTTATTCAGCACTTTGGAATACAATGATTATAAAAGGGCTTTAAAGCCCACATGCGTTTAATGCAATACATGACATACGTCTGAAATCTTAAAAATTGAGACCCACACACTGCATGAAGAAAATTGTGAAATAAATGTAAAAAATCTGTTAGGTTTTCTTAACTGGTTGTCACAAGCCGAAAATATTGAATTTATTGTTTAATAACAGCTTATTTCATATCTGTATAAAATGATTTATTAAAAATAAAGAATTAACATGTTTTACATAGCTTACACATGTTTAATAATTGTCATTTTTCTTTTCAAGGAAGCAGCTGAAGCTGCTTCTATAAATTCTCTATTTTTAATTAAAGACAAGCGTTTCATACAGATATGAAATACGCTGTTCACAATAAATTCAATATTTTCTGCTTTGTGACAATCAGGTAAGAAAGAAAAACTGACAGATTTTTTACATTTATCCTTGACAATTTTCTTAACACCGAGTGTGTGGTTCTCAGTTTTTAAGATTTCGTTAGACGTTTTTGCACAAGCTGCCACACACTCGACAAATTTTTGAGACGCATATTTTAAAGCCCTTTTATAATCATTGTATTCTTTATAAGTGCTGAATAAATATAATTTATTATCAACATTTTGTGTTGTGAAGGTTTTATTGCAATTTTCACACGAAATTTTGCTTTTTTTTAAAATATAGCCACACACATAAGCACAGGCCTGCATTTCTGCAGAGGGCTCTCCAACACTGCCATCAAATGATTCTGCTATTGATGACATAAAATCTTCAATAGCAGAATCATCACTTAGAGAGCTTTCAGGCAAAGTTGAACCTGTGCATATTTGTGAGCGATTTAATAGTTTTTTAAAATTTTCTACAATTGCTTTATTGTCATCTTCTTCACAATTTCCTTTCGTTGAGCTATTTAATTTTGAAAAAATGGTACTTTTCAAGGCAGCCACAAATTGGCGCACTGTTGGGTTAACATTAGAACCGCAGTTCGCTCTTATAGCCCCAAATAAATTTTCTAGGGGGTCTTGTTGAAGAGCCCTGGTTGAAATAGAACGAATGTCTTTGTGTTTTTTTGTTAAATTGGCATATAAATGTTTTACACCATTCATAGTCCATAACCAACCCATTATAGAAGGTGGTGCTCTCTGGCATCCTATTAATATTAAAGTTTTGAAGAATCTTCTCATTTCATTGAAAAATTCCCAATGTGGAGATGTCTTCGATATGTTTGTGGCATGTGGTTTACCATTTTTTAAATTAGACGTACTGCTATTGAGTAGGTCAAACAATTTGTCCATTTTTGAAACTAACTCAGCCGTTGCAACAGCTTCAGTAGTGAGAACCCCTGAAAAAAGAAAACACCACTACATAAATACTTGAAGAAATAAGGTAAACAATAATAATTATTGATAGCAGACAAGATATAAATACTGTACCGTCAGATATTTTTGAATATAAGCCTGCAGCAACTGAGTGGCTAAACACCTGTGCAGCCAAATTTACGCGCATCTTTTGTTTTGCGTTTGGGTTTAGATGCTCCCTGTGGAGCTTAGGTGCGAAAACGAAAATTTCATTTTTATGATCTAATTCATAAAATTCTTGAATGTGACTCCATTTAGCTATACCTGAAAAGAAGTACAAGTTAAAAACATTTCAAATTATTTAATTCATAATGTACATACAAACTGTAAGAATTTATTAGTACCTTGCCCTTTTGATTCATTTGATGTGATATTTGTAGAAAATTTAATATTATACTTTAAAAATATATTTCTGAAACATTTTAATAAATGTGGCGCATCAAAGAGCGCAACCACCTCCGTCCCATTTATACTGAAGAATGGGGATTCTTCAGTGGCTCCCAATAAGGTCAAAGCTCTTCTATTGACACCGTCCATGTCACATACTGTTGCAGCTATATTCAGTCCTATTTTGAGACATGCTTCAATTACCTGTAAAGTAAATAATTTTGCTTCTACATACATATTTTGTTTTAATGTATTTCAAAGTTTAATATTTTCTTAATGTAATAATACGTAAAGTTTTAAGTCAATCTAAGTATACTAAATAATATTATAAAGAAGTGTTTGTATGTTGGAATGGATGTTTGTACCGGGCAATCTCCCGAACTAATAGCCCAATTTCATTAAAACTTGGTTAGCATTAAATAAATAACCAATTTTTTATTCCCCGAAATTGGGATTTATACGGGTGGAACCACGGTAAACTGCTAGTGTCATAATATAAAGAAATAATTTCTTTAGGTACATACCTCTTTTATTATGGCTTTCAGTCTATCCGCAGTAACATAGGAGCTGGATAAATAATAGGCAATGGGCTGTTTTGTTTGTTCTCTGATTGACTTCACCATGAACACAAGCGCATGTGTAGCTACCTGGTTTGTTCGACCATGGACACCATGGTCTTGGTAGCCTTCCACCATATCTTCTTTATTATTATATTGAAGATGTTTTCTAATAGACATTTCATCAAATATCAATATATATTCATTATTTGAGGGCAGTTGTTTTTTTACCTTTTCTCTTAGGCTATTAAAGATATTATCATTGATACCCACATTTAATGAAAATAACCTCAATAAATTATTTAATGTGCTAGGTGATGGAAGGCACCACATCCTTCTTAATAATCGGTAGCACGTTGGGGACCTTTTAAATAACCTCAATGCGATTACTTTTTCGTCAAATGTCCACCTTCTGCCTTTAAATTTCTTTTTATCATTTTTCAATTGAGCCTGTAGCATCAGCGCAAAAGACGGCGTCAGCCTCTGCATTAGTTTTGCTACAGACTTATTTTTTTCTAAAATGTTGAGGGCATCTCCTTTTCTCATCTTCTGAATTGTTCTTTTTAGTTGACAAATTTTTTTCACTTGTCTTCTGCATTTGTTGTATAAATAATTTTCTCTGTCAGTTTTTTTAAAAGTTTGTTTCTGTATTTCTTTACAGACAATCATCTGAAACAAAAGCATTAACAATTAATTACTAATTTGTGCCTTTGAGTGAATGAGTGAGTGTGGAGGTACCTACTTATTATGGATAATTTTATTAATTAGATATTTTAATTGCTCTTTTTAGATATAATCTAGACCCCATTTTCTCATAGTAATCATACTCTCCTTAACTGACGGGTCTGGTTGACACTTGACATTTTGGGCTAGAGCTTGAGCGTGCAAAATATTTTATAGGTATATGTGTTGGATTAGCAGAAGCTTACGTCATATTAGCTATCTGTGGGGCAAATTTCAGCCTAAACCCCATCCATTGGTTTGAGCTGTGCGTGTTGATAGGTCAATCAGTAACATTTTCTTTCTAAATATATAATAGATATAAATGTAGAAAAGGTAGGTACTTACTTTGTGGTGCTGTGTATAAGAATTTGTAATGTTCTTAAGAACATTGCAAAAAGATGGACCTGGTTGACACTCGAGATCTTGAGCTGCAGCTTGATTCTGCAAAATAATAAGTCATTTATTTTCCAGACTAAGTGTAGCGCTAGTGCTACATATATAATCTGTTTGGTGGACTATTACAAGATATTATTATTATTATTTTTATAATACTTTGAGGTCTACATTCAAACGGCTAGTTTATATGAAACATTAAAAAGGATATTAAGTGGTTTTAAAACTATAATGAAGAATATAATAGGATTTAAAACTTTTTTAGCATTTTTATAAGGGTTTCTTTTTTCGTCTTGAGGCTAGTTGAGGCACAGAACCCTAAAAATGCTAAGAACAGTATTTTTGGCTAGTACCATAGAAGTGCACCTGCTACTTCAAAATTAGGTACATTGCGAGTAGTAGAAATTGCAACTGTACCACTTCAGTGGAATAATAGCAAAAAGTAGCCAAGGATTATTATTTAATGTTTTATTGGTAGTATACTTACTCTGTGATATTGCATTTCAGTAGTCGTAATATTCTCAACAAGGGAAGGACCTGGTTGAGACTTGAGATCTAGAGATGAACTTGATCCCAGATATTCTTGCAATGCTAGAGTTTGATCCTGAAAAATAACATTATCAATTATTATTAAGACAAAGTTAGGGACAAAAGTAAGAGTGCTACAACAATACCTAACATTTTTATTGAATTTGAATTACATAAATAAAAAAGAATGCCTACATTGAAATATATAAAATATTAGCAATCTGCCTCTGCTTCGCAAGGGCGATTTCTAGATATCGACAAAAGCACCACCTACCGGGTTCAAATGTGAACCTAAACCATCTAGAAACCCATTCAAACACAAAAAAAATTATCACAATAGGTTGAGCCGTTTTTGAGTTTTAGCAAGACCAATGGACAGCAATCAATTTGCATTGCGAGTAGTAGAAATTGCAACTGTACCACTTCAGTGGAATAATAGCAAAAAGTAGCCAAGGATTATTATTTAAATTTTTATTGGTAGTATACTTACTTTGTGATATTGCATTTCAGTAGTCGTAATATTCTCAACAAGGGAAGGACCTGGTTGAGACTTGAGATCTAGAGATGAACTTGATCCCAGATATTCTTGCAATGCTAGAGTTTGATCCTGAAAAATAACATTATCAATTATTATTTAGACAAAGTTAGGGACAAAAGTAAGAGTGCTACAACAATACCTAACATTTTTATTGAATTTGAATTACATAAATAAAAAAGAATGCCTACATTGAAAAATATAAAATATTAGCAATCTGCCTCTGCTTCACAAGGGCGATTTCTAGATATCGACAAAAGCACCACCTACCGGGTTCAAATGTGAACCCTAAACCATCTAGAGACCCATTCAAACACAAAAAAATTATCACAATAGGTTGAGCCGTTTTTGAGTTTTAGCAAGACTAATGGACAGCAATCAATTTTTATATAGGTATAGAAGATTGGATTTTTCTTGTAAGTATAAAATTTGGATTAAGTTTGTGATTCTTAGCAACCTGTTTTATATGAAATGTTTTTGTTTTTATTGAAAATAGCCTAGTAAGAAGCAGAAGAGTAACATATTATTATTAGGTGATTTACCTCAACGCACAGCACCTTATTTTCAGAATATAACCTTTCTTGAAATTGCAGAGATGACCAAGGGGAATTAGGGAAGCAATATCTCGCCCATGATTCACAGCTGAAACACAACATAGTACATTCTTACCTATGTATTTAAATTTGATTATACTATGCATTCATAGTGTAATGTCGTATTGAATATTGATATGGGTTAATGCAACTGACATTGATGCCATATTTGTTTTGCAAAAGAGAGCCGTATGGGCGATTTATAACTTAAATTGTAAAGAGTCCCTTAGAGAAAATTTTAAAGAAAACTTTGGCATCGCAATATATTTATTAAAATGTAATGTATGTATATAAAAACAAATAGCAGGATTCTATGTGTAATGTGGGGGCCGCAGTAGTTGTACAACAAAAACACTATTAATGTAGAAGTTAAAGTAACTTGATACCTAATATGTATATGAAAAGTACAAACAAACTTACCGAATAGCATTTTTAAGCCCAGGTTTAGGAAACCGAGACAGTTTAATGCCTGGCACTTGTTTGGAAGATCGCCCACATTTTGCACATTTCCTATAAATGTTGGGTGCCATAGTGAAATAGGTAAGAAGGTGGATATCTAATTAAGTTCACAATTTTACACAAACTATGAAAAGAGTCCGTATCTCACTTGAGTTTATCAACTTGTCACCAACAACACTGCTCTGGTTCGACCGACACTAATGCGGAGGAGCGAAATTCACTCAACTCAACGCAATAATGGAGAAACAGAAGTGTAATAAAGTAACAAATTAAAGGAAAAACAAAAACAACATCAATCAACAAATCGTCACAAATCGTTGAAATTTGAAGTGAATGAAAACGTGCACGCTTGTTTTTTTAATTTTTAAGTGCTGCCATTTTATAAATTAAATATTCTTCTATAAACATGGACAAGATAGCCGGTATTTTATAGGATGCATTTCGGTGAGTGTGCGCAGGAATTACACGCTTTAATTCCTTCCTCTCCTTTCCGTCATTGGACAACCAGGCGGTCGGCGGGTCTTCACCCCTTAGTTGCCGATATTCTACGCATTATTATTTGCTTCGTCTTTTGTAATGCAAAGGAGTGGAATAATTTGCCAGCGTTTATCTTTCCGTCCGAATACAATCTGGGTGCCTTCAAGGCAAGAGTGAAAAGGCTTTTGTTACGCTAAGACAGTGCGATTTACCATCTAGGGCTACATCACCACTTACCACCAGATGGGATCGTGGTGAAGCACTGGTTTATAATAAGTTAAAAAAAGATCTGTTGCTGATGCTTTAATCAAGTTTATTTACTGATCAAACGTAATCAATATTTTTCTTTATACCAGTTTGTACAACTACCAGTTTGTAAAGCGCAGTCTATAGGACGATTTTTTGGAAAACTCAGATAATTCCCAAATTAACAAAATCGAAAGAAAATCCAGAATAACAAATTAAAAAAAAGCAACATAGTATTTTAAAATCAATAGATAGATACAAAATCAATTGGTGAATACTCTCATTTTAGAGGTTTTCAAATAACTTGGCAATTTTGTGGTAGAAATCTGGTAAAACAAATGACCAAATAAATAATTTTGTTACCGCGCCATCTACGCGGTTTACTAAGTACTACATCGATCTGCGAAGCCGACGTAGTTCTTAGCGAATTTAGTCGATGACGCTACTGTTTATTAATGCCGCATAGGTCCCATACATTAGTTGACAAGGCCTGATCCGTAACAATGTATACATTTAAATTATATCTTACTTTATTTTTGTGAGACCACCCTTGAATGTAAAGCAATGTAAACAATAACTTTATATATCACAAAATCTGAATAACAAATTTTGGTCCGACCCAGAATTTGACCTCATGACCAGCAATCGCATTTACGACTTTACGACATTTACGACATTTATGACTAGACCCACCACGGTAGTCATTTATCTATATAGTTCGAAAAATTGAGAAGCAATGGGGAAGAAAGGTTCTTGAGTCACAACCTCATACCTGTAAGTGAAGTGTTGGGTGGCCCATACTAGATGGAATGTAGATCTGGTAAGAGATGCAGAAAGTCGATGGATGCAGGTGGCTAAGGACTGTACTTTTGGTGTTCCCTGGGGGTGGACTATGTTCAACGGTGGACTTGAATGGCTGACAAAATAATAATCAAAATTACTTTTTAATACTGAACTATTAACAACTATTAACAATTTAAAACAATTAACTATTTACAACTGTTAACTATTTAGAACAACAAACTATTTACAACTTAAATACACAATAACTCTTAAATATAAAATACACTAATTTATTGGTATTTTAATAGGTGTTCAAAATTGAGTCCGTTTCTCTCAATGCATAGTTGAGCACGTTTTTTTAAATTATTTTTTACATTAATTAATTGTGTCTGAGCACTTTTCACTTCCATGAATGCAGCAATTATTTTGCTACGAAGGTCTTCATCACTTTGGGCCTCTTCGACATAAACACGTCTCTTTATTTCACCCCACAAATAAAAGTGTAATGGTGTAAGGTCCTGTGACCTTGCAGGCCATGGTATAGGACCGCCACGCCCAATCCACCTACCTTCATATTCACTATTTAAATAACTGCGCACAGCATTTGAACAATGAGGCGGAGCACCATCGTGTTGGAAATAAAAATTATTCAATAACACTAGGGGTAAATCATCCAGGAAATCATAAATAACACCTTGTAACATGTCCAAATAATTATTACCTGTTAATCGTCTTTCAATAAAGTAGGGGCCCACAATTATGTTACCAATAATCCCAGCCCAAACATTAGAACTAAGTGGCACTTGATCATCATAGTCTTTTATGTCGTGTGGTTTGCATTCTGCCCAATAATGTTCGTTACGGCTATTATGAAGCCCCACACGCGTAAATAGGGCTTCTCCAGTCCACATAATGTTAGTATTGTCAATATTAGACAACAACCATTCACAAAATTTTTTTCGAGTTGGAGCATCAATATTATCCGGTGCTTGCACACGTTTGTTATGATGTGGACGATATCCAGAAGAATTCAACAGTTTCCACACGTAGTACTGGCTAACTCCGAATTCTCGAGCTGCATCATTGGTACTAGCCCGGGGGTTTCGCTCGAAAAACTCGATCACTGCGTTTTCTACATCCGCGCTTATTGATGAATGACAACCTCGAGCACTTGCATGTGACGGAGTGGTGAACTGTCCATATTCTAACAGCCTTTGGTTAACTGTTAAAATTGTATTCCGATTGGGTATACGTGCGTTAATTCCTTGTCTTTGCAAACGCGGTAAAGACTCACTTTCGTATAATCTTTGCGCACCACGTATACTTTTGCTTAAAATGTAACACCGTACCATTTCATAGTATTCGGGGTTCGAATATTTACGTTCCGTCATAGTTAACGACACAGATTACTGTATACACTTCTTCTTCTTCTTCGTTACGATGAATTATTAGCCAATGACATGTTACATGCGAAAAGGTTTAATTGGGACCCTACATATATATTTATCTGATTGGGACACAAACTCTGCTTATAAAAAGGAAATTGATAATACAAGCATCAACTTGAATTATACAAGAAATGCTAACAACAACAACGTATTTTTTTTAAACTAGCTTTACGGCTCTGGGTTCTAGCCCGTCTGAGCAACGAATATTATGTGAATGATCAAAGAGAATATAATCACTACGTTATGGTCAATTTATCCCATATCTGTTGGTTTTTTTTAAACTGGCTTAAAGGCTCTGGGTTCTAGATCTTCTGAGCCTGATCATATCTGTTTTTTTTAACTGGCTTTACGGCTCTGGGTTCTAGCCCTTCTGATCATATCTGTTGAATTACCTAAAACCAAAGAGTAACTGTCATACAGGAAAACAAAAGACAGACAATGTTGTTAGAACCAAGGAACATACTACTCTCTGATAGAACAACACTAATGTGTTATTATATGACAGACAAATTATAGTTTAATGTTGTTAGAGTTAATAAAAATTACATTAAAAGGGAGTTAAAGTCTATGGGACGCACAGATGTACCCTGACGGGAAGAACAAAAACTTCATACAATAAAAATGCCAAGAGCTTGCGACACTAGCGCGCCAGTTTTTGATCCATGAACTAATTTACGCGCCAGATGTGAATGTATGCGTGTGTATATGTATAATGCTCATTGCCCACCCTCCATTCAATATTCTATTTTTAATCATAATATTTTACTATTTCCATTCCAATTTTCTACGAATACGAATGTAGAAATTACATTCTACATTCGTAAAAAATTGGAATGGAAATAGTAATAAATGAATAACATATTGGAAATTTTAAATATTTAATATTTAAAATAATATGTAAAATAATATGTAAAATGAACTTTGAAAGTTGTTCTATTCTTAATTTTATGAATATGTAATAAATAAAATATAGGTTATGTTTTTATTTCGCAATAGCCATAGATACATTTATGTTTTCGGCTATAGAGCTTGTTGCACAGACTAGTTATTTTAATCGGACATAAAAATAATCGCAACGTAAAGAGCAATGGCAGAAAAATAGTTGACAAAAATTATAGCGTCTAGCAATAAGTTATATATAAAATGAGTTTTATTATTTTTCTATGATTTTTCAAATAAAAATGTATTTTAATTAAAGCCACAGAAAAAAACAAACATGTTTGGGAATATCAAATGACTTAAATCATTTTACTCTATTCAAATGTTGCCATTTAGTATATTTATACTATTTTCGTATACACTTTGTAAGACTACCAACACAACGCACAAAATATTTTTATATTAAGTTATTATTAGTAATAACTGTACTATCAGTAATAATAAAAATAAAAGTGATATGGCTGAGAATAAGTCTCTTACAAAGAATTTCCTACAATAATACATTATCCCAATCATAGTACTATGTAACAATTCCATTTAATGTTATGCCAATACTAGCTAAAATAAAATGTCACTGTTTTTTTTACTGGCTTTACGGCTCTGGGTTCTAGCCCTTCTAAGAATGTCACTATGATACAAAAGACCTGGAGCCGTGCCAGAAATATACATTTATAGTATGCAAATATATAATAGAGATACAATAATCTAAAAACTCTCAATTATGTATTATGTATTAAGCTAACATCAAACAACCACAGGAAGCATGACTTTTTCCAAGTGACATAGGACATAAATTAAAAAGTTCATAATTAAACAACTTTTATTTCTTATGTATATTACAAAATATATAGTTTATAATTTATAAGATAAGTAAAGATAATTTTGATGCGCAGGCGACAAAGATATTAAAAAGCAAAAATAAAAGTTCCTAAACTGTAATTGAAATATAATGCGTAACATGGTTCAATAGTGATTTCTCTGTCTTGCGTATAACGCTGTCTCTGTTTCGCTTATTTTACCCGACGTTTGTATCGGCTACATAGAGACTTGACCCCTTGGGGACGCACTGATGTACCCCGATGGATGGGACAAGGGCGAGGAATGTCAGAGGCACAGAATAATTAGTAGATCATAGATTCTACCCGAATCAGACGGACATCTCACGAACTAAACTTACTCGACTTAGCTTCTGCGTCCTCATTGGTTGTAGCAAAATGATATATCACATTTCTTTTTTTTTGAAGCAGCTATACCAGGCAAAGGACGACCCATAATAATAAAACATATTAATAATAAGGCAATGGGTCTGGCCACCCAATTTTGTTAAGGGTATCAAAAAATTACGAATTCAACGGTATTCTTATTTTTTTTTCTACCTTTAAAAATGACCGAAATATTGATGAGTAAAATGGTGTTTTACGGTAAGGGCGACCGCTTTGCTCCGCATCGCGATGTGACGTCACAAAACGACACGTCGATACCACCAGTAGTCTTTATTGTTACAATAGCTGTTACCCGCGGCTTCGCCACATGGTCACTGGGAAATGAACTATCCATTGCTTTTTGAATTGAAAGAAAGCTGAGTTTTATAAATTTGTCAGAGATGCAGCCATTAAAAGGAAACTGAGAAAAATTGATTCGTCAGCCTATTTAAATGTTTTGAAACGCAGCGTATAGGAAAGCATGAAAATAGCCTGTTTATGCTGTTGTTAGGTGCAGCATTTGGAATTGAAAAGAAACTGAGCTAAATAGGAAATTTTGAATTGAAAGGGAAGATCTGTGGGAATTCTGATTAATTGATTGTGGGAAGTTTGGCAAAAAAAAACTAACTGAACACTATTTTAAGACGCTACTGTACACAATGTTATATGTTTTTCCATTCGGGGAAAGAATGTGGAGATTCTGGGCATTTGACATACGCGAACATGCTACATACAGCTGACCATGAGAGAAGCACGGTTTTTCTAAGTTGACCCACGCTACCTGTAACGTTTGCCCTTGCGCTTTATTAATTGTCATTGCAAAACTGAGCTTAATAGGGAACTGCAACCTTTTGAATTGAAAAGGAAGATCTGTGGGAATTATAGGGATCCGTGGTATAATAACATTTTCACCTTTTTCTACGCCTGTCAAAATTGTAGTATCGATTATGTTCCGTCCATGATGTGTCACACGCAGCCTTATCCCGTTACATAACCGAGGAGCATCTAAATTTCGCATTAGCATGACTGGGACGCCTAATTTTAATTGAAGCTTATGTTAGGGCACACCTGAAGGGTTATGAAGTGCTCTGTTCCGTGTCCATAACTGTGTCTACTGACAAATACTCTGTTATTTCTCCTGCTACTTCGCTTAATATATCTGAATTTATTTTGTTAACGCTCTCATTTTTTGGTGCAAGAATCGCCCTTTCACATAACCATTTGTCTTCATGCATGTTGTTCGTTAAATCTGAATAAAAGCTCGCAATTAATTCGGAATGACTCTGTACTAAATTACAAAAATCTCTCGTCAATTTAACGCAGCCCTCAGCATCCGTTTCCAACCGCCCATCGCCAATTTTTAATAGTGTGTCAGCATAGTTTCCAGCATTGATATCATTATACAAATGCACTCTCATATTCGTAGATAAACTGAATTTTGTCACCTTGTTCCACTTGAGGCATGCTTTAATTTCATCTGCAGGTGTGCCCTTTTGAATGACAGGTAAAGTTTGGCGAAAGTCACCAGCCAGTAAAACCACCATTCCTCCCATTACATCGGTATTGCTGCGCAAATCCTGGAGCGTTCGATTTAGTGCTTCTACAGCTTTTTTTATGCGACATTGTACTTTCGTGCCACACTAAAAGTTTGCATTGTCGTAGCATTACACCTCGTGCACTATTTTTGCTAAAGTTGCAGATCGACGATTCTTCCTGGGCTAGATTTAGAGCGTGCGGCTATACCAGAGGAAGCTACGGCCACAGCAATGTTTTTATCTTTCCGTACTTGCGCTAATAATAAATTTAACAAAAATGTCTTCCCAGTTCCTCCAGGGGCATCTAAAAAGAAAAATTCACCATTTCCAGATTCAATTTGTCCTAATACTTTGTCAAAAACTCGTTTTTGTTCGGGAAGGAAGCGGGGTACAAATTCGGCTACTTGCTGCTGCAAAGCTGGTATATCGTAGTTTGTTTCACGTATAATTTCATCACTTAGTTCATTTTCGGTTGTTCGCTGAGGGCTTATCATTCGCTTAAAAGTCGCTTAATTTTTTGCCTACCATTGCCATTACTTTATCTTCAATTTTTCCAAGTGCTTCATTATAAATGTGTTCATTGTATGTCATGTTCGCATGTTTCTGCTGTAACCTTCGCAAAATATCTTCCGCCATGTACTCTTTATATTTGTCCCACAATTCATGTGCATTAGATAGCCCGCAAGATGATATGAGAGTTGCATAAAGATCTCTAATTTTAGCTGGTGACTAACACTGCACAGCTTCCTCCATGGTTTCATCCCAGTGATTATCGTTTTCTAAAAGATGCAGAGCTTCACATGCTTCTCTATAAGTTGCGGATTCCTGACCGTTGACAGTTTTAAGGTCTTTATATCCTGTAGGACCCCGAACATGGTGCAGCAGCAATCGTAGACAGAAACATTCAAAATTAGTTACATGGACGGTATACACACGACCAAGGGCATCTGATGACTTTACACCGGGCCAATTTGCAACAGGCGCGCCTTGAATACGGCGTTTCCACTCCTTTCTAGATGTGTTCCAAGTATAATAGCGGGGGACTTCAAAATATAACAACGTTTTTGCAAAGGGGTCGGTTTGACAAAGTTGAAAGAAGGCTGTTAGTGGTAGTTTTTGGCGGTGATGCAATTCTTTCTTGGAAATTTCTTTCGGTGAAATATACACGCTGTCCATTTTCTAAGTGCACAGCAAGGTGAGTAACTTTTGGGTGCCTTTCGTGTAAAGGGAAGCCAAGGAGACGCCACGCTGCCTCGTTACTGCTGACATAACGCCCTGCTTGAAAGGTCTGTACTTCATTAACGGGATTTGCCTCACCTTCACTCCTGAGATTAAATATTGCTTGGTCGCTTCCTTTATTTATGTACTTACAGATATACTTGATTGCGCGGACAGAGCTACATACTTCTACATTAATGTGGGCATTAAACATTTTACATAGAATGGGCGAATACGAGACAATCCAGCTGTTATCTAAGGTTTCGAACGCTCCAGAGCGAGATTTGATTGTAACTTTCCTGCCACCATCTTCGGGAGCTCTGCGTCTGTATAAAGTTTAGCCATTGTCATTGTGCACTGTTTCTTTTCATAGCCGTTTAGGGAATTTCTTTGTACATTTTCCTTCTTTCATACATGGCGATATTGAATTTCGTGCTCCACATGGACCGTGAATCATATTTCGGAGGATGGTATCATACAATTCTTTATCTTGCTCTGGATCCGGAATCTCGGCGCTTATTATGTCGTCTATTTGGCTGGGCCGCAACTTCTCTTTAAGCCATATTAGAATGTGGGCATGCGGTAATTCTCTTTTTTGCCATTCAATTGAATACATGAAGCACTGCACCTCTCCGAAAATTTTCCCTTTGTTAATTACATACATTAATTTTTGTACTTTTAATCTAAATACTTTAGCAACTAAATCGTGTCTGTCAGTACTTTTTTGGCCCGGCATTAGCTCCTCGGTTATTTCTTTCCATATGGGATTGCAAGTAAAAGTAACAAAAAGATCAGGTCTTCCGTAAGTTCGTACATAGGCGAATGCGTCTTGTGTGTACTCAAGTAGGTAGCGGGGACTGTTAACGAATAATGAGGGCAGAATTACCATTTTACCTAAATCTCTGGGGCTTACATTGGCGTCGCTAGAAACTGCATCTTGTAAATGTATATAATTCTCAACGCGCAGCTTTTTTTGATTTAAAGATATATAACGGAGCCGTTCACTTTCTACCTTCACATACATGTGTACCAAAAATTGATGAAATAATTGTCTACACCGGGCTAAGTGGTTAAAATCATTTTTTCGCAACATCATATGATACGCATAAAAATCCATACATGATACTTTTTGTTCGGAGTAGGCTCCTTTGTGACCGGGTTAATTAGTGGAATTTGAAAATGATAACCCTCTTGTCCTTTGCAATAAATCAATGGGTATTGCAGAGCGTCATAAAACTTGTGTGTATCGGCTACCCGTTGCAATGTATCATCACGTGCTCGCAAGACAATGTCTCGTGAAGAAAATTGATCACCACTAATTACGGCTGCTATTTCGTTTATCAAAGGTACATTGTAGCGCCTTTCATGCTCTCCTCGAGGGGTCCGATCTGCGTGAATGACGACTTTATAATCCTCTTCAGGTAGGTTTTCTAAAGCAGTTTTAAATGTTTTGACTAAAATGTTACGTTCATGCAAGAATCTTTGAATTTTGAACACTGTGTCTCTCTCAACTCCCTGGATAAATTAGCAGCGACGGTCTACCTCAATTTCTTCGTCACCCACAAAATATACTTGTAAAAATTTATGCTGTTCGTTTTCAGCTGGAAAAAGTGAACCTATTCTATGATAAATTTGCCCTTGCACCGTAAATGTAGGCGAAAATCCCGGCGTTATTATTTCCTGGTCAACTCCGAAGGACGTCATTTGAAAGCATGAGTTATATTTCCGGATCCTGTTTAAAAAGCGCCGTGACTCATTAGAATCATATAAAAAGAGAGTTTTCAAAGGTTCTTCTGGTTCCCCAAGTAACGGAAGAAACACTTTGCCATTGGAACAGCACATGCCTGCGGTCTCATCTTTCCATTTTAAATCGCTGCAAAATCGACACGCCTTGTCCATCAGTCCGATAACAACTAACCTGTGATTTTTATAATCAATCAACGGATCATAATTGAATGCTGCGTCATTAAAAACCGACCAATAATTGTTTCTTTGAAAATTTTGTCGACGTTCAGCTTGGAGCTGTGCATTTGCATCTCTTCGCACCTGTGTCTGTTCTGGTGTTTCAGATGCCCTTATAGTAGATTGACGTTCAGCTTGCTCAATGAGTCTGTGTTGAGTTTCATTAGGTGTTTCCGCGGCTCTTAAGGCGGCCTGACGTTCCGCTTGTTCGAATAGCCTTTGCTGACTTTGAGCAGGTGTTTCAGTAGCTCTAGATTGACGCTCTGCCTGTTCAAGACGCTTTTGCTGACTTTGATCAGGTGTTTCAGTAGCTCTTAAAGTAGCTTGACGCTCTGCCTGTTCAAGACGCCTTTGCTGACTTTGAGCAAGTGTTTCGGTAGCTCTTAAGGTAGCTTGACGCTCTGCCTGTTCAAGACGCCTTCGCTGACTTTGAGAAGGTGTTTCAGAAGCTCTTAAAGTAACTTGACGCTCTGCCTGTTCAAGATGCCTTTCCTGACTTTGAGAAGGTGTTTCGGAAGCTCTTAAAGCAGCCTGACGCTCGGTCTGTTCAAGACGCCTTTGCTGACTTTGAGCAGGTGTTTCAGTAGCTCTTAAAGTAGCTTGACGCTCTGCCTGTTCAAGACGCCTTCGCTGACTTTGAGAAGGTGTTTCAAAAGCTCTTAAAGTAACTTGACGCTCTGCCTGTTCAAGACGCCTTTCCTGACTTTGAGAAGGTGTTTCGGAAGCTCTTAAAGCAGCCTGACGCTCTGTCTGTTCAAGACGCCTTTGCTAACGTTGAGAAGGTGTCTCAGATGCTCTAAACGCAGCCTGACGCTCTGCTTGTTCTTGCCTTCTCAGTTCAGCATCTTCTAAAGATTCTAGCGATCGAGCTAATCTTTTCGCTTGTCTTTGAGAAGATACTCTTGAAAGGCTGGAATTACGTTTGCGAGGCATTATGAAGTAACAAAAAACCTATTTATAAAAAAACGTTAAAATACCTAAAAAGACCAATTTCTCTCGAAATGCTAAGGGCTGGAGAAGGATTGGTGGCAGACCTGCTGTACACCTTGTTTAATTTATGTTGGGAACTTAAGCGGGTACCGGGAGACTGGTGCAAAGCCGTGATAGTCCCAATATATAAGGGAAAAGGATCACAGCAGGACTGTAAAAACTACCGTGGTATCAGCCTTCTTAGCATTGTGGGAAAACTGTATGCTAAGGTATTAATTGAAAGAGTTATGAAAGAAACTGATGGAAAAATTTGGGATGTGCAAGCGGGATTTAGAAAGGGAATGGGATGTACGGATCAGGTCTTTTCCATGCGCATGATCGCCGAGAAGTTTTTGGCCAAAAACCAAAAAGTTTTTTGTGCGTTCATGGACTTGGAGAAGGCTTATGACAGAGTGGACAGGGATGTGTTATGGCAAACACTGAACTCATTTGGGTTGAGCGCTGGTCTGATACAGGCATTGAAGTCTCTATATAGGGACTCTAGTGCTTGTGTCAGGATCAACGGGGCCTACTCGGACTGGTTTGACATCCATAAAGGTGTCAGACAGGGCTGTGTGGCTTCCCCGTGGTTGTTCAACCTATTTATGGACAGTTGTTTGGAAAATTTGAAAGTAGAAGAATGCGGGTTAAGAATGGGTGAGTTAACTGTCAAATGCCTTTTGTACGCCGATGATCAAGTCATACTTGCGTCGTCGGCAGCCGAGTTGCAAATGATGGTTACATTAATGAACAGGACATTAAAAGAAAAGGGAATAAAAGTGAAAGCAAGTAAGACGAAAGTTATGGTTTTTGAAAGAGAAGAAAAGTAAAACGATATGTGAAATAAGAATAGAAGGGGAGTTGGTAGAGCAAGTAGATGAGTTTGTATATTTGGGATGTGTGTTTAGCAGGGATGGTAGATATGATAAGGATATAGAACGACGAGTGAATGCAGGAAATAGAGTGAATGGGGCTCTACACTCTATTGTGAAATGTCAGAATGTGTCCAAAAAGGCACGTATGGCAATTCACAATGCTGTGTTAGTACCTACTTTAATGTATGGTAGTGAAAGTTGGGTGTGGCAGAAGAAGCATGAGAGTAGAATAAATGCTGTAGAAATGCGGTCATTAAGGAGTATGTTAGGGATGAAACTGAATGACAGAATGAGAAATTGTTTAATAAGAGAAGAGTGTGGTTTGCAAGATGATGTTGTGACCAGGATTAAGAAAGGAATGCTTCGGTGGTTTGGCCATGTAGAAAGAATGAATGAGGAAAGAGTGACAAAGCAAATTTATGTTGCAGAGGTGAACGGCATAGTCGGGAAGGGTCGCCCTAGGCGAAAGTTTATCGACCAAATTGGCGATATATTAAAAATGGGCCAAATCAAGAGTACCTTTAACCGACGAGCGTGTATGCGTAGGTATATGGATGTGGAGGAAGCGAGAGAGGTGTGTCAGGATCGTGCCAAATGGAAGTCCATAATCTCTGCCTACGCCTCTGGGTGACAGGCGTGAGTGTTTATGTTATTATGTTACCTAAAAGGAATTAAATTTCCTTTGAAATATTTTTTTAAAAGCAAATCCAAAATATCTAAAAGGAATAAATATTCCTTTTAAATATTTTTTAAAATCAAAACAACAAAACCAATTCAAGACACAACACGAATCCGAAAACGATAGCAAAAAAATCGAATCAACTTAAACCAAATGACAAAACAAATCGCAGAAAACCGAAATTAAAAGCAGTAGTCAATATAAATATAACCAACGAAAAAAGAAGTAAGTGTATAGGTACCGTATACACTATCTATACTAATAATATTCCTTTCAAATATTGTTAAACAACCTGAAACAACGAAAACCAATTCACGATTCTAAATAAACAAAATCCAAAATCAAAGCCAGTGTCTAAATATGTATAAAGGAAAGGAATACCAACCAAATCAACAAAACCGATCCAAGAAAATACACAAATCCGAAAATGAAAGCCAATATAAATCCATTCAACCTTAATCAAATCATAAAGCAAATAAGAAACAACCAAAATCGAAAGCAGGTAGTCGAATAAGCTACGAAATAGAAACAATTTAAGCGTATAGGTACCGTATGCATTATAAGTAGACGCGCGGCTCAACGGCGGGCGTTAAGTTTTTTTTTTATTGGATAAGGGTGACAAACGAGCACACAGTCCACCTGATGGTAAGTGGTTGCTGTTAGCGGTGTGCGACTCGAGTTATTTGACTCGAGTAACTCGAATCAAACCTTAAACGAGTCTACTCGAGTTCAGTTTTAAGCAACTCGAATCAACTCGGTCGTCCGAACGCAAACCGGACGTTATAGTTATACGCGGTGTTCCGAGTTACACACGCGAGTTGTTCCGAGTTACACACGCGGCTCGCGCGCGCGGTTCGTTAGGCGTTGCAACTCGCATCAACTCGAGTTGAGTGAATTATTATTTATTATGTTACGATACACACGCGCGCGCGCCGTTCGTAAGGTGTTGCATCGTACTCGTATCGACTCGAATAGATTATAGAACTCGGGTTGAGTCGGGCTCGCTCGGCCAGGATCGGAACGGAAACGGAATTGCGCGAATGAAAAACTGCGTTGAATGTTTATTTTGATTGACATTTTTTTTCTTTTATATTTATTTCGTTTATTTTATTTATAACTACTACTATTTATAACTATTTATAACTATAACTTGCTATAATATAAATTAAGCAATTATTTAAAAACTAAACCATTGACATTTTGTTGTTTAATTTTATTAGTTGATTGACCGTTAGCGATCCGCTCGTGAGTCTCGAGCTCGAGCTGACTCGTGGTCCCCGAGTCGGCCGAGTCGCCTCTCTTTCCCTACAGCAGACATCGATTCGAGTCAACTCGAGTTACGATTCGAGTCAGTAGCCATATGAACTCGAGCAACTCGAGTCAAAAAAAATCCAACTCGTCACATCAGTAGTTGCTGTGGCCCATAGACATCTACATCTATCTTCGATTACGAATTAAAATGCAGATACTTTGTCACCCGTGAGGACTAAAATGGAATGCCTCGTTTCCAGTAAAAAGGGTCTCCGGTTCTCTACACTCACCATACGAAACACAGCAACGTTAAGCTGCTATTTTACGCTGGTATTCTGTGAGAGCGTGGTCCTTCCCCGGTCGAGCCGACCCATTCGTGCTACAACCATAATATAGCTGCAGCATGGCTCTACCACGTACATGTCAGGAAACATTTCGTTACCGCGTTTTAAAAACCTAGTAACGACATCTAGCGGAATCAATTTAAACTATGTATACGTTAGTTAATAAGAACTCTCAAAAAGTATTTTTCTTATAATTTTGCACAATTTTTCTTATTGTAATACCGATTCATTCATAACCACATATAAGAACTGTATTCATTTAAGGCTTACTAACAACCGTTTCTACCACAGTTAAGTAATAGTTAAGGGTGAAAGCGTGACAGGTGGTGATAGTATTTCTGATCCATACTTATAATCACGCCTGTAACCCTTGCGGGGTAGGCAGAGCATCAACGGATTACTTAATATCGTTTTTTTTTATAGGATAAGGGTGACAAACGAGCAAACAGTCCACCTGATGGTAAGTGGTTGCTGCGGCCCATAGACATCTAGATCTATCCTCTGTTACAAATCAAAATGTGGATGCGTTGTCACCCGTGAGGACTAAGATGGAATGCCTCATTTCCAGTAAAAAGGGCCTCCGGCCACCTGCACACACCAAGCGAAACGCTGAGGTAAAAAAAAACAGCAAAAGCTGCCGCGTGGCTCTACCACTGTTAAAAGCGAGGTTATCGCCTATTCTGTGAATTACAATGCACCAAAACGTTTGAAGAAAATCGGCTGGTGAATTTTATGTTTTTAATCGCTCTCTTCCCGGTCCTGCTTGAAAAAATACAGATCCATACATTTTTTATCTTAATTTTGGTAAAAAGACATAATAATCCAGATATTCTGACCTTCTGTGTTCGTCCATCGTACTGTCGTCCGTCTTGTAGAATTATGGTGGCGCCACCTAGCTGAATTTAATTTTGCAACATATTCGATTTTCCCACGGAAATGATATATTTTTCCGCTGAAAAAAGTAGCCTATGTCACTCTACAGCCACCGAACTATCTCCATACAAAAAATCATGCCATGCCAACGCTCTGTTGCGACGTGAAAGAAGAACAAACTTGTGCAACATATTCGATTTTTCCACGGGAATGAGATGTTTTTCCGCGGAAAAAAGTAGCCTATGTCACTCTACACCTACCGACCTATCCCCATACCAAAATTCATGCCATGCCGATGCTCTGTTGCGACGTGAAAGAAGGACAAACTTTTGCAACATATTCTATTTTCCCAAGGGAATGAGGCTGTAGAGTGACATAGGCTACTTTTTTCAGCGGAAAAAAGTAGCCTATGTCACTCTACAGCCACCGAACTATCCCCATACCAAAATTCATGCCATGCCGACGCTCTGTTGCGACGTGAAAGAAGGACAAACTTTTGCAACATATTCTATTTTCCCACGGGAATGTTTTTCCGCGGAAAAAAGTAACCTATGTCACTCTACAGCCACCGAACTATCCCCATACAAAAAATCATACCATGCCAACGCTCTGTTGTGACGTGAAAGAAGGACAAACAAACAAACAAACACACTTTCGCATTTATAATATTAGTATGGATTTTTCTTATTCTCTCCATATTTATTACTCTATATTTTTCTTGTCATGTTATTTATTTATCAGTAACCTTTATTTTCTGATTTTTTTTTATATTCTGTTATATCTCTCTCCTTGGGAATATAATGGTGACCTAAGATACAGGTTTTACCTAGTTTAGGCACCAGTTTTTCACCTAACAATAGTATTGTATCAGATGTAAGCACATATTTTTTGTTTTCTGAATGTATATTGTTGGTGAAAATAAATCATCATCATCATCATCATCATTACAGCCCTTCACAAGTCCACTGCTGAACATAGGCCTCCCCCAAAGAATGCCATAAAGCACGGTCCTGAGCCACCTGCATCCATCGACTTCCGGCATATCTTACCAGGTCGTCACTCCATCTAGTGGGGGGACGCCCTACACTTCGCCTGCCAGTACGAGGCTGCCACTCGAGAACCTTTCTTCCCCATCGGTTGTCGGTTCTTCGAGCTATATGGCCGGCCCATTGCCACTTCAACTTCCTAATCCGTTGGACTATGTCAGTCACTCTGGTTCTACTGTGGATATCCTCATTTCTGAGTTTATCACGCAGAGAAACTCCGAGCATAGCCCTCTCCATAGCTCGCTGAGCGACCTTGAGCTTCCTCATCCGGCCAGCAGTGAAGGACCACGTCTCAGTTCCGTATGTCATCACTGGCAACACGCACTGGGTGTACAGTCGGTGAAAATAAATAAATAAATAAAATAAAATAAAAATAAATTTAATTTTACTGGAAAAAAAATCATATAAATGCTAAATGTTCAATTATTTGTTATGTATCAATATCCGGAATCCATCTCGAGTCAAGCACTAGTCTTTCCGCCTAAAGTCAGCACTTTCGGCTACTTTACCTGCCTGGAGGGGGCACCTCACCACTGTTTTTGCTTTGTTATTTAAGCAGTGATGAGCACCAGGTCTCGTCATTATAACGTTGTTTTTCGCGCCATTCACAAGTCAGCCTTTCGTAAGCACAAAAAGTTTCAATTTTTCTAAAATTAAAAATAGCTACCCTACTGAAAAGATTATGGAGGAACAAAGTGTCGACAAAGTTACATTATTAAATTCTCTAAACATGTGCGTACTTCATCGTCGAGTTTGGATAGCAGTGATTCGTCAAAAAGCAGTGTTGACAGTCAAACAAGGAGACACAAAAAAAGGAAAATGGATCAAACCGTGAGTAATGAATATTTAGAATTTTTATCCCAGCAAGTGGCCTTTTTAACTAATATTATTACAAAATCTAGTGAAATTACATGCCAAAACCAAAAAAATAGTCCCTTCACTTAATCTTAACTTGCACCGACCTACAACAGAAGGCGGGTACAAAATAAACCAGCTCAAGCTATCAGATTTGAGTACCACGGTAAAAAATCCTATTTATCCACGTGCAAATGAAATACATTTAAAAAAATTAGTAGAATTACAGCGTTTTAATTGTGATGATTGGTATGCTGTACGGTTTATCGATGCCCAGAAGAAATATTTATCTACCCCCGGTTTGTCTAACTTGCTGTAAATGATTCGTTAAAACAATTTGAAACTGCAATGTTGCGTGATGATCTTATTTGCTAGAACGTTCTTTCTCCGGATTAACCAACTGCTTACTTTGCCAAAAAGAGGAATTACAAAGAGCATTACAAGCACTAATAGATTGGGCCAGTGATTCTCGACAAACATTGACTCGAAATTTATTATTTGATAAAAAAAAGAGTTATTTTCTAAGGAATCATCATATAGCAAAGTAACTGATAATTTGTTTCAAATAGTTTGTGGTAGACGAGCGGATCTAATTAGCTTACGCCGTGGTTCATTACTTTGACAAATTCCTGAAGAATATCATCGCAAAGTTTTGCAAAAAATCCCTCCTAACGTAGAAACTCTGTTTAACGACGATTCCATTCAGACCTACTTTTAGAAAATTGGAGGGGCAGATAAATTAATCACTTCATCCCGATCAATGCCTCGTACTCAAAAAGAATTTTACGAAAATCAAAAGCCATCGACGAGTAAACGAGCTGATGATACATTTTTTCATCGAAACAATCCCTCGAAAAGAGGAAAAAGAGCACCCCGCCCATCTTACCAAACAAATCGAGATAAATTGGGCAAAAATAAACAAAGAGGAAAGAAATCGCAATCGCATTTTTCCTTTAAAGATGATCGTCGTAAATGACTCTCAAAAATTTCATGGCAGCTGTCTAAAACAATTTCAATGTGTTTGGAGGGAGCAATTTAGGCGCGCCGAAACAAATATGCAGACTATTAAACGGCTCATACATCCCATTCAAACTCAAGCCGCCTCTAATACTTCCAAATCCAATTGTGATTCAGAGCTACAGGACCAAAACCTCCTTAAATATGACTCGCCAAATTCAAAGTATGTTATAGTCCGGAGTACTCGAACAGGCGGAGCCGAGTGCCAGCTTCCTTTCCACATTCTTTTTGGTGCCAAAACCAGACGGCAGCTACCGTCCAATATTGAATTTGAAACAACTGAACAGGTTCGTCAAAACGAAACCTTTCAGACTGTTCAGTCACTTTAGAGTATCCACCTTCCTGCAGCATCAGGATTGGATGGCAAAGTTAGACCTAAGCCAAGCCTACTTTCACGTTCCGATTGCTCGGCGTCATCGAAGATATTTGAGGCTGAATTATCACATCAATTCAAACCAGCCCCAACTGCTTCAGATGACCTGCTTACTGTTTGGCCTCTCCTCTGCCCCGAAACTTTTTCCTCAATAACAAACTGGGTAGCAGAGTTTCTCAGGAATCGGGGCATCAGATGTGTAGTTTATTTGGACGATTTTCTATTGGCAAGCCAGTCGATGCAACAACTACAAGAAGATATATCTTTAACGATAAAGATCATGCAGTTACTGGGTTGGACAATAAATTTCGAAAAGTCCGTGCTGACTCCGACACAGTGCCTCGAGTTTCTCGGCATAACATGGGACACAAAACTCAATGCAAAGTCCTTATCGGAGAAAAAGTTCTTAACGCTACGCAACGCACTTCAGCAACAGCTCTTAAAAGGCAAGTGGTCCCTCAAACAGTATCAAATCTTAATGGGGAGACTCAATTTTGCCACTTACGTAAACCGGAGAGGTCGGTTTCACTGTCGAACACTGCAATACTTCAGTCGACAGTTGTCAAAGGACCACCCTTACCGCCAAGTGAGTATTCCACTACCAGTTCAATCGGAGATTGAATGGTGGCTACAAGCTATAGGTCAATCTGTACCGATACACACGAATATAATACCAACTCACCTTCTAACAACCGATGCTACAGACATCGGCTGGAGCGCGCAACTCGGCGATTTAAGTATCGGGGGGACCTGGACGAAGCTGCAACTAACCTGGCACGCAAACAGAAAAGAAATGTTCGCAGTTCATGCAGCGATATCACACAAACAAAAACTGCTACAGAACTCAAAAGTGTTTCTTCAGACGGACAATCGAACAGTGGTTTCTTACATAAACAAGGAAGGCGGAAGCAAATCCAAAAAGCTTCTCGAGCAAACTCTACAACTACTTGCACTTCTAGACAAATTCAATATACACATTCAGGCCCAGTACTTTTCAGGCAGATTCAATGTCGAAGTGGACGCCTTATCACGCCAAAGGACTTGCCCCGAGTGGCACCTAACAACAGCGGCGACATCCAAAATATTTCGAATGTGGGGCACGCCAGAGATAGACCTATTTGCGTCGAGTACTGCTCACGTGACCCCGAAGTATGTTTCAGTGAACATTCAGGACAAGCAAGCACAACACCACAATGCGTTTTGTCACCAGTGGCACTACAAACTAGCGTGGTTATTCCCACCACCCAATCTTATTCCCAGAGTCCTAAACTATATGAATCAAGTCAGCGGACTATATATATTCATCATTCATCATCATTACAGCCCTTCACAAGTCCACTGCTGAACATAGGCCTCCCCCAAAGAATGCCACAAAGCACGGTCCTGAGCCACCTGCATCCATCGACTTCCTGCAAATCTTACCAGGTCGTCACTCCATCTAGTGGGGGGACGCCCTACACTTCGCCTGCCGGTACGAGGCTGCCACTCGAGAACCTTTCTTCCCCATCGGTTGTCGGTTCTTCGAGCTATATGGCCGGCCCATTGCCACTTCAGCTTACTAATCCGTTGGGCTATGTCGGTCACTCTGGTTCTACTGCGGATATCCTCATTTCTGAGTTTATCACGCAGAGAAACTCCGAGCATAGCCCTCTCCATAGCTCGCTGAGCGACCTTGAGCTTCCTCATCCGGCCAGCAGTGAAGGACCACGTCTCAGTTCCGTATGTCATCACTGGCAACACGCACTGGGTGTACAGTCTCGTTTTCAAGTTTTGAGGTATACCTGACGAGAAGATGTGCCGTAATTTCCCGAACGCTGCCCAACCGAGTTGAATCCGTCGATTGACCTCTCGGTCGAAGTTGGACTTACCTAATCGGACTATTTGTCCCAGGTAAACATACTCGTCAACAACTTCGAGCTTAGTGTTCCCAACAACTACCGGCATAGGTGTGACATGGACATTAAACATGATCTTTGTTTTGTCCATGTTCATCTTAAGACCTATCCGTTGGGAAACACTATTGAGGTCATTGAGCATAGTGCTTAGGTCCTCCAGCGATTCTGCCATAAGGACTATATCGTCGGCAAATCGAAGGTGAGTGATGTACTCGCCATTGATGTTGATACCGTATCCTTTCCAGTCCAGAAGCTTGAAAACATCTTCCAATGCAGCGGTGAAGAGTTTCGGGGATATGACGTCACCCTGTCTTACACCTCTCTGCAATTGGATAGGTTTCATACTCTGGTTCTGTACTCGGATAGCCATCGTAGCCCTACTGTACAAGCACTTCAACACTTCGATATACCGACAGTCAACTTGGCATCGCTGAAGGGACTGCAGCACCGCCCAAATTTCGACGGAATCAAAGGCTTTCTCATAGTCCACATACGCCAGACATAGTGGCAAATTGTACTCTTCGGACTTCTGTACAATTTGCCTAAGGGTATGTATGTGGTCTATGGTGCTAAAGCCTTTTCGGAAACCGGCTTGTTCGGGAGGCTGGAAGTCGTCAAGTCTGCGCGCGAGACGATTCGTAATGACTCTCGAAAACAGCACGTAGACGCGACTCAGAAGGGAAATCGGTCTGTAGTTCTTCAAAAGAGCGTTGTCGCCTTTCTTGAAGAACAAGACCACCGCACTTCTGCTCCACGCCTCCGGTGTAATGCCACCATGGAGGACGGAATTAAAGAGCTTCTGAAGGACTTCATGTACCGGTTTTCCACCCGCTTTCAGAAGCTCCGCTGTAATTCCATCCTGGCCTGGGGCCTTGCCGTTTTTAAGGTGCTGGAGAGCCATTCTAATCTCGCTCAGACTGACGTCCGGGATATCATCGGAATAATGTCGGATAAGACTCGCTCTTGGATCGTTACTCACACTTGCGTGTGGCTCCAACGATGACGTGTACAGCTGCCCATAGAACCTCTCAATCTCACTCAAAATCTCAGGTGCCCCGGAAACGATGCTGCCACATTCGGTCTTCAGCTTTGACAGTTGGCTCTTTCTGGCAGACAGATCTCTGGCAAAGACTTTGGAGCCTTGGTTCCGCTCGATCGCTTCTTCAATACGAGCTGTATTGAAGTTGCGTAAGTCCCGCCGCATGCATTTGGAGATCTGTCTGTTCAGTTGCCTGTATGCTGTCAAATCTGTTGAAGAATGTAGCTTCATCTCCCGTCTAACAGCCATGAGATTAAGAGTGTGATCGGAGAGTTTTTGTGTTCTTCTGCGGCGGGTCTTGCAGAACTTAGCTCCGACCGCATGGACAGTTTCCACGAGCTTGTCATTCAAATCGTCCACTTCATTGCAGTCTTCTAGGCACTGAAAACGGTTTTGCAACTCGAGCTGAAAGGTTTCGGGACTTTGGATTAGAGCACGAGGGGGACGGAGCGTTGACTTCATTAGACGAGACCTCTCCAACTTAACGTTTAGGTTCAGTGTGCCTCTAACCATTCGGTGATCGCTGCCGGTTTTCACCCTCGCGATCACTGAGACATCACTGAACAGTTGTCGTCTGGTCGTCATAATGAAGTCAATCTCATTTTTTGTCGAACCGTCGGGGCTCGACCAGGTCCACTTCCTGTGGGGCCGCTTCTGGAAGAAAGAGTTCATCATAAAGAGTCCCTCTTTCTCCATGAAGTCGGCCAACTGCTGGCCCCTTGGGTTCCGTTGCCCTATTCCAAATTTCCCCACTTTCAGCTCACCGTTCTCTCTTGTGCCTAGTTTTGCATTGAAGTCTCCCATTAACACCGTATATTGGGTTTTGGAGGAATGCATGGCTCTAGAGATATCCTCATACATTTCCTCCACCTCCTGATCGGGGTGTGCCGAGGTTGGTGCGTAAACCTGTATGACCTTCAGCGAATACCGTTTGGTGATTCTGAGTATAAGGTACGCAACCCTCGTCGACACACTCTCAATCTTTACAACGTTGTTAACGAGAGACTTGTGGACGATAAATCCGACACCTCCTTGGGACAGATGGTCGCCCTCCCGGTGATAGAGCAAGTTGCCGGATTCGAGGATTACCGTGTCCTCCCCCTCTCTTCGGACTTCGGATAATCCTATAATATGCCAGCGTAACTTGTCTATCTCTTCTTCCAGCTCCACAATCTTCTCGTCAGTCCTCAGGGTGCGTGCGTTGTATGTTGCCAGGTCGAGTCGTTGTAGGTGGCAACCGAACCTCCACCGGAGATTCTTAGCACCCCCTGCCCCGCCGTTACCATGGTCGCCACCGTAGCCAGGAATAGCGGGGCCGCCGGGGACTGGGGGCCGTCTCTTCGTAACTTTCATTATGGGGGGTATATTGCCATAGTTGCCACGCTTGGCGAGCGGGTTGGCAACCGCAGTTTTTTATTGTATTTTGTCGTTACCAGGAAGATGCTGCTGCCCATCTCCTGCCTGTTTCCCTTTGTCGCCTTTTACGACACCCACGGGAAGATATGGGGTAGTGGATATTCTTAACCGCCACTACACACAATATATATTAATTGCCCCGAAATGGAACAAGGTGTTTTAGCAAGCAGATGTTCAACGCCGAGGTCTACACCCGCCTTATCGGATTCCAGATCTAGTCCACACTCTAGTAGACACGAGAACAGGCATACACTCACCACAGATTCAAGACTTGCTCTTGGAAGCATGGTTGATTTTGGGTGGCAAGATGTGTTAACAGAATGGACGGATAAAGAACAGAAATTGTTAATATCAAGTTGGCGAGGCTCTACGATCAACACATATAAACCTGCATGAAACAGATGGAAAAAATGGTGCGAGTCTAGTTCGGTTAATTATAAATATCCTCACCCAGAACAAGTAGCCCGTTATCTGGCACATTTACATTATGATATAGGTCTTGCTTACAGAACAATTTTAGTACATAAATCTGTGATTTCAACATTCACTCACTTAACTTCAAAAGTAGATTTATCTTCAAATTTCTTTATAAAAAATATGTTAAAAGCAATGTCTATGGCCCGTACCAGACCAGTAAAGCCACCAATTTGGAACCCTAAATTTCTTATGCAGTATATAAGTAAATATAATCTAAATGAATACAATCTGTATGAAGTATCTACGCATACTGCTACATTGTTACTTTTGACTTCTAGTCGGAGAGTTCATGACCTCACTTTGTTACATATTGACAATAACAGTTTAATAGACGACCAAAGTAGCATAATCTTATGGCCAGCTTTTGGTTCCAAAACGGACAGCATTAATCATAGACAGTCTGGTTGGAGGCTTAAAGAACATCCTGACAAAAATTTGAATACTATTTTCTGGATAAGACAATTACTAAAGATATCTAAAAATCGCAAAAAGGCTATAAATCATTTATTTATTACAGCTAGAGGTGACGCAAAGCCAGCATTCCGTACTGTAATTGCTGGGTGGGTAAAATCGCTTCTGAAAGAGGCGGGTATTGAAGCTACTCCTGGTTCAGTAAGTTCAGCAGTATCTTCCTTAAATTGGTTAGAAAATGTTTCTCTAGATAAAATCCTTGAGACGGGTAATTGGAAAACTGTACATACTTTTCAAAATTACTATAAAAAAGAACTAAAGGAAATTGAGATAAATAATTCTGTATCTTTATCAAAAGTTTTTAATACCATTAATTGATTGATAGAGCAAATATATTAGTTGTATTTATTATTGTAATTGATAAAAGCAAAAACTATTGTCATTATGGCCAGATATAATCAAATAATGTAATTGTGGTATAATATATAATTTTTGTTTGCTGTGTATCTCTTGCAATCATTCTTTTATTGTTTACCTTACACATTATAGCGTTAATAACTAGGTATAACAAATTATTAGCGCCAGGTGATAACAAACACGTCACTCAAGATGGATTCCGGATATTGATACATAACAAATAATAGAGAGTTTTACCATAAAATAAAACTTACCTATTATTTTTTAATCAATATCCGGGATCCAGGTAAGGGCTACCTGGTGCATCATGAGTGTCATAATGACGAGACCTGGTGCTCATCACTGCTTAAATAACAAAGCAAAAACAGTGGTGAGGTGCCCCCTACAGGCAGGTAAGGTAGCCGGAAGTGCTGACTTTAGGCGGAAAGACTAGTGCTTGACTCGAGATGGATTCCGGATATTGATTAAAAAATAATAGGTAAGTTTTATTTTATGGTAAAACTCTCTATACTTTAGTTTATACATCAAATAAAATAGTTTGTTTGTGATTCACAGTTTACATAAAGGTCTTATTTAAACAAAAATAAAGTTCAGTCTGTGATCAGCCTCATGGGCATCATCATCATCATCATCATCATTACAGCCCTTCATAAGTCCACTGCTGAACATAGGCCTCCCCCAAGGAATGCCACAAAGTACGGTCCTGAGCCACCTGCATCCATCGACTTCGTGCATGTCTCACCAGGTCATCACTCCATCTAGTGGAGGGTCGCCCTACACTTCGCCTACCGACACGAGACTGCCACTCGAGAATCTTTCTTCCCCATCGGTTGTCGGTTCTTCGAGCTATATGGCCGGCCCACTGCCACTTCAGCTTACTAATCCGTTTGGCTATGTCGGTTACTCTGGTTCTACTGCGGATATCCTTATTTCTAAGTTTATCACGCAGAGAAACCCCGAGCATAGCCCTCTCCATAACTCGCTGAGCGACATTGAGCTTCCTCATACGGATTATTAGATTAAATTATTTATCATAAATGATATTGATTACATTGGATTAGATTAGATTATTCATAAATTATTAGTTCAAAATTATTATATAGTCCTTGGGTTTATTATGTAATCTCATATAGTCAACCGGATATTAACTCTGACATTCGATATAATATGTAGGTAAACGGCCGTATACTTCCGAGCGCGCGGTTAGTACTGAACTTAGCAAGTTCCTACTACACGTTCGCTCTCTCGGATTGTGACGTCACGTCACAGAGAACGAGCGGGTAAAAATTAAAGAATATTGCGAAACTTCAAAACGTTATAACTTTCGTATTTCTGCACCAATTTGGATTAAACAAAAATTATTGTTATTTTCATAAAAATAGCTTTAAAGCTATATAGGTTTTATTGTCAAATTAGAACATGTTGGTGTGACCCATTCTATTAAAAGTAAATATGGCGGTAAGGTTTTGAATTGTACCTATCAGTGTTCTTATTTTCTCGTATTTGAACTGCTCTAGTTTCCTCTTGCAGTGGTTTAAGAGCAGATCTGAATGTAGCCCCTTCATCTGAGATTAATGTTAGTGCAATAAGTTAGTCACCAATAGCTGCAACAATTTCTTTTAAAATATTTTTACTTCAATAGTAGATGCATGGACGTATAAATAAGGCGGACTGAATCTCGCTATACAGCTCAGTGAGGCACCCATAATAAGTCAGCTCGTGTGTACGTACAAGGGATCACACACACATTCACACTAATAATAAGTCTAGCGCCCGCCATTACGCAACAAACGTCGTCCGTGAGAAGTAGTTGGCGTAAGTAAAAAAAAATCAATACGCCGTCTTGCGTCGTTAAATTTTGTAGAAATCATAGTGTTTTTATCAAAAAACATCAAGGTATCACCTTTCATAGGTGACTCAGTAATTATAATCACTTATTTGAGAATTTTATGTCTTAAATTAAAGTGCTATTTTTAGAACATAGAACATGAATCACGTGATCAGTGTTGTTAATTATTTATAGGGAAAATTACCCGAAATTTGGGAAATTACTATTTTCACCCACGTCGGCACGGATACAGTATATATGTTTGCCCAACACCTCTTAAGGTTGTTTTTTGTGCACTTTTTTCTTACAATTTTCCTGAAAAATTACTCGATCGATTATAATGCGGTTTTATGCATTTTGTAGTAAGTTAATAATAGGATATTAGGCGGGTAGCATTGCTCATTATGCAACCAAAAAATTAAATGCCAAAAATGCACCGCGCGTTTGTATACTGTAGAAAGGCATTTCTTTCGTAAATTAATAAATTAGAAAACTTTAGGCGGTTTACGTTTTCCATCTCACGATTTATTTAATATTTGTTGTACTTGCGAAATAGTTCTTCAATGAAAGGCAACAAAAGTATATATTTACAAAAATACTAGAAAAGTTTATTGCCAATGACAGGGTTTTTGTAAGCTTGGAATTTGAGTACACATTCGCAGGGATAGAGCACAAGGTAAGTCTTATTAAATATACGAGTATAGCAGAAAAATATTTGGAAATTCGATTTCATCATATTTCTAAACTAGAGGGGATTTCAAGAACCTTTGAAAGTAAAAGACAACTGTCTTTTACTGTTTAAAAAATTGTTCATCAAAAAGATTTTTAACATTGTTGTTTGTCATGAAAATGAGTAAATTATGGTAATTATTTATGACTTATTGTCATAAATAATAACTTTAATGTATAACTTTACACTTGCGGAAAATTTAATGTATGTATTTGTATTTAGTGATGTACATTCTGTAAATACTAGGAACAAGCACAAGTTAGTTATACCAGTTAATCGATCCAAAAGAGTCAGTAATTCCTTCATGTATACGCTTTCAAAACAAAGTTCCAGAAAATATGCAGGCCTTATCTATCAAAGTTTAAAATTTTTACCAAGCAAAAATTGTTTAGTAAGGATTATTAGGGTATACTACTAAAGAGTACATGATTGATAATAACCCTTGAGAATGAAGTGAGCGCTACCATGCTGTTTCTAAATGTTTTCATACAAATTCTAAAATAATATATTATAAATTAATTTTATATTAATTTTTTTGGTTACCTATAATATGTTTATTTGTTATATATTTCGTTAATAAATATTTATAATATATTTCGTTCCAATAATAAAATACAATTTTTATATAATATAATGTTTGTAATAAAATTAATTATAATCTTAAATTCTTAGATATTTTTAAATCGTCTAATGTGTTATTTATATTAGTTACGTAATAATAAATCAGTATTTCGTCAAAGTTAATTTCATATTTTGACAGATTGTTTTATAAAAAAACGGGGAAATTTTGTTTCACATGACAACCCTATATAACACGCAAAAATACTTGCACCGCCGCCATTACATCAGTGCATCAGTCCTTTTTTAACAAAATTCTGTCCGCCATATTTATACGTCCATGAGTAGATGTTGATACTTCACTACAGTAAAAGGCAACCGGTTGATACAAGTAAATGCAAGAAAAATGCAAAGATAGGGCGGAAATAAATCAACGCCACCACACGAAAATTTATCAGTAAATCAGTAATATCACTCAGTAACACTAAATTCAGTGACAATGACAAAACAACAAAAACAATATGGCTGCGACATCTTGCAATCATAGACTTAAGGGCTTATTATTATCTCCTCTGTCAATCGTCTATCTAGGCCATAGACATAGTATCTTATAGACTAAACATTCAGTGACGTCATCAGCGTGTGAAAGGAATGCACGTATATAGTTAGACATAAGAGTAAGGGAGAAGCAAATCTATATTTCTTGTCTTTTTCTAGGTATGCGTTTTTGATTGTTTTCCCTCCTTTATTTGACATTAACGATGTCAAGCTCTTTTGAATAATATTGATATTATAAGCAAACAGGTAATTGAATTTAGTGTTTTTTGTGGATCTTAGTTATTAGGTAAGGTGAAAAAGATGTTAAGTTGTAGCATTTTAGGATGCAACAGCATCAGTCAACGAAAAATTGATAATATTACCTTTAATCGGTAAGTTTGTTTTTTGCTTACATTTGCTACTTGTACTGATTAATATCTATTGTTTTGTATATAAAGTGTAACATTTCATGTTTTTAATGAACTTTGTTATGTATTTTGTCAAATATTTGGACTCCCAAATTGTAAATTCTTCATGATAATGCTCCTTAATTTGAACGGTCATTCGAAAGCTTAAAGTCATAACAAACGTGTACTTTTTGATTTGGTAGGATTATAGAAACTTTAGGGATATCAGCGAGTACAATAATGTTTTCGCATTGTTCAATAATAATTGTTATTGTGATTAGTAGTTATGTCCATAAATATGAATCACATAATGTTATACATATACATACACTTTTATGTTCAGCTTTAAAGGAAACTCCTTATTGCCCTACAACTCTTCAATCATTTTCCATATTACATAGACTTCACAAATAATATGTAAGTATCAACCTGAAAACATGTTTGGATTCAAGTAGATAAATATTGGGCAAAGTATATTTAATTTCACAAAATATGTATTGCCTGAAATCAGATGCACAAAACTTTATTGCAGTCCATTAATTCTATTATACATTAGCAACAATTACATTACAATATTTATTTAAAAAAATATGTCATGCTAATATAAAAATAAATATAAATATAGGTAGATAAAATAATAAATAAATAAACAACTTAATCTTAAGGTACACAATAACACAACAACATAAGATAATATTCTCAATTAATGATGTAGAAAAAATTTGATGATAATATACTTACCGTTACCATTAGTCAGTATCAAAAGTTATAGGTTTTGTGATAGTTGCCTAGTTTGGCAGGAGAATTGGCAACTGCAGTTATTTGCAGACAAACTGTCTGGGAGGTCTATGTTCAGCGGTGGAGGACATTTGTTAGGCTGTAAATGAATTAACTATATCTAAAGCTTAATATGTACATAATTTTTTTAAATGTTTGGTGAATAATGAATAATATTATCATTACATTTACATATACTTGCTATTTAATTAAATCAATTGATATTGTTTTAATTGTTATAGGTATTGTATTTATGCACAGATACACATTCTTGATTTTTTTTGTTAAATACCTTGATATAAAAGTGTACTATATATTTAATATATTAATTTCTTTTAAATATATTATTTCACAGCTTTCCTAAGGAATCAGCTATCCGTAACAGTTGGATAATCGCTACTGGTGGTGCTTATAGGTAACCAACAAAACTTAGCAGTGTATGCTCAAAACATTTTAAGCCTCATTGTTTTAGGTGGACTAAATATGCTTAACTTATGTAATTTATAATATAATTAAGATAATTTTTTTAAATGTTATAATTTCTTGTTGTATCTTGTTGTTTCTCCATAAGTGATATAAGTTTGACCTTGTTGGTAGTTATGATTTTTGACATTGTTCTGTATGTATTAAAAATTGACTAGCATTGCTTATTTTATTTTCAAATGCTGACATTCTGTATTATTATGACTTGTAATAATTGGGTGGCATGACAATGACAAAATATTTACTTACAGATGTATTGATTAAACATGAATCCTCATTTACAAATGTTGGAACTTTATCTGTACTACCTTGTACTACCATGTTTTATGCAAATAAAGGTTTAAATAAAATAAATAAATAAGTAATTTAAAGTCCTGACCTAAATATACAAATGAATAATTTATTATGCAATAATAATTGTAAAACTGACTGGGAATGCCTACCAATGGGACATTTAGTCCACCCTTAATCCCTTTTATAAAGGTGTTATAAACATTAATGTGTAAATAAATTAAGAAATAATAATTTATAATATTAATTAAGAAATAAAGAGATAAGTTTTACCTATGTAAGTATAGTTTAGGAGTTGTACCTTATTATTTATACCATTAAAATATATTATATACAAGGCAAATAATATATATATATATATACACTCCCTTCTAATCTGATTCTAACGACCAGCACCCAAGAATTTCTGCCATGCAAAAGTATAAATCAAGTTTACAAATGCATATTTTTGAGAAATTCTAAGTCTACTCTGCGCTAGCACTTCTTACTAGTTTGTGGGTTACTCAAACCAAGAATTACAACGAATGCTCTAGAAAGAAGACAAAAATGTTGTTAAATTTGTTGTTTATTAATGTGATGAAAAATTAATAAATAATCGTTTGTTTATTTTAATTTTATTGAATTATATTTAATATATAATTGTGTTTTCATTTGTTTTACTTTATGTAACATTGTTAATATTTCTAAAAGTTGTGTAAGTACGCAAAATGTAGTTCTTTTTCCTTTTTAAATTTCAATATATTTTCATTTAAATAGAATATATATCTTTACAGTCTATCAAAGTCCACTGTTAAACATAAACATGATTATAGTTATTTGGCATAGTTTCAACGCTTGGAAAGCGGGTTGTCAACCATTATTTAGCTGTTATCAGGACAATGCTGCTGTTTATCTTCTTTGATGTTTCCCTATGTCGCCTCATACACCACCCATGGAATGATATGAGGTAGCAGATAATCTTACACTGCATGCTAAATTAAAATAGAATATTATAAAACATTCGTTTTTATTTTATATACCAACATATTACAAAAAAAAACCCTTTGTTGATACTTTACAACGTATATTAACTAAAACATTTTACCACATTAACCATTAGGTAACATGATTAAGCCACCTAACCATAAGTAAGTCACCTAAAAAAGGCCTTCCATAGATATCCTCATAGGATAACTTGCCATAGTTGCCACGCCTGCGTGAAAATATGCGCTATGTTGGTTGGCCACCGCAGTTTTTTATTATTTTAAGTTTTCATCGGGAAAGTGCTGCTGCCCCATCCCCATCTTGTATTATTGCTTACGACGTGGGGTAATATCATCCCGTGTACAGACAAATTCTCTTGTACGCCACAACTTGCCGCACACAAGACACTAACTTAGCAAAACATGCAGGAAATCGCGGGAGTAGGCTCATAACCGTGTTTTGTACCACAAAACCTAAGTGGAAACCCTTTCCTTTCGAAGGTCTGTGTTCAGCACTGAACTTGTGATGGAATGGTATGTTAAAACATTATTGATTTTTTTTGTAAAAACTACAAAACTCGACACAAGGAAATTTTTGTTTATTATTTAATATATTTATTCTCAATTAATATTTAAGCACATACATAACATATTGTTATTCATTAGCGATATCACACTTTGTGCTATTAGCGCCTTCACTTAGTGCCGTCGAAATCCAAAGAGTTTATTGAATGTCCAGTAAAATCGTCGATGCGCCGTTGAATACAGAATGATGATTCTGTTTTTACGCCGTTTCCACCAGTAGTTTTTGTCACAGAATGTATTTTCAAGAGAAATTAATTAATCATTTGAATTATAAAAGAACATTTTTTTTATGGTAACAATTAAGTTTTTTGTATGAATGTAAGTGCTGTGAATATAAATAAACCCATAACGGGGGAAATGGAACAATATCTGGTAACCCAATGAAAGTACCTCCCGCCTATTTCTATCTCAAAAGCATACGCGAATGCTTTATCTAGTCAATCCTCTATCTACGATCTAGGCTTGCAATGGAGCTTAGAAGCAAGTTGAGCCAGCAGACAGTTGACAGTTGGCGATGGTATCTAAAGGCGCCTATGCAAACAAACAGCTTATCTTGAGAATCCATCACCATCAGAGCACTTGTTTCACCGTTTCCACTAATAATTCACATGCGTAGACAGTTAATACATAAAATCGCACCACTTTTGCATATCAAATTCCACTTCAAACTGTTATTTAAACTATAATACAGAAGCAGCAAACCGCCGCCGGTCAAGTTCCCGCCAAAACTCCTCCCATGTCCAGTATTTTCTCTATTAATATGAAGTTACAGCTGGTTACTGCCCGTGGTCAGTTGTTGTTGTTTTTATCATTCGCTCGAGAGAGCAGGCAAAGGAACTAAGCCATACAGCCTTGTCTTTTTTATTTTGAATATATAGAATTTTAGAGTGTAAAGGCCGGAACCAAGTCTTATTTTTCTTCTTTCCATCTCTTCAAAATCCATAAAGGCCGTAGTCAAGTCTTATTTTCTTTAATTCTTCATATTTTCAAAAACCCGTAAAGGCTAAAGCCAAGTCTTCTTTATATTATACTCTTTGTAAGTTTCAATCCATGTAGATTTGTCAATCCAATATTTTCAAAAACAGGGATACCATATTTCTTATTTCTTTTACAGTATTATGAATAAAATTGCAAAGTGGTAAATATGTCTTAGTATTCCTAAGAACATCTTGCAGGGCACGCGGGACGCTTTCTGAGTTTTCATAAACTTGTATACGTTTTTCAATGAGTAGCAATCTTTCTATGGAGTACGCCGGGCAGTTAAATATTATATGTTCTGCAGTCTGATCTGCTTCTGTATCGCAGAAATTGCATGTTGAAGATGCTATTATTCTCATCCTGGAAAGATGAGCGTTCAGTCGATAATGGCCAAATCTAAGTCTGCACATTATTGTATAAAATTTTCTGCTATGATATCTTCGCATATGGTTGCGAGAAGACCAAATAATACTTAATTCTGAATTAATTGATGCATACCAACGACCTTTTCCTGCCTCTAAAACAGCATTCCATTGCATTTTCCATTCTTCTTTTAACTCTTGCTTTAAAATTTAATATAAATCTGTATGTGGTATAGCAACATCGGTTATCCTGTCAATATCGGCTGTTTTTAGCTAAATGGTCTGGTCTTTCATTTGCTTGAACCACAATATGTGACGGAGTCCATAAAAATTTTACTTCCAAATTATTTTCTTTCAATTTCCACCACAAACTTTTGATTTCATATATGATGAAAGACATTTTAGCATCTTTTTTTTTATAGGATAAGGGTGACAAACGAGCACACAGTCCACCTGATGGTAAGTGGTTGCTGCGGCCCATAGACATCTACAACTATCCTCGTTTGCGAATCAAAATGCAGATACGTTGTCACCCATGAGGACTAAGATCGAATGCCTCATTTCCAGTAAAAAGGGCCTCCGGCCACCTGCACTCACCAAGCGAAACACAGAGGTAAACCTCTACTTCACGCTGGTATTCTGTGAGGTCGTGGTACCACCCCGGTTTGAGCCGGCTCATCCGTGCGACAGCAAAAGCTGCCGCGTGGCTCTACCACTGTTAAGATGCTCTATCTAAAGCTCTTGCCTTCAGTGCCTTCAAGACACTCATGCTATCAGAGATCAGTAACCATTTATTAGATACATGTGGGTGTTCTTCTATATATTTAAGAGCGATTAAGACAGCATAACATTCTGCAGTGTATATGCTTGCTAATGCAGGAATGGAAAGGCCACGTCCAGTTTTCAGATGAGGTATGTAAAATGCACAGGCTACTTTATTTTCAACTTTTCAACCATCTGTGTAAATTTGTCGATATTCATCGATATAAGTTCATAAACCTCTTCTTTTCTTTTCAATTTTTCATCAATATTTATGTGTATATCACTGAATTTACTTTCATAATTCCCCTTATAACAAGGCCAAGTATGTGTGCTATTGTGAATATTATATTGTTCATCATATCGTATCACTTCATAAAAGTCATGGAGTATATTATATGGGGCTGAGTTAGATATAGGAGACATACTATTATAGTAAAATAATACTTTTTGAAAAAGTGGATAATGAGACAAAGAATTAATATTTAATAAAAACCTAAATTTCAGGTATTTAAACCTAAGTAAGACAGGAGGAGTAAGACATTCAGCCTGTAAAGAAACAATAGGAGTTGTTCTCATAGAGCCGGTAATAAGTCTTAAATTATTATTTTGTGTATTTTCTAATTTGTTTACTAGTTTTTTATTTGATGCAAAACAAAGAAAGCTGTACTCAAAATGGCTCCTCACCAAAGACTTATATAACATTAATAATATTTCTGGATCAGCTCCCAAGTTAGTACTAGCCAAAGCTGCCCCTGGTCAGGGAGCAGATAATCGTATTTTTTTATAACTGGCTTTACGGCTCTGGGTTCTAGCACTTCTGAGCCTGAAGTTACAATGTATAATTATCCTTCATAGTACACTGCTTCACAATATGTTGATGCGTCACATTGTACAGCCCTTGGGAGATTTTGACGGCAACTTGAGCCAGCAGACAGCAGACAGTTGGCGATGGTATCTCAAGGCGCCGAAGCAGACAGACACCTTATCTTGAGAATCACATCACCATCAGAGCACCTGTTTTACCGTTTCCACTAATAGTTCACATGCGCAGACACTTAATACACAAAATCGCACCCCTTTTACATATCAAAATCCACTTCAAACCATTATTTAAACAATAATACAGGAGCAGCAAACCGCCGCCGGTCAAGTTGCTGTCAAAACTATCCAGATAATCGTAAAGAGACGACCATAGAAAATATACTATATATGGCAATGATGACAATTAGGGCTAATAATTTTCTGTTCACCAGATGTCGCTAGTTGATACTGAGGTAAAGTTTTTTGTTACAAAGTGTAATTTAATTGAGAAGTTTGTTTTTAATAAAAGTTTATCAGCTTTTAGAGTAGTAAATGAATACACAAAACTATGCTTCAATTTTTAGCACATTTTAATATTTTTTATTATTCGTTTATTACTCGTAATAGTGCAGAAGGAAACAATAACCTTTACGTTTTCCGAACAAATTAACTTCGCCGCTATGAAATCTGTCAAATATTATACCTCAAATCAAATCAGTCAAATACCACTAAGGCGACGCCACTTTCTAGTGGCGCCACCCTAGTGGCAGATAAAGTCGTGGATGCCCTCAATTGGTGCAGTTAAAAAATAGTTAGTGTTTCCCTCATCTAAACCACATTCGCACAGAGAACTATCCCTAATCCTGAGCATAACTAGGTGAACATAGGTACAGGCATGTCCAATTCTCAACCAGCTTCTTTATACATAAATTTACGCCTTGTTGTAACTCTTCAGTTCTTCTTCTTCTTCCTTTATGGCGGTTACGATGAATTCGCCAATGACATGTTACATACGAGAAGGTTTAATTGGGACACAGACTCTGCTTAAAAAAGAGAAATTGATAATACAAGAAATGGTAACAACGAATATTATGTGAATGATTTTGGTCATCTTATCTGCTGAATCACCTAAAACAAAAGACAGACAATGTTGTTACAACAATATGAATGTGTTATTATATGACAAACAAATTATAGTTTAATGTTGTTAGAGTTAATAAAATCACATAAAATATATACAAAAGAGGTATTTGTGAAGATTAGAAGAGAGTTAAAGTTCATGGGACGAGGGATGTCAGGGGGCAGATAATCGTAAAGGTGAAATTTGGTGCAGTTAAAAAAATATGGTTAGTGTTTCCCCTATCTAAATCCCATTCGCACAATGAACTATCCCTAATCCTGAGTTTCGCTAGGTGAACATAGGAACCAATTCTCAACCGGCAGACAATAGAAGTAGCACGTTTGTTAGCTTTATTAAATATGAAAAACCAAGGTCATGATGGAATATTATCTTGCATAGCAGCATAGTGCTTGCCTTCTAGTAATCGTGATGCTTTCCATATCTCATTCCACGTGTTAACAAGCTTTTTCCTAGCAAGTGAAAGCTAGTCATGGGAATAAGTAACATTTAGTGGGGTGCCATTTGTAGCCTCTTTGGCAGACAAATCTGCATTTTCATTTTCACAGATACTACTAAGACTAGGTATCCAGGCTAAACAGACAGAAATCCCTTTAAGATGACACCTATACATAATGCTTTTTATATCAAGATTTAGGGGAAATTTATATTTACTTTGAAATCGGTTAGCCAAGATAGCAGATAAACAACTCTTAGAATCGCTAAAATTACTGTCTTGTCTAGGATATATGATTCAACATATAGCAGAGCTTCATGGATTGCAATTGTCTCAGCATTAAAAATGGAACATAATAAAGGGCACTTAAAGCTAAGGTATTTTATTTTAAACCTGGGGATCCAGACAGCTGCACCAGTATCATCATCCAATGTTTCCAATTTTTCGCTATGGCTTCTTTTAATTTTAATTCTGCCTCAGGTAAACCTTTACTGATATCTAGGTCAAGGTGAATGTTAGGTTGATATATAAAGGCTTTGAAAGGAGTGTAGACTATTCTCCTACATTTATAACGTTATATATTTATAACGTTTATTATATAGCATCATACTATTATATTTATTAATTAATATTAATATTAAACAGTATTAATTTTATGTCTGTAATATTTACTTATATCAAATATTATGTTAATTTTATATTAACACATACAATGACTATATAACCACTTGACTGCGCATACAGAGCCCCGACGCTCGAAAACTATTAGTATTTTGTCGCCTATGTATAGGCTACGGTACGAGTAACCATTTTAGTAGTGTCCAAGTGTTAGACCTGTGTGCACGCTAAATTAATATAAATTTTTATAACTTTTTATGCAATTATAACGCATCAAAATGCCTTCATGCACGATGAAGTGGTGTGGGAAACATTACAAGACATCTAGTTACAAAACGGATGGCATAACTTTTCATCGGTAAGTAAACAGCAGGCTGGTGCAACTTCCATAGTAAAAATTATATGTAATACAGGGGTCGGATATCTCTTCTTTCTGTTTTTCGCAATATGTCTATTAACGACATTGTCAAATCAAGAGATTCAAATGTCAAATCAAACAACTATATTTGTATATATTTTATTTATTAAAATTGCTTTTAATTTTGCTATAGGAGTCGTTGTTCATTTACAGAATTGTTAAAAAATTAAATATGCATTACAAAACTTTCCAAATAAATGGTGCAAGAAGGCGAAAAAATGATAACAAGAAAAGGCTATTCGTAGCAATATTTCCCTCAGATGATGAAAGGTATGTGGTGATTTCAACTTTAATAGTAATATGATATTTAACGCGAGTACATTTTTGGACTAACCACTAACGTAGGACAGGTTTTTATAGTGTACGATTGTATGCACAAATACAAACACACTATTTCCTAATTCTGATAGTTCGATGGTATGGCAATCCGAAACGAACTATACTTAGAAGCTACACAGTCAATTGTGACTGCTAACATTTTATGTGTTCAATAAAAATGTGATTTTATTTATATTATTTTTTCAGATGCAAGCAATGAGTGAAATAGCTGGCACATGCACCAATTGAAAAGATTCATATGTTGAAACATATTTGTGGCAAACATTGCATTTGAACCCAACCAAAACTAACTGTTATTTTATCGGTGGACTTAATTTAAATTTCAACAATTATGTGTATTTTTAAATAAAACTATTTTACGGATTTTATCGCGTTTATTAATCTATTTTTATATTCCCGACGTTTCGGGTGCTTTCCAGCACCCGTGGTCACGGGGGACTGAGGTGTTTGACGTCCTGCTGTCATAGTTAGCCCGGCTACCTTCAGTTTTTTTTTATATAAATATAAAAATCGATAAGCGATAAAATCCGTAAAATTAGTTTTATTTAAAAATGTGTAGTGTTCGCGTAAATATAAGAAATCATTAATTATGTGTATGTTAATTAGGTTTCATTTATATGTAACTGTAAAGATTGTATGATATGATATGTAATTGTAAAGATATAATTACAAATTGCTGTGTGTAAAATAAATTGATTTCATATCCTCATCGGCATTTTTACTCAATCCCCACGGTAAAAAAATTATTTCTCATAAATAATTCAGTATAGGGATCTAACTTTTATTATGTAAAAATATCGATAAACTATATTGATAAAGGTTATATCGACAAAATTATTCGAGGTTAGACATTTACAGCACTATTGTAATTCGTCAATATTGTCAACACTGTTGGTCAAAACTAAATGTCATATCTTGATGTTGGTAGAGTAGCTTGGCGTACTTTCATGCATCTACTTTTATAGTGCCACCAACTTATCTGTTCAGTTGACAGCGTCGCTAGTGGAGCGCTTACTATTGCCATTTAAGAAATTCACCGAGGAAATAGGTGGTTACATATTCAATACACATAATATAAAATAAAACAAATTTCTTGCTAATATATTAAAATTAGTGAGAATTAGTGTTATTATATATATTATTTATTTTTTATAAAATTAATTGTGGTCGTGATCTCGGAGTTCAAGCGGCCAAACTCCAGGAATTTGTGTTTTGAAAGATGTACCCGCGCTAGCTACTGGTTCCAATAATTCATCTTCTGAGTCACTGGAGTCGCTTTCGCTATCGCTCTAACACTATAATAAATGGTTCATCTAAATACGCGTATTTTAGTCTGTATTCATTTTCAATTTTTTTCATATGATTACAAATGTTTTTCCACTACACCGGTGTAATTTTAGAAATGCATCTTCAATTAATTGGGGCATTAGAACATTAGATTTTCCAACAGTTTTACAGTACATTGAGATAATATTTTTTCTAGGTTTCACAAGTACATTATTTGGTGATTTTAATTTTCCATATCTGGCAATACAAACCTGTCTCGGCAGCAACGCGTTCATACGGCTTTTCAAATGGTATAGTTGGGGCTTGTACACGTTTCTCGTCTTTCATAAAAGATAAAACTTTCAGGATAATCTGTCGCGCATCACTTTTAAGAGCTTTATGCATTTTATAAAAAAAATTCACCTCCTGATAGCTTAGAATAAATAATAACTGACAGCTAAATGTCATTTACAAAATGGCGGCCTTAGTCCCAATTTTGTCCACCTGAACAGATAAGTTGGTGGCACTATACTATGAAAGTCCCGCCTCTTAAACGTAGTGATTATATCCTAAGGGTATTAGTGTTCTGTGGATTATATTCTCTTTGGTATTTTTGATTTAATCAGATTATGAGCGACTGCAGGGGTCTATTTAAAATGATGGTTTGGTAAACGAGCACATAGTTGAGTCGCCCGTTGATGTCTTTTAGAAAAGTCTGGTTTTTTCATTAGACAATTCTAATGCTTCTATCCCTTTCTTTCCCTTTGTATGTTAATTGTAAAAATTAGTGCTGTTACCTTTAATAGCTCAAAGTCGATATCGAAAATATGAAAATTAAAATTAATAAAATTTTTATTCAATTCACGTACTGTAATAAAATACCTATTTACTTTTAACCGACTTCAAAAAAAGAGGACATTCTCAGTTAGTCGGTATTTATTTTATGTATGTTCCTGGATTTTTTTGTATCTCTTTGTCCCCGACCGGAGCCGATCGGTCCAAGATAATTTTTATGGCTTCATACACCGCTGGGACCGATAGGTCCCAGTGCGGTCGGATGATTTCACACCCAATTATTACAAAGCCACAGATAACAACAAATTAGTACAAATTTCACTTGGATTCGCTACAATTTCCTGGAAGACGGTCATAAAATGATAGTGAATTTGATAACGCACTATCAATTTGATAATTTTCTATTTGTTGTTTTGCACAATAATTATTTTTTATGTAATTTTTGAGGGCAGTGATGTAAATAAGCTTTTTTTCGTCTGTGTGTTTGACATACATGTTTTTATTTTAGATTTCCGAAGATTCCAGAACTAAAGGAAAAGTGGATAGATAAGGTTAATAAGGAAAATTGGTTTCTAACAAAATACAGCGCTGTTTGTTCAAGGCACTTCACCCCCGATTGTTTTGAATATTTAAAACAACGCCGCCTTCTATTTAATTCAGCGATACTGACGTTGTTTTTGCCTATTTTGGTAAGTTTTGTTTTTATTGATATAATGTTAGAAAAAGTGAAATTTTGAATTTAAGAAACATTCATTCTTTACAGGATTCACCAAATAGTATGATTTACTCTTCTACTAATGTACCTGGGCCTTCGCATCACAATATCGACCTCGTAAGTTAATTTGTTTCGATGATAAGTCCATGGGATAGATTTTATGTGACTGCGTTTATTGATTTCCGACATGTTTAATTACAGAGTTCATTATCAAATAAACAAGTGCATTCTGAAGCTCATACATCAACTGAAGCCCAGACTCCTTTGCATTGTTTTCCATTAGATGATAGTAACATTTTCAGGCCTTCCCATGATTATGAAATTCCCGTAAGCTTCATTTTTATATTCTTCTCAAATAATATTTCTACAAAATTCAATATTAATATTTCTTATTACCTCTTTCTTTTCTTATTTATTATATTCTTATATATTATTATTTTTCAGAGTTCGATAATAAGTAACAAAGAAATAGTACACCCAGTAATTGAAGACCTGACTCCACGTAAACGCAAAATGAAACGACACATAGATCATCTTATATATTCCCTTAGTAAAAAAAAGAAAGAGGATAAGAGGCTTCAAGATAAAAATAGATTATTGGTTAAAAAAAATGCAAATCTAAAAGAAATTTTGAATACTTTGACATAAAAATCTTATATCACTCAAGAAAATCAAGATATTTTAAGTCGCATAGGTATACAAAACCAAGAAATTTTTAAACACCAAATATTGAAATAAAAAAAAGGACATATACTAAAAATCAAATACTCACCGGAGTTACGAGCATTCTCCTTAACATTGCATTTTTATTCCCCAAAAGCGTATAATTTCGTTATACAAACTTTCAGCACATGTTTACCTGCTACAAGTACTCTGAGAAGTTGGTATCAATCCATTGATGGTAAACCAGGATTTACAAAGGAGGCAATAGATACTATCAAAATGCAAGCCAGAGAATCTAAGAACAAAATTTACGCCACTATCATATTCGACGAAATGGCGATCAAAAGCGGTGTCGTATATCATCCCCAAGCCAGAAGGTACTATGGTCACATGAGTTTTGGCGCCAGTTTACAAACGGACGGTCAAGATGAAGCTAAAGAAGCCCTTGTTTTTTTGCTGGTGCCAATAAATGCATCCTGGAAAATTCCAGTAGGATATTTTTTTAAATGGCATTAATGCAGAACAAAAAACCGCTCTTCTAACAGAGGCGATCCATTTGGTAGAAGAGACTGGTGTAAACGTCAAAGCCATTACGTTTGACGGCCGCCCCGCTAATATTACTATGGCTAAAAAGTTAGGCTGTTCGTTTGAAGTTGATCAAATAAACACCACCTTTAAAAATCCCTGCAATACGTCAAAAATAGCGATCTTTTTAGATCCGACACACATGACCAAGTTAGTGTGAATTGCATTTGAGTTTTATAGGAATTTGAAAGACGAACGGGCCAATATTATATCGTGGGAATATCTCGTTAACTTACATAATCTACAAACAGCGGAAAATTTTCATCTAGGATCAAGGAGATACAATCGACTAAAGACTGCTCATATATTTTTTTAAACTAAAATTATGAAAGTAAGCTTAGCAACCCAAATTTTTAGGAGTGTATTAGATGCACTCACATTTTGCAAAGCAAAACTTTATTTACGTAAGTTACAAGAAGTCACACCCACAACACAGTTTCTGGATATGATGAATAACCTATTTGATATTCTGGACTCGCACATCCATGGATATGATTTAAAACGAGCAGTCAATGCAGAAAATGCTGCGAAAGTTATATTTAAATTAAAGACGGGTAGAGATGCTATACTAAATACATCTGCAGACATAATTGTAAGAAATGTAAAACAAGAAGTTCGACTCGTTAAGTCAACTCGATATACCGGATTCATAGTATTTTGTGTGTGCATAGAAAGTGTCATTGCTCTCATCCAAGACTTGGTGCTGAACTCAGAGTGTGCCTTAAAATATCTTCCTCTACATAAAATAAGCCAGGACCACTTAGAACACCTGTTTGGAAGTATTAGATGCCACGGTGGATCAAACAACAATCCTAGTGCTAGGGTATTTGAAAGCATATACAAGAAGCTCCTGACCTATGCGCAAATAAAAAATAGTGGTAATGGCAATTGCAGCGCTCTTGGTCAAATTTCAATCTTGCAATGCACTTCTGCAGTTAACCGCATCAATATTACAACAAGATACAAAGACCAAAACATAGATCTTGAGACAGAGAGCTTGGATTTTTCAGACATTGAAAGCCTGTTACCTAATTCAGAAGTCGGTGAAAAAGTAGTAGAATATATGGCCGGCAACATTGTACATGCTTTGATAAAGCAAATAAAATGCCAAACTTGCATTGGGGGGCTGATTGGTGTACCAAATCAAAACGCCTTACAATTTCAAAAGGACACTAAAGACAAGTTATTGTACGGATCCACCACAGTAATAGAAATTTGTCGTCGTTGTGAAATGTATATAAAGAGGGCGATCAACGAGAGTGGTTCGAATGTGCTGTCTTCGAAATATAATACCGATTATTTTATAAGATCGGTTTTAAAATCTCTGATTGGGTATAATTTATTCCCGGATATTAATTTTCATCAATTTGAAATAGAATCCACAAATCATTTAATTGAATTAGCAAGATGTATAATTCAGAAATATGTAGACGCACGTTTATCATTTTTTACGCAGAACAATCGGGACCCTAAAACTTCGAAATTGGAAAAACATATTCCAAATTAATACATTTTAAAAATCAATAATAACGGGATACATGTTTTTCTTGTAATTGATTGACTTTGATTAAATATTATTTCTATGATTTTAATTGAGTATTTTTCATAATGTTAAAATCCATTTTATCGATATCCACTATTTTCCCTTAATGAAGTAGAGCAACCCTTACGATAGGCATACCTTGAACTGACCAATTGCGGCCGCGCATTCTTCATCGTCCCCCGGCCCGCAGTAGTGAGTCGTGTGCTTAGAAGAAATCGGCCTATACGCTCTCTAGCGGTTATATTCCTCTATGAACACATTAAATACGTTATTACACTCAGCCAGAGCGCCGTCGTGACGTATATCGCTTATGGAAACTAACATACCGAAACCGATTCCTTTGTTTTCGTCACCGTGTTCGACTCATGCGCATCGTCCGAGTTTTACGGACCTCCTGCCAGTCGGAACCTGCTCCTGACGCGAAGTATATGTCGCTCGATGCCAGCCGCTATAAAGTTGCCCGCTTACGTACTATTTGTACTGTTAATTTATTAGTGTGAACTTTCTCTGCTTCTTCTCTGTACTGTATACTTTCCTGCAAACTGTCTGTGCTTGTGCTATCCTCCTTCTGTATATATAGTATATAGTGTTACGTTGCAATTCGGAGTAAATACCAAAAGACTGTGAGTAACTTTTTATTTCACCTACGCAACCAACATTGTTGACACCCGCTTTGAATACCAAGATAATGGATTGCAGAGATAAATTTGAAGATGCAAGCAGCGGCAGCAATACCCAACAATCTAAACAGGGGGTAAGCGGAGAGCACGCTTCCACTGACGCCTCCGATACGTCATCCGAAGTTTTTAAGGTAGGAGTGCATGTACCACCTTTTTGGGCGAAAGAACCAGAAATATGATTTGCACAAGTTGAAGGTCAATTTACTATTTCTGATATCACGAGCGATTCCACAAAGTAAAGTTATGTCATCGGCCAGCTAGACCATTAATTTTCCAAAGAGGTCAAAGATATTATTATCAACCCACCAGCCAGTGATAAATATATAAAGCTTAAAACAGAGCTCATAAAGCGTTTGAGTACCTCACACGAAAAGAAGGTGAAGCAACTTCTTATGCACGAGGAACTGGGTGACAGGAAGCCTTCACAGTTCTTGCGACACCTCCAGAGCCTAGCAGGACCCCAAGTACCTGACGATTTCCTGCAGACTATTTGGACCAGCCGTCTACCGAGGAGTATCCAGACCATGTTAGTCGCGCAACCCAGTTTATCATTGGAAGTGCTGGCAGATTTAGCAGACCGGATACAGGACATTGTACCGTCTTCACCACAAGTCGCCTCTGCGTACCCAGCAAGTACAACCACACCTGGTGCCAGCTGCGATGCTTTAACGAGGGCCGAATTTCGTAAGCTACTGCAAAGACTGACAACACAAGTAAATAGAAGGCCCCGTTCCAGTAGCAGACACAACCAGCGTGGACGTTCTTCATCAAGATCGCAGTCTCGTTATAAAAAAAAGTCCCACTTTGCTGGTATCACGCCAAATATGATGGCGGCGCGCATAAATGCCTATCACCGTGTGATTTTATGGCGGGAAACTTACAGGACGATCATTAATGGCGACTGACAACTATCCTAACACTACTGGTCGCCTATTCGTCACGGATCGCACCTCAAAAACACAATTTTTGGTCAACACAGGAAGCGACCTCTGTGTTTATCCAAGGTCCTTAATTCGTGATCGTCGTTCAGCCGCCAATTACGAACTCTGTGCAGCCAACGGAAGTACCGTAAAGGCTTACGGCTATGCCTACCTCAGCCTAGATCTTGGACTGCGACATAGTTTTAAGTGGCGTTTTGTGGTAGCTAATGTAACGAAAGTTATAACTGGTGTTGATTTCTTATATCATTTTATAACCTAATTGTTGATTGTCAAAACCAAAGATTAATAGATAGTATAACTACTTTAGTTACTAATGTATCTTTAATTTTTTTGTCCAGATTCTGTTTCATCTGTGAAGGTTTTGGCTGGTAGCTCGCGGTATCATAGAATTGTAGGTGAGTTTCCTGAAATCACGCGACCTGCTGGTACACAACACATGATATCACACAACACTGTACACCACATTCACACGACACCAGGCCCACCAGTAACTTCTTCCCCAAACGCTTAGCACACGACAAGCTCAAAATTACTCGACAAGAATTCGAATCCATTTCAGCCAATGAAACAGCTAGGTCTTCAGAAAGCTCATGGTCATTACCTCTTCATCTCGCACCGAAAAAACAACGATTGGCGCCCGTGCGAAGATTATAGAATGCTCAACACTCGCACGATCCCTGTTGGGTATCCAATCAGACATATACATGATTTACCCATAGTATAGCTAGTTGTAAGGTCTTCAGCACTATCGATCTGGTTAAGGCTTATAACCGAATACCTGTCAGTGAGTGCGACATCCCGAAAACTGCAATTACCACGCCGTTTAGACTTTATGAGTTCCCTTACATGTCGTTCGGCTTGTGCAACTCGGCACAAACCTTCCAACGATTCGTATATGAGATGACCAGGGGCTTAGAATTCTGCTACTGTTGTCTTGACGACTTTCTAATTTTTTCACGAAACGAAGAGGAACACGTAAAACATCTTCGCGAAGTATTTAGCACACTCAAGAGATATGGGATGCTTATAAACACCTTTAAGTATATTTTTGGTGCTGACGAAGTGACTTTCCTTGGTTACCGTATTTCAGAAAGTGGCACCAAGCCCCTTAAGAAAAGGTACAGGCCATTCGGGAGTACCCACAACCCAAGGAGATACGTCAGTTGAGGAGATTTTTGGGTATAATTAATTTTTATAGGCGATTTCTGTCTAATGCCACCCAAACACAAGCGCCTCTTAACAACCTCCTGACATACGCAGTCAAAGGTCGCCAGCCAATAACCTTGACAGATAAGGAAGTCAAAGCTTTTGAGGACTACAAACGTTGTCTGTCTAATGCAACTTTATTAGCCCATCCAGACTGCGAAGCCAAATTGGCATTAGTAACAAATGCTTCGGACGTAACTATAGGTGCTGTCCTTTAGCAGCTCAAAGGCGGAGCATGGCAACCACTTGCATTCTTTTCACGTAGGTTAACCCTTTCGCTGTCCCGTGCACTACATATAGGTCATTGCTATTGTGTTACTATTGTGTCTGCAAACCGGACAGTGAAAGTGTTAAGCCCAACTCAGCAGAGGTATTCCCCATATGACAGAGAGTTAATAGCTATATATGAAGTTATTAAATACTTTCGTCATATGGTGGAGGCGAGACACTTTACCATCTATACTGACCATAAACCGATTAGTTTTGCATTCCATAAAAGGAAAGACAACTGCTCGCCTGGTCAGTGTAGACAGTTCAGACAGACAGATAACATTGTTGCCGTCGATCTCGCCACGTTAGCTGAGTTTCAAGCCAATGACATAGAATCTTAGGTAGCCCACGATTATTATCGAAACTAGATATTCCCACCCTACCATCAATTATGTTCAAAAATAATGTCATACCATTCTCTCCTCATGTAAAGAACCTTGGTCTGTACGTTGACGGTTGCTTAACATGGAACAAACATATACAGGAGGTGAGTCGCAAAACTACGGGAACTTTGCGATCTCTATATCGATTGAAAAAATTTCTTCCCACCAATACCAAGATTTTACTTGTCCAGTCACTTATCTTACCGATTATTGATTATGTCGATGTGTGTTGCTCAGACCTGTCTCAACATCATCTTAATAAATTGGATCGTCTACTTAACAACTGTATCAGATACATTTATGGTCTCCGTAAATACGACCATATATCTTCTTTTCGTGCTCAGCTAAATTGGCTGCCTATCCGTCAGCGCAGATATGTCAGAATGCTTTGCACTATTTTCACAATTCTGAACGATCCATGTGCTCCCGAGTATCTGAAATCCAAATTTCAATACCTGGGAGATTCTCATAATCGCTCTCTCCGTTCATCGGCTAATCTTAAGTTGCTCACTCCTTTACACCGTACTGGTTATTTATCTCAATCTGTCGCCCTCACGGCCATCAGACTCTGGAACGACATCCCTCTTGACATTAAAAAAGCTTCCAACAAGTTTATTTTTATAAATCAAGTCCGTAAGCATGTGAAAAAATTGTTGCAAGTTTGAACTAACATAGCTTTTATTTTCATACACATATGTATATTTCATATTTGTTCTGACATAGATAATATTTATAAGTATTGTGTATATATGTAGTGTATGCGTGTATATGTGTATGTATGTATTTATATATGTATATATTGTTTGTATTTAAGTATATATGTCTATGTATGTGTGTGTATATGTATATTTATATGTATATACAATTCTTTTTTCTTTTAGCGCTTTCTATTTTGATTACTGCTGCACCACCTCTTGTTTGTATATCTCTGTTTAGCCTAATGGTTGACTGGGAGAGAATACCCTATGGCATTAAGTCCGCCATATGTACAACTTTGTGCATGAAAGCTTAAATAAATAAATAAATAAAACTTGCCCAACTTACGAAAGCTGGTTCGTCATCACTCCGCTTTGAACAGTACAACATTCCTGGTTGCAGTACTAAATTGTATTGTGACATAAGTACACCAATCCGTAGACCAAACCCCTTCGCAAACAAGTCTTTGACTGTCTTCATTCCCTGAGCCATCCTGAAGCAAATGCCACTGCTCAAATTGTAGCAGAACAGCGCAGATGGTCCCGTGGACATCACTGAGTTCACTGTACGACTCAGGTCGGCAACGCATCTGGAATTCCCTCCCTGGTGTTGCAGTTGTTCATGGGTAGCGGTAGTCACTTACCATCAGGTGAACCGCATGCTCATTTGCCCCCTCTCCTACAAAAAAAAAACGACTCCGTAATATCGCCAAGACCTTGCAACCGGTACCAACAACCCGTCACAACACCGAGAAAATATTTGTTTTTAAGGATCTCAATTCTTGCGACTATGTTTTCTTCGCGAAGATGCTTTACGAGGTTCTTTACAACCTGCCTACACCGGTCCACATAAAGTCTTCACACGCGGTAACAAAGTGTTTAAGCTTCTGGTCAAAGGTAAAGAAGTCACTGTATCAATAGACCGACTCAAACCAGCCTACATACTCACAGACAAATACACTCTACACACGACATGACCCAGTAATTCCCACACCAACACCACACATTGAAACAACGCGTAACACGTTCTGGACGCCGAGTTCGGTTTCCAGACTATTATCGCCCATAGGATGGTCTCTGGGGGGGAGTGATGTAGGCTATTCTCCTACATTTAGAACATTATATATTTATATGTATTTATACATTAATTTTATATTAACACATACAATACGTTATTACACTCAGCCAGCACGCCGTCGTGACGTATATTGCTAATGGAAACTAACATACCGAGACCGGTTTGGAGTAACTTTTTATTTCACCTACGCAACCCACATACTAAATACATATTATGAAAGTATATATAACAATTTTTAAAATTTTGTCTGTCTGTATGTCTCTTATTTCCGGCTAATCTCCAAAATGGTTAGACCGATTTTGACGGGCTTTTCACTGGTCCGATTACAGACTACCTCGTGGGTCTAGTGGTCAATCGCGACTGTGGATCATGATGTGGTCCTGGGTTTGAATCCCGGGTCGTGCCAAGTACCTTTAATTTGGGTATAATGATTGTACTAGAAACCACCTTGATAGTCGTATAGCCCTCCATCAAGCATTTAGATTTTTTGGTTTCCTCGTCGTTCGTTTTTTTATAGAAAAGAGGGCAAACGAGCATGCGGGTCACCTGATGATAAGAGACTACCGCCGCCCATGAACAATCGCAACACCAGGGGAATCGCAGGTGCGTTGCCGGCCTTTTAGAAAGGAGTAAGCTCCATTATTGAAGGTCCCTAAGTCGTATTGATCCGGAAAAATCGCCGGTGGTAAACAATTCCACAGAGAAGATGTACGAGGAAAAAAAGTCCTAGTAAAACGCACAGTAGTGGCCCGTCAAGCATCCAGATGGTGAGGATGGTATCGTGAATTTTGACGCAATGTGCGGAAACATAAATTATTTTTCTTTGCGAGTTCCCATCTTTTGTTGACATCTGCTTCTTTAAATTTGTTGCAGTTGTATCCAAATCGACCTTCCTTTCCGCACACTCTGCATCTTGAAGACGGTTTATTAGTAGCTGCGTGTGTTCTATGTACTGGACGGCGGTTGCTCTGCGCTTCGTTGATAATTTCTGAAGGTGCAAATGCACTGCTAAGCGACCTTGTTCGGTGATAAAATTGCTGAAGCAGCCGAGGTTTGGTCCAGAGTTGTACTTCTTAGTGTAGATTCTATACCACTGGGCGCGCAGAGAGTTTGGCAGCTTGTTGGTGAGGTGTCGTAGTAGCACTGTGTTCATGAGGTAACGTTCTCTCTTGAGTGCTCGAAGTGTGACAACGCTTTCCCTCACTTTGCTCGCAAATGTGCCGATGTCTCTAGGTGCTTCTGTACAGCGTGCTAATCCTCGTAACTTCTCGGTCTCTACTTGCGCGATTGAGTTCGGTCCAAATTGCCGCTCTAGCTCTTGCATGATCTCATTTGGCTTAGTATACCCGATGAGTTCTGAGCTGAATGTTTAAAAGGCTCTTCCTTGTAGACTTCTTCTTACTTTTCTCTTTTTTCAATATCATTGAAGTAGCCTCGGGTTGTCTCGTAGATGGCACGGAATGAAAACCATTCGGTGTGTACACCGCTGAAGCTTGGCAGTATCATTATAGCTTTCGACGTTGCGAAAGTATGCGACGATAGTGACGCAATCTCTGGTTTTGGTTTGTCAGCGAGTGCGGCGATAGCAGATGTGGGCTCTGATATAAATGGTCGGAGCCCCCTGTCTTCATGAGTGGTGGGTTCCTGATTGAGCTTCTGTGGCATGGGGTCCTTGGGTACATCTTCTGGATAGGGATCCTGGTATTTGACCTCCTTTTGCGGCTCACTGAAGTCGACGACTTCCAGGGGTGGCTTTGGTACTGTTTTAATAAGTAGGACCTCCCCTCCGGTGGTTGCGTCTGGAATTGGCTGCTGTTTGGCTGAGGAATCTTCTAGCTAGAAACGGAAGTACTTATTTGTGGAGTGGCCATCTTCATCGTAGTCGTCCGATTCTTCTTCTTCAGCTTTTTGTAAGGAGATTTGTGTGAGTTCCAGTTTGATCTTCAATAGCTCTTCACAATCCTTCAAAATTCTTCTATTGGGCCGAATAGTCTTCTTTAATTTCCTACTGCTATCGATGTGGCACCTCGTTGTCTTTTCGGCGCAAATATCTTCCCGAGCTGTCGGCGACGATGCACGGTGAATGTCCTCGTTGCCTTCGATCTTCTGCTGTTCCCTCTGCTTTATAGGCCGGGTTATAGTGACCGGCACGGGCAGGGGTACCCCCCCCCCCTCAGGACGGTAACATGGCGTCTCAGCGCCCTCTATTGTCGACGGCATCTGGTGGCGGATGGCGGCGGCATTGTCCGATGAGCCTCCTTCCAGATCGACGATCCACGTCTTGACTCCCCTTCCTTGCAGGCGAGTGACCGGCATCTTGACTCGGTGAATGCAGCGGCTTCTATACCTCAGCAACTGGTTCTAAAAGACCAACGGATATATCCGGCTCGAAGGGACATGAATGTGCCAGGAGGTCGAAAGTCGCGAGTAAATGTTAACGAAGATACTCCGCGAGTCGCTCACGTCCTACACCTATAGGTTCCGGAGAATACTTCTACTGCAGTCTTTGTGGGTGCAACTGGGGTACTGTGGACTGACGTTCAATCAAAATGCACGAACTATAGAATACAAAGGGCTAGGCAGTGGCCAGCGGTTCGACTGCTCAACTGTTCGGCGAAAATCTCCTGACTATTGGTTATATATTGACCACGGTTGTTGAATATGGTTGTTCAACTACGGTTGTTCACTATCGGTTGGTCACACGATTTTCAGTAAGATTTTCAGGTTTTTCAGACGATTTCGTCAGTTGACTGTTTCTTCAAGTTGTTTGGTAGTAACTTACTTCTACAAGTACTAGCTGCTTCTATTATCACTGTTTAATTAGCTTCTACAAGTACTAGCTATTTCTATCATCACTGTTTAACTAGCTGCTATTATCAGCTACAATGTTGTACTAACTAGCTACTATCACTAACCGTTTAGCTGCTATTATCAGCTAACTAACTATTACTATCACTCGTATAACTGCTATTATCAGTCCCTATATTGTGCAACTAGCTATTACTATCACTTGTGTAACTGCTATTATCAGTTACTATGTTGTGCAACTAACTATTACAATCACTGGTGTAGCTGCTATTATCAGCTACTATTTTGCTGTCTGTATTCTATGTCCTGCTACTAGTCACATCAGCTACTACCACTTGTTACTGGTAGTACTAGTTACTACATTGTTTTGTTACTGGGTCCCGAGGCCCTAAGGTAAACGCGAGCGTTACTTTAAGGTGAGCTGCTTGCCATTGTCCGTTTTGCCTCTTTATTGTATAACATTTTCCCTATACAATTGTCTTAAATCATAATTCTTTCTATACATGATTAATTCTTACGCTAATGTACTATACATTGTTAAATCGGTAATTTAGTTGTTTATTGGCATACCATAAATGTTTCTTAATATATTAACAATGTAAAAAATTATTAACCAAAATATCCCGATTTTTCATAATATTTGGGTACATTAATTTTTAATTTTACTATAAATAGGAAATAAGTTCCTTTGCGCTAAATATTCCTTTACTTCCTTAATCTATAAACTTTAATCTAATTAAATACCATGTTTATAATTTTTCTACAGCAAAAAACTTATTTCCATCATTTTCGGGATTAAATATTACGCAGTTAATTAAAAATGCCTAGAATGTTCTATAATGTGTCCCACTCTGATTGATCGACATTTTGTTTGTACAAATAAGAGTTATTTCTTAACTATCACCAAACAATGCTCTATACTATAATACTAAGGTTGTAAACATGTAAAATTACACTATTGCACTTTTCACTTTTTGTTTGTTGTTCTGTTTTGTCACTAATATTTTTCCTAATAACACCTTTAATATTGTTTTTAATCACTATGTTTTAAGTACTTTTCGCCGTCGCGAAGAGATGTCTCAAGTAATAAGTAAATAAATAGAAAAAACAATATGTATTGCACACGTTTTAATATTTCATTACCAATACAGTCAAGTCTGGCAACTTTATCAATGGAATTGCCATCAATGGTGTACTGGTACAGAATTACTATTAACCAAGGAGGTTATAATATTATATAGGGAATGAGCGCCACAGAACACAATTACTCCTACGGAGGGTGAGCGCTTGGAACATGAGTAACCATAGACTTAGGATATACTGGCGTATAGACGACCTGACAGCCCGAAAACGCATGACCAATTTTGATTTGTTATTGTGTGAGTTTGCTAGTGATGTACATTTTACTTAAAAGGGCTATCGAAAAATTATTGTTCAGAAACCGGTATAAAGACTAAAAAATAGTTTAGTGCACAGAACTGAATAACTTTTGTGCACTAAACTATTTTATTAAAAATTAACTGAATTTTTACCATGATAGTTTTAAAATAACTAAAAATATTCAAATAACATGTTACGGGAAATAAGTTGCACCCAGCTGCCTTTTCCATCATCCATAATCAATTACCGCCTATAAAAATCCACTGCTTAACATGGGCCTACCTATAGATTGCCTCATAGGGGGGATATTTGCCATCGCTTAGCCAGCGGGATGTCAACCACAGTTTTTTATTATTTCGAGTTGTTATCAGGAAGATGCTGCTCCCCATCGCCTCTTTCAGATTCCCTTTGTCGCCTTTTATGACACACATGGGACGATATTGGGTAGTGGAGATTCTTTCACCGGCACCACTTCGCTTGTGTTGGACTTTGATTCAAAATGTACAAAATTGCATATCTGAAGAGGCGAGGTAAGTCTACCGATAAAATGAAAAAATTTTCTCCAAAAATCAGATAGGAAAGTTATATTTTTGACCTTTGGAGAAAAATATTTAATGCCATGTACGATTTCCCCGGAATTTATTTCTTTTTCAACATAATGTTAATGTTAATCAAATATAAATAGGTAGATACTTAATTAAGTATCTACCTATTTATATTTTATAAAATGATTTGCTGGTAAAATAAAAAACGAGGACACGGAGTATATAATGGCTGCTTTATTTTTTATATAATTATTACCTTTAATATTTATAAAACAGAATCTGAAACAGAAACAAAAAACCAAAATCATTTAATCTATAGTAATATAATAAAGGAAGAGTTATTTTGTTTTTTTTTTTTTGTTGCAAAGCAAAGCAAACGCTTGTAAGCTGACATTTAAATTTCTAAGCGTGGGATTATTATTAAATCCACTACGAGATCTAACAGCGCTGAAAAATATTTCAAGGTGGTCCTGAGACATTTTATAAAAAGGGATAAATTTCAATGCACTTTTTTCTATAAAATCAAGGTAAAGCCATTTCATCGACCTTATATTTATTAAAAACCCAAGTAGCCCTAGTTTTCTTAGTGAATAATTTATTGAATATCATTTCATCAAAAGCGAGACATAGTTTTAGATCAGGCTTCTTTTTTCTCAATTCTCTAATGGTGTTTAAAGATTCTTGAGTGAAACCAGGTTCACAGTCTAGTCTGGTATACCAGGTACGGAATGTGTTAACGTCTGGAAGACACAAATCAAATTTTTCACCTAAATAATTATATGCTCTTGGACTATAGATATGTATTGTGACAGCAAATTTTCGTAATTCTTAGTTATATTTGGATGCAGACACTATTTTACCATATTTTTTATCATTGACCCTGTTAATTAAATTCTGTATCAATTCATTGCTACATGCCATGGTGATATCGCTATCATGATCTTTCAATCCTGGTCTTGAATGAATTTCATCAAGCACGTTTTGCAATGTAACAATTTTTTTAGCCTGTCTTTTAGTTATTGCTGCTAAGTTACGTATTTTCTTTTGTTTTTCTTTCAGCTTTAATGTCCCGATTTTTGATAAAAGTTTTTTTTCTTGGTGTAAATTGATCACTTCTATCTTGTGATTTCAAAGGTGGAGGGGTTATGTCACGAGTTACATATGATGAGGCTACTCTTTCTTTCATCTATCCCTGAAAAATATAAAATAATAATAAATTTAGTATCATTTTAACTGCATGAATTTAAAAAATATAATGATCTTATTAACATAGACAAGTCAAATACGCTGGAGACATTAAAGTGCACCAAGTGTCCGAGGATACAGATGCACTCTTCTATTCTCTCAATCGCAGTATGTTAAGAAAACGGTCACCCACACATGGACCGACCGCAGCAAGTGCACCATCTTGCAGATTTATTGGTCTACGCAACTGTTACTTAACTACAGTAAAATTATCCACAGTTACATCAAAATTACAAATCGTAAACACCGGTCCCTATGCCATGTCAATAAAAATATATAACAAAATTCCAGAACAAATCAGAAGCATTAAAAGCATTAAAAAATTTAAAAAGGAAGTTAATACATATTTAACGAAAAAATGTTATTACTCGTTGCAGGAGTTTTTTAGTGATTGAGTAGGAAATAGGAAATTGAAACAAATATACAATATAATATGATCCAATTTATATTTAAGTTAATTGTAAATATTCACTAAATGATAATTTTATAATACTATAATGTGAATGTAATAATAATATTAATAATTGCCTATATTTGCAGTGCCCTTGCAGGGTTCTTGTTTTGAACATTTTTTTAAATATAAGACCAAATGTACAACAATAATAGCAAGCAGTAGGTAATGAATCACACTATCAAGCCCTCGGCACACTGTCATCGAGCATCAAGCATGAATCGGACATCAAGCGTTGCGCGTATCAAATACTATGGAATTTATACTATCCTGGTACACTAAATTGCGCGCCTCATGGCATCCAGTGGCGCTTCAGGAGCATTACTCAATAACCATACCTTACTACGCTAATGGTCCCCACTCACGGTCAGTTAAACTGACATCAGTTCAACTGATCATTTCAAACGGATTTAATCCAAGAAAATTTCGACACATACGGTCAGTTCAACTGATCAGTTCAAACTAGGGCTGTTGATATTTTTAAAATATCGGATTTTCAATATATCGATAATTATAAATATATCAATATCGGAGTTTTATATATGGGAAACATAAGCGATATATTGATGCTTATTGCTTAAAAATGATTCACACAGTTTATAATTTAGTATATTTATTAAACAAATTAAATTATAAATGTATGAAAATGTTAGATTATAGATCTTAGTAATTGTTTTACTAAGAACTATAACCTAACTATTAAAGAGCCATGGTAGCTCAGATGGTTAGCGCTCGCTGTAAATTTCACAGTACGCGAGCAACCCGGGTTCGATCCCCGCCGGCACCAATGAAATTGTTAGTTGTAATTTTAAGTGCTGATTTACCACGTGCTCGGCGATGAAGGAAAACATCGTAAGGAAACCTGCATGTCTGAGAAATAAAATAAAAGTTTCAGAAAACGCGAAGTTCGCCAACACGCATTGGGGCAGCGCGGCGGACTTTGCCCTAAACCCCTCTGAGAAGTTAGGAGAGGCCTGCCCAGCTGAGGAGTGCCTAGCATTAGGACGTATATAGGCTGTAAATCTAATTTAAATAAGACAATTATGTTTACCAATATTTGTCAGTAAGAGTTTTCAAAAACACTCGTTGTTTTATATGTTCAGCTGTTTCAATACTCCAATTATTGGGCACTAAAAGATTGATTGTAGAAGTAATTTGTTCAGATGCTTTGGATGAAGAAGCTGAAGAAATCAAGTATTTAACAGCTATTTCTGATAGCACGGAAGTAAATCATAAGACGCCTAAGCGATTAAAATAACTTGAGGCTTACTTATTTCTTTGTTTTCTCTAATAGCTCACATGTGCAGACACTTAATACACATAATCGCATCACTTTGATAAAAATCCACTTCAAACGATTATTTAAACGATAAAACAGGAGCAACCATCCGTCGATGGTCAAGCTCCTGCCAAAACTCACAGTAGGTAAAGTTTCATAAATTATAGTGATTTTAATATCACAGAGATATACTTTACAAAATTACATTTCTTTTTAAGATAATAAGCAAATAAATGAACTGGGGAAAAATGAAAAACATAATATAGTGTAAATAAAGTATAGTAGATTGGGTCCATCAAGAATTAGGATTTAAGTTTACGATGGTGTTGCAGATTAAATGATTTACGTGAAAAAAAATTATTTAAAAAATATATCGACTGTCGTATATCTATATTTCAATATCAAACTTATATTTCAATATATGTCGTCAAAAATATTAGAAATAAATATCGATATTTCTAAATAATAAAATAGATTTTTCGATATATCGATATTTTATCAACAGTCCTAGTTCAAATGTGGGGCGTGGCTGTGAGCGTTTGGTTTGCGTGACTCCTATAAAATATCATATATATAGATAAATTAAATGATATTTAATAATACCTAAATCTTATTTAATAGCATTTCCTGTCTATTAATATATATCTATACAAATAAATAAAATTGAAGTGTCTATATGTAATGTCAAAATAACAGCTTTTTACTAAATGCATATGAAAGTACATACGGTACTTATAACAAAAACACAATTTTTAAAATCTTTGTCTATCTTTCTTTCTATCTGTCTGTCTGTTTGTTCCGGCTAATCTCCGAATCGGCTGAACCGATTTTGACGAGACTTTCAGTGGCAGATAACTGATATTATATGGAGGAACTTAGGCTAATTTTACTTACTTACTTATCTTCACGCACAATCCCTGACGGGGTAGCCAGAGAGAACAGATCGCCAAGTGTCACGATCCTTACATATCTCTTTCGCTTCTTTCAGATTCATTATCTTCTTCATACATGCACGTCTAGGTATCCGAGTACTCTTGACCCTACCCTCTTCGAGCAATTTGCTCACATGGTCTTCGAAAGTTAGTCTCGGTCTACCTCGACACCTTTTAATATTAACTTTCGCGCTATATATTTTCTTCACCATTCGGTCTTCACTCATTCGCTCAACGTGCCCAAACAACCGAAGCACGCCCTTATCAATTTTTGTGATAAGGTCATCTTTCAAACCTGCCATATTGCGAATCTCTTCGTTTCGCTTTCGGTCGGCCATAGTAACGCCGCACATTTTACGAAGAGATCGCATCTCCACTGCATTCAACTTACTTTTATGCTTCTTCTGGCATACCCAGGTTTCGCTGCCATATAACAAAGTCGGTACCAACACTGCGTTATGTATTGCAAGGCGTGCACTCTTCGCTACGCCTTGCCTTTTGACTAACGCAGTCAGGGCACCATTGACTTTGTTCCCGGCAGCGACACGCCTGTCCACATCTAAATCACATCTTCCATCCCGGCTAAAAGCACTCCCCAAGTATACAATTTCATTTACCTGTTCTAGACATTCCTGATTTACCCATATTTCACACTTCGTTCTCTCTTCGTCCCTTTCAAATAAAATTTTAATTTAGAAAAAGAATTAGGGTTCCGTCCAAAAAAATTAAAACCCAAGAAATCCAATCGTAATAAATTACACGCGGGCAAAGTCGCGGGGAACAGCTAGTTAAGAGATAGGAAATGATATTTTTAATTTATAGGATTCACGCCAACTAAAAGCGAACGGCTGCGGCTTCATCGATCGAGAAATGAAATCCGTTCCGTATATAGGTATATATGTATATAAATAACGTTTCCTATATATTAACACTTCAAAAGATATTTTATGCATGATAAGGTCAGTATTAAGACACTTTTAAGAAATGGGTCAGATATTATGATAATTTTACTCATTATGGTAAATTATATTTATTTAATAAATGTGTTATTTATTTTTATCTGTTTATTAAATTACCTATCTGTAGAGCGGGCGACACCCCACTGATACTAACTTGCACTCCGGTTACGGTGAACCCAAAAAAATCCGTGGGCATGGGCACATTCTGAAGGTCTTATGATGACCAGATAATGCTTATCGGTTTTTAGTAACGGAAATAGTTAGCATGGCCTAGTTTTCTGTGTTTATCTAATTGAGCTCTCGACGTGTAACAAACTAAAATAAAGTTGAAGCACCCAAACGTCACGAATTAAAATAAGTTAAACAAAGTAAAATCCGTAAAGTTTGTTATTAAATGTGTAGTATTCGTGTAATAAATCAGTCAAAAATCATTGAATTCTAAATACTGCACACAGGTAGCTTGGTCATTTACAGGAATTGGTGTTAATGGTGCTTGTAGGTTTTCTTGAAGTACTTGGTTATGCTTTTTCCGTTCTGCATTTTTTTTATTGCCTTTAAAATATATGGTCGATTTCTAATTTTGTACCTAATTAGGAGTTTTGCTGCTTTTTAATTGCATGAAAACATTATAAAGTGAGTAATAATACTGTTTGTACTATTTGTTATATTTATATATAACAATAAGCCCAAACACGATGGCGTTTCGTAGTGGCATAACTGAGATCTTTTACCCCACCTTCTTTGTTCACCATCATGAAGCTAATATAATCACATTAAACTAGGTCTTTATAAACCCTTTCAAATGAGTTCAAACACGATCGTTCTACCTAGTGCCGCCACTGAGATCCTATACCCACCTTCGAATTGCACCATCATAAAGGTGAGCTCATAACAGTCACCTAGGTCTTTATGAGCCCTTTCAAATGAGCTCAAACGCGATCGTTCTATCTAGTGCCGTTACTGAGATCCTATACCCACTATCGGATTGCACCATCAGAAAGGTGCGATCATAACAGTCACCTAGGTCTTTATGAGCCCATTCAAATGAGTTCAAATACGATCCTTCTATCTAGCGCCGTCACTGAGATCCTATACCCACCTTCGGATTGCACCATCAGAAAGGTGAGATCATAACAATCAACTAAGTCTTTATGAGCCCTTTCAAATGAGTTCAAACACGACCGTTCTATCTAGTACCACCACTGAGATCCTATATCCACCTTCGGATTGCACCATCAGAAAGGTGAGGTCAAAACAGTCATCTAGGTCTTTATGAGCCCTTTCAAATGAGTTCAAACACGACCGTTCTATCTAGTGCCGCCACTGAGATCCTATATCCACCTTCGGATTGCACCATCAGAAAGGTGAGGTCATAACAGTCACCTAGGTCTTTACGAGCCCTTTCAAATGAGTTCAAACACGACCGTTCTACCTAGTGCCGCCATTGAGATCCTATACCCACCTTCGGATTGCACCATCAGAAAGGTGAGATCATAACAGTCACCTAAGTCTTTATGAGCCCTTTCAAATGAGTTCAAATACGACCGTTCTATCTAGTGCCGCCACTGAGATCCTATATCCACCTTCGGATTGCACTATCAGAAAGGTGAGGTCACAGCAGTCACCTAGGTCTTTACGAGCCCTTTCAAATGAGCTCAAACACGATCGTTCTATCTAGTGCCGCCACTGAGATCCTATATCCACCTTCGGATTGCACCATCAGAAAGGTGAGATCATAACAGTCACCTAAGTCTTTATGAGCCCTTTCAAATGAGTTCAAACACGACCGTTCTATCTAGTGCCGCCACTGAGATCCTATATCCACCTTCGGATTGCACCATCAGAAAGGTGAGGTCATAACAGTCATCTAGGTCTTTATGAGCCCTTTCAAATGAGTTCAAACACGACCGTTCTACCTAGTGCCGCCATTGAGATCCTATACCCACCTTCGGATAGCACCAACATAAAGGTGATATCATCACAGTCATCTAGGTCTCCATTTACCTATTTGAAAATAAGTCCAAACACGATGGTTCTACGAAGTAGCATCACTGAGATCCTTTACCCACCTTCTGAGTCCACCATAAGGAAGGTGACATCATTACCATCACCTTGGTCTCCATCCTCTGTCAAACCAACTTCTCTAAATATATATGACGGCACCGTGGCGCAGTGGCTTAGCAATGTATTGCGGCGCGGGTTCGAATCCCGCACGGAACAAGTATTTGTATGGCCTACAAATGATTGTTCCTGGTCTGGATGTTTGTCCTTGTGCAATTTGTGTTTGTAAATTGCCTCCACGATACAGGAGAATATCCTAGTGTAGGGGTAACGTTTTTTTAATAAAAAAAATATAAAGTAATATAAAATCTTAAAACATGTTATAAAAAATTATAAAATATATATAAAAGCTACTAAGAAAGTATGTACTTACCAATAATGGAAACGAACTGAAGCCAGCGGATTACGGTGCGCCCGGAAAAATACGTGGGTTATTTCAGGGTGGGTTATTTGGCGTGCTGTCAGTTAAAAATTTTAACTTAAGATTTCACATTCACGATCAGTTTTTGGATGTACGTCAGTTCAACGGAGCAGTTTAACTGACAGCACGCCCGAATAAAATCCGTGTGTTACCTTCAGTTAAAAATTTCAACTTAAGATTTCACATTCACGGTCAGTTTTTGGATGTACGTCAGTTAAACTGAACAGTTTAACTGACCGTGAGTGGGGACCATAAAAGTTTTATCATTGTGACTTAGGAATATATTTAAATCTCCGCACAACCCTTTGGGGAAAATATATAATAATAGAGATAGTTTTATAATGTATAAAAATCTATGTCTATTTTTACCTAAAGTTTTTGAAGTTAAATTTTTATACCAGCGTAAAATAGCAGTTTAACACTGCTGTGTTTCGTATGGTAAGTGTAGAGAACCGGAGACCCATTTTACTGGAAAAGAGGCATTCCATCTTAGTCCTCACGGGTGAGAACGCATCTGCATTTTGGTTCGCAAACGAGGATAAATGTAGATGGCTATGGGCCACAGCAATCACTTACCATCAGGTGGACTGTGTGCTTGTTTGTCACCCCATCCTATAAAAAAAGAAGTCTTATTTAACAATAATATACTTACTGGTATAAATAATGTAGGAATGGCTCCTTTTAATAAAGCTGTATTCACTCTGCTATTTCTTATATATTTCTCAATAAAATGTTTACTACAAATTGTAGAGTTCTTCTTAGGATGCTAATCAACGCGCGCAATTAATGCTAAACTAAAGCATCCAGAGAGAATCTGTTTGACAAACGGCAAAATAAAATTTTATTTTTAGAACGCAAATCGAGCATTTAATTTCATTATTCTTTTTATTGTGTATAAAAGTCTATCGATTTTTTATACACATTAAAGATAAATATCGACATTAATTTTGATATAGTTGAGTCAATCCCTAGCGTAAATGTAAAATATTTTGTTTAAAAATGAGTTCACCAAAATCATACAAATTATCAACAAAGTGACTTTTTCTTTGCAAAATATCAAAATTAATAAAATAATTGAAAATATTATATATTTTAAACAGTATATAACATAAATTTTAAGCAAAAATAGACGTGTCTTATTATTGATGACGTCTTGCGAATTTACCTGTGAAATGTGCAACCATCAGGATTACTTCTATTGTTGATACCACAGTCACTAACGGAACATGAAACCATTTTGGAAAACTATAAATTATACAAATTAATACTATTGTTTAGGCCAAACAATTAACTTTTGAAATTTGCATTCGCACTCGTTCCGCCCACTGACTTGTAAAGGTCACTTTGGCCCCACTTCCATGCGTCGCGAGGTCAGAACGTGAGTGCAATAGAGTTGCTAGAATACAGTGCTATCGAGAGCACGTTTTAAAGTCGCCCGGGAAACCTCCATTTTTTTTGGAGTCGGTTTTGTTAGCAGATTTTGCCACGACGAAAGTTTCTTTGTTAAGTCTAGAATTCGACGCCGGGCTGACAAATTGTTAGGAAGTTAACCTTGACTGCGATCAAAGTCTGAATTGCGTGTTATGCGCGCCTAATTTACCGCGAATTTGGTTATTCTAATTTGCTAGCATATAAGTGCATTTGAAAATATTAATTTGCTCGAGTGGCCTTTGATATAGTTCGGATACGTTTACGATATTAGAGGTGTTTTAGTGTTGTAGTGAACTTCACGGCCACTCATTAGTCCGCTAGACCCTTCTCACCCCCGTTAGCTGAGTGTCCACGACTGGTGTACCATCGTTCCCCATTTGATGTAGGCAGCCCTAGCTAGCTGCCGCCTTAGCTCCCCCCACGACCGCCTCCCCTGAGCGTTGAGCCGTCAACAGTCCACTTTTAAACTGTTCTGTTGCCGACGGCCTCAGGGAAGGCGTACAACCCGAGTGGCGACTGTTAGCGGTTTGTGCTCTATTAGTCTCGGGTTCACGCGGTGTGGCCTCCACTTGGTGGTGGGAAGATTAGGGCTCCCCTGGAGCGTTGAATTACTTTGTCAAGGAGTATTAGATTTGGTTTTGGTCGAGCACTTAGTTAAAAATTCTTTAAATTAAAATTAAAAATGCTTTTGGGTTTTCCGCGAAATTTTCATATTTGTAGCGGGTGTGATTAAAAGGGTGAATTTGATATACTCCTTGAATATTTATACATATGTTTTGTAAATATATTTGATCATTAGGTTTGCTTTGTTGAAAAGAAGATTGAAATTAAGTAATACTGTTTGTGCCGAAAGAAATAAAAATCCATCCTCTCTTTGTTTTCATATTTTGTTGGCATTGTCGGAGTTATTTATTTTGAGAAAAAAAGGGGGAACTTTTTGGCTATCTCTTATGTTTGTCGTTTTGCTTAGTTTGTCTGTTTCGATCTATGCACATCAAGAAATAAATTTATTACAGCTTGTTTTCAAGTTCTACATAGTAGATTGAGTATTAATGTTTTTGAAATTTGGTTGAAATATAAGCATAGGACTACATCTCTATAAGGCTAGCTAGTTGAGAGATTGTCAGATTGAAATCAGCTACTGCACAATTAAGCAAATAGTTATATAGTAGATGGCTTGATTATGCCTACTGTTTGAAAATCACACTAAGGACTATCTGTGCGTTTCGTTTGCCTCTCCACAGACGCCGTTCATGGGGAATTTGTGGATGCGCTCTGCACTGAAGCTTAGGTGGCCACGCTGGGCCGCTTCGTATCGCGTCGCTGTTTGCGAACCTGATCCGGTCGGATTGCGGAGCGAATCATAGGTGCGCAGATAGGTGTCTGACGGAGGTCATCGGACTTCTGTACAGGAATAGCACTTATTTATGTGCTGCGATGTCCAGAAAGGCCATCCAGTTGAGGCTTAACCCCCCGGCTTGCCCACATTGGGACGGTATTTTTGAGACGGTGGTTGGGGTTGCAAGATCTAATGGGGTGCCTAAGGTGGCCTAGTTGGATTGTAAATTCGGTCTTGCAACTTGCCGTCGCGACCCTGTCCCGCTGGCCGGTTGGCTCGGGGACATAAATCCTTATGTCCGGGACGGGGGTTTGTTTAGGCCAAACAATTAACTTTTGAAATTTGCATTCGCACTCGTTCCGCTCGCTGACTTGTAAAAGTCACCTTGGCCCCACTTCCGTGCGTTGTCGGGTAGAAGGGCGCGAGGTCAGAACGTGAGTGCAACAGAGTTGCTAGAATACAGTGCTATCGAGAGCACGTTTTAAAGTCGCCCGGGAAACCTCCATTTTTTGGAGTCGGTTTTGTTAGCAGATTTTGCCACGACGAAGGTTTCTTTGTTAAGTCTAGAATTCGACGCCGGGCTGACAAATTGTTAGGAAGTTAACCTTGACTGCGATCAAAGTCTGAATTGCGTGTTATGCGCGCCTAATTTACCGCGAATTTGGTTATTCTAATTTGCTAGCATATAAGTGCATTTGAAAATATTAATTTGCTCGAGTGGCCTTTGATATAGTTCGGATACGTTTTCGGTATTAGAGGTGTGTTACGCTTTAGTTTAGTGTTAGTGGCGTCCGGAAGTACAGTTAATAGACTGTCCTAGTGAAGAAGGAAGAAAGTGACGGTGGGTGACGCCGCGGGAGATTACCACAATTTGGAGCGGCGCCGAAGTCCGGGCTGCTGCCGACTTCGAAGGTCCCGGCAGGTCTATCACCACTAACATCACAAACCACCACTATACTCAACACATACACACCTACGGCCTGACCGAGCCCTGAGACAGCAGTCGCCTCACATACAGGTAAGTAATATCTATTTGATTAGCCTCCCCTTTAATTGTAGTAGGATACAACATTTTCCATATAGTTTATTGTGATAGAACATTTCCACGCGGCCATATTGAGGCCCGACCTGCGTCTGCTCGTGAAGTCTTCTGCTGAATGGGCCCCGGAGGATTTGGCCTTTGTAGGAGCACCCGTAGGCCGTAACAACTATTATAATCTAAAAACACACAAAATATCTACAAGCTTATTTCTTGCGCGCCGACTTGCGCCGATCTGTCACTCAAAATGGCTGTAACCCATTTTCATCATGAGGTTTGGTATCCTTTTCTATATTGCTTTTTTGCCATAAGGAATTTTCTTCTCCCTTGCACACTATGTTGGTCTATACGCCAGTATATCCTAAGTCTATGATTGTAACTGTTCCTCATTTTTCTTAGAAAAAGAGGCACCGAGTTTGGTATTTTACCTCCTTCTATCATTGATAAATGTTTACACAAAATAAAAACGTTACCAATGTTTAGACAGTTATTGACTTAAAGTAATATTTAAGACGTATGCTAGAACGATAATCTTACATTTTTTATCGCTAATCATAGTTGGTATATTCCATATTGTATTTTAATTAAGCTTATTATTAAGTAACACAAAGAAAATCACTAAAACACTTTAATGTATGAAACTTATGACTCCAAATGTCAAACAATTAAATTCTAATGTAATTTTAAATGGAGAGAAACTGAGTCTTGTAGATACCACCATTTTTCTTGGAATCACATTAGATACCAAGATTCAATGGAGACCCCATATATCAAAATTAGCAAGCAGGCTTAGCTCTGCAGCATATGCTTATTTGTCTTAATATGTCTATAAAACTAACTTACCATACTTGTGATTTGACGATGTAACGGTTACTTTACCATGTTTTGCTACAACCAAGGGTTGTCACTTTTAGTTTATATTTTGACCCGACTATGGCGATTCAAATTATCAATCTATGTATGTATGTTTGTATAGATGTTTCACCGTAGCAGACTATTGGACCGATTTTATTTTTAATAAAAATAAATCGATTGACATTTAATCGATTCATTTTTATTTAAAGAAAAAGGAAATAAAAGAGAAATCTATAATATTTTACTGCGTTATCGGGTATTAATAATATTATTAAATTTTAATATTTTTCATATTTTCAACTTAGAGTATTAATAGCAACTTAGCACCCAAAGAATAGTGTCATTTTATTCGCTTACTTATACCTTAACTTAACTAGTTTTGCTATTGTTGGAAATCAAAATTTAGATTGTTTATTAAAAAAATCCTGATCTTAATAAAATTATATCACTTTAGGAAAATTGGTCGCTCAAGTAGACGTAAATTAGAAAGTAGAACATATAAAAATTACTCAGAAGAAATGCTGAATGTCACCGTCAACTTAGTATTAACAAAAGAGATATCTTCTATGGAAGCGGAAAAACGATTTTACATACCAAGACGTACAATAGAAAATAAAGTTAAAGGCCTTCATATGCTTTCGCCTTAGCTTCAGATTAAGTGAATCTGAAGAAAAAGACATTGTTAAAGTTTTAATTGTGGCAAGTGAGTTCGGATCACCATTGAGTCGCCTGGATTTACGAACGAATTTCTTGATAGTGACGACGACTCTAGCAAAGAAAATTATTCATAATTATTCTTGTTTATTTTATTTTTTTAATTTAAAAAAAAACGTATACCTCCTAAAAATTTTTGTGAAAATATTGAAATAAAAAATTTAAGTAAAGTACGTAATCAAAATTTTTGACAACCCTGACACATATCTTCAAGTTTGTATGAAATATTGAAAAATGGGAGGGCAACTTTGCCACAAGAGTAAACTTTGTTATTTACAACATAATAAAAGGAGCAAATCATAACTCTCAGTATTGTGTATTATATTGTGAGGTAAACTTACCTTCAGCCTTGAAGTCAAATCCTATTATTTTCATTATAAACCCCGATGGCAAAGTTGCCACAAAATGAGGTTAACTTTGCCATTTTCTTTTATTAAGTATTTTGTGAATTTAATGTTATTATTATTTAATGTTACATTTAACATTGACGCCCAGTGTGACAGTCTATTTTTTGTTGGAAAATTGGTCCTAAACTTTTAAGTCCTTTCAAAAATGACAAAGTTGCCAGGTTTCACGGTATTTAAAGTGTTTCTGTAGAGATCAAAATATTCGTGAAATTTTTGCTCAGGCAATTCATACATTCATTTCAGATACATACGGTGCTTTTTAGAGTTCCAGTCAATATGAGAATTGGCTGGAACTCGAAAAAGCACCGTCATTTGTCGGCAAGTTGAGTGTTAGAAAAGCATTTCCAAATAAATATTTTACAGTTCATTATTTAGAAAACCTAATACTCTTATCATGATGTGAATCTCAAGATAAGATCTGCCTACTTATTGAGGTACTATCGCCAACTGTCTGCTGGCTCAGGTTGCCATCAAAATCTCCCAAAACTTACGCAATTTGATGCGTCAACATATTGTGAAGCAGTGTTCTATATAGGATTATTATCACTTGATATTGAAAATCTATAAAAACGAAGATCCCGAATGAAATGAAGACATGGATTTAAAGGACAAGCATTTAAGCCAAAAATCTTAATTAAGAAATAGCTTGCTACAGAGTTTTGGCCGGAACTTGAGCGGCGGCGAATTGCTGTTTCTGTATTATTGTTTAAGTAATGGTTTGGAGTGGATTTTGATAGATAAAACTTATGCGCTTTTATGTATAAAATGTCTGCGCACGTGAACTAATAGTGAAAATAGTGAAACATGTGTTCCGATGGTGATGTGAATCTCAAGATAAGGTGTCTGTCTGCTTAGGCGCCTTGAAATATTATCGTCAACTGTCTGCTGGCTGAATTTGCTGTCAAAATCTCCCAAGAACTTTGCAGTGTGACGCATCAACATATTGTCAAGCAGTTTACTATAAAGGATTATTATTACTTATTACTGAAAATCTATAAATTCGAAGATCCCGAATAAAATGAAAACGTGGCTAACGTGGTAAAGGGCAAGCAACCAAGCCAAAAACTTTAATTAAAAAAAAGGTTGTTACAGAACGTAGATAGAGGATTGACTAGATAAAGCATTCGCGTATGCTTTTGAGATAGAAATAGGCGGGAGGTACTTTCACTGGGTTACCAGATATTGTTCCATTTCCCCCGTTATGGGTTTATTTATATTCACAGCACTTACATTCATACAAAATACTTAATTGTTACCATAAACAAATGTTCTTTTATAATTCAGATGATTAATTAATTTCTCTTGAAAATACATTCTGTGACAAAAACTACGGGCGGAAACGGCGTAAAAACAGAATCATCATTCTGTATTCAACGGCGCATCGACGATTTTACTGGACATTCAATAAACTCTTTGGATTTCGACGGCACTAAGTGAAGGCGCTAATAGCACAAAGTATGATATCGCATATAAATAACAATATGTTATGTATGTACTTAAATATTATTTGAGAATAAAAATATTAAATAATAAACAAAAATTTCCTTGTGTCAAGTTTTGTTTTTACAAAAAAAAATCAATAATATTTTAACATACCATTCCATCACAAGTTCAGTGCTGAACACAGACCTTCGAAAGGAAAGGGTTTCCACTTAGGTTTTATAGTACAAAACACGGTTATGAGCCTACTCCTGCGATTTCCTGCATGTTTTGCTAAGTTAGTATCTTGTGTGCGGCAAGTTGTGGCGTACAAGAGAATTTGTCTGTACACGGGATGATATTATCCCGCGTCGTAAGCAATAATACAAGATGGGGATGGGGCAGCAGCACTTTCCCGATGAAAACTTAAAATAATAAAAAACTGCGGTGGCCAACCAACATAACGCATATTTTCACGCAGGTGTGGCAACTATGGCAAGTCATCCTATGAGGATATCTATGGAAGGCCTTTTTTAGGTGTATTACTTATGGTTAGGTGGCTTAATCATGTTACCTAATGGTTAAGGTGGTAAAATGATTTAGTTAATATACGTTGTAAAGTATCAACAAAGGTTTTTTTTGTAATATCTTGGTATATAAAATAAAAACGAATGTTTTATAATATTCTATTTTAATTTACCATACAGTGTAAGATTATCTGTTACCTCATATCATTCCATGGGTGGTGTATAAGGCGACATAGGGAAACATCAAAGAAGATAAACATCACAGTCCTGATAACAGCTAAATAATGGTTAACAACCCGATTTCCAAGCGTTGAAACTATGCCAAATAACTATAATCATGTTTATGTTTAACAGTGGACTTTGATAGACTGTAAAGATATATATTCTATTTAAATGAAAATATATTGAAATTTAAAAAGGAAAAAGAAACTAAATTTGGCGTACTTACACAACTATTAGAAATATTAACAATGTTACATTAAGTAAAACAAATGAAAACACAATTATATATTAAATATAATTCAATAAAATTAAAATAAACAAACGATTATTTATTAATTTTTCATCACATTAATAAACAACAAATTTAACAAAATTTTTCTAGAGAGCATTCGTTGTAATTCTTGGTTTGAGTAGCTATAGAATTTCTCAAAAATATGCATTTGTAAACTTGATTTTGCATAGCAGAAATTCTTGGGTGCTGGTCGTTAGAATCAGATTAGAAGGGAGTGTATGTATATATATATATATATATATATATATATATATATATATATATATATACATATATATATATGTATATATATATATATATATATAATATATATATATATATATATATATATATATATTATATATAATATATATATATATATATATATATATATATATATATATATATATATATATATATATTCATCATTACAGCCCTTCACAAGTCCACTGCTGAACATAGGCCTCCCCCAAAGAATGCCACAAAACACGGTCCTGAGCCACCTGCATCCATCGACTTCCTGCATGTCTTATCAGGTCGTCACTCCATCTCGTGGGGGGACGCCCTACACTGCGCCTACCGGTACGAGGCTGCCACTCGAGAACCTTTCTTCCCCATCGGTTGTCGGTTCTTCGAGCTATATGGCCGGCCCACTGCCACTTCAGCTTACTAATCCGTTGGGCTATGTCGGTCACTCTGGTTCTACTGCGGATATCCTCATTCCTAAGTTTATCACGCAGAGAAACTCCGAGCATAGCCCTCTCCATAGCTCGCTGAGCGACCTTGAGCTTCCTCATACGGCCAGCAGTGAAGGACCACGTCTCAGTTCCGTAAGTCATCACTGGCAACACGCACTGGTTGTACAATTTCGTTTTAAGGTTTTGAGGTATGTCTGACGAGAAGATGTGTCGTAGCTTCCCGAACGCTGCCCAGCAGAGTTGAATCCGTCGATTGACCTCTCGGTCGAAGTTGGACTTACCCAGTCGGACTATTTGTCCCAGGTAAACATACTCGTCAACAACTTCGAGCTTAGTGTTCCCAACAACTACCGGCATAGGTGTGGACCGGCATGGACATTAAACATGATCTTAGTTTTGTCCATGTTCATCTTAAGACCTATCCGTTGGGAAACACTATTGAGGTCATTGAGCATAGTGCTTAGGTCCTCCAGCGATTCTGCCATAAGGACTATATCGTCGGCAAATCGAAGGTGAGTGATGTACTCGCCATTGATGTTGATACCGTATCCTTTCCAGTCCAGAAGCTTGAAAACGTCTTCCAATGCAGCGGTGAAAAGTTTCGGGGATATGACGTCACCCTGTCTTACACCTCTCTGCAATTGGATAGGTTTCGTACTCTGGTTCTGTACTCGGATAGCCATCGTAGCCCTACTGTACAAGCACTTCAACACTTCGATATACCGACAGTCAACTTGGCACCGCTGAAGGGACTGCAGCACCGCCCAAATTTCGACGGAATCAAAGGCTTTCTCATAGTCCACATACGCCAGACATAGTGGCAAATTGTACTCTTCGGACTTCTATACAACTTGCCGAAGGGTATGTATGTGGTCTATGGTGCTAAAGCCCTTTCGGAAACCGGCTTGTTCGGGAGGCTGGAAGTCGTCAAGTCTGCGCGCGAGACGATTCGTAATAACTCTCGAAAACAGCACGTAGACGCGGCTCAGAAGGGAAATCGGTCTGTAGTTCTTCAAGAGAGCGTTGTCACCTTTCTTGAAGAACAAGACCACCGCACTTCTGCTCCACGCCTCCGGTGTAAGGCCACCATGGAGGACGGAATTAAAGAGCTTCTGAAGGACTTCAAGTACCGGTCTTCCACCCGCTTTCAGAAGCTCCGCTGTAATTCCATCCTCGCCTGGGGCCTTACCGTTTTTAAGGTGCTGGAGAGCCATCCTAATCTCGCTCAGACTGACATCCGGGATATCTTCGGAATAGTGTCGGATGAGACTCGCTCTTGGATCGTTACTCACACTTGCGTGTGGCTCCAACGATGATGTGTACAGCTGCCCATAGAACCTCTCAACCTCACTCAAAATCTCAGGTGTCCCGGAAACGATGCTGCCACACTCTGTCTTCAGCTTTGACAGTTGGCTCTTTCTGGCAGACAGATCTCTGGCAAAGACTTTGGAGCCTTGGTTCCGCTCGATCGCTTCTTCAATACGAGCTGTATTGAAGTTGCGTAAGTCCCGCCGCGTGCATTTGGAGATCTGTCTGTTCAGATGCCTGTATGCTGTCAAGTCTGTTGAAGAATGTAGCTTCATCTCCCGTCTAACAGCCATGAGATTAAGAGTGTGATCGGAGAGTTTTTGTGTTCTTCTGCGGCGGGTCTTGCAGAACTTAGCTCCGACCGCATGGACAGTTTCCACGAGCTTGTCATTCAAATCGTCCACTTCATTGCAGTCTTCTAGGCACTGAAAACGGTTTTGTAACTCGAGCTGAAAGGTTTCGGGACTTTGGATTAGAGCACGAGGGGGACGGAGCGTTGACTTCATTAGACGAGACCTCTCCAACTTAACGTTTAGGTTCAGTGTGCCTCTAACCATTCGGTGATCGCTACCAGTTTTCACCCTCGCGATCACGGAGACATCACTGAACAGTTGTCGTCTGGTCGTCATAATGAAGTCAATCTCATTTTTTGTGGAACCGTCGGGGCTCGACCAGGTCCACTTCCTGTGGGGCCGCTTCTGGAAGAAAGAGTTCATCATAAAGAGTCCCTCTTTCTCCATGAAGTCGGCCAGCTGCTGGCCCCTTGGGTTCCGTTGCCCTATTCCAAATTTCCCTACTTTCAGCTCACCGTTCTCTCTTGTGCCTAGTTTTGCATTGAAGTCTCCCATTAACACCGTATATTGGGTTTTGGAGGAATGCATGGCTCTAGAGATATCCTCATACATTTCCTCCACCTCCTCATCGGGGTGTGCCGAGGTTGGTGCGTAAACCTGTATGACCTTCAGCGAATACCGTTTGGTGATTCTGAGTATAAGGTACGCAACCCTCGTCGACACACTCCCGATTTTTACAACGTTGTTAACGAGAGACTTGTGGACGATAAATCCGACACCTCCTTGGGACAGATGGTCGCCCTCCCGGTGATAGAGCAAGTTGCCGGATTCGAGGATTACCGTGTCCTCCCCCTCTCTTCGGACTTCGGATAATCCTATAATATGCCAGCGCAACTTGTCTATCTCTTCTTCCAGCTCCACGATCTTCTCGTCAGTCCTCAGGGTGCGTGCGTTGTACGTTGCCAGGTCAAGTCGTCTAAGGTGGCAACCGAACCTCCACCGGAGATTCTTAGCACCCCCTGCCCCGCCGTTACCATGGTCGCCACCGTAGCCAGGAATAGCGGGGCCGCCGGGGACTGGGGGCCGTTTTTTTGTTGCTCTCATCATTGGGGGGTATTTGCCATAGTTGCCACGCTTGGCGAGCGGGTTGGCAACCGCAGTTTTTTTATTGTAATTTGGCTATTATCAGGAAGATGCTGCTGCCCATCTCCTGGCTGTTTCCCTTTGTCGCCTTTTACGACACCCACGGGAGGATATGGGGTAGTGGATATTCTTGACCGCCACTACACGGCATATATATATATATATATATATATATATATATATATATATATATATATATATATATATATATGTATATATATTATTTGCCTTGTATATCATATATTTTAATGGTATAAATAATAAGGTACAACTCCTAAACTATATATACTTAGATAGGTAATACTTATCTCTTATCTCTTATTTCTTAATTAATATTATAAATTATTATTTCTTAATTTATTTACATATTAATGTTTATAACACCTTTATAAAAGGGATTAAGGGTGGACATAAATGTCCCATTGGTAGGCATTCCCAGTCACTTTTACAATTATTATTGCATAATAAATTATTCATTTGTATATTTAGGTCAGGACTTTAAATTACTTATTTAATTACTTATTTTAAATCTTTATTTGCATAAAACATGGTAGTACAGATAAAGTTCCAACATTTGTAAATGAGGATTCATGTTTAATCAATACATCTATAAGTAAATATTTTGTCATTGTTATGCCACCCAATTATTAAGTCATAATAATACAAAATGTCAGCATTTGAAAATAAAATAAGCAATGCTAGTCAATTTTTAATATATACAGAACAATGTCAAAAATCATAACTACCAACAAGATCAAACTTATATCACTTATGGAGAAACAACAAGATACAACAAGAAATTATAAGATTTAAAAAAATTATCTTAATTATATTATAAATTACATAAGTTAAGCATATTTAGTCCACCTAAAACAATGAGGCTTAAAATGTTTTGAGCATACACTGCTAAGTTTTGTTGGTTACCTATAAGCACTACCAGTAGCGATTATTCAACTATTACGGATAGCTGATTCCTTAGGAAAGCAACTATCACAAAACCTATAACTTTTGATACTGACTAATGGTAACAGTAAGTATATTATCATCAAATTTTTTCTACATCATTAATTGAGAATATTATCTTATGTTGTTGTGTTATTGTGTACCTTAAGATTAAGACTTATTTATTTATTTATTATTTTATCTATATTTATATTTATTTTTATATTAGCATGACATATTTTTTTTTAATAAATATTGTTATGTAATTGTTGCTAATGTATAATGGAATTAATGGAAGGCAATAAAGTTTTGTGCATCTGATTTCAGGCAATACATATTTTGTGAAATTAAATATACTTTGCCCAATATTTATGTACTTGAATCCAAACATGTTTTCAGGTTGATACTTACATATTATTTGTGAAGTCTATGTAATATGGAAAATGATTGAAGAGTTGTAGGGCAATAAGGAGTTTCCTTTAAAACTGAACATAAAAGTGTATGTATATGTATAACATTATGTGATTCATATTTATGGACATAACTACTAATCACAATAACCATTATTATTGAACAATGCGAAAACATTATTGTACTCGCTGATATCCCTAAAGTTTATATAATCCTACCAAATCAAAAAGTACACGTTTGTTATGACTTTAAGCTTTCGAATGACCGTTCAAATTAAGGAGCATTATCATGAAGAATTTACAATTTGGGAGTCCAAATATTTGACAAAATACATCACAAAGTTAATTAAAAACATGAAATATTACACTTTATATTCAAAACAATAGATATTAATCAGTACAAGTAGCAAATGTAAGCACAAAACAAACTTACCGATGAAAGGTAATATTATCAATTTTTCGTTGACTGATGCTGTTGCATCCTAAAATGCTATAACTTACTATCTTTTTCACCTTACCTAATAACTAAGATCCACAAAAAACACTAAATTCAATTACCTGTTTGCTTATAATATCAATATTATTCAAAAGAGCTTGACATCGTTAATGTCAAATAAAGGAGGGAAAACAATCAAAAACGCATACCTAGAAAAAGACAAGAAATATAGATTTGCTTCTCCCTTACTCTTATGTCTAACTATATACGTGCATTCCTTTCACACGCTGATGACGTCACTGAATGTTTAGTCTATAAGATACTACGTCTATGTTACAGAACTATGCATAGACTTATCACAGAGTACCAAAGAGAATATAACCACTACGTTTAAGAGGCGGGACTTCCTAAGAAAAAGTAAATGTATGACATTGCGCCAACACCAAGCTACTCTTCCAACATCAAGACATGACAATTAATTTTTGACAAACAGTACTGACAACATAGGCGATTTCTAATAGTGCTGTAAATGTCTATCCTCGAATAATTCTATCGATAAAACTTTTATCCATATATTGTTTATCGATATTTCTACATAATAAAAATTAGTTCTCTATACTGAATTATTTATGAGCAATACTTTTTTTTAATCGGGGGATTGAGTAAAAATGCCGATTAGGATAACAAATCATTGTATTTTACACGCAGAAATTTGCAATTATATCTCTACAGTTATTAGGTACATAAATATGTGTAAAGAAAATATAAAATTAAAACACACTATTATACTAATAATTAATTAAGTAAAACTAAATGACGACTCCGTAGCGCAGAGGCTAAGCGTTTGGCTGCGGCACTGCAGGACCGAGGCTTCGTTCCCGCACTGAATTATTGTTGCTATGCTGTAAAATAAATAGTTTGCGTCTTGACGCTTGTTTTCAACGTTAGTTTTTTCAAAAGGGTATAAAATTGGGTTTATTAACACTAATTGGATTAAATTGCTTTTAACTGTAACAAATACTATGTACAAATCGCTAGGCTTTTTCACAGAGGTACCTACGTACATACTACTCGCAGAGATCGTATACTTATTGTCGCTTTCAAAATGAGTGCTCATTATGGCTAACTTTTGTAGATGAATCTATAAAAATACTATTTATATAACCAGGTAATTACAAATAACTCTGAGTTTAGTTTTATAATCGATTTTTTACCAATATGTGACTTTATATGGATATTATCTTTTTCTACATGTAAATGAAACCTAATTAACATACACATAATAGTGGAAGTTTAAATTAACTCCACTGATGAAATAACAGTTCGTTTTAGTTGGATTTCTAAATCCTCGGATTTGCAATGTTTGCCACAAATATGTTTTAACATGTCAATAAAAGTCATGTGCCAACTGTTTTGCCTATTGCTTCCATCTGAAAAATAATATAAATAAAATCACATTTTTATTGAACAAATAGAATAGTCACAATTGATGATGCAGTTTCTAAATATAGTTAGTTTCGGATTGCCATCCCATCGAAATATCAGATTTAGGAAATTGTGTGTTTGTATTTGTGCACACAATCGTACACAATTAAAACCAGTCCCATGTAGATGGCTAGTCCAAAAATGTAGTCGCGTTAAACATCATATTACAATTAAAGTTGAACTCACCACATACCTTTCATTATCTAAGGGAACTATTTCGAACGAATAGCATTTTCTTGTTGTTATTTTTTCCGCTTTTTAGACCATTTAATTGGCAAGTTTTATAATGCATACCTATTTATTTTTTTAACAATTGTATAAATGAACAACAGCTTCTATAACAAAATTTAAAGCAATCTCAATAAATAAAATATATACAAATATAATTGTTTGATTTGACATTTGAACCTATTTGATTTGACAATGTCATTAATAGACATATTACGAAAAGCGGAAAGAAGAGATAACCGTCATTAAAATTGACCCCTGTAGTACATATAATTTTTACTATGGAAGTTGCGCCAGCCTGACAGAGTACCTTGTGTACTGTAAGTTAAGGCGGCTACTGACATGCCTGCCGTCTAGGGTGTAGAAGTGGGGATGACCCTTAATTGCCTCCTTAATTGTAATGTGTGTAGGCAAGCAGGCGCAATTTTTTAAGTCGGCCCTGCGGCTTGGGGCAATTTATTGAAATTGCCCCAAGTTCGTTGTGACTTTCGCGTGGAGCACACGTATGAGTACAAGTCGGAACCGCAGAAACAACGTTATTTGAACGTTCTACTTTGTTAAGTTATATCACAGAATAAATTGGTTATATTAAATTATGACGAGTGAAGTTAGTCATATTTAATTGTCTTTGATAGCCTAAAAATAGCGTGGCAGAGCTATGCTGCAGCTAATGAGCACTATATTATGGTTGTAATTATTAATTAATTAGTTGTTTTATTGATAAATATGGGTGTCTATGGGTCACAGTATCCACTTACCATCAAGTGGACTGTGCTCATTTGTCACCCTTATTCTATATAAAAAAAGAGTCAAGGCTATATATACCGATTCATTGATATTTCGGTAAAACTGGCGCTATTCTCAACACGTGCGTCCAGCGAGACGTACACTCTCATATTGAACGGCAGGCGTGTGTTTAGATACAGCTCCGATCGCTGTGCTCCCTAGATTGCCCCTGCGGCAGGCATGTCAGTAGCCGCCTTTAGTCTTAAGGCAGACCAACGTGTAATGGATTACACGTTGGTCTGCCGAGCGCACTTGGCGAGCGTGCAGATTTTCGTGGTGCCGTTCACACGTGGGCGTGTTCCATTCAGCGTTGTAGCTAAATGATTATGGACGTTAGGGCGATCGCGGCCGCTGCAATATACTTGTTGATGTGCACTAGAGAAGAGTGATTAAAAAAAGATATTTATCATTAGGTAGTAATAATATTTATCATTAGGTAGATACTCTGAAATCATAACATATCCATGTCGCCATGTTCGTGAAAAACTTTTATTAATAGCCGTAACTATGAACTGAACACTCGGCCAACGTGTGATCGCTGTTTGCGGCTTGCGCCAAATTTCTTTGATTTATGCACGGAAAACCGACAATATACGGCTTGTCGGTGAGTGTTGACTGCAAACGCCAAATACACACAAAACAGCCAACGTATACTGCTACTTTTATAGATGTGCTGACACGGAAAAATTACGACTTGACTTAACTCGAGTTGAAATTCACGCAACTCGAGTTACGCAATTCGAGTTAGCAGCACGAAACAGATTTGTTACAAATTACTTTTTTATCAATTTGTTTTTCTATATAGCTCTTTGGCGGGTTGGGATAGCTAAAATTACCAAACTTGTTATGTTGGATTGAAATAATAAGGTATATTTAATAAATATAAAAGATTTATTTAAAAAACTAGCTGTGCCCGCGGCGTAGCACACGTATATAGGTTTTACTTAAAGAATTTGACGTTTAGGGTAAGAGAATATTAAACGATTTATATCATTATTGTATGAATAAGTGGTAACAAAATAAATGGATATGCTCAAAGTTCTAAGTCGTTTATGATAGAGCTTCTCTGTAAACGACGTTAGAAGTAAGTAGACTTAGCCGGGGCGTACAGAAAAAGGTTACGGGGACTACTAACACGGGAAAAACCAAAATAGAGTTGGCCATGTGCAAAACAATCAGTACTGAGGTCCACTCCTGCAACGCGTTTGACCTTGCGCTTTATTTACGATCATCGCATTACACACGCTGAGTGGGAAACACGCTTAAAATAGGGATGTTCGATGATCATCGATGTTAAAAATTAAAACTTTGATGTTTTAACATCGATGTTGACACATGTCAAACATCGAAACATCGACGTCAATTAATTCATAATCGATAATTGAGAACTTGCAAACAATGCGAACCCGCGAAGTCAATATCAACTTAATTATGCATCTGCTCTGAAGATTAAAAATTTTGAATAATTCAGAATTCCTGAACACATTGTAAACCTAAAAAAATGTCATTATGGTGTGTCAAACTTAATTGTCAATTGTCACCTGTAGTGTCACACGTTGTCGGTTGTCGCAAAATAACTATTCTACGTAAATTAATATTCAAGTTAATTGTTACTTTTCCCTTACTGTGTATACTCACATAATTTTGAAACAATGTGTAAGTATCTACACATATACAAAAAACATCGATAATGGTCAACATTGATGTTTTAAGTAGGCTAGGCTAAACATCGAACATCGATGTTGAGCTATCGATGCCAACATCGATGTCTTCATCGATGTTTCTGCAACATCGATCATCCCTGTCTCAAAACTGAAAGGAAGTTATTTGGTAATTAGAGGGATTCTGGGTATAAAACAATATCACGACATTTTATTGCAATTTTGCTACTTTTAGCCGAGTTTCGTTGCATAACTTAGGCGTACGTTTCTTTTTTCTGGTTTTTGTTCCTGATAAAGTTTGTGATGTTAGCCTACACGGCTCTTACAACTTCATCGGAGTCATGGACAGAAATTTCTTCAGTGAGTCTCAATACGATTCACTGGCGAAAAATCTTAACACCGCAATTCAGAAAAGGTTGTAATTTGTACAACGCCATCTATTACGTTCTTTGTGAGAAAAATATATTATAATAGTACGTTTTTTTCATACACGAATCTTTTTATTACTATTTCTGAGATTTTATGGCGCCATTAAATAAATTCGAACCTACATTTCAAAATAATAATCATAACTTTCGTTAGAATTAACCAATAGGGTATTACACCCATTTTCAAAAAGTATTTTAAATTAATCCTAGAGTGATAATGAACCACTATAATTTTTATATATATTTTTTTAAAACCGAATAGTGACATAAAAATTTCTTTTAATCTATCGTTTTAAATTTTCGCGTGAAAACGCTAGCCGCCATACTGTTCAACTCGTGACGTCACTGTCCTAGAATTTTGACAATTTTGCAAAGGAATAATATACTTTTGAATGTTTAATAATAAGTTATCAATTACATCATTGTTGTGTTGTGCGTTATGCCTGATTGCAAAAATACGAGCATAAGAACGCCGGGGAAGTTATGGATTAAAGTGCTAACTGATTTAAATATGAGAAATACTTGGTCAAAACTGGCAAGAAGAGAACCGAAGGCATTGTCTACGAAATCTAAACTGTACTTCTGTGAAGATCACTTTGATGTATGACTTATATTTAACTATCGATTAAACAAAACAAAACATCATGACATGATAGGTACCTATTGCAAGTCAAATTTTGTAATAAATTAGGTTAATCGCTCGTCTGTCCCGCCCTTTGTGGGCCATTTTGATAGCCCTTGCAAGTGCAGTGCAGTGTTTTACTTAATTCCTGTTTTCTTCTATTATATTATGGGAATAAGGACATGGTTTGTACTCAGATCAAATAAAAAAGTGACTTTTTATTTCGTCTGACTGTTTGTACAAAAAAATTAACAAAAAGTTTTTCTCACCTAAGCTTATATTATAATATCTATAAACATTAGTGCTAAAACCGAAGTAATAAACTCGCTTTTACGAATCTATCTTCCATGATGCCTTTTCAATAAAATTCGGAATAAAAGTCAACAATCGTAATGATAACTTGAAAAATTTCGAAATTAGCTAGTTAGTTTGGGGGTCATTGTAGAAGCGTGCTCATCGCGACCCCTGCCAGCCCTTTTAGGCGACGCACACCAGCTCGTCCCCGTTGGTGTGGAATGCAGCGCGCAAAGCGGCGATGGGGACCGCCACCCGTCACGCACAGCCCGACACGGCGGAAGGTGGAGGAAAGAGTGCAGAGTTGGCACGTGGAATGTTAGAGGAGGCATGAGAGATAAGACGAATAAGTTGATCGAAATAATGAAAGAAAGAGAATTAGATGTCGTGTGTATGTCGGAGACCAAACGGAAGGGCAGTGGTACTGAAGAGATCCCTGGCGGGGCGTTAGCTCTATGGTCTGGAATCCCGCAGAGCGAGAACGCCTGCCAGGGAGTGGGGGTGCTGCTGTCTTCTCGGTTGGTCGATGTTATGACTGAATATAAGGTTGTGAACTCAAGACTTCTCTGGGTTCGCTTTAAATTGGGACTGACGAAGTTATTCCTTTTGGCTGTTTATGCGCCGGTAGCTTCGTCGTCCAGGGCTGAGCTGGAGGAGTTTTGGGAGAATGTAAGAGAAGTTCTAGATTTGGCTAGGGGAAACGAAAGAATTGTTGTATGTGGTGATTTGAATGGATGGGTTGGTACCGCTCGACCAGGGTACGAGTCGGTACTTGGAAAGTTTAGCGATAAAAGGGTTAATGATGCTGGCAAGCTTATACTGGCGGTATGCAAGGAAAAGGGTCTTCTTGTGACAAACACTATGTTTAATCACAAGAAAATCCATATGTATACTAGAGAAAGAAAGAATGAGAGAAGTATGATCGATTTGTTCCTGGTAGATGACCGACTGCGAAAACAGGTGATGGATACGCGAGTGTTCAGGGGTGCTTACCTGGGAACGTATCACTATCTAGTGACGGCCTTAAGAATGAACAAAGTGCTTTCGAGAACTAATGACGTCCTCTCAGAAAAATCGGACGTCATGCATGCATGGATGGATTGACTGCGGGTGCTATCGGGCGATCAGCTTGACCAGTTTAGCAAGTAAAGTTTACTCGAAGGTTTTGACACGTAGGACGCAAGAGAAATCGGAAAGATTTCTATGGGAGGCACAATGCGGATTTAGACCTGGAAGAGGATGCACGGATCAAATGTTTTCTCTCCGCATGATCACGGAAAAGCTTCTGGCTGCTAACCAGAAGATTTTCTGTGCTTTTGTGGATCTTGAGAAAGCATTTGATAAGGTTGTAAGGAAGAAAATGTGGGAACTGTTGCCGGGGTATGGTGTGGATGGTCGATTGCTAAGGGCTTTACTGTGACTGTAAAGCGTGTGTGCGGGTAGCACACCTGTCACCCATGTTTGGCGTCCAAACAGGCGTAAAACAGGGTTGTGTCATGTCTTCCTGGCTGTTCATACTGTATCTCGACAGCTGTTTACAGAAGCTGAAAGATGTTTGGGTGTGAAATTGGGTGACATAAAAGTAAATTGTCTGCTGTATGCTGATGATGCAGTGCTTATTGCACCATCATAGGTAGAACTGCAGGCATTAGTCACGTGTATGAAAGAGGAATGTGAAATTAAAGATCTCCGTTTGAATGCTAATAAAACTAAGGTTCTGGTATTTGAAAGGGACGAAGAGAGAACGAAGTGTGAAATATGGGTAAATCAGGAATGTCTAGAACAGGTAAATGAAATTGTATACTTGGGGAGTGCTTTTAGCCGGGATGGATCTGAAAGAAGCGAAAGAGGTATGTAAGGATCGTGACACTTGGCGATCTGTTCTCTCTGGCTACCCCGTTAGGGATTGTGCGTGAAGATAAGTAAGTGAAGTGAAGTCAAATAATAAATTGGAGTTATATTCATAAGGTAAGGAAAGAATTACTTCTGTTAATAATTTCGATTCACAATTAGGATTATTTATGCTAGACGCTATAGTAAATAGTTCACAAATAGAATAGTTATTAATAATAAATTTACAATCATCTAAGTTATTAAACATAGTATAATGTATTCTATCGTCACTTAAAGCAATATAAGAATTAGAAGGTTGAATAAGTGCAAACGTTTGTATATGCGACTCGTCGTGAGGAGTCGGTAATGGGATATTTTTATAAACAATGAATTTATCAGGTGTTATTAGTGGAATCTGCAAGCTGAAAACAATCTTATTGTTATAATAATATGAACTAAGTTTCGAAACATCAATTAACTAATAAATATTATGTATGTTCAATTGCACTGGAAAATCTAAATGTTTATTTATTTGATTGAAATGCCTGGTTTGATTGAAATTCATTATAAAGACTTAAAGGGCTAATCACGCTAGGATGCAAAACATTTACATTTATAGTTGTGTCTAGCAAGTTAGAAATAGCAAGTAAGGAGCTTTCAATTATGTTCAATAAATTATTTATTCTAGAAATATTAATAAGTAAGTTATCGGTTTTTGTGATTTGCGAAAGAATTTCATTCATTTTATTAAGGCCTTAACAGTGGTTGAAATGGCTAAATCTTGGATATTTAAGTAAATAAATCTCAATAACTGTTCATTTAACCCACAAAGAAAAAATACAGGGTAACAGAAGAGGATTTGGTAAATGTTTTAAATTGAACAAAATTGTATTTTTGTCAACCGCTTATTAGAAAAAAAATCCCCAACGAGTACCTATCTTTGTCATATTTTGCAACATTTCTTCAAAACGGCACAAGCTTTTTAAATAGTTCTTACACTAAAAAAAAAGGTCTTAAAAATATTAATATTTTTATTTGAGAGTTTTATTTTTATTCCCCGTTTTATAAGAGAATATATAATTTTTCTCTGAAATTGAATATATTTCCGCGAGCGCGCATGCTCCGTCGCCCTGTCGCAGTCCGTTTCTTTTCGGACATCGTCGAGGGTGGACTGCGCGTCGGTGTTGGAGCGACTTCGTTCAAATATATATTAGTTTTTGAAAAGTTTATACTCAATTATAAATATTTTAATGACTAGAAATACTTAATTTAGTTAATATCTGTACACTGGTAACTGTAAATATTATTATCTAAATAAATTAATTTTTAAAGTGCCCAAAGAAGAAGAAATTTTCACGGCGACTTTGATTAGTTAAATTGAAAAAGGCATTTTTATATCATTTAGATGTGGAACGACCAACATGCTCTCGTTACTTAGATTTCGATAGTTTTTAATACCTATGTAATTTTAATGTTGCGTATTTTTATTAATTAGTTGATACTAAATTTTATAATTATGTGTTACAATAAAACGCTGTTTTTATGAGTATGACTTTATAAAATATTATTTTGGAGGGAAATATAGATACAGATAGGTACTTACATTTAGGTACACTGTTATTAAATTAAATCAAACAATTAAAAAAAATATAATAAATAAAATAATAAAAAAAATGATGCTTCTCTAAGCATAAACAACTATTTAAAGACATACTTAGGTTTATAGTTTTTTTTTAATGTTAGACAAACTATCGTCAAAATAGGAAGAAAGGTTCTCGAGTGGCAACCTCGTACAGGTAAGCGAAGTAGTACTCAACCTTTATTCCTCATCACGTATTCTCATGCGCTTTTCTTCACATACACACACACACACATACACACACACACACACACA